>CM076447.1:19317850-20517850 GCA_038419695.1 Scomberomorus guttatus
GTAGCTCAGACATGTTCAGATGTTCAGTGTTATTTCAACTAATTCAAAATGTTTTAACATTTCGAGAAAACTCATTGTCTCATTGAGCTGCTGGGCACCGACGCAAAAGGAAATCACTCCGTTTAGGTTCGGGAATGTCTGCAAAAGCTTTCACTTGGCTGTGTCATTCAAAGCTGCTTTAAAGGCAATATTGATCTATGAAACATTCAAACTCTGCACTCTCTTAAAAACACCCATCTGACATCCATCTAACTCGGAGCAGACTGCAGTAAACCAGCTGAAATCAAATGAGGCAGTTGCTGTCATTCAACCCAGTGGCCTAATATAGATCATCACACTTCATGTACAGTCGGGCCTGACACAACATTAAACAGGATAAGTGAAATGTGCATGCAGACAGTGAGTAAGTAAGCACACACACTCACACACACATACACACATTCAGAAAAAACTCCCATTTTAGATTTTTTCATGTTTTGACTGTCTACAAATTAGGCATTTTGAACTAATTCTACCAACGTTATTGGGTTTATGAACGCTTTTAAACACCACAAAAAAATGACTTAAGTTCACGACAATTTGGTCAAACTCCATCTGTTGAGGAAGATTGTGTGATATGAGTAAGTTCAAAGATAAGGCTGATGTTATTCTGTGCTTTTCTTACTGTCAATAAATCCCATGAAATACCAAACCCAACAATGCGTTGGTCAATCTTTCAACACTCTCTGACGTCCCTGCCCTGTCTGTGGCCCTCAGCCCAAAGTCAATTCTTTCCTACTGACGATGTAAATCTATAAAACTTAGTCACACACATAGTTTCACTTTTAAGAAAGACTCAGTGATTTCCTCAAACATCTGTGCACTGTCAAGTTAAAACAGGAGAAAATCATGGATTTTTTTGAGGACTATTTCATTGGTGGATTAATACAGTAAGATGTTATACATGTGGGTTTTACTCAAAATAAAGTACTGCTTTCACTGAGCATTTCACTCATTGCAACAGTGTGTCTCATTGACATGTATTTAAAGGGGAAATATCATGCTTTTTGTGATTTTCTGTTATTCATATATATATAAAACAGTATATATACTGTTATAATGTCTGATGTCTATGTTAAACATAGCCAAAGTTCCAAAACTTTAGGTGAACGTGTGTAAAAATGCTCCCTGAAAGTCAAAAGACCAGACTTCAACTTGCTCCGAAAGCTCCGTTCGCAAAGTGGGGTTGGGCTAAATGAGACAGGAGCTGCTTCAGACAGTGGCTGAACTGAAATAAATGAAAAATAAATAAGGAGTGTTTTGAACTGTAAATCATGCAAAGATATTCCAGTAGAACCCCAGAATAGAACTGGAAATGTGCATGAAACACCCCCTTTAATAGTTTTTGGACGACAATGCTTGATTTCCAAGTTCCATATGGAGACTTTTTTTATGGAGAAGGCTCAATTTAAACTTTATATAAGCATATCTCAAGTTCTGTTGTGAATGGCAAGGTGGGAAAGTAAAACACAATAATGGGAACACTGATGGGAGTGATTGAATGGTACCCAAAGGACTGCTGGGAAATGATTTGTTTTTCCGTGCTTTATCTGTTCTTGGAAACATAAGCTGCACACACATTGTGTACTCTGGGGAAATTCAGCAAATCGCTATATCACTGCTAAAACGTCCACACATGCTGTTGCTGTTGGACTCTGGGTGACGTTTTAGAGGAGTGTTTGTTAACTGTGTGTGTGTGTGTGTTGCATGTGCATGTCTGTCTTGAGACATGTCTTGTATGACATGTCTCTTCTGGAGTATTTCAGTGTGAATGGCTTAAGGGGGTATATGTGTGTTTATGTGGGAGTGTATGAATTATTGTACTGCTTAGTCATCAGGGAGCATGGGGAGTGTAATCTGAGGGAACCATTTAAGATCCTAGTCAAGGAGGTGTAACAACCTCCACCTACCACACCTCTACACACACACACACACACACACACACACACACACACACACACACACACACACACACCTGCAGGACCTGAGGACAAGAGGGCCCAAAGTTATACTAAGTGCTCTAAATTCACAGACTTAACAGACACACAGGTAAACTGTCCCTGGACACTAATCCTGTGCAGGTGTGTGTGTGAGAGAGTACATACAGCACATACATGTAAGTGTAATAGTGTTTCATTATGTGGATTTAGACTACATAAAGTCTAATAATCTATATGCCAGTGAGTTGAACTCGCTATAAATTTTTTTTTTTTTTAAAGTAGACACGAGAGTGCCCCATTTATTTTTTATGACCATCCACATGGGAGGAACCTCTACAGCCAGATGGGGGGTTAGTATACATCTTAAAATCAACTTAAAGACAGGGTTCTCCCCAAGGTATAAACCATTATGAGACACCGAAGAGAAGATAAGAAAAGAAACATAAAGTATTTTGCTATCCCATGGGGTGAGCTCATCACTCATTATAGACTCACTCAAGCCTATAAATCGCATCTCAAATATCAACACAATGCTCCTCTGTGGCAGTTTAACTGCTCTGTAAAGGGATTATGTGTTTAATAGCAGTTTTTTTCGGGGGGATAACTTCCTTTCTTCCAAATGGATGTCAAGGACAGAGAAGAACGTGAAATTAAGGGAAAACAGAGTGCCGGAGCACTTCAACCTCCTCTAGTCATAACATCACTTCTCTGTCTTCACACACTGGTGGTCTCAGTCATACACGACAGTGTTCACCTACCAGCCTGCATCACATTTCTTATCTAGGTTTGTCTTCCTCTACAGCACACAACACCAGGGCAGAGCAAGTATTTACTGTAATACTGGTGAGTATAGAGCTTAACACTGAATGGGACTTTGTGGAAATATGAAATATTTTAAACTACGGGCAGACCTGATTCTTTAGACAAAAAGAGTGTTGTGGGCACACACGTCCAATTTTTTACAGGTGCTGGATCAAAAAACAAACTGAAGGCCAAAATCAGGCACAAGATCTGCACACTGCACTGATAGCTCCCAGCAGACCTGCTTCTTTAACCAGAGGCATTACTAGCAGGCTTAGACTGGTCCAAACTGCATCTAGAACCAAAATACAGTAGCACAGAATAGCAATACTACAATATAATAAAAATACTCCATTACAAGTTAAAAACCTGCATTCAGATTAGATTAGATTTTATATTATTATATATAACAATATTGGATTATAATTAGTGATGTAGGTTGAGCTGGAGCTAATCTGAATTTGCAAAGTAAGATAAATACTTTTAGTTTAGAGATCAAACTGATTAAAACAGCAATTAATAAAACATATAGGTGTGTGTGTGTGTGTGTGTGTGTGTGTGTATAGGCTATATATAGGTTTGTCACAGTCACAGCTGGTAACAGGCTAAATAACATTTTGCAGCAGTAAAAGTATTCATATCCTTTACTTAAGTATAAATATCAGACTGTAGAAATACTCCAGTACAAGTCCTAATTTTCACTTAAGTCAATAACTATTATTGGCAAAATGTAAAAAGTAAAGGGACTCATTATGCTGAATGGTCCCTTTCAAATGGTTATGTTATTATATATTTTATTTCATTGTATTATTGTTGTTGTTTCATGAACATATAAGCAGCATTTTAGTGTTGTAGGTAGTTAAAGTGGAGCCAAACTGAACTAGTTTATATACTTTATTATTGGGTAATTTGATCTATTACAGTACAATCATATTATCACGTTTTATGTAAAGTCTTAATCTGCAAAGTAGTTAGAAGTTATAGATGCAAAACTACAATATTAAACACTGACATGCAGTGGAGTGTAAAATGGCATAAAATAGAAATACTCAACTCAAGTAAAGTGCAAGAACCTCAGAATTGTTCTTAAAGTTCTTCTTAATGTTCTTCTTAAAGTCCCCCTCCACTCAAAAATGTGTTTTTCTTCTTGTTACTTCAGTTGGATGTTTGACCTTCACTGTGCAGAATGATGTACGTGCAGAGTTTCATGCAAGAAAGTTACTTTCACTTTCATATGTAGGAGGAAAGTTTATCTGTGCTCACTGAAAGTCTAAGTTAAAGGAGTGGACCTACGAGCAGGATTTGTGACATCACAACTACTTTGGAAGCTGATCCTGGTCCAGTATTCAACTTACACAAGTGTGATGTGGAAACTTGAAGCCTCCAGTGTACATATACTGAGGATGGACTTTTCAGTGAAGTAGCGAGTACTGAAGTAACTTTTGAAAATGAAAATATTTACATATTCATAGATTCTGGATTTTTAATGAGGAAGAAGGAGTTCATTTAAAGATTTTCAACTAGGTAATTGAACTTTTTTGTGGAAAAAACATAGACACAAATTATCATTCAAAGCAGCATATTTGTATATGTCTTATAACATCTGTGGGATCTTAAATTACAGTACTCAGGTAAATGCACTTTCTTTTATTCTTTCTTTTACTTTTATTCTTCTGCTTTATCTGTCTTATTCTATTTTAGCTTATTTTTATTTTCAATTTAACACATTTTAATTGTATTTAAATGTCGTTTTATATTGCCTTGTGTTGCGTTTATATTTTGTCTTGATGCCTTTTACTTGCCTTGCCTTTCTATCTCTAACATTTTGTTTGAAAAGGTATTAGCTGGTTGGTTAGCCTTTGCCCTGATGAAAGCAAATTAATCTCACTGTATAAAGAGTGCTTGGTCTTCTTTGAGCCTTCATCTATTTTAATTTAAATCATCCAAATATCATAATAATATCACTGTGGTTGAGTCATTTCTGTGCAGTGTGTGAGGCGGCAGCGCCATCTGCGGTCACAGCTGTATATCACTCCGCCGGAGCTCTTTTCTTATTGGCCGCTTTCGCCCATGTGACCAAAACAGAAAGATGGCGGCCTCAGCTGCAGTCCGGTCGAGCATGGGGCTGACTTTGAGACTTTCTCGAGCTATACCGGACTGTAGCACATGTCCCCTGTACAGGCTAAAGAGCTGTGTGAACAGTGCAGCTAATTTACAAAGGGGAGGCTCCTTCGATAGTTTCCGAACGATTAATCGACATTTGCAGACGAGTATAGGTGAGTGGTGCAGCTTGCTAACACATTTAGCCTCACTCAGAGCCTGCTTCTTCTCTGTCAGGACGATTTATTCTCAAGTCTGAATAAGTGGCGATAATTCTCCTTTTTAACCAGAGTTTATGTTACTGCTGATGCTAGGAAAGTGTAGCGTGCAGGTGGTCGGAGGATGTCGGCTATCATTAGTGTCGAAAGTTCGTTCAATAACACTTGTGTAACTTTACGTCACCCAGATGTGGTGGTGAAACCTTGTGCAACAAGTCAAACATCCCCTCGATGATTGTCGAGTCTGTTATCACCACTGACAGCAGTGATGCTCACTTTCCTGATATCTTCTCATCTTCTCTCTAAGGGCTTTACCACAGTGAGGAGGGGAGCTCCAACGCAGAGGACCCAGACGATGTGTAAGTTTTACGAGGGCTTTTTTTTAATGAAGTTATACACATTTATAGTTTTAATAAGAGCAGAGCTTCTTCTGTCCAACATTGAAACAAAATTTCAGTTCATTTCAGTCCAATTCCAAATCAGTGGAGGCTGCATTTAATCTTCGGGGGTGGAAAGATATTAATTTTTGCCCAGTCATGCTAAACTTGCATTTTGTGGCACACTGACCTCATCCTGTACTCGTGCTCGCATTGGATTAAAGGACAGGTTCACAATTTTTCAAGACTGTCTTAAAAGAACAGTCAGGTGTCCATATGAACACTGAAAGAGGTTTTCCTCTAATCATTCCTCCTGTTCATACTGGATATCAAAAGATCCCCTTCAAATGCACTTTCAGTGTAAGTGATGTGGGCCAAAATCCACTTTTCCTGAAGCTTATGAGGCTTCATCAGTCTGAGTTAGTCACACCCAGTGGATATCTGCCACATTTACAGTCTTTTTAGCATCAAATTCTCTCAGACAGTGTTTCCCTGTTGAGCTGCACCTGGTATTGCATGCATTTAAAGCATTTGAGGGCAAAAATAGTCTGCATGAATTATAAATTTGAGGGTACACATTTGTAGTTCTGAATATTAATAGTAATTCATGGAGGGCTGCAAGCAACGATCATTTTCATTATCGAAGAATCTGTCAATTATTTTCTCGATTAGTCAATATGAAAGTAAAAGCACTCGTTGTGGTTATATTATAGATTTTTTTTCTGAACTGAAGAAGCCTTTTAGATAAAAAGGGAAACATCTTCAAGAATCTAACAACAACTCCAGCTGTGCATGACTCTTCTGGAGTGTCTCCGTTACATACTTCATGTGCCAGAAAGAACAGATGAGATGATTTTTCAACTGCAAAATGTCTCTTGGTCACATTTCTATAATTACCTCAAATATGTATGTATTGATGTAAAAAAAAAATAATAAAAAAAATCAGCAAATATACTGTATCATTATCATGGTTTTGTCAAATATTGATCTTGTATCAACCTCAAAAATCCAATCTCAGACCTAAATGAAAATGGTATTCCTCTGCTGCCTCCATTTTTTTAATCAAAAGGATAAAATGATGAATGAAACCTTTTTTGAGATCAATTCAAAACCTCATCTAATGTTTAATTCAATCTGTTTGAGTTGTAGGTATGAAATAATTATCTTTTTTATTTTATGGTTTGTTGTCTGCTGTTTAGGGTTAATGTGGTGTATATAGATCGGTCTGGCCAGAGGATCCCAGTTAAGGCTAAAGTGGGAGACAATGTTCTTTACCTGGCGCACAAGAATGGAATTGACCTTGAAGGTGAGTGTTTACACAGTTAAAACTATTTAATTGAAGCACGGTTTTAAGACAAATATTGCTTATTATTTGTGTATCTCTTTCATTCAGGAGCCTGTGAGGCATCGCTTGCCTGCTCAACATGTCATGTCTATGTGAGTGCTGCTCATTTTGACAAACTGCCACAGCCTGATGAGAGGTAGGTCTGCTTCTGATATCTTTGTTAACCGACATACATTTGATTTAACACAAACGTGTGTGTGTGATGGGGTGAAAGGGAGATCGCTGTAAATGTTCACAGATATCTTGCTACTTTAGGGAGGATGACATGCTGGACATGGCGCCCATGCTTCAGGAGAACTCCCGGCTGGGATGTCAGATCATTCTCACTACAGAGCATGAAGGCATGGAGCTGACCTTGCCCAAAGTCACCAGGAACTTTTACGTGGATGGCCATGTTCCCAAACCTCACTGAGGAGAGGCACAGATGATGGAAGGAGGGGAGTGGAGCAAAATGAGAGGGTGTCGCTGCGAGCTAGACACCATGTGTGCTGGTTGAGTGAGGGGGCGACCATGAAGAGACGCACGGCTAGGATAGTAAAGTCCGTAGCAACTCCCAAGACGTCTTGCCGACCAACAAATTCCACAGTTAACCAATGACAGGACATGCTGCAGATGAGATCAGACAGTCAGACACAAGTCTCACTGAAGGTGAAATTAATGGTTACTTCCAAAAAAAAAAAAACGTGATGTTTTAACTGACAATATTTATTTATGTGGAGTGTTCTCAGGCCAGCATTGACACCATTCAATCTCACAGACTGTTCTTTGTTAAAACACCAGGGAAGTCAAGAGACATTCATGTTTGTGTTGCAGAGCAGTTTTTTTTTTTTTTTTTTTAACAAAGTCCATCTTTGTGCCATTGAATGGAACATTCCTTGTTACAGCTCATATACGCACAAGTATCACAAGACAGTGTTCTTACTCATTACAGCCAGTCCATAATTATCACCCTAATTCACTTGTCAGATATTGTATACATAGAATTTTACTTTCATTTTCATGTACCAAGTTCAGTAGTAGGTTTTGTGATGGCTCATCAACATAGTACATACTGACTGTAGTTTCAGGCAACTCAGTCATTTACTGAAGCTCAGAGAGTGGGTGCTTAAAGCAAAATATAGACTGTTAAATCTTTCATTTAACTTACTATAAACATGTCGTAAAACATCCAAGGGCGTCAGCTGATAACCTTTTCCTTGAAGTGTTGGACTGAATTTTTAAGAATAATTATCACAGGAGGAAGAATAGTTTGAGCATTTTTAAAAAATCATTATCATAGGAAAGACTTTTTTTTTTTAATGCTCACAGTGCTGTTGAGACCCAGCACTTCCACACTGGTGACTGATTAAGGTTTGATTAGTTCATGTGACTCAGCTGTGCTTGGATGGAGGTGGAGACGAGTGTGTGTTTGAAGCTGGTGGGCTTCATGTTACCATGGAATGAGTTTACCACATCTACCATTTACTTGTTAAGTCTACTGTACTTGTCCAACTTATGCACAGATGTAAGTGTATATTATGTCTTAGAAATTACAAATATTTAAAGTTGTGCAATAAAATGCGTTAAAAAAATTATTTTCGATCTCTGCGCTCATTTAACACTTTACTACAGGGACTCAAATGGGACAAAAATGACGTTTCCATTACCTTATTCAACCTAAATAATCAACACTAGTTCATTGCGTGATTGTTGGTTAAATCTCCCCTTTTACTCAGCAAATACTTCAACAGGTTTTTGTCTTGTCCACAAAATACGCTCTACTGCTGCAGCTCCTAAGTGAAAGGAGCTCAGTGTAGGCGACACTTCTATAGCTCAGCAGCTGTAATCAAGCAAACCAAAAACACCCGCGCAACTCCTCCTGGGCCAAAACACGGATCCGGTCATAGCAACCAGCTCCATCGGTTTGAGTAAGTTGACAGACACACTTAATGATTTAGTTGATCATCGATGTGAAGATCTAAGGTGAACTGTGCAATTTAATATGACCACATTTTGAACTCTGCTCAGTTAGGCCCAAATGGTGGAGAGTCTGTTAGCCGAGGCCATGACAGGTCTAAAGTCTTGTATGCAAGAGTTACAATACAAGGCCCGTTTATTGGTTTATTTGACATGCGATCGTTGAACAGACTTCATGCAGTAGGATACTTTATGCGATCTACACTCCTATAGTTCATACTTGATGGTTAAGAACACAATGAAGTTAATTGCTAAAAGCATACACCCAGTCAGCCAATACAGGCTAACTGAGGATGTCTTGTAGCCATTTTGAGTGGTCCACAATATGAAGACGGAATGTTATGTTATTACATAAATGTCACCAATGTCTAAGAACAAAGGTGGGAGACAAACTAGTTTTCAGTGACTGTACATGCACAATGGTGATGCATTGTTTAATAATACAGTTAGTTTTGATATATTTTATCTGTACGTCAGTGGCACTGCGACCTGTCTGCGCTCGCGACAGAAAAACTTAGACAACCGCGAAACTCGACATTCTAGAACACAAATGGCTACATTTTCTTTCTAGAACACACATTTAAACTTCACCGAGGGTTCCAGGTTTTGTTACATTTGTTCTGGTGAGTTAAATAAGCTACATTTAAATAAAATTCTTCCCCCCCTTTTTTTTTTTTTTTTAAAAAAAAGGGGCCTAATGTCATATTTACTTTGACAGAAATCACAATTCGACCTTTGTGTTTTTTAATGACAAAAAAAAGCCGATATAGGCTTCAATAATGTGACGCAGGCCTAATTAAACTCGTGTTTCAAGAACACAATACATCATAAGAAAACTATCCCAAACTGTGTAAATTCGTGTTGTCATTAGCTTAACGTCACGACTGTCACGGTCGTCCACAGTTTGGAAACAAAGTAGCACTAGCTTATTTGCTGGATTCGGTAGTTTATAGCTCAAAGGAGCGACTGATGTAAATATAAATATAGCTGAAAGGGTGTATTCTGTGTTGTGCCAACGTTTGAAATGCAAATCAACCTCCATGATAATTTCCCAACTTTTTTTTCTTGTCACCTCTTTAACATGAAACAATTAACTACGTACTTTCCACCCCAAACAGGGTGCATGTCTGTGAGTCCAGTTGAAGAGTGTTTTCTCCATCAGACTTTCATTTGAAAAACATTTAGTGACCTGGAGAGGTAACTAACAAAAATGAGCAGTTTTGTGTAGCAAGATTTGTATTTTCTTATTTCCTTTTTCTGTGATCATCTCACAACCTCTTGTGGGGGTCCAAACTACCAGCTTTGGAACTACTGATCTAAAAGCTGTTTGTTTCTATTTGTGATGCAGACATTGCCTCAACATGAGCACAGGACAACAGACACAAGCTGCCTTCTTCCAGGGAAATCAGAGCACAGTGGAACAAGATCCCTCCCAATCCGCACTATTCTACCTTTTCCAGGAAGTTTCCAAACTAACGCCTCCCATCCACAACAGTTTCCTGAACACGGATTCTCTGTCCACATGGCTTAATGAGACATCTAGACAGGATCATTTCAGAGTAAAGAGGAATGAAGAGCATGCACATTCATTTCAAATCTCTGATAGTTCCTGCCAGCACAGTTTGTCTCATATGTCGCCTTATAACCAAGTGAAAAAAGTCAAACAGGAAAGTCACAGCAGCAAGGTTGCAACTTTGGTTGAGCAACATCCTGATTGCAACAGCCCCTGGAAAGTTCTGAGTCTGATCAACCTGCAGTGTGAGAGGCTCATGCATCAAAAAGATGTAGAGGAGTTGGACACAATGTCAGTATCATCTATCCCAAAATTTGGCTATTCAATAGCCAAATCACTGACTGCAGCAGCAGCAGATGTAACCGGTCAAGGAGTTGGAGGTGACTGTGTAAGTGTTGAACGCACTTTAAGACCATCTCTTCTTATCTGTGAGAGGCAAGAAATCACATCCGGTGTCAGTCCTGTGAATGATGTGAGAGGGGACAGCAGCAGCGGAGGAGACAGTAGTTATAATCCACATCGCTGTGTGAAAGACTCCGAAGTGTGCTGTAGGTTTCAAGCACAGATTCCTGAAAAAACAGACACTGTTAGACCAGAGCTGGTGGAGGAAAATGCAGCAACATCTTCTCAGCCTTCACAGAGAGACAAAAGGAAGGTCAAGATGAGTGTTAATAGACAATCAGAGCGGAACCCGGAGTGTAAGAAGGGTTGTTTCTCTACTGAACAGGATCTACCCTTCTCTGAAAATGCTTTGTCACAAGCACATATCCTCAATGCATCCCTTAATACCCAGCTGACTTTTAATTCAAATGAAGATGCAAGTGTAGCTCAATCAAAGCCGACACTAACACTAGACTACAATGCAAACCTTGCTTTGACTACAGAGCCCCCATGTGACACCCAGCTGGCACCTCCGAGCTCCGTCCTGCCTTCTTCACAATCAGCATCACTCTCATTCAGCACTGCAGAGAGTCGTCACTCATTCTCAAAACAAGATGACAAGATCACATCATCTAAACCGGAATCTACACCTGCTCCCTCAGAAGAAAAATCCCCTCCGGTTGCACAACTGAAATCCTCAAGCAATTATGAGCAGACAAACCTCTCACCTTCTGAAACGATAAAATCAGAACCCAGACCAGTGCAACAGGAGGAAAGTGAACATCCATCTACTCAGCATTGTTCCCCTAAATCCACATGGAAGACCAAGACTCCCAGAAAACAACCTAATCCCAGCCGGAGTGCTGATATCCAAGACCCAGCCTTCCAGGGAGTGACGTTCAGGATGGACACGGAGTTGGATGACAGTAAGAAACAGTGTCGGCTCCTCATAACTTCAAAGTACAGGTAATGACAGACCGATCAAAATTCTATTTCATTTTCTATTCCACTGTCTCATTATGTTTTTACGTGGTCATTTAGAAAAATGGTGATGTAGTTAAATTCACACACAATATTTCTGTCTGCTGCATGTGTTTCCATCACAGCAAGGAGCTCTACAAGAGCGTGAGAAAACCGAGGCTGAGAACACGAACATCTCAGAAATCCCTTAAAACAAGCAGCTCGGATGAGGAGAGTGACCTGACGAACACTGTTGCAAGTGAGTAACAATTAGGCAGTGGGCACTATTCAATGAAGCCGCTGTCAGTTCATGTTGACATTCTTAGAGGATCTCCAGACAGAAATACCTTACTAATAAATTTAAATTTTATTTCTTTATTTTAATGGGGGAAGTTAAAGGGAAAACCTATAAAATACATAATATATAGTGGTAAATAAGTATGAATTTCATGTGTTTAAAATGAAATCATTAGTCTTTAACTGAAATAATACTCTCCCGTGGATTATGTATTTGTGTGAAATGCCCCTTTTCTCCACTAGAGGACGCCACCACATCAAAACATGTGACTTCACAGCATCAGTTAGATGGTGGTGCACATCTGATGAGTATTTAGGGAAACTGCTGTGTAAACATCCGAAGACCATAATGGATATCAACTAGTTCTGTTAGAACCTTGTAATAGAGAGGAAAGGAACAGGAAGCAGAATATAACTTTCTTTCTCTCTTTGAGGTGACATGGATCAGTAGCAGCAGTATCATAATGTACCTCTTTGCATTGCTGATGACCTCCTAAACAATTATCATCTCCACTCAATAACAGTTTTTAAATGACAAAAAGTTTATGACAAATTTGCATAAGCAGCTTCTTTGGACAAGAAGGACCAAGTTTGTATTAACAACAGAGATCAGACAGGCAAGAAGACTGTGATCTGTGACACCACCCAGATTTACAGCCTCCAACTGCCCTTTCAGTGATTTTAATAGGAAACGAACCTTTTTATTATTTATTACAAATGAGAAAATCTTTGTTCAGTCAGTCAATGTTAGTCATTTTCAGTTCTCCCTCTATACCTTAGAATGACATCACAGATGCATAAAACTCTTTTAGGTCAGAATGATCTTTAACTGCTGAAATGTCGTGTTTGATGCCAGAAAACGTTTGGGTGGATCACAAGCACTTCCTTTATTTCAATGGAACTGAAACTGACATTTTTTAAGTACAGTCAGTTCAAAATGACTCCAACGGTTAACTAAATACTGCTATGTTTCTTTTCTGTTTCACTAGAGGGCAAAATTTGTGCATCATGCTGCACCAGGAAGACCCCTATGTGGAGAGATGCAGAGGATGGGACCCCTCTCTGTAATGCCTGTGGAATAAGGTAGCTTTTAAAAACACATGCTGGAAGCTGTGCACAACAGCTGGCCCTTTAGATATTGGAGCCTTAAGCCACATTTCAATTTAACAGAATTTAGTTTGAACTTTTAAGCAGATGTTTAGAAATAAAACATCTGCTTAATGTTTGGAAAAAAAAACATTAAGCAGAATTTTATTAAGCAGATGTTTAGAAATAAAACATCTGCTTAAAAGCACATTTAAGCAGTTATGTATTGGATGCAATGTTGAGATTAGAGTTGATGATTAGACCCTGAGGACTGATTGTCCATTTGGACAATTTGTCCATAAAGTTAATTATTAAGAACAAATTATATTTAGTATAAAACTAGTTCCAAAACATCACACCTATAAAAAAATTAAATAAAATAAAGTTTTCCTGACACATTTTTCTGTAACATCAGTTCTATGGAGTAGAAGCACCTCTATGAAAAGGCTGACTACAGACTCGTGGACAGCCACACAGATGCTGATATGGGATAAGATTTTAATACACTCAAACAGCTCTGCTGTTGGCTCATTGACAGCACTGGTTTGCATTAGTGGAAAGAAGAAAGGCAAATCTGTTTCACTTCTCCACAGTTTCTTCTGTTGTATTTGTAAGTGTCAAAAAGAACTTTCTGTGGTATAACAAAATAAATTAATTTCTAGTGTGTGTGCTCACAGTCTCAATACACAAGCTTTACAGCTTACATGAAATACAATGAATCTGAGGATGAACATATGAAACACTCTTTCATAATCATAGAATAAAAATCAATTTGTTTCTGAAAACCACAGTGATGCTATGTTGGATCAGTTTTACAAACCTACTCTGTGATGTTTCAAGTATCATGAATAAGTATCAATGGTATACTGTATGATGGTTTTATTAAAAACAGCATTCATTATATGTAAATATCAAAAATAGAGAAGCTTAACCACCACCTTATTTTTGTCTTGACTTTTTAAGGTATAAGAAGTACAGAGTGCGCTGTGTCAACTGCTGGCATATCCCCAGGAAAGAGGGCAACTCCAACTCATGCTGCCTCAAGTGTGGAAACTTTGTGAGGCTGACCTCAGCTCAGCGGAAACACACCACCTAAGGACCATATATACAGAGAAAAGGTTTTTATTTCCACAGGAAGGAGCTCTGCATACACACTTGCACACAACAGTCCTTAGACCTCCACAATTCACTACAGATGTGAATATAAAAATGGAGGATAACAGGATTATCAGCACCAGTCTCTTACGTCTTACTTGACCCAGGGTATTTAAATTAGTTCCACTGCTACAGTGTTGTACTTCTGGCTTTAGACAGCTCATAAAACAACTGGAAAAACAATCTGTACCTCAGTCTTAACTGCACTGCTCTTATTTGTGCTACGTGCTGGCCTGTATATAACATATTCACAGAGTGTACACAGTCGATGGGTTTGTTTTTCTGTATCTACGGACAAAAAGGGGACATGTTGATGAAGCACAGATAGAGTTTGTAGCAGAGCTGAGAATACTTTGGAACAAATAAATGGAGGAGTGTAGGGACACATTCAGTGGAAAGTTTAGTCATAATTGATGACTTTTTTTCATCTAAATAGCGTCAGTGTTGCTTGTGTATAATGGTCAGCAGTGCCAGACAGCTGCAATAGAAGTTATTTCTGTACTGCACCAGAAACTGCAACCTGAGCTCAGTGCTGCGATCACTGTTATTAACTGCAAAACAATTTACTTCTCTTGAACTTGACAGCAAGACTGTCTGCTATGTTCAGCGGAGGCACGTTTGGTTGCACAAGTTAAATTAAGTTATTTATTTTTGTTGTCTTTGTCAGTGTTGCTTTTCTTGGAGTTTATTTGGGTTGTTGGTGTTGTTTTGGGGCAGTATTGTGTTGTTGCTGGTTAAAGAGGTGCACTGATTTCCTCAGCATGACTTGTTTCTTGGTTTCGGTCTGTATTAAATTCAGTATGAAACATCCAGTTTGTTTCCTGGTTTTTAAACAACACAATTAAATATTTAAAGGAAAACATGTGTGCACGTACCTGTAGGACAAACACTAGGTATAAATGTTTTTACTAAAAAAAGGCAATGATTATAAAACGGTATAATAGTTTGAGAAGGGTACACATATCACATTAAACTACAGTGAGAGGTACAGGGCAGAATTGTTCATTAATGAGACTTCCCACAGTTTCCTCAGCCCACCATGCAGTTCAGGCCTGTTTCCCAAGTGGGTGGCCTCATGGACTGATACAGTACAGCTATTATTTCAAAAAGGATTACGTCTTCCTCTTATTTGAAACAGCCAGAGAGAGAGAGAGAGAGTGCCAAACCATCCGGCAATAAGGAACACTGAAGGAAATGAGCGTCTTGTAAGCCAAGAACATAAAAGATAGAAACAAGCTCACTGAAAATAATGTGCTTGTTTCATTTTTCACTTTAAGCATAATATTATTATTGTTATTATTATTATTATTATTATGCAAAACAGTCTCTCCTGCTGCAGTCATTTCAACATCAACTGTAAAATATGATGAACAGTGAAGTATGTTTATACTGTACTTTACTACAGTTTTTTTAGTACTTTATTTGCATATCATCATATTATGCCACTTTATACTTCTACTCCGCTTCATTTCAGAGGCAAATATTGTTTTTTAACTCCACCACATTTATGCGACCGCTATAGTTACTGTACTTTGCAGATTAAGTTTCTTTCATATAAAGCATATTTTGCTTGTAAAATATGATTCATTGCTACAGATTAAAGTACCCAGTAGTAAAAGTGGCTCCACATTGACGAAAATACACCATTGAAAAGCTGCTCACAAGTTTATGCATCAGTAATAATAAACATACATTAATATATATTAACAGACTCTTTTTGCCTCTGTACTTTTACTTTTTTGTAATGGAGTATTTTTACAGTGTGTTATTGCTACTTACACTTAGCCTAAGTAATTAGCCTAATCAGTATGCACTGAGAGCAGTTTTTCACCCATTAAACAAGAATAGACCCACAATGAAACAGAGCTAACTAAATATATACATAAATTGGAAAAAAAACAACAACATATGGACCTGTATTTGAAAGGCAACTAGTAGTAGAGGCTGGCATTTATGCAGCTGGATGTTGTGTCTTTGCACATTCTCAATATCATCAATTAATATTCACTATCATACAATATCATTTGTAATGTGAACCTTTAGGTTTCCTGTTTCAGATTTTGCATCTGCTGTTGTTTTGATGAAGACAGGCTGCAGGAGGAGGAGGCTGTGTAGATTGGGAAGCTAAAAAGTCAAAGATGCAGCCAGATGCGCAACTTTTTTTGTGAATGAAAAGGGTCTGCGCCTGTTTTGTCAGACAGGCGCTAATGTAGCCTGCTGGGGCCGCCGCGCCTCCAGACACTGTCAGGACCATGACCTTGGACAGCAAACTCATGGAGGAGACGGACATTGACGTGGAGGGACAGACAGACGGCGGTGAAGATGTGAAGAACACAGATTTTTCTGTCTTTCATCAGGAATATGCGGACTTGGAGCAAAGCGCTTCATCCTTCACTCCTGAAGTGCGGGAGGAGGGAGACTTTGCAGTCCGGCTCCGAGATGGTCCAGGCAGGAGAACCGCCTCGGTGAAGCCCCCGTACTCTTACATCGCTCTCATCACCATGGCCATCCTCCAGAGCCCAAAAAAGAGACTCACCCTCAGTGAGATATGTGATTTTATCAGCCAGCGCTTTGCGTATTATCGGGAAAAGTTTCCTGCGTGGCAAAACTCAATCCGTCACAATTTATCTCTAAACGACTGCTTTGTCAAAATGCCCCGGGAGCCTGGGAATCCCGGAAAGGGAAACTATTGGACCCTGGATCCCATGTCGGCCGATATGTTTGAAAACGGGAGCTTTCTGCGGCGGAGGAAACGCTTCAAGAGGCAACATTTCTATTTGGGAGAGTTGAAGGACTCCAGGGCGCAGGAGCGCAGCCTGATGCCTGTTTTTCCTCTGCCCGGAGCCCACAGGATGGGGTCTTGTCTTCAGGGTCCTCATTTGTACCGAGATCTGGGCATAGGGAGTCGTTTAAGCTCCCACACTTGTCCCAGCATCCCACATGTAAGCAGCATTATACCAGCGCTCTCCTCGCTCCTCTCCAAGAATTTCCCCTCATGTTTTGAACATTTCGACCCGGGGCGCTGCGCCGCGGTCCCATCTTTGGCTCCAAACTCTCCGTTCATCCCTCCGGTTTCGCTTCACGGAATGATACCCAGCTACCCGGTTTCTCAGTTTCCCAATTTCCCCACTGGGATTATTAAAGTTTCGTCTAATTTAATTTAATCTAACGAACTCACGGAGAGCTGAACTGAATCTTCCGCTCAGCCTCAGAATAATAAACCCACGGTACATTGTGTAAATATGCATTTTTAATGATGGCCTAAGCTTGCAGTCAGGCCACCATATTTAGCAACGTGTTTGCTTGAAGCAAATGTTTTTGAAAAACATGTTTTACAGCTCTTAAAATGTTTGGAATAAATATGTTTGAATTTACACAGCGTCTGTGTAATTTTACATCAAGTCACAGGATTCATCATTATAATTTAGACACTATAAAATAATATACGCCTGTATGCTTAGGTGCGATTTTTTACATTTTGATTGTTTTGCTTTATATTTGTATTTCCTGTCGTTTTTTAAACGGAATTGAAGACTTATTTAAAGATTTGTGCAAATTCAGCCACCATAATAAAAAAAGTCACAATTTAAATTTCACATATCTAATTATCTACTACTGCTACTACTAATAATAATGATAATAATAATGATGATAATAATAATAGAGCATTTTGGGGCAAAAGGGGTATTCTATTTTTGAAGATGAGAATGATCAAAATGAATGTTATTACTGTATAATAAGTAAAAAGTAGCATGCTGATAGTGGACAGCTCATAGGTAAATATTAAACATCTGATAGGCCTGCTGATTTGCAAAAGCCTGCACTGACTGGTTTGAAAAAGAAAAGGAAATTGTTCAAATGTGACGACATCGCTGCGTTTATTTTCTTTTGCTCAGCTTTGTTGTAAGTTTAGAGTGGATGTAAACACAAGAGATCACAAAAGATCTGAGCATGTGCACAGTTTCTCTCTCTCCCTCCCTGGTTTATTGATTATCCCTTTGAGTGTGTGTGTGTGTGTGTGTGATTTTTTTTTTTCCACATCATGTTTAAAACAGGGCCTGCTTTAGTCAAAACTGGCCTTCATATTACAGCACAAGCTGGCCTCGTCAGCCTCTGCAGCCTAAATAAGTAGCACATGACTGTAGCAATGTTTGCTCTGTTCACTGTCAGCATGAATATCACATACATCTGGCCATCTGGCTGTCAGACATTATTACAAGTTAAAACTGTACTGCTGTCTTTAATCGGATGTACTTGGTGCTGTTTGTTTTGCTGTGTGGAAACATGAGCGCCGCAGTGCGCCTGCATCCGGGCAGTGGTGGATTCAAATACTTTTCTAAAAGTAGCAATACCATAGCTGAAAAATATACAATAATAATTTTACTTAAGTATTGTGAATGTAAATATAAAATGTACTGATGCATTAAAGGTTAAAAAAAGCAGTTGTAAAACTAACTCAAGCTGGAGAAATATCATTTGCATTAAAAAAAGCAGTATTATGGGTAAATGAGAGATTAGAACAAATCTGCTGTAATTATTGTTAATCTGCTTTTTTGCAAAGTGTCGTCCTGTCAAGCCAATTAATGCATAATAACAATCTTCCTAAGTGGTGAAGAAACCCAAACTCTACATGCCATATCTATCATAACCATGCAATCTTTTCTATTTTTCAGTCTTAAAAAAATTGCCTTTTATTTAAAACATCTATCAATATAACGTTTAACATGTTTTACTGTTATATGTACAGTTTTACATGTTTTTTTTTTCTTTTTTACATTTGTACAGTTTTTACAAAGCACAGTCAGTTTTAAGACTAAAATGTTGGACTTGGTGGCTTGTTAAGGTTTCACACTGTAGTTTGACAAATACTTTTATCCACTCTAGAGGAACACTGGGTAAATGTACGTGGGAAATCTCCCCCAGGACTTAGCTGCTGGTGTAAGTGTGATGTGGCTCAAGGCAGGTCTTCTGCCATCTGTAAATGGCTGCCTTCCACCTAAATAACCCCTCAGGGAGCAGTTTGCTTTTCCTGGCATGCTCAGTCACATTTGAGTTTTATTCAATTACAGCACACATACACACTCACACCTCCATATACATGTATCTCTGTGGAGTGTGGCCCCTTAAAGTCTGTCAGTGAAGTGTGAGCTAAAGCCCCTGAGTATGATAGTTTAGACGTACTGTAACATGAGCCCTATGACAGGAAATATGATGTGTGTGTATTTGAAGGAAGGGGGACCCCTCTCAAATCCCTAAAACCTGGAATCAACGGAGACATATAACAGCAGAGTCACCCATGAGCTCATACAGTAATTTATCCACATGTCCGAACAAAGAGAGAAAGACTTTATTAAAGGAGCGGAATGGCGTTAAAAAGTATGGAAGCCAAAAATGTTAGTCATGATTAAAAAATGCTCATGGGAAGTCAAAATTATGAGATAAAAAGTTACAATTTTGGTTTTCTATCTCATAATTTCAATTTATTAAGTCAAAATTAAAACTTTTTATCCCCCAATTTTAACTTACCATGAACTTTTTTTTATCATGACCAACTTCTTATCTACTTTTTTTTCCCCTTACTGGTGGAAATGGGCTTCCATACAAAAGACAAAGAAAGAGAGTGTAACAGATGAACACAAGGTCAAGGTCACAATCCAGTTTATTTCCACAGACAACTTTTCATCCCAACAGTCACGATCAGCAATGCTTGAAAGATTCTTGGCTCTCAATCAGAGGTGTGAAAAACAACTGTGTCTGATTTTTATGACCACAACAAAAGCAGAAAATTGGAAGATTGCAGAAATAGTCTTATTTTCCCCAGCTGTGTTTATCCTCCAAACAAGTGGACGCTGACAGCGGCCAAAGCAGAAAACCAGAGATGTGACGTAATCAGCTCACCCTTAGTCACCCCGTAACTGATCTAACACATTTTAGAATTTGTCTCTTTGTGCATATATCTGTGCCTTGTGTGGTGAAGATGTATGCATGTGTATGCCCATCTTAACCACACAAACTGTAGTTTCTTGGTCAACAAACAACCTTCTCTTTGATAAAGAGGCATTTGGTTTCAATTAAACTTTTTTTTTTTTTAATTTTCATGCAACTTGCTCCTGTCATTGGTGCTGTTTTCATCTTTGGCATCTTTCCCAACCTGTACCACATGAAATCTTAAACTTAAAGGGTCAATTCACCTAAATTGCACACTATATATTTTATCACTCAACCTTATGTTATTATACAGATAGTTTCAGCCATGCTAGCAGCTCTGTGAGTCTGTACCTATAGGCATAGCAGTGTTTTGAGCTAAACGCTAAGGTCAGCATGCTAACATGCTCGGCAATGCCGAGATATAATGTCTACCACATTTAACAAGCTTAGATTAGCATCTTAGCATGCTAGCATTTGCCTATTTGTACTAACCACAAAGAACAGATGTGGCTGATGGGACTGATCACTAAGCAATTCATCCTGAAGGGGACATTAGTATCTTCACCAAATTTCATGGCAATGCATCTAACAGTTGTCAAGACATTTCACAGAAAAGAACAAATGTCAACCTCATGGTGGCACTGGAGGAAAAGCAACCACGAGACCCCTCCTCCTCCTAATAACAAGTCAGCTCATATAGATGTCATCTGAACTATGTCACTTTAGAAATGTTGATATGCTACGTATTAAACGTATTCAAACATACAGATTCAATGTATCCGTGGTTTGCAGAAGTATGGCACACTGTGCGCTTGACACCTATAGTCAGGGTGAAGTCACTAAGTAACTAACTAAGCTGTAGGGATGGGTATGGTCAGAATTTTATATTTATCTTCTTTATTTTTATCTTCTATATTTATCTATCAAGATATTGGATATTTCTCTCTCTCTCTCTCATATATATATATATATAAAATTCAGAACAGGACTACAAGTGATTTTAAATAAAACTAAATGTTTCTAGAGCAGCAACAGTAATGTTTACAACAGTAAAGTCACTATGTAAACTCAATAATATCTAATTGGAAACAAATCTAAGATGTCAATAAATAATATTCCTGACATCGAAATACTGAGTGAAGTTTAGCCTATAAAGAAAGAAGAACACAGACATCAGTCACTATCAGTCCTTCATCCTGTCCTCCTCCTGCTGATGATGTGATTCACTGCCTGCAGGTACTGCTGGTAGAGCGAGGAGGGCCTGTTTTGTCTCAGCCTGTGGTGAAGTTACTGTCTGCTCTGTGTGTGTGTGTGTGTGTGAGAGTGTGAGCCCCGCCTTCGGTCAAACACAGAGAGCAGAGGAGAGGACAGAAGCAGGCACGACCATAAATGACACTATAACATGGTGGAGACTCTCAGCATAGCTTTTGTCTGTTCATTCGGCTTAGGCGCTGTGAAAAAACTTAAGTGTTATAATAGTTGTGAAAATCCTGCCTAACTGTGTTTTGCACACAGACTAGAAAGTTTCCAGGTGATGATGATGTTGATGCAGGAGGCTAGTGCATTGGACCAATCAGGTGTCACAATAAGCATGGAGCTTATCATCAGGTCAAAAACAATGAAAGGGGGGGTTGGTGGTTGGGCACCGGGGCCTGGCAACTGACATTACGGCCTATTGTCAGAAGATCACCAAAGTCAGTAGGAGTCATCCTCTGGAGAACATGCTTATTTATACAAAGTTTCATGGCAAACCATCTAATAGTTGCTGAGATATTTCAGTCTAGACCAAAGTGGTGGACTGACCGACCAACATAACCATCCATAAAACCACTACGCAAGCGAGGCTAAAAATGAACAATAAAACAAGTAAAACATTTAACACTGTCTGTATAGTCTGTATAGTCTGTTTTAAGTGCATTAGTGTTCAGATTTTGTTCCCAAGCAGACCAACTGACACCTTTATACTGGAGGCTGCTCTTGAATGCAGCATCTCTGGCTGCAAGTACTTCCAGGAGATCCCACCTCTCCAAAACCTTTGCTGCTGACCTTGTGCAACCTTTCGGGGCTGCTGGTGGAGCCCACTTAAACAGTAAAGTACGGGGGTGCAACGTGACACACAGATGAAGACAACAATCAATGCATTTACTTTAATTCTGTCCACCAGCCACCAGCCATTTGAAGAAAGTTGTCCATCTTAATGTGGTCTTTCAGAGTCTGACCTGTCATGAGATGTACAGCTCTGTTGATCGCTTGTTGAATCTGGTACCTTCTTGTGTTACAGTGCAGTGCAGAAACCTCCAATCATATTCATTCACTTCTCAGTATTACTCTGCTGATAGTCTTGCATAGCCAGACCTATCTCCACACTTTGTTTTAGTGCTGCGCTACGCTGCTGATAAGATTGTGCACCTGCTTCCTCCACCACCCAAGCATCTTCCTTATGTGCTATATCTTTGTTTTGTTGATTTAAGATTGAATGTTCATATGTGTGTTTATTAGGAAAGATTAGTCCTGTTGTTAGGTGCTGCTGTGATTCTTTTAGAGCTCCCTCAAAGAGAAGAAGCTTGTCTACCAAATCTAATTGTGCAATCATTTGCTATAAATAGTCAATTCCTTGATGCATGTCTGAGTTAACCTGCTAGGGGCAGACCAGGGCATGAATGAGATTCTAAGCTCCTATTAACTCACCATTCCTCTCGCTGGAATATTACCCAACCCCCTTGTTTGCTTTGTGGTAATGTGTTTTAACAAAAATTTATAGGAATGTGCACAATGTAAGCACAATATATAAGGTCAAACTAGATTTTGCTTGATTTTTTTTTCATGACAGTGCCTCAAGATCAGGTAATAAAGCAGGACAAACCCCTGTTATGTCATCTGATATTGTGCTTTTGTGCATTCCCAGAGCTCCAACTATTCAAATGACCACATACCAACTGCCCCATAGTGAATAGTTTGTGATCTTGTGTTCTGAAAGACATCTTGCTTGTTGCCAAAGGCCAATTCTTTCCATTGAAAACAGGAAACAGGTGTGGCTTTTTTTGTAAACTGCAGTTTCCCTCGACTGATAAGTAAACCTTCATTTGTTATTGAAGGAATAGAAAGAAATACGGGGAAGTATGCTTGTTCACTTTTTTGCAAAGAGTTGAGATGAGAAGATCCATACCACTCTCTCATGAGGCATGGAGGTAGAGCCAGGAGACGATTAGCTTAGCTTAGCATAAAGACTGAAGAGAGGAGGAAACAGCTAGCCTGGCTCTGTCCGACATTCAAAAATCTGCCTACCAACACAGCTAAAGCTCATTAAGTAACATGTTGTATCTGGGTCGTTTAATCCCTAACTATTTCTTGGCAAACTGGTGAGGCACAGTGACTTCCTGGAGTCTTGTTGTTACCATAAGTCACCAATCCATTCATTAACAACATGCAGACTTATAAAAACATTTATTAATGACTTAGCTAACTAATTGTTGCCTTATTACAAATGAGACACCTGCAACCCTTTATAAATGACTTTAATAACATTTGTAACTGCAGAACTGTTAGAGTCAGAAAGTTTATCAGAAAGGTGGAGCAGTTACTCTTAATGTGTTTGATAATGGATTACCAATGTTCATAACAACAGACTTGATAGCTTATTAGAAAATGAGAAACTTAAGACCCCCTTATTAATGATTTACTAATTATTTAATAATTTCAGGCATGATGGCTTATAAGAAAGTGACTGTGACTGATGGAGATAAACACATGTATATGAAATATAATATTCTGCTGGTTAAACTTCTTCTCTCCAGTTAGTGAGAAAACAAGAAAAGAAAAACAAAAGATAAGATGAATATCTGCTTCATGGCTGGAGCACAAAGCCATGTAAGGTGGACCATTAATAAAAAATTATTTTCCAAAGTGTAGGTCAGATTTTTGTTCAGTCAGGTCAAACCGGGTCATCAGGTCATTGCAGCTATTTTTTATGGTCAGTCTTATAGGAAACTTTGTTTGATGTGGTGTTTCTCTCAAAGCTATAATAAATCATTTCAAGCAATAAAGATTCAAAAAAACATACTTTCTATGATATGAGTGTATTTTATTATTTGAAGAACAAGTTCTGTTATATTCATCAGTAAATATGACATCACAACCAAACAGAGCCCTGACTTATTTTTCAACTGTTTCGACAACATCATTACATTTTGTTGAATTCAAGTCTCTGTGATATTTAACATAACAGACATCTTCTACCATAATGTTACAGACTTACAGAAAACCAGACTAGTCTATGTTAAACAAATTAGTGATAAGATGTTAATGAGTCACTGTTACTGTTCATTTTCATGAAAAAGACAAAGTAAGCATCTTAATGTCTGGTGTATTTGTTGAACTTTTAATCATTTTAGGTGAACAGTCCCATACAAGTAATACAAAAAGCCTCTTTTTAAAATTCCCATAGAGAGAAAGCTTCACATCAGACTACTCCTCAATGCCCTGCTTGACATCGTCGTAGCTAAAAACCTCAAAGGCTATCTGCTCGATTTCACTCTTCTCCCCACACTCCATTAAACATACAAACCAACCGTCATCAATGTAAGCCAGGTCTGAATAACCACTGGGTCCACGGTTGATGATCCAGGGTTTGCTCCATGCTTCTGGATCCTTTGGGGATTTGTTCAGATACACTCCTAAATTAACCCTTTTGAGCTTATCAGTTGGGTGGCTATCGAGCAGCCACTTGTTATGACCTGCATGTGCACCTTCACTTAGAGCTGGAAAGGAGACCACACCTCCCTGACAGCCCTTATCTGTTTCCACAAGTTTTTTAGGAGAGCAGGTGTTAAAACCATTTCCCTTATTTTCACTGATAGCTTCTACTCGATAACTTTTTTGACTACGGGCATTGCAGTAGATGAAGCTGTTGTCTGTATCATCAAAAACCTCTGCCATTTCACATTCAAGTGATTTTGTTTGAAGTTTAAGGCCAAATTTCCATGTATCACCCTTATCATCACTATGTAGGCAGAGTGCATATGGAGAAGACAACTTAAATCTTTTACGAGGATAATAAGCATAAAGTGGGACAATCAATCTACCATCCTCCATTTGAAGACCATGGCCTGGCCCAACAGAAAATGTGGTCCACTGCTTGATTTCCTCCAGTCCTCCACTTCACTCCAGTTTTGGCCAACATCATTACTCTTGATGTAGCAGAGACGGGCCTTGTTGCAGCCCCACCATCTCTGCCAGTCCTCTGAAATCTTATCTTCGACACAGATGAAAAACAGGAAAAGTGTTTTGCTGGTCTTCTCATACACCGGGCAGGGGTTCATAGGACGGTATCTATCAAGATGGGCCTCCTTCACTCGTTTTAGCTCTGACCACTAAGAAAAAAAATTCAGAGGTGTGTAAATACAAGAATTAACCTAATATGGATGCAGTTACAAACAGTATCTTCACAAGTAATATAAAAGTAGACCAACTGCTGCAGATAAGAAAGAAAGACGTGCTTACTCCTCCAGGATCATCAAAGTTTGCCTGCTGAGGGTTTTATCAGTCTGGATGGTGCAGCCTGTAAATGAGGGAGGAGTCATTATTGTACATCCTGAAACTTAAAAGGTTTTTCCAGCCCCTTAAGGGTTGGCCAACTTGTGATGAAACGCGCCTCCACTGTGTGTTCAGCTCTCAGTACTTTTGTAGCTTCTAACTAAATCTCTTTGGTTTGAAGTTTAGTTTCTCTTCTCCCAGCAAACATTGAGACATTGAGTGACCATTGTTTAAATGTCCAATCAAGACCCATTATGGTTCAAAAGTAGTTCCAAAATGGAAGTTGTGCCGAAATTATTGGTACCCTTGCATTTTATTAACATAATGCACCATTCGCCCTGAACAGTGTTGAAATTAAAAGATATTTTATTATCAATGCATGTCTATGTTTGGTTTGCAGTGGAACAAAACAAAAAAGTTGTGAAAATAACTGAATTCATGTTTATTCTACAAAGACATTCTAAAATAGCCTGGACAAAATTATTGGTACTCTTTAGAGGTTGTAAGAAATAATTGATTTGTAGTGCTACTTTTGTGTAGCAGAGTATTGTGTTTTAATTAGTACCACAGGTGTTTTCAACATCATAATAACTCATGCAGCCAGTTTAAAAGGAGAAAATTACCCACTCTGCTGTTTTGTGCCACTGTGTGCATCACATTGAACATGGAAAACAGAAGGAAAACTAGAGAGTGGCCTGAAGAGATTAGAAAAAAGGTAATAGCCAAGCTTTGTCAATGTAAAAGATTACCTTCTCCAAAGAGCTTGATGTTCCTGTGACCACTGATGCCATTATTTTTAAGAAGTTTAAGGCCCACGGAAATGTGGCCCGAGATTGAACAGAAGGATTGCTCGAATGGTCAAAAAAGAAAAAAGGAAAACTTAAATACTTAATAACTTCAATGCAGATCCAAGCTGCTCTTCAAGTTCAAGGTACAATAGTTTCAAGTCACACCATCCGTCACTGTCTGAATGTATATGGGCTCCATTGTAGAAGACCCAGGAAGACCCCACTTCTAAGAGGGAGATACGAAAAAGCCAGACTGGACTTTGCATGTTGACAAGCCACAGTCCTTCTTGGGGAATTTGCTTTGGACAGATGAAACAAAATTAGAGCTTTTTGGTAAATCACACCAACCCTATTTTTCAGCCTTCAAAGAAAAGAACACCATGCCTACCGTGAAACATGGAGGAGGCTCACTGATGGTTTGGGGTTGCTTTGCTGCCTCAGGCACTGTGTGCCTTGAATCTGTGCAGGGCACAATGAAATCAATTGTAAACCGCATACAATACTGTAATTTATGTAAAAGAATCTCACTGTTTGCCCATTTTTAAAAAGCAGTTATATGTTGAAAATATAGTCATCTATCAAATAACTGAGACTCTGGAAAACGGAAAATAAAAATAACAAGCCTCTGCTCCATGAGCTGAATTTTATTTTCTGAATTTCATTTCTCCTTTAAATCCTCATTTTGCAATCGCATTCTGACTGACCAGGTACCGCTAAAGACCGAGCGATCTGCCTACATGGGACTGATGGTGAGCTACCACGTTGCTGATCTCTTGTTAGCTTGGTACTACGTTACCTGGCTGAAATTCCACTTTTACACTATTATTATATGCCTCTGGTGTGGTATGCTGTACAGCAATTATAAATAAGCTGTGCATGTTTCACTCACAGATACTACCTCTCAATAGCATGTACACCGATTGAACACTGACATTTGGACGGCTACTGTTGTTAAGTGAATGCTGAACTCAAAAACAAAATCGGCCTCGGTTATGCTGGTCTTAGACACCAAACGACTTTTCAAACAATTTCACGTAATATTTCCCAGCAGAGCGCAGGGAGCTTCAGTTTAATTCAAACTCACCCAGAGAAAGCTAATATTTCTCTGTATAATTTGACCTCTTTCTGTCAGCTGCTGTGTTTACGGTGTATTTACTGGTTTTTCACACATGATTTCAGGCCAGTTGGAGGATTTAAACCTGTGACTTTCTGTCTTTGTATAATTATCCAGGCTGCTGCTGTTTCTACTGTATTTCACTCAGTTTGCAGGGTTTAAAAACAGAAATACTCCAACATCCAGCAGCTGAAAGTGTCCAGATAGTTAATGGTTGAAGGTGGTTTCTGTGGGCAGCTGTATAAACTATGCAGCTGTTTTAAAGTTGTAAAAATACAAGTACAGGATGGCACCTTTTGAAATGTGATTGTTTTAGCTGATATGATCTAAGAAACATTAACCCAAATAAATTTTTATTTGTAAAAAAAAAAGTTGTTTAATGAAAATGAGTTAATACCAGGAACAATCAGCATGTAGTGTCTGTTGTTTCTCTTCCCAGTTGTTGTTGTTCAAATTAATGAATTAATTTACATTTTCTTTTGGCTGGTTTTTCAGAACAAACCACTGCACACACAAGGGCAGCTGTGGCCAAACGCTGCTTCTGTTTCCAATCCATTGTTCAACAGGTTTTCTTATAATTTCCACCAGGAGCAGGATGGGAAATAATCTTAAAAGGAGTCTAGTTGTAATCTTGTAAATAGTGAACCTGCAAGATCCCCGGTCTTTGCAAAATCTTAGTGTGTGACTCAGTGACTTATGACACATTGTCTTTAGACGTGAGGGTGTCTTTTCAAAGTCTTCTAGTGTATGGTAGGCATAAGATGTATTTCATGACAATTATGATTCATAAAGACCAACTTGGACTATGACTCCATTCAACACTAAATCAGTATATAACAAATAAACACTGTGTGAAGCAGTAAACAATCTATCACTTCCCTACTATTCCCAGCCCAGTATCTTGAAATGTATTATAGCTCAGCAGTGAATGTATATTGTTCCATTATTTAACTTAACAAGAAGTTGATTTGCGAGTTGAAAATAATCTGTTCTTAATTCTGAGAAAACAAGGTTGAGACCAATTTCATGAAACAAGAACAAGCTATTTCATCACATGTATGAATCAGTTGAGCTTGTCTCCGCTTTTAAAGATCCCCTCACGTCATATTTTAAGACATATAAAAATCCTCTGCTTGGAATAATAACTTGTGTCTGATGTGGTTTTTCCACAAAGAAGTTAGATTACTGTATTACAAATCTGTCAAATGACACCTCCTCCTTCTTTCTCTTTGAAAAATCCTGTCAAGGTTGAGGAGCAGGTGGACCCAAAATGTAGAGACTGAAATGCAGAGTTGAAGAAAACCTTCTTTATTCTAGAGACTGGCAGGAAAAAAATAGAGGCTGGCTAAGCTGAGCAGACTACAAAAACACAACTAACAGGCTGAACAGAGAAGAGCAAACTCAACAGACCAGAACAAAAAAAGAGGATCCAACAAAGACTGACTGCACACCAAGACTTATATACTAACTGAACTAATAAGGGAATGGGGAACAAGTGACTAGACACAAGGGCAGGCTGGGAGTGATTGGGTGGGAAAGACACCGGGAGGACTGATGAGGCTGATACAGGACAGGTGTGGGGCAGAGCTAATGAGGGTAATAGAGGGCAGGTGAGAGGAGGAGCACACAAGGGAAACACAGAGCAAACAAAAACCCAGAAAACACCACTCAACCACCCAGCATAAACCAAAAAGTCTCTGAATAAATGAACCTAGGAACCCACAACTACAAGCTAACCAATAATCTAATAGTCTTCCCAAGAAACAACTCAAATAATATGAAAGATCAAAACTAAATGACCAAAAGGACTGAACAGAAGTGCAACACAGGAAACCATGAGTCCATGGCAAATCCAGACTCAACGAATATGCAAATATTGTTCATTTCAAAAACTTAACTTTTTGGATGCAAGATGTCTGATGGACATCTCAACTCCACACTAGTTGTGATGTCACAAATAATGATAGTTGGCTCACGCATTAAACTCAGATTTTCGGTGAGCACAGAGAAACTTTCCACTTTCAGAGGATGAATGTCAAGTGTCAAACTCTGCACATACATCATTCTGCAGTGAAGCCCAAACATCCAACTGATGAACAAGAAAAACATTTTTGAGTAGAGGGGAACTTTGAATATTTAGACAGTAATTGATTATTAATTTTTATTCAAATGAAAGATAGTCACCTGCATACAGTAAATGAATGTCTTCAGTAATCGTTTTGTTTTTGTACAACTGCTGACTCTGGACTGTGCAGAGCAAAGGTACAAATGTGTAGGACTGAGTTTTTCTGTTAGGGAGTGGTAGGATGTAAGTGTTGTAAGAAGTAGTGGTCAAGTGGAAAAGGAGAACAAGCATGTCCATGAACTCTCTGTGATCTTGTTTTTGAGTTCAGCATTCACTTAACAACAGTAGCCGTCCAAATATCGGTGTCCAATTGGTGTACATGCTATTGAGAGGTAGTATCTCTGAGTGAAACATGCACAGCTTATTTATAATTGCAGTACAGCATACCACACCAGAAGCATATATAGATGAATCTGGCAGCTGATTTATGTGTTGCACTCTCAAGCGTCGCTGCCATTACTGTGGTGGCAGAGTGGAACTGACAGTGAAAGCAGAGATGTTTGGGTTAATCAAGGTTGACAGTCGCCCCATCCGACAGATGAAGGTAGTCTGTGTGAAGTTATTCAGTCTCTAAACACTAGTCTGACATTAGTTATGACAGGGGCTTTGTGAAAAAATAACATGAACTTTCACAGTCTGAATTTGAAAGTGCTGTGTGGAGTAACTATAACCGTTATGGGTCTTGATTGAGACATTCAAACAACGGTCATTCAATGTCTCAGTGTTTGCTGGGAAAAGAGCAAACACCCACACCCCAAGTTTCAGGATGTACAATAATGACTCCTCCCTCATTTACAGGCTGCACCATCCAGACTGATAAAACCCTCAGCAGGCAAACTTTGATGATCCTGGAGGAGTAAGCACGTCTTTCTTTCTTATCCTTTGTATCAGCATTTTATACACAAACACCAACCATGGACAACAATCCCTCAAGTCATTGCAAACCAGAGACACACAAGAAAACGGTTTTTAGTTCCCATAAGGGAGTGGTGTACAGGATTCCTGCTCTTATCTACGTTGGAGACCAAAAAATCCTGGCCTTTGCAGAGAACCGGACGGATCAACGTGATATCAGCACAGTGGCGCTGGACATGAAAACAGGAGAGGTGAAGAAGAATGAATCCACTCATGAGGTGACAATCGAGGTGATTATCTGCAGCAGTTGGTCTATTTTTATATTACTTGTGAAGATACTGTTTGTAACTGCATCCTTATTAGGTTAATTCTTGTATTTACACACCTCTGAATTTTTTTTCTTAGTGGTCAGAGCTAAAACGAGTGAAGGAGGCCCATCTTGATAGATACCGTCCTATGAACCCCTGCCCGGTGTATGAGAAGACCAGCAAAACACTTTTCCTGTTTTTCATCTGTGTCGAAGATAAGATTTCAGAGGACTGTCAGAGATGGTGGGGCTACAACAAGGCCCGTCTCTGCTACATCAAGAGTAATGATGTTGGCCAAAACTGGAGTGAAGTGACTGATTTGACTGACAAACTGGAGGAAATCAAGCAGTGGGCCACATTTTCTGTTGGGCCAGGCCATGGTCTTCAAATGGAGGATGGTAGATTGATTGTCCCACTTTATGCTTATTATCCTCCTAAAATATTGAAGTTGTCTTCTCCATATGCACTCTGCCTACATAGTGATGATAAGGGTGATACATGGGAATTTGGCCATAAACTTCAAACAAAATCACTTGAATGTGAAATGGCAGAGGTTTTTGATGATACAGACAACAGCTTCATCTACTGCAATGCCCGTAGTCAAAAAAGTTATCGAGTAGAAGCTATCAGTGAAAATAAGTGAAATGGTTTTAACACCTGCTCTCCTAAAAAACTTGTGGAAACAGATAAGGGCTGTCAGGGAGGTGTGGTCTCCTTTCCAGCTCTAAGTGAAGGTGCACATGCAGGTCATAACAAGTGGCTGCTCTATAGCCACCCAACTGATAAGATCAAAAGGGTTAATTTAGGAGTGTATCTGAACAAATCCCCAAAGGATCCAGAAGCATGGAGCAAACCCTGGATCATCAACCGTGGACCCAGTGGTTATTCAGACCTGGCTTACATTGATGACGGTTGGTTTGTATGTTTAATGGAGTGTGGGGAGAAGAGTGAAATCGAGCAGATAGCCTTTGAGGTTTTTAGCTACGACGATGTCAAGCAGGGCATTGAGGAGTAGTCTGATGTGAAGCTTTCTCTCTATGGGAATTTAAAAAAGAGGCTTTTTGTATTACTTGTATGGGACTGTTCACCTAAAATGATTAAAAGTTCAACAAATACACCAGACATTAAGATGCTTACTTTGTCTTTTACATGAAAATGATGTGTTGTAATATACTAAGATTTTATTGTGCTACTGATGTGTAATTCAATAGACGCAGTATTTAGAGGGAGCCTAGTGTTGCTTAGTATGTAAGTAAGTAAAGGAAACTGTGGTTTTGCCAAGAAAGATAAGCAGCAGGAAACTTTTTCCTTTTGTTTTAAGTGGAAATTCAGTAACAGTAACAGTGAGTCATTAACATCTCATCACTAATTTGTTTAACATAGACTAGTCTGGTTTTCTGTAAGTCTGTAACATTATGGTAGAAGATGTCTGTTATGTTAAATATCACAGAGACTTGAATTCAACAAAATGTAATGATGTTGTCGAAACAGTTGAAAAATAAGTCAGGGCTCTGTTTGGTTGTGATGTCATATTTACTGATGAATATAACAGAACTTGTTCTTCAAATAATAAAATACACTCATATCATAGAAAGTATGTTTTTTTGAATCTTTATTGCTTGAAATGATTTATTATAGCTTTGAGAGAAACACCACATCAAACAAAGTTTCCTATAAGACTGACCATAAAAAATAGCTGCAATGACCTGATGACCCGGTTTGACCTGACTGAACAAAAATCTGACCTACACTTTGGAAAATAATTTTTTATTAATGGTCCACCTTACATGGCTTTGTGCTCCAGCCATGAAGCAGATATTCATCTTATCTTTTGTTTTTCTTTTCTTGTTTTCTCACTAACTGGAGAGAAGAAGTTTAACCAGCAGAATATTATATTTCATATACATGTGTTTATCTCCATCAGTCACAGTCACTTTCTTATAAGCCATCATGCCTGAAATTATTAAATAATTAGTAAATCATTAATAAGGGGGTCTTAAGTTTCTCATTTTCTAATAAGCTATCAAGTCTGTTGTGTAATCCATTGGTAATCCATTATCAAACACATTAAAGAGTAACTGCTCCACCTTTCTGATAAACTTTCTGACTCTAACAGTTCTGCAGTTACAAATGTTATTAAAGTTATTTATAAAGGGTTGCAGGTGTCTCATTTGTAATAAGGCAACAATAATTAGCTAAATCATTAATAAATGTTTTTATCTGCATGTTGTTAATGAATGGATTGGTGACTCATGGTAACAATAGACTCCAGGAAGTCACTGTGCCTCACCAGTTTGCCAAGAAATAGTTACAGCATGTAACTCGCCTTGAATGCAGTTGTGGCGGTCATGAACTGGAGCTGCTTCCCACATGCTTCAGGAGTGCCACACAACATAGTGCTGCAAGCAGAACCGAGTGCCACCCTGAAGCCTATAAATATCACAAATATCCCCCTTTCCTCTCCTCTCCTCCTCCCATTTCCCTGGTTCTCCTCCCTCCAAACCGTTCTACCCTGCTCTGTATCCCCTCCTGCCTCCAGTGCTCATAAAAAGTGGAGCTGACAGGTGCTGGAGACTCAAGCCAGGGATATGAGGGGGGAAATGGGGGAAAAGGGATCATTAATGAGTTCTGGCTTGATCATTCTTTCAATATTTTGGGATCAAACAACTTTTAGACTCAAATATAAACACATAAACAGCTGCCATTAAACTAAACTGACTGGTTTGAACTGCTGGCTTTTAGAGAACAAAAGTGGGAGATCTGAATCAGCAAAAACAAACAGCTGGTAAGTGTTTTGATTTTAATCAGAGCCAGTGAGCTGCCCTGCCTGCGCCACTGTAGAAATAAGATGGAGACGGAGGCAAGGTCAGTTTCAAGACCCTGCCTCTGACCTCCCACTGGATTAGCCAGATTTGGATACGTCAGTAGCAGCGGGGAGATGTTAGGAGGAGTGGGATGGCTGGGGTGTTTTATGCTGTTGTGTTGTGTTGACAAGCTTCCCATCCTATAAAGTGAAACACTGCATAGATCTAAGTAGTCTTCTATCAGAGCTTCCCATCTGAAATGAATGCAAGCCGTTAAAGACCACCCTGGTTGACTCTCAACTCTCATAAAAGCACGTCCTTCTTCACCCTCGCTCGCTCTTTCCTCTGCTCGTATGTGAGCTTCTGTTTTCATAGTTGGCTGCCTCGTTCTGTTTGTTCATTTTGTCCGTGTGCATCATGCTGCTGTTGCAGGTTGTTCACCATTGTTCACTCAGCCACCTGACGTGGAATGGATTATTTTGTGAGTGTCGATTATGTACAGCGTTTGGCATCTAGGGAAAGAAGCACAGCACAGCACAGCAGGGAGTGGGCGGTGGAGATGGACTCAGAGCATACAGGTGGATGCTGGGGTGGAGGTGGAGTTCATGAAGTGCCATATGGACAGCTGCGGCAAGTGACTGCATAGCTCTCAGGTGAGCGGCGTGGCAGCAAAAGAGTGAGCAGGGCACTAACGGCTTACATACACCGCCACAATCAAAAGTGTTCTTTGGATATGTTGTCATATCACATCATGTCAGTTTATCATTTTCTGTCACATCATATCAAGACATTTCATTCAGTCCTCAACATCAATCCTCATCATTACAAGTATACTGCTAATTAAATACCTGACAAACCATTCATGCAAAACATCCTATACAAATCAAATATATACAATAAAACTCTTCTGCTCATTGATTTGCAACAAAGGATTGCTGTTACTAGGGCCGAATTAAGGACCAGTGTGTAGGATTTAGTGGCATCTAGCAGTGGGGTTGCAGATTGCAACCAACTGAATACCTTCAACCCCCAAGGTAAAAAATAGCTATATACCCCCCATTTCTCCCAGTCCAGGAGACAGGAGCTAAAACAGCCTGTTTCAGGCAGAGGCTGAGCTGAGGGGCAGCACAAAAGACCAGTATAAAATAAATAGCCTGATTTTTTGGAACAGTAAATCATGCAAAGATATTTCAGAAGAAAGTAAAAATACAGACCTGTAAATGTTCACGATATGTCTCCTTTAAAGATCCAATGTGTTTTAATTAGTGTATAATCACCTGAAAATAAGAATTGTTGTGTTTTTGTTACCTTAGAATGAGCCTTTATATCTACACAGGGAGCTGGTCCTCGTCCACGGAGCCCACCATGTTGCACCGTCATGTTTCTACAGTAGCCCAGAACGGACAAACCAAACACTGACTCTAGAGAGGGTCTTTCACGTTTTTCACGGGTTTCGAAGCCACCGTAGGTTCTCCTACATGCTTGGAAGAGTAGGGGGTATTCAGTTTGTTGCAATCTGCAATCCCACCGCTAGATGTCACTAAATCCTACACACTGGACCTTTAAGGCAGCATAGGGGAATACAGTATCAACAAACACATTTTTAATTGAGTAAATTCCCCAAAAATTTCCAGAGCTGCCACATGATGAACCTGGAGCATTCAGGGCCCCTGAGGGTCTGGGGCTGTTGTCCACTGATAATCCAGACATGGTTGCAACAGTTTAAATATAATAAAATTTCAGATGGTTTTCAAAGTTATATTTTTCCACAGTATTCCACATATCGCCCACGCCTCCTCACCACCATCTTTAAATGTTGCTCTGTTCTGATATTTGCACTCTATCTCCCCTTTAGTGCACGTCTCATAAACTGACTGTGCTGTATCTGTTTTCTGTGCTCTTCAAAGTCATTGGTGATCCATCTAAAGGTCAACACAAGATTAATGCCAGACCCAGTGAACAAAGATATTGGACCAATCTGCAATACATTCCCCAATTATTGACAACCTGTAACATAAATAAGTGAACATGCAGACCAGAGTCGTCTGTACAATCTCAGCACAGTCTCACTGAACTATAACTCACACAGCAGAAGGCCTCGTTAAGTGGAACACTGTCAGCGACCACACAATGCTAGGATTCACTTCAAAAAACAATAAGAACACGAAACAAGGGAGATGCACATGTGCGGAGGAGCAGACTCTTTCAAGAAACCAAAAAAATGGCCAAGTTGAAAGACATAAAAGCTGAATAGTTTCCAGCATATGGTTGCCAGATTTGAAGCAGATTTCCAATCATACAAATACAACCTTTCCTGGTTTTTTGAGCGAAGAAGGATGAATGGGAGGGGGATAATGATGTGAGGGGGTCTGTTTCATTTCAGACTGCTAGTGTGTGTGTGTGTGTGTGTGTGTGTGTGTGTGTGAAAGCTGACGGACAGCACCATTTACAGTGAGTGATACATTAAACTTATGATGCTCATTTGTTACTGCAGTGGGGAGAAAAGATTCTGTCTGACAGGCCGTGTGCGTCTATGAAACGTTCAGTATTTGTTCACATTCATGTTAGCTGCAGTAATGATTCATGAGGTGTGATGAAAGGAAAATGACGGATGACTTTTAGCAAGTGATCATAGCTTCAGTCAGAACTTGAGTCTATTTGTCTGCCAAAGCAAACAGATAATGAAACCACAGGAGTTGCTCTCACATTGCATTTACATAGAAATTAAATATCTGACATCCTTTTGCGTGCTCATGGGTCTTACCTTTTGTTTTGATTAGTGACACCTGCAAAAATGAGTGAGATAATCTGATCTCGGGCTGGCAAATTTGGTGAAACTGTCCAAAAATTGATCAATTTCACAAATCAGACTGCAGTGCTGTTGTGTTTCACTTAATTATTCATGTGTTCATGTAAACATTTTCTGGCTCTAACCAAACAATAGCCAGTGATGTATCTGTCCTACGGTTTCTACAAGTCGTCTTTACAACAACCTGTGCAGCTGTGTGGATCTTATCCACACTACTCACCATTTTTGTGAGCAATTTTTCTTGCTTTGATTGGCTCGGTTGTTTCTCCAATCAGGCAAACAGCCATCAATGAGCTGGAACATGGCTATGACATTTCTGTCAAATACTGTGATGTAACCTTCTTTTAACCAGGCTGGAACAGAGAGGATACTATTAGTAACATCACTCACTCCCAGAGCTAAAATATAATAAGAGGAACCTTTGTCCAGGTTTGAGGCTCTTGCCTCCTCGAAATGTTCACCTCCCACCCATTACACACAACACACACCGTGCACTATGATACATATAGGCACACACCAACCTAAACACCCACACAGGCCCACACACACACACTTCTCATATTGGTAAGCTGCTCTATGCTGAGAATCCAAGTAATTAGACTACATGAGATAACACTTTTTAAAAGGAATCCAGGCACTTTATTTTCCACTATTTATTGTTCTGCAATGGTACGTCTAACCACTCGGCTCTGAAAGAACAACAGCTATCACACCGCCAAGTGGGATTAAAACTAATAGCACCCAATAACCAGAGCATCAACAAAAATAACTTTTAACAGTTCCAGGTAATACACCTCGCCATCTAAGCTTAGCTGGAGTGAACGTGGATTGAGGCCTCAGTTACCGTTATCCATGTGTGTTTGTCTTTCCACGCTCACTGGTTTAACTAAATATCTCATTATGAGAGCGGGCAGTGAGGTCCGCTGAGCCAGCGGGGAGAAATATGAAGGATCAGGTAAAGGCCCTGTATGGCAAGGCAAAAGCTTTAAAGCAAACAGGACGTATACAAATACAAACTGGTCTATTTTATGTGACGTTCTACGGCCAGGAACTCATAAATACAGGTTTTTTTCTGTCATTTAGGAGGGCAATTTTAATGTCACGCTGTGTAACAAGCCACATCTTTATCCTGTTAAATTTTATTAATTTGGCTGCAGCTTTCATCCAGAGTTTATAGGCCTTCAAAATGCCTAAATCATAGAGGTAGGGCTTGTTGAACAGGGCTCACCCACTGTTAGCTATGTAAACAGCTGTAAACCACACACACACAAAAATACACACATATGCTGGAGGAAAGAAACACTGAATCCATAGGAACTAAGCAAAAAGATGTTCGACCACTGCTGAAGCTCAAAGAAGAGCACTGTGTCAGTGTCATGTGATATTTTCGTGTATTATCCAAATGCAGAATCTCACACTGCAAATATTCAGTGAGGGCAAAAAAAAATGGGACGTACAGTATTTATACAGTATAATTCATTAAAGTGTGTATTACAGTAAAAACAAATAAAATTGAGATTGAAACTTAATTCTTGGAAACAGCAGTTTGCAAAAACAATCTCAGCACAAGGTCTACTCAGTAGCTGTTCTGGGGCTTTTAGTCATAACTCACCATCTTCCTCAGCATGTGATGTTTGCCCAGTTGTCACGGACTTGTAGATGTTCAAATGTCCATTTTTTCTGAGCACTTTAAGGAATTATTGCAGCTCCAGAATGCTTACTCAGTGAAACTTGTGCTGGCTTGTTTTTTTTTTTTTAGCCAGCAGCTGTTTCTAAAGGTAAAAAAATGAACTTTCAAACCTCAATTTTATTAGTTATAACACAAAAAAGTGTTTCAAGCTAAACCACATTTTTGTTATTAAGCTTTCTGAGTGGATCCTGTGAGGAAAAGTTAGGGGAAAGGTTTGTTTCTTTTTTACTTTTGTTCAAGTTTTGTCATATTTGTATTTTGTTTTTTTAGTTTTTTTTTTTGGTTGTCTTTGATTTGATTCACAGTGTCGGTTTTTTGCCCACTGTACATATCACTGAGCCATCATATCTGTGTGTGGTCAGGAAGGACCAACGTCTCGGGAGGACCACGAGCCACAGATTAAACAGGTGGTTTACAGTAAATAGATGGTTCAAGTGTGTGTGGTCTTGATAAGTGTCGGTCCTGCTGCCAGTTGTTCGTGTCTGTAAAGTATTTTATTTACACAGGACTACAATTAAGCACAGAATTTATCTCATAAAATGTCTAAATATGACAATTTTCTTACTCAATTAGAGTGTAAGTTAATTATTGACCTTAGATACAGTAGTTTGACAGAAAATCTTAACTGAAAGTCCACTTGCTAGTTCTCTGTGATAAAGCTCAGACTGAATGCTCCTTTCTGTTTTCATCACTGAGCAGGACGTTTTGTAAAAAGCTAGTAAGTGGACCTTAAGTCAAGACAAAATAATGTAAAAGTCATGATGCAGGTGGAAAAGTGTACTAATAAAAGTGCAATTTTTTATCATGTTTAACACTAAAAAGCATTATAATAATTTTACATTGGATTAAAATTAGTCGTTTGTTCCTCTGTAAGTTGAACCTGTCTCATCCCCTCTCATCAACACCTTCCTAAACCACACAAATGGCAACTGGACATGTTTTGACAGGTGGTCATCACTGGTTTATACTGTATAATAGCACCATGCAGAAGTTCCTCCGGGAGCGGAAGAAGGGACGGAAAGAGAACGAGTGTGTGTGTGGATGTGTTTGTGTTATGTATATAACCAAATAGTGCAAACACACAGAGAGAGTAGAGAGAGTGAGTAAGCAAGACGGAGAGGGAGGCTGGAAGTTATTTCAGTCACAATGCATCTAGTTGTCACTGAGTCCTGTGACCAAAAGTCTTCTCTCTGTTTTATAAACCACCTCCGTATGGCTTACAGCACATCTGGCGGACAGATGTCTATCTCTCCTCCATCTTTTGTTTTCTCTCTCGCTCTCCTTCTTTTCCCTTCAGGCAGGCAGGGTGTTAATCCTTCTCTCCTCCACCTGGTCCGGACCACCCACACACTGAACGGTGCAGCGGCGGCCCACCAGCAGAGAGCAAGCCCGCATGTGTGTGCAAGTGTGCAAGTATTCCACGACGTCATACTGACACCATGAGAACGTTAACACAGATGCACGAATAAAAATGCAGACAAATTGAAATGACAAACAATTATTTATTTGTGTACAAAATATAATTTATTTTGATTATAAATTGAAGCACACACGATGAATACAATTCTTGCCAGTTTAGAGTTGCAATAAAAATCACAAAGCTCAATGCTGTAAATTTGTTTATAACATCTTGCATCATCCACTGCATCCCAACAATCCCCAAATTACACACAGCACACGTTAATATAAATAACAATGTTTCCTTAAAAAGAGTGGAAGCACCTGTTGAGGCTAATTTGAAGCTGTTGAGTTGAGGCCTTTTCCACCTGGGACCCAAGTAGAGCTAAAGCACATTTCTACTTGACACTTACATCTTTAACTTATATACAAAATCCCCTAAATTGAAGAGTTGCCAAGAAAAACTGCAGTTTCCTTGATTTTCCTGTTTATAAAATGATTTCACCTTCATATTAAATACTGATGACATAATGACCAGTGGTGGACTTAGTTACATTTCCTATAATACTTCATACATCTACTTCGCTACATTTTGGAGGCAAATATTGTACTTTTTACTTCACTACGGTACATTTATCTGACAGCTTTAGTTACTAGTTACTTTGCAGATTCATTGTATTAATATAAAATAATCAATAAATAAATTCTGATGTATTTTCATAGATCGAGTGACCCGGCAGTACAAAAAGTAGTTAAAATGATCCCCACCTTCACCAGCTGTGACATGTGTGACACTTACATTAATGCATCAATAATTATAATCCAGTAATATAATATATATTCTTCTGAAATGGGCCATTCTGCATGATGAATACTTTTGCTTTTGGTACTTTAAGTATAATTTTATGGTAATACTTTTTTTTCTGTACCGCTGATGATGACCAGTATCTTGGTGATTATAAAAATGCCATATAATGACAAATGCACAGAGAAAAGGTTGAAAACTGACAAAATGTCACTTTGAATAATCAAGCATCTCCACTGGTTAATAACCATCCTTTGTCTCCATCTAGCGGTGAAATGGCTGAAGCACTGATTATACATTGTGCACAATAAATCTGTAATGAGTGAACTATTGAGCTCTGATATCTATAGTATTTAAGTTCAATACAATAATGAGTGTTTGTAATAAATCAGTAGGGATGTTATCAATCACATATTAAGATATCAGAGAGACTGACTGAACAAGGTCACCAGACTCCCCACTGAGGTGCTTCTGAGCAAATCACTTATCTCACAACATCTACAAGGGTGTTGTTAATGATTTTTTATTGCAGTTTTATTACTGCCTGCACTTGGTACCGGAGGGAATAAAGTTGTATTCTATTTTGCACCTGTGCACTTATGAATGGCAATAAATTAATTAAAAAATCAGCATTAAATCTGCAGCTGCTATGTAACCCAGTGGAGGGCAATGTACCTACAAAGAAACGTGAGGAAGAGAAGTGGCGACACAGACTCTAGACTCCCCACACCAGCAGGGTGGGGAAAGTGTGACAGCCTTCCCCTACCTCATTACCACCACTGGGCTGAGCAAGCACCTTAACTCAGAAGTGGCCCAGTGGTGCAACAGATCAGGCAGAACACTGCCACTGAGTTTATGTTCTCTGTATTTTGGTGAATGTGAGGGTCTTAGTAACCTGTTTCTTTGTGTAACTTTTAACTTTGGTGTAAATGAGGTGTGGAAATGGTCTCCCACAGTCCCAAAGTAGTGAACATTCACTTAGAAACAGAACTGGGCAACAGCATTTTTTGTTTTGATGTAGTTGAAATTAAAATAGTCACATATGACATATATGATTAATTAAATTACATCAACATTGCATTACAGTATATACTTCAACATCAAAACTCTTTGGGGCATTTTCTTCTCTTACTTCCATGCAGATATTCTTCATAATATTTAAATAAAAAATAAAACCCTTTTGATAAAAATACATGTCTGACAGTGATCAAACAGTATAACTATAAGTCTGCTGGTTAATCATTACTTTACCCAGGCCATCAAACCCACTTTTTAAGTCACATGTAGGACTCGGCCCTGCATGCGTGTGATTACTGTGTGACTGTAGAGGAGAGCTTTCATTTCAATGAAACTATCCTGGGATAATTATATTATGACACAGTAGGAGTTAGCCTGTATATTACTGAATGAGTCAATCAGACTGTACAGTTTGGTATACTCTGTGTGACCAGACAGAGTTGTGTACATTGGCATACACTGTGTATACAGTAACAGAAGAGGTGGTGGTTGCTACATTACAAATAGTTCCCAACTTCCTCCTGTATTATGTAAATTTAAAAAAAACAGCACATCATGTTCAACAACACTATTTGAGATACGAAAGCAAACTAGCATTTATCCAAAACAAACAATGAAGTCCGGAGCGGAGAGGTGGCTCCAAACAGGAACTCATATATTTTGAATTAGCAGTGAAAAGTGAGGGAGAAAGTGGAAAAGTGATGCTGTGTTTCCTATTATTGCAGGATGGCGGTTGACAACGGGGCCGAGTCCCTCCGCCGCGCTGTGATCACACCAGTGGAATTTGGATGCCGGCAGTGCTGATGATGAGAAATATGAGAGAGGAAGACACAATATGCTGTTGTTCCACACAGTGTCATCGTGACCCAAGGGGGCACACACACACACACACGCACACACACACACACACACACGCACACACACGCACACACACATACACACACACACACAGAGTATGTAAATATGCTTAGAAACCCTTACAAATACAGACTTATCAGTCCACATACACACAATTAGAAACACAGACTTTTGGCACTCATACACAGTGAAAAAAACAAACAAACAAACACACACACACACACACACACACACACACACACACACACACACACACACACACACTCAGCTATTGTCAGTGATCATTTCATATGGAAATATTTGTAGTTAGTGCTGCCAAAAGTGGAAGTGGATGCGAGTTGGCTGTTTGAAAAGCTGCAGCACACTCGTAAAGTTCTGCACGTAATCCAGCCCAGGTGATGAGTCAAAGGTCAGGCTGAGGCCTCGAGGGTCAGAGGAGTCAGAGTGGTCGTCACAGTGAGAGATACTGCCTACGAAACTTTATTTCCCACTCATCTTTCCTGTCATTCTCCACTGATGAAGCTCAAATTAAGAATCACATGCAGCTAAAATTGATCTCAACCGTATTTTAATTTGATTATTTTCTACAACAACATTTCACAGTTAGATCGTGCTACATCACACTAATACCACTTGACTTGATTGATGATATTGATTGTAACATTCATGTTTTATTCCCTTTGGTTGAATGTTTCTATCTTAATATTATTGATCTTTATTTCTGTCACCTGCGTGTGACTTCTTTTTTTCTCATCTCTCCTTCTCTCAAATGGGCAATAACTTTAATCTACACTTGATTTAATTTATTACTAATTCATTATTCATTATGTTCAATTAAATCCAATTAAATCACTGGATGTAAAAAAATTGTAAAAAAAAATTTTAACAACTGATTGGAGGTTAAAGGAAAAGAATAAAGCTTTATATTTTCTTTTACACTCTTCTTTACACTTTAATTATTTAATGGTTTTATTAATTGATGTATTCAGTAATATTTTTGACTCATCTGATAATTTTCTACTGCCTCCAAACCACCACCACCCATTTTTAAAGGGGATAGGGGGACAAAAATACATCTTTTTATTGATTTACTTTTCGCCTTTATTCTCACATTTTATCTTTGATTGGATTTTCAGTGTTCTGCAAAAAAGACTTTATATCTTTATCTGAGATCCTCAAAATAGTCATTAAATGCACATGTTAGCTCCTCTAGTTTCCATTTCAGCCTTCTCCCAAACTTCTGAAGTTAAAGACATAATATGTAACTTTTCCGCATTAAAATGTCTAAAAACGACTAGACCTGTTATATATGTTGTTGAGTTGTGTACTTATATTATCCCAAATGTTTCCAACAATGTTCAAACCCAGAGAAATCCATAATTTTAATCAAGGTAACAGTCCGTTTCATTTGGTCGCCTGTCAGTGGTGTCATATCCCCTTTACCCTCTTTACCTGCTATAACTTCCAGGAAAACACAGGAAAGACTGGATGAAATCAGAGAGTGAGAGATTTCAATATCGATCTAGCTTACTACAATGTGCTACTATTACAGGTGGCTCATGCCAGCCACCAAGCTGATGCATACAGTAATGTATGTGTACGTAATGGTAAGTTAGTGTTACGTTAGCTAACGTTACTATTTCATTAGAATGAAATGACATAACGTCTTAACGTCTTAATACTTCTGTCTGAGTCACATCAAATCGATTTTCATTGCCAATGGTGGTTGTTTAACATGAGGACCACAACTCCCATGATCCCACGCTACATCACAACATCATTGTTATTGTTTTGATTGAGAGACCCCTTGCGGCAGAAATGACATGCTGTGCATTTAAAATGACCGTCTATTTATGCCTCCAGCAAAAATATAAAATGTCTACTGAGCTTCTGCAGACAGCTGGTAAAAATATACAGTAATAATACATGTTCAGTATGACACACACACACTCCTTATATATGGTCCTCCATCAGAATGTGTTTTGGAGCTGTAAAAACATATTGTACTGCTCATTCTGAAGAATGTGGTGAAACATTATCTCAGGTTCTTATATTTAACATTTAAGTACCTCACGAGAGCGTGCTGCTGTGCCACTTTTCTGGCTGCTGTTCAACTGTTGATGTGGAATGTACAGTATGTGTGCAATCAAGGAAACTATTGATTGAGCCCATTATGCTCTGATTAGCTCACTGGCTGCTCTCTCCCTCCCAGCTGAGTGAGTCTAGTCTGATACAGGAGACAATAAAGGAACCGCTTCTCCTCCTTCCCTCCATCCCTCTATATCCTCACCTCCCTCTGTCTATCCCACTTTCCTCGCTTTTTTTCCTCCACTTCCTGCTATCTTCCCTCGACCAAGCGCTCCCCTCTGATTATAGGGTCCTTGATTTCACCTTTTTCTTTAAATGCAGATGAGAGTGAGAAACATTGTTACCCTCACACCTGTGGTCGTGGCAGATATATCCTGTTTGGAAAAGACTTCACCAAACACCCTATAATCCACCCCTTCGTCTACCCTCTACCCCGCCCTTATCCCCCCTCAACTAAACCCCCGCCCCCCTCTCCTCTACCAAACCAGGAAGTGTGCACAGGAAACAGCTGTCCCCTGCGTCCGCCGCTCGCCCCTGGCCAGGTGCATCCTGGGAACGGAGCGATGTGTGACGGTCGTCATGTGGCTGACACTGTACGAGGTGCCGTTACAATAATCAGGATCACCATGAACTTTATACAGCAAGGAGATAAAAATAATCTCCTCGTATTTACTCGGCCGGAGCCAATCTGAATTTTGAAGCACATTTCTGTGGGGGAAAAAAACCTGCAATGTTTGGGCCTTGATGACGAGAATGAACTGAATAATTTATGCTTGATCTGTTTTGAGGTGAAGCATGTGATACAGTTGACTCACCAACGATCGCTTCTCCTCAACTTAACTTTGTTTATCTGATCAGAATCAACCTTTTTTTTTCTAAATTTGTGGCCCATTTCAGACTGTTTTTTTTCCTAATTTTGTTTTCAGTACTCTTCACCTGCTCAACATTGATCGCTATATTATAATTTGTAATCAATATTTAAAAAATATTTTAAAATATTTGCTCATGTTTATGGTGTGATAATCTTGCTGCCATCATGTTCCTCTATTTCTTTTTTCCACTTGACTCACAAATAACCGCTGTTAACCTTTTCTTGATAAATTTGAATAGATGCATGCACGTAGGTTGTTCCCCATAGGTACTTTTTTCTTAATTCTCTTACACATTTTAAGCGAGACAAAAATGTAATTGTCCAAACTTTGTTTACAATCTTTTCCATCTACAAGACTTTGATCAATTGTAATATCTTATAAAACATTTAAAAACCACACCAGTCACAGTCATTTTGTGTAAAAATGTGCAATTGCAAAATGCATTTAAAAGGTTATCTGAAGCTTATATGAGGCTTCAGCAGTCTGAGTTAGTCATATCAAGTGGATATCTGCCACATTTACAGTCTTTTTAGCATCAAATTCCCTCTTTGTGTTTCCTCTGACAGTGTTTCACTGTTGAACTGTGGTGGAAGTATAGTAACAAAAAGAGGGACTTTGGCACTAAAAAGACTGTAATGTTGAAAGATATCTACTTGATTTGACTCATTTGGATGAAAGAAGCTTCATATTAGTGCATTATGAAGGGATCTTCTAATGGCCGGTATGAACAGGAGGAATGATTATAGCAAAAAAACCTATTTCAATATTCATTTGGGCTCCTGACTGTTGAAGACAGACATGAAAAATTTAAGTGGGTGAGATCAGATTCTAGGTTGGCAGTGTAAGCACATCCTCATGGTTTGTCCTAAATCTTCACCATAAACTGAAACTCTTCTTGGGTGTGTAGTTGGATGACCGGTCTCCAGGACAATCGGGGGAAAAAAAAACATCTCAACATCTGTCGCAGCAGAGGAGAAGAGAGAGAGAGCGTCTGTCCCGGCCAGCGCTTGCTGCATTGTTTGTCACTTTCTCCATGAAATGCACTGCGAATATTGCCTCAAACAATTAGGTTCCAGTGATCCCTATCGCCCGGTACACAATAGTGTTTACATGACTTGGAGGAAACGTGGCCATGGAGCCCACTTTGGGGAGTGTGTTTGTGTTTTCATGGGCAAGTGCATGTGTGTGTATGTACTCACTGTATGTTCATATGGCTTTTATGACTCTGGGTTCATACTGTGCCCCGTGAATGTTGTAATCAGATGTATATTGTTGTGTTTGTCAGTTTTGCTGCCTTATCGCTCCTCTTTACTTGTGCTACTGTTACAAAACAGTTTAGCTCAGTCAGGTCACCTATTGATGATGTCTTTAAAGCAACTGACTCAAGAATTTGGAGAAATTCAATGTGCAGTTAGTTGCCGTTTGGTTACATAGCTCTTTAACATTTTAAAGGCCCAGTCACACCGCACAGTGGCACAGTGGAGTTCGGCTATACTCCTTTGCAAAATATTAAATATACTGTATTATGTTTTTTAATTCTAGCAGCTCGGTGACACAGTGATCATTCGCAAGGCTAGTTGGTGAATTACTGTAGCAAACTGCTAACATGCTAGCCCTCCAAGATCAAAAGATGTATTCATGCCATCAATTCCTGCTTCCTAACTGTCTGTAAACCATTTTTCTTTTTTGGAGCTGTTTGTACTCCAACAGAAGTAGGTTAAATAAAAATTGATGGTGCAACACAGTAAAATCTACTTTTACTATGGTTTCCTCCATTTGGGATTTTCCATCTCTCTGTTCCTGCAAAAGTTCACACTGTCAGAAAGGCTTGCTATTGCTCCACTGTGTCAAAGTTCATCCGAGTTGAATTTAACGGCAAAAATGTGTGCATCCTTTCTCCACCGCCGCAAGCAGATCCACTGATTGGAGAGATCTCACTGAAGTGAATTGATTTTGCAGTGAAAATGTTGCTGTTCTAAACATTAGTGTGAAGAAAGGTATGTTTAGTGTGTGTGTGTAACCACGACACACAGACTTATAGCTGTTAATGTTATATTCAGTTTGGCTTCACAACTATAATTTAACAACTGTTCAGTGGTTATAAGGGTTTCTATTTTCACTTCTCACCCACACATGCTGACTGGCCAAGCAAAGAGATCAATGTTGTTTCTGCAGGTGCACACACACAGACAAATGCTCCCCCATCAATACTTCATTTATTGAGCAGGGTTTTTTGAGGTAGCCAGGAGGAGGGCGGCTCTGAGATTCAAACAATCCTCTCTTGATTTCTTCCTCACACAAGGGAGAAGCGGAAGCTGTCTGTTATCGTTTGTTTCTATTATTATTCCCCATCTACAGTTTGGGTGTTCACACAGGGCCTTAAATGAGAAAGTCAATGATTTGTCTTGTGTCTTTTCTCTTTTCAGGGAGCTGCCCAGATAACTGTGAATCTCTGAGAAGTCAGGCTTTTACATTCAGAGGGGGGAAACCCAAAATGTACGCTGTTGTCTGTAAGCTGTTGTCTGCTGGCTCACAGCGTTTTATCTGGTTTACCTTATGTTGCAGGAACTTGGGAAAACTATGGCACCATCATCATCAATAGCTTTAGACGCTTTAACTGCTTAAACCTTTTTTGAGTACAAACTCAGCTATAAGTCTGACTTATAATTGTTTTAATTCAACAAACTGTAAGCTGCCAGGAAGCCAAAATACAAGAAAAAAAGACACAGGTGCCTGTAAACATTTACCAATATTGATAATTTTAATGATAATCACTCATTATGTTACTATAGAAGAGTTCAAGGTTGTAAAAAAATATTTCATAATTTATACAGCAAATACATCAGAAAATGTATGTATGTAAAATGTATGTTATACAAGATTTCAGAGTTTTATTGTAATTCCAACACATTATACATGTAAAGGAATTAAATAAACATTACTCAGGTCCAGGTACAAACCAAAAAAGTCCCAACACATTAAATCACATAAAATACAGTATATATATATATATATATATATATATATATATATATATATATATATATATATATATATATATATGTCTATTTACACCATTTGTAAAGCACATTAAATATTAGAATCAAAACAATTCAAAGTATTAAAAAATTTGTTTCACTGCATATAAACACAAGAACAGAAAAACATGGAGAAAATAATATGTCCTGACTTCTTATATTTCTTAGAAGCCCATAGAGCACCTTTAAAGTACCAAACCTGTACAGACAATACAACACTGTGACAGTATCAGATCAAATTACTTTGAGCATTTAAAGCACAGGAAAATCTAATCCCAACGGATTTCTCTCTGTCCCCTGTGTAGCTTTTTATATGTTACAGGCAAATTCATGCAGCATCTGCAGGCACAGAGGTGTCACTACAACGTTATTATAGCACACAGAGTGCGATCAACTGGAACCACAGCTGCCGGACGCAAAGTAGTGTGACAGACCAATAGATGACACTGTCTGCACTCTGATTAAACATAGACTATTGTTATTTCAGCATATTCACACCCCCGGCAGTTATTGTTTATAATGATGATGATGATGATGATGATGATGATGATGATTCAAGTTGGTAGCGATGGTAATGCAGAATAAAAAAAACAAACAAACAATAATGATGATGATGAAGGTGATGACAGATTTGTTGTAAAGTTGCTCAGCAAACTGCTTTCTTTCCCAGGACCTAGAAGGTCACGTAACTGTAAGCCTTTACAGTGTTTGTGTTTCAGTCTGTCTAAGAAGGAAATGACTGAGGGAATGTAAAAGAGGCGTTGACCCGGAGGTTCAGAGCGACAGAGAGAGAGAGAGAGAGAGAGTTTGGGATGAATTGAACAGTAATGTGTGAGCACAAAGGACAGCAGAGAGACAGTGAGAGAGAATATGTGTGTGAGACAGATTCAGGAAGGACGTTTGGGAGCTCTTGGAGAGGAAAGTTACCACGGTGACGACTTGCGTGTTGGTCATCAGTGACACAGGTGTGCTCTGATGTCATAACAGAAACTCTCCAGTCAGTCTCAAGTCCAATGAATGGATTCATGTTTGTCACTTGACTCACAAATGATCTATTCAACTCAACTTTTTATTGATTTGTTTGAATAGATGTTTGTTTGTTTTCAACCTTTTAAACTACAAAACTATGTTGTAGATTTTCTCTGTCTGGAGTCCAATGAATGAAGACCTTTTTGTGTATAATGCTCTTTCAAATACATATAGTGAATATTAGTACTATTACAACCTGTCAATCAACTGCATATTCAATTTACTATCTGACCAAGGAAAACATCCTCACATCTGAGAGGTTGAAACCAATGAATGTTTGGCATTTTTGCTTGAAAAGTGATCAAAATAGTTGCTGATTAATTTTCTGTCAATTAATCAACTGATTGTTTCAGCTCTAGTGGACATGATGGGCTTACATTATAACCTTTAATAAAAGAAAAGCTTTGTCGGACACCCACAGTTGGTCCTCTTCTCTGCTGGTTTCATCTCTGCTCACCTCTTTTATTACATCCATTTGTCTCAAATCAAGTTGTATAAAGCTGCTACAAATACATATTATTGGTGATTCTTCGCTTGTAATCTGCCTTTTAAAAAACAAACTCTAATAGCAGGCGCTTTCAAGCAATGACTTCAGGTAATTCCCCAAATGAGTGTTATCTGTGGCAGCATCTGTGTATATACATGTACTGTATGTGTGTGTATATTCATGCATGTACGACTTGGCATGCCTATGTGTGTACAGTGCATCGTTGTCTGTTTATTATATTGTGATATAAGCGCAGTTGCGGATATTTTCTTGGAAACCATCCAGATCCCTTCAAAGTCTGGGACTGACCAGTCTAATGTTATGTGTGTGTGTGTGTGTTTGTGTGTGTATGGCTGTGTGTGTGTGGGTATTGGTGGTGGTGGTGGAGGAGTAGCAGGGGTTGGGGGGGGGGGAGTTGTGGGGGGGTGGAGGTTCCTTATCTACAGGCCACAGGCAGCTTTTGAGGCTCTTATCAGCAGCTACCATATTGTACTAGCACATCCTCTTGTCCAGCAGGGAGCGGAAAACTCTCCTTGCAACATGGGTCCCTCTCTCTCTCCCCGTTCTCTCTCTCTCTCTCTCTCTCCCTCTCTCTCTCCCCGTTCTCTCTCTCTCTCTCTCTCTCTCTCTCCCACCTCTCATTTTGCCAGTATCAGAGCGCTCCGACTGGCAGCCAGCTAGAGCATTGTGTCTTCTTGGCGAAGAGAGTGAGCGAAGGAAGGGAGAGACAGGACAGTGAAAGAGAGAGAGTGAAGAAGAGAGGTGAGAATGACATATGGACGGGGGCGGGGGGGGGGGGGGTGGCAGAGACCCGCACCATCCGTCCCCATGCTTTGAGTGTGTCTTCGTTCAAAGGAGTAACTTCACAACAACAAAAAACTAATTTGTGTGTTTGGACTGACTTTCGGTCTCGGTGTGACTTCATTTCTTTGTGAATATTTTGGACTGTATTTTTTTTTTTTTTTTTTTAAAGAATTTTTTTTTTTTTTACAGGGATTCATGTGAGTATCTAGAGTGTTTGAGCGGTGTCAGACAGTTTGGCTCCAATTTTGACCTCAGAGATTGACAGACAGGCAGTGACAGGCTGCAGCTAGAGCTGACCTGAGGAGGAGGAGGAGGAGCAGCAGGAGGAGGAGGAGGAGGATGTTAAACACTGAGGTGACACGTGCGTTCACAGATCACTTGAACTCTGACGGATTTTGCATGACAGACAGAGAGAAGCTACACTGGGTGCCATAATTCACCTGTGAGTATTAATTAAATAATTTTTTTTTCTTTTTCTTTAATACAAATCTATAGTACATAAAGCAGGTTTACAGCCTGTAACAATATTTTTAATAATAATAATAAAAATACATTTGACATAAGTTACTGTCATATGTCATTTACAGCATGTCTATGTAATTCTAGTGATATTGGTAATAATGTCACTTATTGGTTGTTGGAAATGGGCAATAAAAACATTTGGTGATTTAGTGATAAATAGAGGAAGACAGAAATTGAATATCAATTCTACCAGAATTCATTTGATGGATGGTCATTTATTAAATTACAAATTGTTCTCCTAAAAGCTGAATTATATTTTTTGTGACAGTCTACTGTTTATGGTAAAAATAGAATTATATGTGCATTTTGGTTTTTTTTAAAAATAACCCAAGATGATAATAGGTGGACAAACATAAAATCTAATAACTCTGCTAAAGGAGAATAAAGGAGAATTAATGATATTTGGTGATAAAAGTTAATCACCATTCTCAAAAATATTTCATTATATTTAATGAATTAATGCAAACTGTTGCACTGCTCGTTATACAGGAGCGTATACAGGAGGATATATGCTTGATTTGACTAAACATTAAATGCTATATCACCTGTTTTTCTACAAAATATATGAGATATCATTGTTGCTTTGTTTCTTGGCAACCACGGTAAAATATATCTTGAAAGTAGTGCAGCTAATAATGCTTTCAGCAAATATATCCATGTAATACTGAGTGTTGGACACCAAAACCTTAAATATTCATCTGTGACTCTATTTCTGTGCAGCTTCTCTAAGGGTTCTTTTAATTTAAGATATTCATATGACGTTAAATATAACACTGCTGAAAAATTTTAAAAAAAACTACCTGCAAGTGTCGTCCCTACATCATTGTGAAAGAGGGAACTGTTCAAAATAAAGTCATGACTACTAGAAAAGACAAAACAGGAACAACTGCCATTGCAAAACCTGAGAAATAATGAGTCTTACGCCTTACAGAGCAGACTACAAACAAACGTCTCCCTCCTTGCAGAAGTAGCATAACAGTACATTTACCCGGCAACAGAATTTAACATCACAGCTGCAGTAAGTGATGAATCTGTAAATTTCCATGAAATGTTGAAATTGAAATTGCCCTTGTTTGTAAAGTTTGACCTTCAGACACATTTTCATATCTTATTGCCTTTTCTAAATATACACCAAATATATATCCTGTGTGCTTCTTTTCTTTTTCTTTTGTTCAACAGACTCTTTGATATCAATCCAATCTTCAGCGGCCTGGGACATGTTGAATGCTTAAAAGGATTTTGACTCACATCCTCAAAATACACACAGACAGACACATAGACAGTCAAACTCATTAAGATCTGCCACTGGGGACTCACTGACCAACGTAGAATCTGCTGCTCAGGATGTACTGCAAGAAAAATACAGACGTTCAGTTCAAATCAAACCGCAACAACCACCCCGGCTACACGCCGCACCCAGAGGCGACACTACAGAATTAGCCCACTATTAAAGAACTGCACGTTTGTTTCATTTGCACCGTCTGTAATGTTGTAGTGAAGGAGTGAACACAGGCTCACATCTACCCGCACTCCACATACAGCTACAATCACACAAGTAAAGGCGAGAATGATGGGTGACAAGTCTGGATCAGTGGGAAGGTGTAGTTCCATCGAAGGCGCATATAATATGGACTGATGGATAAAATACTCACATACTGACCCCGGTGCTGATAAGAACAACTGATGGATTTCAGTTGTTGTTGTTCATTTGTTGTGAGGTAGAGCAGCAAAATATTGCATAATCTGCAGGAAAGCGGAACAAAGGAAAGGAAGGGTTATGAGTCGCCTTTATGGAAAAGACACAGACCCTTAGAGAGGAGAGGTTTGAAGGACGAGCTGCAGGTGGTACACATGAACATACTCTCATACACAGACACGACGGGGACAAGACACACTGACACACACACGCCGGGCAGCTGAGCGTTAAAGGAGCTTGGAACTGACGGGGTTTCTCCCAGGGACTTCACCACCATGATGGAGAAGCTTAACCCCACCAGCCTACCTGCCTCCCCACCCAACCTACCTCGCCCCTCCTCTGTCTCCTCTTCCTCTGCCTCCTCCCCATCCTGTGCCTCCGTGGAGCAGCACAGTCCCCTCCAGAACCAGACTGCGGCGTCTTCGGATGCTAACAAGACAGGGCACAGGGGACACACAGATGTCCCCGCTGCCAGCTCGATTCAGTCCCCCATTGCCACGACGACAGTGTTAACCAGTCACCATGCAGATACAGCTGCTGCACCTGAGCCCATCGTCATGGAGACGGAGCAGGAGGAGGAGAAGCAAGGAGGACCAACCGCCGCCGCCGCCACCCCTGCTGCTTCTGCCACCAGGTCCCCAACACTTTCTTCTCCACCTCCCCTCCTCCCAGCACCAGCCAAGACCTCCCCGTGCCCACTCCCGCCTACAACCTCCACTGCGTCTTTCCCTCCGTCCTCATCATCGTCTCCTCTTCCCCCCCACATTCCAGTCATCAGTCTTGGTCACAGCAAGCCCCCTCTCCCACTCCCCACCACCCCTTTGACTGCTCTACACCCAATTCCCAACCTACTGCATGGGCCCCATGCAGACCTTCGCCGCAGCCAGCTGACCTGTTTGCCTGTAGCCAGTCCTGGAGGCCCCGGAGGTTCTGGAGGTCCAGGAGGCCCCTCAGCTCCCTCCCCAGGACCCCTGTTGCCTCAGCAGTACCTGCCTGCACACGCCTTCTTCACCAGGTTAGATTTGGTGTATTTGGATGTAGCTATTAGCACAGGGGCTTTTGCCTTATTTGTGACCCCTCATCAGTGAGGGTTGAACAATGTCATTTTCCTTCTGAATGTTTAATTTGAATCGTTTTTTGAGGCCTAAAGAGGTAAAACGATCTAGCGCAACAAGAAAAAAGCAAAGATTTGAAACTATAAAATACTACAATCTGGTTTCCTGAGATGTTACTAGTGATGATGATGCCTCTGCATTGGTAAAACTGCCAGGTTTCTGTTTCATATGAAACCTCAACTCATGACTTCCCATTGTGATTAATAGTAGCCCGCTGCACGGTTATGCGAAGTTGACAGCAGGATGTGTGCTGTTGTAAAGGCACCACACATTTCTCACGCTGAATCAGAATGTTACAGGTTACTGAACATGAGTTGTATCATTGAATGTTTTTTGTGTGCATTTAGTATAGAAACTACATCTACATGTTTACTTTTAATTGCAGCTAAATTTAGGAGGTATATAAGGTGCGGTACAAGTTCAAGTGATGAAAGGCTACAAAACAGAACTCTTAAAGCTCTTTTTGGGCTCCTGAAATTGGCAACTTTTAGCTTACTCTCATGAAGAGAGGCAGACATTTTCAAAGCCCTCCTATTGTTCATCTATTCTGTACTCCAAAAATGATTTTCCAAACAGTTTCTCACAGTATATCAGAGGAGCGTCAGCTACAGTATGTAAAAAAGTATGATTTTCCACAGTGGCTACACATATGGCTTCCTCCATCTGTCACGGAGGTCTGGGAATACGGGAATACGCCCCCCCCTTCTCTCATTTGTAGAAAGAAGCATTGATCTATGTCATTACCCTAAAGTCGAAACAGCTAGTAACCAGGCTTAATGAGACCAGGCTAAAACTCAGCATCAACGCCACCAACATAATCACACCTCAGTTAATGGCTTCCACCATCTTCTTGCTTGCTTTCTTCCGTCCACCCTCCAAGATTTCTCTCCATCTGGAGTTATTTAAGAGAAGACAAGCTGGTTTTTATATTTTTGCCACATTCCATTGTCTATGTTGCTTGTGTATGCAGTTACAAACATTAATTTTGCTGTATTAAAAAAAATAAATCTCTTTTTAGTTCTTACCTGGGTCCCTCAGGAGGAAGCTATGGTGTCATTGCCAACAGCCGGATTAAGAGAAGACCCTCGTCACACTTTGAGATGGAGATCAATGAATGTGAGTTTTTGTGCATCTAAATAAAGAATCAGACGTTGCTATTAGAGCAGCCACAGTGACTGCTGAAGGTTCATTTTTTTATAGGATGAGGACAGTTATTCTGTATTCTCCCTTTGTCAACAAATACTATAAAAAACAAACATACACTAACAATGCATTAGTCTGTCTCTCGATACTTCCTTGTCCTTCTGTGTCTGTTGTTCTCACCCTCAAGACCACTAAAGATGTAAATCTATAAAAACGGGTCATGAATACATACTTTCATCCTAAAAAATAATTTCTGAAAACACCAGTGCACTGTAGTATTTAGCAAATGTTGCTCAAATTGAAGTAAATAATAGTGAATTTGTTGGGGACTATTTTCAGTGGCGGAATAATTCACATTTGCTGCGCTAGTGAGCATTTACGTCAGCAGGATGATGTATGTGGGACTGACTGAAAATAAACTACATTGTCCAATGTCATAATAATGAAAGAACATGTAACTTAGGGCAACAGTGTGGTTCATTGGTGTGTTTTTGGACCACAATGGAGCTCTAAGGCACAGAGGAATAAGCTATATCAGGCTTTGGCTTATTTATGGCTTTATTTATTTATTGTTGAAATTGATATTGTCAAGGGATTTGTTGAAAAGAAAAATATAGAATATCACCAGACTCTTCTTTTAAAACCCGCTCACACAGTGTTTATGTGTGTCTGACAGGCCCTCCTCAGAAACTCGCTCGCCGCGTCTTCACCAACAGCCGTGAGCGTTGGCGACAGCAGAATGTGAACGGGGCTTTCTCCGAGCTGAGAAAACTCATTCCCACACACCCGCCAGACAAGAAGCTCAGCAAGAATGAAATCCTCCGTCTGGCTGTGAAGTACATCAACTTCCTGGTCACTCTGCTCAATGACCAGGCGCAGGACAAGAGCATAGACTCAGCTGAGGATGGGGCTGAGGACAAGAGCACCACAGCTGGGTTGGACAGCAACAAACTGAATCCTCTGTTTCGGTGCGACAGTCCTCCTCCGTCTCACACTGCCCCACCATCCTCAGCCCGTCCCACCTTGGCGGCAGCCCGCAGGGACAGAGACTCAACCGATTCAGTCATTGCCCTGGCGAATTCCCCAGCAACATCCAGCTGCTACGGTGACACGGACAGTGAGGAAAGCTTTGGGGCTAAGACCTCTGTGGTGACCCATGGCATTCTGGGAAAGGTTAAGGGTCAGATAAGGATGGTGGCAGCCACAAATGATGAGCGATGACACCAAAAGACAGCATACAAAAGGTGTGCAGCCACTGGGAGTTTTAAATGTCACACTGACAGGACAGGACAGGACAGGATACACAATCGTCGCCAGATACCAAAGTGTTTGAGTCCAAAGAGCCGGTGTGGTTGTCTCTTCCACTCAGTGCTCAAAAATCCACACCCAAGTAGTGTGAAAAAGGAAGGGGTGGATTTTTGGTGATATTTTGTAGTTTTAATTAGTTTGAACTCTCTTTTCCGGTGATGTGCCAACATTGAGTGTGAGGCTCTGTGTTTTAGGAAAATACTGAATTGTGCTCTGGGTCCGGTTGAACCTCAACAGAACTCATGTGTGTTTTATATCCAAAGAAGGTCACAATGTTCCTGTGTCAAATATTACACCTCTATGTCAAATAATATGAATCCAACACGGATGAATTATGTGAAACAGTCCAGTCAGATCATCACAGGCTAGATTTACTTGGCAACAAGATGTTGATTTCTATGTGTTAATAACAAAAATCTTTTCTCATTCAGGACATTCAAGATGTTGAATTATCCCTCTGCACCCATGAAAATGTTAAATCTTTCATAGCAGGGTTAATAACCTGATGTTTTGTTCCAAATGCAGCCTTAGAAGTTTACATGTAAATAATCAGCATTGTCCCAGTACAGTTAAGGTGACTTAGATTACCACGTACTATATTGTGCCCTGATGAAATGCATGAAATGCATGAAATGCATTCATTAATCAAAGATGCAGTTCTTAATGTCCCTGCTGTTCTTCTCAATGTTCGTGTGTTCAGAGAAGCAGCGCCGATGGTCCCACCCTGACATTGTGACACACTTGTACCAGACAGAAATAAAGTGTGTTTTAGTTTGCTGTTCCTTATTTGACATCCTCTTATTGGGCTCCAAAGACTGGTCTTCGTCAGCACGATTTCTCAACACATCCAAATATTTTGCCACTCTCTGTTTAGCGAACATTTGTGTATCCTCAGTGAGTTCAGTGTGAATCTCAGTAGATGTTCACACTGGTCATCAGATGTTAAAGGTATAAATGGATTAGATTTACAAAAGAACAAAGCATGTTTTTAGTAGAAATACACATCTTACTTTAACTCTCATCCATAATATGTTCATAACTCAACACACATTATCTGGGCTGAATAGTCAAAGCTAAACTCCATGATGTTTGTTTGTGCTGTTCACCAGGATGACAGATTGATAGTTACTTTTAACAAGGGAGCCATAAACAACATCAGTTAAAGAAATAAAAATAGTGAGTGATGTGACACCGTGAAGCCGGATATAACTGTTCGCTGACATTCACTATGACATGGAAATAACCAGCATTCATCGTTATCCCATGACGTTTTCCCAGGGCAGCAGATTTGGGCACATGTATTGTAAATATTTCTTCATGTACTGGTGTGTGTTCATGCTATGTGGTTAAGAACTCGTAAGGATTTATGTAACAGCAACAATTGTAGGTGTGCGGTCGTGTGTGAGGAAGGTCAGGGTGGATGTGGGATGCGGTTAGAGATGGGGTTCAGCGTGGTGCGGAGGTGTTGGGAGAGGGGTTGTATAATTTAGAAGTTTGGGGGGGTAAGTTGCAGCTGTGTGGTTGTGCTGGTGTCTCTCTGCATGTGTGCTTTGCTCTATCAAGTGGCCAGGAAACGCCTTCAGTTAGTGCTGTCTCATTGATGGCCAACGAGTTTCCTGGAGGAGGGGTGGTGGCTATATGTGTGTGTGTGTGCATTTGAGGGGTGGGGTGGCAACTGCTACATGGAAGAAGGGAGAAGGGAAAAACAGAGAGAGAAAACAGCCACCAGGATGCTCTGGGAACCTCTATACACCCGGTTTCGGGACCGCACAACAGGAAGAGCTGCTTTCACAACAGTACCACGGCTGCCTCTGCCCGCTCTGCTGTGCCAGACTGCCCTGCGCCCCCCCTGCTCCGCTCTGAAACCACAGAGAGGATTAGAGATTGAGGCTGGGGTCACAGTAAAGTCTTTGCCTGGTTTCTTACAGCAAAACAATTCATTTGTTGTGTTTGTGGGAGTTATTTCACATTATGTGACATTATAGAAGCTCACTCTCAATAGTGGCCTCCTGGTGTCATTCAGTGATGGATGAATTTGAGCATAAACCCATCGAGGTGTGTTCAGATTGAATGCAAAGCAAATATTTGCATCTTTATTCATGCAAATAAGACTGCTGGACTGTTGCAGTCTGTTTATTTTGGCACAATGTACTAACATTACAGATATTAGCTATAGGTAGCTTGCAACACAGAAAACATTTGTGTTTGAGTGGCAGCTCAGATTCAGACTGAAGTTCTTTATGTTACTTTCCTCCAGTTTTTTGTTCCTTTTTGTCTTTTGTACGTTTTTGGAGTGGCGCAGCCTACAGCAAAAAACCAAGAGCAAATCTGCATAGTCTATTATAAACTATATTGAGTCAGCATTATGTCAGCATAATCCAGTATTCCTAAAATGAGTGGTGACGCAAGCTTCTTTCTAACAGTAAAAGAAAAACTATTTCTGGATCAGTAAAAAACACCAATACTGAAGTTCATTTTCTTCACAATATGATTAACATGGCATTTAATGAAAGTTCAGAGTTGAGCCATAGGCCCAGGTATTTGGTGTGTTCAAGTCTTTGCAGTGGTGTACCATCAAGACAGGCAGTAATACGTGAGTAACCTTTTAGATTTGGATTTAATGCTTTGGCGAGTACCGAAAATCATAGTGTGAGATTTAATTAAGTAGTAATTTATTAGCTGTAAGCCAGTGTTGTATATTACCATGTTATCCGCATAATGCTGAAAACAGAGCAAAACGAGGGGATGTCATTAATAAAAATGGAAAACAGAGGTGGACCAAGAGTTGAGCCTTGAGGCACACCTTGTTGTTGTACTAATGTAACTATGATTGTGTTAATCAATGTAAACATAGTAGGAAATTCTTCCTTCCAAACATCCTAATTGAATCCCATTGTGCACATTTCCTCTTTAACCACATACTCTTACCTCTTTTCCAATCGCCTCATAAACGAGAAGGAATTTTAATTAAATCAGCAAAGCATAACTGTTCTCACCTGCTCAGCTTGTTTTAGAGGAAAGCGCAGTTGTTCTCGTGTTTTTTAAGATCTGCAGTACATTTGATTAAATGTTGCAGGAACATACAATATATGTCAGGAGAAGGAAACCTTATATTGGGAGCCGAGACTGCTGGGGTGTTAACTTACTCTCCTTCTGATACAGGAGGCCAAGCAGGCAGATGCTGGCCGGCCTGGGACTCAGAGATAAAAATGTCCTCGTCACCACCCACCTCCTCCTCCTCCTCCAACCCCCTGTTGTGCCCCTCTTGCCACCACATTCATACCCACGAATACTGATCAGCATCAGTCACGTATAAATCTAAATATGCACGTCCCATGTGAGTAGTGGTGATGCTAGAAGGTTTTTGGTCCTAAAGCATCCTTAGAATGGAATAATGGAAAAATACTGTGAAAGGTCATAATAAAACTGTTCATTTTCACAGTATACACCCTGTATCAAACTGTTAAGACAACACTCAAAAACAGAGAAGCAATAATTTCATTATAAATGTTCTTTAATTAAGCACTGAGGAAAATTACAGTATTATAAGAGAAAGTGACTTGCGCTGTCTTGAATTACTGACAAAAAATGTAAAAATTTTAATTTATTGCTCACATTTAGAAATATACAGTAAAGCAAAAATCGTTGTCTGCAATATTAAAATGACATTATTTTCTTACAAACTTTGACTCAATTACTTGCCTTCTGTACAGTAGATGAGATAACTGCTAATTCTTTTTATTCATGCTGTGTTTAAGGATGGAGTGATATTGAAGTTGGGAATCATCAAGACATTTGTTTATATAACAGTAAATCCAGTTTGACAGCAGTATTGCGTTTCTATTTGTTAAGAAAGAAATTAAGACAAAAAGGACAAGTGGATACAGTATGTGTGAGTTTAAAGTCACCAAGATGCCAAAATAAAAATGAAAATCATTTGCCACTGTGCACCACAAATAAATGTTTTTACATGTGTTACACATTTTATTTACATGATCCATTCAGTCGTTCAGTCTGTTTTCAATACTTTCTCTCCTTGTTTTACCAGGGACTCTGTGTCGTTCACCGTTCTTCCCACATTTTTTGCAGCTTCGTCTGTGTTTTCTAATGTGTTTTTATTGCTAAATTTGCGTCTGCCCACTTCAGTTACCGCAGATCCAGCAGCCGCCCCCACAGCTCCACCAATCACACCCCCCAAAAACACACCGAGCACCAAACCCAGCAATGCACCCCCTATGACTACTTTGGGAACCTTTTTAGCAGTTGTCCCAAGTTTCTCCCACACTGAGCTCTCCGCAACCATTTTGGCCCCGGCTTTGGCCCCAGAGCCCACCTTCCCCCACACCGGACTCTGTGCCACCGTCTTTGCGCCGGCACCAATTCCAGCTCCGAGACGCATGGAACTGTCTGCTACCAGTATGGCCCCAGATTTGGCCCCTGAACCAACTTTTTCCCACATGGGGCTTTGTACTGCTGCCTTTGCTCCAGATCCAATCCATGCAGAACCATCCACCACTACTTTGGGAACTCTATCTCCGACTAGTTTGGAGACATGTCCAGCTCTAGCTCCCACCTTCTCCCACACAGAACTATCAACCACCATCTTCTGGACATTTTGTGCCCCACTGCCGACCGCTCCCCACACTGGACTACTTTTCACTTTCTTTGCTCCCTCACCGACCAACACAGAGCTATCCGCCAACAGTTTGGGTAACATCTTTGCAGTAGACTCCATTTTCTCCATCATGGAATGAAGAAGTGAAGGGGACATGCTGGAAAGTGTGACAGGAGGAAGGCTCTCAATATTCATGGTTCTAACACTCATCTCTGCCTCGTCCCTTGTTTTCTCAATCTCATCTTCTCTCACTTCCTCTTCTGCCTCAGCCACAGGCTCCATGTAGGGATAGAGTGCCCGCTGTTCAGTGCTCAGCTGTCCAACTTCTCCTTGTCTTTCTTCTTCTAGCTTTTTTCTCCTCTCCCTTGTTATCTCTACCTGTCTCTGCCTCACTCTGTTCTCAGCTTCCTGAAAAGCAGGACAAGAATAACACTGTCCACCAGCCTCCCTCACCGTCTGCTCCACCTTTTCTAGCAGCTCTACCACATTCTTCCTCTCCCTCTCACTTCCTCCTGTCTCCATCACATGAAACCTGTCCCCGCATTTCTCCACAAGCTTCAACAAATCCTTACGTTGACCAGCGATGTATGCCTCCACGCTGTCATTCCCTGTCTTCCCGCTCTTTCTCAGTTGATCTAGGTAAGTAAAGAGGACCAGGGTGTGTCTCTGGACTGCCTCTGGGCCAAAAACAACCTCGAGGGCCTTGAGAGTCTGCAGCTCAGTCTTAGCAGGCTGGTCTAAGGGGACACACAGAAGGAAAGCGTGGGGGCCGGGACTGGACAACGCAACACAGGAGGAGATCTGAGCTCGTACCTCATCTGGAGTACGCTCTGAGTTGAACCAGTCTGGGGTATCCACCACTGCCAACTGCAGGAGAGAAAGACAGATGAAGCGATATACAGTAGAAAGCACTGCAGAGTTATGGGAAATCTGCCAGGTCATATTGTTTAATGAAACAAAACAAAAGAATAGGGTGTCGAAGAGTTTCAGAGACATCTGGCAATGGCAAATGGTAGAATGAGAGACGGGAAAATCTCAGTAAGTTTAAAACACTAACCTTTCTTCCTGCAACAAGTGCCTTCTTTTTCCCACACTCCTGAGTGACGGCTGTGAGGCTGTCCGGGCGTGACTCAAATTCCTCCCGACCCAGTATGCTGTTGCCAGCTATGCTCTTTCCTGCTCCAGATCGCCCAAGCAACACTAGACGCAGCTCTGAAGAGGATGAGGAGGAGGAGGAGGATGATGTGGAAGGAGAGGAAGCGAAGGTTGGCACGGAGGGGGAGGAGAAGAAGACGGGCGAATGAGGAGAGGAGGTGGGAGAAGCCTCTGGAGATCTCTCTTCAAAGCTGTTGATTCTGTGGTGAACTGAAAGGGGAAATCCAGAGTTTAGTGTGGAAATGTTATAAATGACAATTATTCATAAACATCATAGACGTCATAAGAATGCACTGTTAAATGACGGTGACCTACATGTAGTGACCATTTTCGGCGCCGCTTTAACCTCAGACATTTGTGAGAGTATAGCTCCATCTACAGAGGAAAAACAGTAAAAATGAGTCCTACATTTTCTGCTCACTTTTCTTCTTCCTTTGCATACAGTAAATAGAAAAAACAAGATCTGGAATGCAGTTCTACTGGCCTTTACCTGCATTTAGTCTGAAACTGGAGGTCCTTTTCACCTGCCTGTCCTCATGCGGCTGTGAATATGACTGTCGCTCTGGTGCTGGAGTTGAATGAAGCCCATTGGACACTTGGCTCACTCCCACTCTTCCCTCCATCTCATCCCTCTCTTCGTTTTTCCTCCTCTCCAAGGCGATGCTGTGCTGCTCCTCTCTTTCAACATTCCTCTGTGTTTCTGTATTTTGTACGCAGGTTGATGCGATCAACTCTCTTCTCTTTTCCTTTTGAGCTCTAAAACTTTCCATGAGTTCTTTCTTTCTTTCTGTCACTTGTCTCTCCAGGTCTCTCTCCTGGGCTGTTTTCATGTAGAATACCCCGTGTTTCTGCACCATATTATCCACCTGTTACACAAACAGACAAACAGTAATGACTTTCATTTAGGAAATGCACCCCATACTCACATTTACAATTTAAAATGTCACATTTTATAATTCCTGCAGTTAATCTCCATTGTGTGATGAATTCCCACGGTAACCACGGTTACAATTTAAATCCTGCTACAACTTTATCCTGATCAGAAATACCAAAACCGGTCCTGACTATGGCTGGGTGTGATTGCATGATTGTGAAACTGGGTGTTGCCGGGAAAAACTAGAAAAGGTTGCATGCTCAGCAACCTTCCCAGACAAAACAAAACAAAGAGCTCAAACACAGGCAGTATGCAATAGAAATGAATTTTACATTCAGGAAATGTTGAAAAGTGCTTGACTAAATTAAAATATCATCTCCCCCATTAAATAGGAAATTCAAACTGACTAAATTCGTGAGACCATCACCATAAACAATAATACAATAAAATAATAAAACAGAGAGACACTCACTAAACTCCATATTTAAGCTATTCTGTTAAGTCAAACCTGTTACCTTCTCCAGCAGCACGCGGACCTGCTCCCTGTCCTGTCGCTGACGATTATTAATGACATCATACCTCCCCCCGCAGCGCTCAATTATCTGCCTCAGGCCTGGGTGCTCTTTCTGCAGGTATTCCTGCGGAAAAGGATCAGTTTGTGTGAAATTAGATTTGTAATGGTTTGCCTCTGCCCTGCTCTAACCATAAGCTGATAAGTCCAAACTGGACACAAGGAATGGTGACAAAATACTGCATCATCGTCTGTGAGGTGAAGCAGCAGAGTCCCAAAAACTTCCCTATTTAGAAAAATGGCGCTGCATGTTATAGCTTGTTTTAAAGTAGGATGCTTCCTCCTCTTTCCAGCTACATTCTCAATACATGAACTCATGTATTATAGCTTGAAATGTGTTTTAAAAAAACAGGAAGGTTTAGACAGATCAGTTTTATTCCTGTGTCAGTGTGTAAGGCGGCTGGCTAACTTTGTTTAAAATTGAACATAAAATCGGAATTTGAATTGCAGCCCCATGAAAATCAATAGTTAAAATCTGTTGAAACAGCACACTGACAGAAGTACGTGTCAAGAAGGAGTGCTGTATTGTTCTCGCTTAGTGCACTGACCCAGTAACAAGCTTTTGTGCTCCAAAAGCTAAATTTCTGCTCTACTTTTTCAGAGCCAAAGTGTATACAAAGTATAACCAAAGTGTATAGAAAACTTTTAAAAATAGTGAAGTAAAGAGGACTTTAAATGTATATCTCAGCACACCGCAGAAGTCAGGTGTCATCTCTATTACCTCCACTGTCCTTCCCAACAAGTAGTCCCCACAGGTCAGCAGGACCATAGTGTGATCCAGCACTTCTGCCCCAAACACCTCCTCCAGCTCTGCAGGCACGCGGCCCTCCATCTGGAAACACCATGTGAAGAAGAGGAGTAACAGGAAAATTCATTATTAGGGTTTTATTTGCTGAATTTACTATCAAAGCTCAATATACAAATTATGCATACTATAGTACCACCAACCCCAAATAAAAAAAAAAAGACATGACTTTCAAAACGTCAGTCTGAAGACTCATTTCGATCCTCTAAATGCCATTGATGTTTTCATGAGTTGAAATAAAAGCTAAACCACAGGTGAAGGGTCAAACAGAGACTACAACCAACCTCTGTGAACTGGTTAACAGGCACCAGCAGCAGAATTGCATGTGGACCTGGTGCTACCAGAGTCATGGCTCGCTCCGTCTCTTTCCTGACGCTGTCCTCCATCTTGCCACCACTCCAGTACCATCTCGGCGCCTCTACCAGGGTCACCTTCCTGCCCTCGGAGAAGCCCTGTCGCAGCTGGCAGCTCCTGGCGGCACTGGGAGAGACGGGGGTCAGCTGGCTCAGGATAGTGTCTCCTGATGACGTCTTTCCACATCCAATGTTCCCCAAAAGGAGAAGTCTCAGCTCAGGGAGCAAGGACCCACGGTAGCCCCCTCTCAAGTGTTCACTCATAGCTGGAAAGAGAGAACAGAGAGAACAGGGGTCACATGTGACGGCTGGATGTTATTCTGTACCACAGATCACTGCTGCTATTTGGTAAGAAGCTACATCAACTAACTGAAAGCAAAAGATGTGTTTCTCTTCAGATTTCATCAAAAAGATGAAACCACATGCAAATAAAACTGGTTGGGTAGGGTTGGTAGGGTATGAGTTTAATCCTCTGAGCTGACATCTGATATGAGGATGAGTTACTTAAACCTAAACACGTGAAAGTTGTCATGAATTTGATGTGTCTTATCTGCTTCATCTGTGATTGTATGATTTTCACCTTTCTTCTCTGTCCTCAGTGTTTGTCTAGTGGTTAAAAGTATATCTTTTTTATTTAGTTTCCTGCATGTTGACTTCATCCTGTTTCACCTGTTGTGCATGAGTTAACAAGAATTATGATAATTGATAATGGCAGTGCTCTCACTCAGAGAGGCATTCATTTCACTGGAACCTTTCTTCTTTTTCACACTGCATCCCCCTTTTTCTCTGAGTGCATGATACGCCACACCTTGCCTGTCCTGTCCAACTACATTCTACCTGGACCATTATATTTAAACTGTGGGCAAACATGTACAAAAAACAACCACCTACAAATGCACACAAAAATAAGCCAATGAAAGTTCAGAATCACACCACACAAACAGTTCAGTGTTTAATAAAGCCTGCACACAATCAGCTATAAAGTGAAACTCAAACATGGCATTAAACTAATACTTAAAGTAAAGAGTATAATTAGATGACTACACTACACTAGTTGTTGTGTGTCTATTTATAGATGACATAACACTACCAACCATATGCTCAGACCTAAACACAGCTAGCTGGTATAAATACACTATGGTGCACATAATAATTGGGTAAATTCCTTGCTACCAAATAGTAATAGAAACTTTGTATGATCAGTAATAAATTGACAATTTGCTGCTACAGTGTATTATTGTATTGTATTATTTATTAGCTCTCTCTTTATTATTGAGATAACTACTACATAGAACTCCTAAGATTAGTAAATAGGTGAATTATTCAAGCAATAGGAAACATATTTACCTGTTTGAGGTCTTTGAAGCTGTGTTCATGTGCAGTCTTCTCTGAGCGCTCTGCTAAGATATGTTGGCACTGAAATATATCGCTCATCCAGACAACTTCAGTACATGTCCCAGATGGGTACTGAAAGCTGCCTACGCAGGTGAGGGAGGTACCCGTCTCACCACTCCCAATTCAGAACACGTGCACACAGGAACACACTCATAAGTATTATTTCTTTCATGCACAACAGGTTTCTTTGTCTGCAGGCTGCTAAGCATTCCAAGATGGGGCGGACGGGCTGTGCACTGAGGCACATGTGAATCAGTCTACCATAGTTTCATCTACCACACCCATTAAAATGTCAAAACTCATCCATGACTGTCAAATAACTTCAGGGTTTATAGTTGCTTATTCCTGTTAATATTTTTGATCTGCTGAAGAGGACAGACAGACGTGGCAATTTACAAAGTTAGGTCAGAATAAATCTTTGAGGAATCTCACTCTGCTTGTGTTGTACGTCATTCGGATGGACATTCACAAAAAAGTACTTTGCAGTTTTATTCTACATACTGTGTGAAACCCTTGAAGCCTCAAGCTTCAATTCTTCAGGCCTGTAACTTTTAGATCATCTAATCAAATCACAGCTGGATGTTGAATTTACTGATTATTAGAGCAATCAGAGACAGATAATAGTACATGAAATGACTTAAGTACTAACCTATAGCTAATTAGTTAATTACAAAACCACATGGAAATGACTTTATCTCCAAGCATATATTTAGCTCAACATCAGTTATGCGGTTATATTGCAGTATGGCAGCTTTGGATGCAGACATCCTCACAGTCTGAGCTCAAGGTGAACTTTGCGCTCCCTCATAATTAATTTGTACGAGGAATGAAGTTAGCCAAAACATGTCAACGTGACTATGCATTCAGACTGGAAATTAATTAGTTGCTTTTGTGTCGCCACTGTCTTCTGTTCCTGTGGAGTCAAATCTTACGTCACTGGAGATTCACACGTCAGGTGTGTCTTGGTACACATTTACACTTCATACTAAATGGGCACAAATCTGTACTTATTAAAAATGAAGAGGGCTGGGGTGATGAAACATTCATAGCCAGAGTGTTATGAAATTAACAAGAGCATGTTTATTCGTGAGGCCCGGGCACCACATCTATGGGCTGCTTGATCAACTTCACTGTGATCCAGAAAGAGTGCACCATCTCCCCACAGGGCCACTTTCAATGTGTCCAGTGACACAGAGTGTTGGGTCATTATACAAAAAGAAAAAAAAAGTTTAACAATTCAGCGTTCAAACACACCTTTTATTTGAACGACCAATATAAATAAGTAAACTTAAATATCTGTTATTAACGCAAAAATAATGTTCTTAATGTAAACCAATATTGTTTGGGTATACAGGCCTAAGGAGTCTTCATCACTCATAACCCCGGCATCACATAGGAAATGTTTTCCAGAGTAGTAGCCTTTAAAAACAACATGAAGGATAATAAAAAACACATTTGTGTTATAATAATTTGTATATGTGCATGTGCATATAAGCATAGTGTACAGATTGTGGTGTATGTATCTACTGACTGTCACTCACCAGTGTGTGTTGTGTGCAGCTCCTCAGCTCTGGTATCTGTGAGGTGAGGCAGATTAGCGGAGCCAGCGCACACAGCAGAGAGTCCAAGAGCAGAGACAAGCTACTGGACACACACACCGATTTCTGCACACAAAGAGACACACACAGAGAGGCCTGTGAGATTGCTGCATGTTCTCCAGCAGTCAGAAGTCAGTCTGTGGTCTGAAGGATGCAGCAGAAACTACCTGTTGTCAGTTTTGACTATTTAAACTGATTATTGTTTTGCATGGGCGGATGCGGCTGAAACACATACAATTAGACAAAGAGTCAAGTATTTTCTTTTTAGAACTGCAACAAGTTTAACTTTAGCCAACAAACCAATTTAATCGTCTTAAAACTAATTAAAAAAACACTATTAAAGTATGTAATTGAATTTTGTCCTTTATTTGTACTGCCAATGAATAAAAGCAACAGCTACCTTTTGGGAGTCGTAACTAATCAGATTAAAGGGACACTGTGGCGTTTTCTTGTAAATGAACAAGTTATATTTACATTGAGCATTAATCACCAATTCACATTGTGTGTATCTTTGATGTCTAACAAAAGTGTTGAATGCATTTTCTTCCTCATAAAACATTTGCAAAGACGATTTATAAAGTATTTTACTTCACTGCCACTGCATGTTTTTCTTGCTGCGTTACTGCCCCCTGGTGATCACTGAAATAGTGTGAAATCATTCGTAGGACTGTGTCTGCACATACATGAGACAAAAACAGTGACCTACTCACCCACTCCTTAGTGCTACCAAAGGTCAGCACCCTCCACCAGGGACATACAGTCAGATCTCTTTTGTTTATCACAAATAACGTGTCTCAATATACATTACATGTATGATTTTATCCTCATCGTACACATACTGTATCTTTGTTCCTTAAAATCCATGGGCCTCTCTAGTACCACAGAGACCTGTATTTACTAATCTCTGGCTGATATATTTGTTCACAAATACACATTCATTTAATTAGCTAGTGCACAATGTGCTCCTGTCTGTCCATCAATTCAAAAGAACATGCAATATGGGTTCATGAAGCAACACTTAGTGGGGTTACGTTATGATTTGAGAGATTCTAAATAGGGACTATCAAATACTATCATCAAAGAAGGCATCCCAGAATATCTACAAGAAATCCAGCCCCAGCGTTTTATCATTTATTTGACATTGTGATTATTCTGTTTTTCACTACACTGAATCTACTCACATTTGTCTCCTGAAGATGGCGTCCTATCAGGGACAAGGATTCCCCCAGGAGGTGTAGGTGAGCTGCAGCACTGACAGGATCCTGGTCAGAGCAGTCGGGACTCCTGGATGTGGATCTGAGAGTGTCCCAGGCTGAACCAACGGGGCACATACAACTAATGGGACTGTCAGTCATGGGGCTAGATACCATGGGACTAAGTGTGGAGCTCATCGTAGTAGCAATGGCTGTCACTGAACTAGGAACAGGTATGAAGGGACAAGGCCTGTGGGCTTCTTGTGTGCTAACCGGACAGTCTGCCATGCTGTGCTGATCATCTTGATGTACCCAGTACTCCAACACGGAGCTTGGACTTGCCTGGGGAGGAGAGAAAGGTAGAACGTAGTGATGAGTAGACGTTAAAGTAGAAAATAAACTTTGAATAGCCTATTGGATAATTAATTACCTGGTCAATGCTGCCATCTGGTGTACAACATGAGTGCAACAAGTCTTGGATTTCCTTGTTAACAAACACAGAGTGATGTTAGAAAGGATGGAAATGGATCAAATAACAGAAAGTTTAAATCAATCCTGAGAAGCAAAAATGTCTTATGAGCTCAGGATCTCTATGGATTAATAATTTGGAGTAAAGTGTCTGTCCTCTTCAAGCAACATCTGCTTCACACAAACTTAACAGTTCTTCAGTTTTGTGAACACATCTGAATTACTGTTCTTACAATCTTAAAACCAAGACACACAAAAACCACAGTGACATTTACTTATGTTCTTACATCCCATCTGTTCTCTCACCTCCTCTCCTCCTCCTCTCTCTCCTTGTCCGTCTTGTGACACGCAGACTGGATAGGCAGGGAGGAAGGACTCTACTGCACAAAATTCAGGCTCAGCTCCACTATTACCTGCAGAGTGTCATGTATTCATATCTAACAATTAAGGATTATCCCTTCTCTGCTCCCTTAGATTACACTGTGGTCCTACGAATTCAGCAATCTCCACATTTGATACCTGGTAAATAGACACCGTTACCTTAAAAGCACCTTACCTGAGTGTCGTCTTTCCTTACTAGGTGACACCTTTGGTTCCTGAAAAAAGTGAATAATAAGCTATCACAACTATAAAAAAAAAAAAAACTATAAATTTTGCAATGCATGATATATTGCAAGACGTATATATACACATCGTGATAACCGTGGAGCTGCATTGGAAAACAAACACCTAATTTCAGGGATCAATATTCAATCAATCATATACCTACTGTATTTATTTAATGCATTTCAAAAAGTCTGTTTCACTTAGTTTTATAGACAGCTTGAATGGAGCAGCATGTACCATACTGCAGTCTGATTAATTTACAATCAAAGCCATAAACTGGCTTTGATTGTACAATCAAGCAACATCTGGCAGTGCAAACTGTTCTGCTTTGCAAAGCACCTCTGCCTCAGCATTGCAACAGCATATTGCAATATTGATGCAAGTGAATTAACATAATGGCAAGAGACTGCACTGGGGTATAATATCATATCCATTTGACCCAACCCTCAGCTCAGCTGCAGAGCACAGACAATTTGAAAACTGCAGGCCCAAAATCCACCTTGTGAGGCCTCTTGTCGCCATACTCCTCAACATCCGACTCCTCGGCATCCATAAGAAAGTGTCTGTAACACCTTTTCTTCTCTCTCTGGCAGCGTGCACTCACTAGGCCTGTTTCACCATCCATCTACACAGCCAGGAATGAGAGAGAGACTGATTCAGACCAATGCTTCTCAAACTTTTTCACATCAAGGACCCCTAAACTGTGACAAATTAGACCCTCATTTGAGGAAGATTTTGTCCCAAATGTTTGCTTTTTGGTGTTTTATTACAGAAAGCGTTTGAAAACCCATGACCAACATACTATTATAGTGAAAATAAATGATTCCCTTTTTTGCTGGAGACTCCCTGGAAACCCCCTCAAGGATCCCTGGGGGTCCCCAGACCCCACTTTGAGTACCACTGAACAGCTGCAACATTCAGTATGAATGAAGTGTCTGCTCCAGTTGTGACTGTCAGGAAAGCCCTATTTGAATTTATGTTGTACAGATTTATGTCAGACCAAAAAGGAGGGTTAACTAAATGTATCCTGCTAATATAAAAAAGGTATATTATGAGTGTGGTATGTTTGCCAAAAGTATGGCGCCTTCATAAATGAATCATGATGATTTTCAACTGACTCGACAGGAAGTAAGTAAAATAGAACAAACTAAACAAACGGTTGAAGGTTACAGGTCAGGTGTCATAATTAAAATACATTACATAATAAACCTGTAACTGTCTGCTTCACCCTGAAAACGTGCCTCTCAAATTGTTTGAGTCAATCTTTTTTTTATCTAAAACAAATGATAACAAGCTGTACGTGTCGCCGTATTTCACGTTCAAAGTCTGTCGTCGACAGCGATAAAAGTTGTAACCATGCAAACGTTGAGAAAACGGCTAAAAATTTACTTTAGGAAAAGTGGCATATCAGGTTTGTGTCGACTGAGGTACGAGCTAACATCTGACAACGTCGACTAATATTCACTTTTTCCGGCAAATTTTCTTCACCAACAGCCACCTACGTGTGAATTTGCCTCGACTTCATGTCGGTGACGGAGCTGAACCGTGTGAAGGCAAAAGCTGCTGATTCACGTTTAGGACTTCCCCGGTTTCTCCCTCCCTCTGTCTGCCTTTCTGCTGATTCATGGTAGACGGTAATTTAATAGGTGACCAATTACCACAGTCTGGCTGCTGCTGGCTGAGCAGAGGCATGTGTAGTCTGCAGGGTAACACATCTATCAGACAAAATTATCTTAATTATGAACACGGGTTATGTTATGCTTATGAAGTTTACTGTTTTACTGTTACATTTATCTAGCTACAGGCCTAATTGATGTCAAGTTAGTCAATTAAAACTGGCATTTAAAAATGTTTTTTTATGAGAGCCTTAAAGCAGTGTGTAGTATTTAGTGGCACCTACGGACTTGGCAGAAATGGAATATAATATTCATAAGTATGTTTTAATTAGTGTATAATCACCTGAAAATAAGAATCGTTGTGTTTTCGTTACCTTAGATTGAGCCCTTTATATCTACACAGGGAGCGGGTCCTCTTCCACAGAGTCCACCATGTTGCACTGCCATGTTTCTACAGTAGCCCAGAAAGGACAAACGAAGCACTGGCTCTAGAGAGGACCTTTCGCGTTTTTTGCGAGTTTCGTGGCCACCGTCGGTCCTCCTACATGTTTGGAAGAGAAGCGAGGGGTATTGAGTTGAGCTTTTTTTGGTCTGGACCTTTTATTATTATTTTTTATGGCTTGGCCCCTTGTTCCAATTAGAGGAAATCTTCGTTTAATTCTATTTTGTAGACTAGTCAACTCAAGTAAATTTATTTTATTTTTATGTAGCATGACCCAAAAGTCACAAATTTGTCTCAAAGTGCTTTACAATCTGTGCAACATGACCCCCTTAGACCCTTTACCTGATTGTTTATTTTAGACAATTATGTTTTTCCAGTTTTGCGCCAACAGGTTAGGGAAGACTGTTTCCTGTTTCAACATGAAAAGGCACCTATGCACAAAGATCCATGAAGAAATTATTTTCTGAGATTGGTGTGAAAGAACTTGATTGAACTACACAATGAACTCAACCCCATCAAACACCTTTGAGGTGAACTGGAACGCCAAATGTGAGCCAGACATTATCGCCCAAAATCAGTGCCTAACCTCTCTAATGCTCTGCAGTCAGGGTTCAATAATCTGGTGGAAAGCCTTCCCAAAAGAGTGAAGGTTGTTCCAGCTGCATATTAATACTCATGGTGTTGGAATGAGAGTTTAACACTCACATTCCTGTGGAATTTATTTTGGTGTCCAGATTCTATGTAGTGTGAACTCTCCCAGCAGTATTAGTTTGCACGTATCACTTCAACAAGTCATTACGAGGTCATGTTTCTTGTAAATGTTACAATGTTGATACATTTCACATTTCATGATGGCCACTGCACAAATAATTATATTTTAGATAAAGTAGACAGTTACAAAAATATTTTATATATTATCTTTTTAATGTTGTTATTGACTAAAATTTTAATGAATAGCAGAGTAATTTAAATCATATCCTGCCTAACATTTGTCAGCTCTGGAAAAAGAAGAAGAAATATGTACAAAAATGTATGTAGAAGCCTCCACTTCCCATGGCTGCTCAACTTCCTTGTTCATTGATATGAACAAGTTTAACCATGTTGTAAGATTACTGATCTCTTTCTCATGAACTGAGAACTGGGTGTATTTTCCTCACCAAATCATATGATTTTTGCTCTCTATGAGTCACTGTTTCAACACTTCCTCCCTCCCCGGCTTCACACTCTGTCATGGTAAGAGTTTGTCCCGCCTCTGATCTGGTTCGACAGTGGAATTCCAAAGCTGCACTGTCACGTTAAGCTCTCAGTTGGCCCTCCTCCTCCTGCTGTTTTTCCAAGGCATTACTAAACTTCCTTACTCATGCTAAGGCCCGTAGTCCCTCCCTCAGCGCTTCCAAAGTTTCTCAAAGTTGCTGCATCATGTTAACTCCAAGTCCCTCCCCACTATTTTTGCTGAAGTTGCCATATCATGTTTAGCTGAGGTTTGTGACGTCGAGTTCCTGTTTTCATTCAGCTGCTAGGAGGGAGGAGACAGAGGGGAACCATATAAAAGACAGAGAGGACTGTAGGCACACACAGCACTGTACTGGATATCCAGAGAGACAACTGGGAGTCACTGGGAACATATACCAAACTACCAAACTTAAAGGACTTCATCCTAACTGGTGAGTAAAACAGAATATTTACATTGCTGACTTTGTCATACTTTTATACCCCTTGAATTGCTGAAAGATAGACCACTTATGTCCTGTAAAAGCACATTTCTGACATCTTTACTTTTTGCAGGGCCACAATGGAGACAGACAAGAAGACTCAGACAGCAGCAGAACAGCTGACTGACAAGTAAGAATGAGCTGCTGTGATTTATTGTATCTGCTAATCCATCTGCCTTGTTCATTCCACCACTTGACTTGCAATATGCATCCACAACATTGTTCTTGAATACATAAGCAGAAGTGTTTGAATTGGAAGTTTCTTATGCATATTGAGATGTTTTTTTTCTTGAATGTCATTAACTAAATTATTGATCATATCAGAATTAGTTATGCAATATGTGCTGACTTTCTGTTTGTGCTTGTAAAGTTTTTATCAGCTGCACGCTGCCTACATTAGATAAACGTCTATTGGTGCTGTAATTCAGAGAATGTATTCACATAATTGTACTTTGGAGCCAGGATGGTACACTTAGGCTTCATTCTTATCTGTTAATTTTTTGTCGACCTTGCATGTGACCACAGTCAAACATTGCGCTGGTCAGAAAGTGCCTATCGTCAACACAATTCAAGTTGAGCTGTAATTTCTTTTCTCTTGCAGGGATTTGTCAGAGCAAATCAAAAAGGTGACTAAAGACAGTCACGTCAGGGCAGAAAACACTGAAATGATGCTGAGCTTCCAGAAGGGACAAGTCACCCTGCCACAATACAAGGTAACATACACAGCACAAATATTCAGCTCCTATACAGTTTTTATTATAATACTTTCTTAGACATTTTTGTATGATAGGATTCTGGTCTACTGGCTTTTGGTCTGACACTAACTATCCTCCTCCTCTTCCTCAGCTCCTTCTGAGTTCGCTGTATAAGATCTACCAGGCCTTGGAAGAGGAGATGGACAGGAACTCCAACCATCCTGGTGTCGCACCCATTTACTTCCCAGCTGAACTGGCCAGGCTGGAATCCATTGAGAAAGACCTGGAGTACTTCTACGGCCAGGACTGGAGAGAGAAGATTGTTGTCCCTACAGCCACCAAAAGATACTGCCACAGACTCAGACAGGTAGCTTTCACTGTATTTTACATACTGTATATTACACACATGTATCTGTTTTTTTTCTGTTCGGTGATTCTGAATTAACTCTCTTGATACCTTGTTTTTTTTTTCAGATTGGCAAAGAAAACCCTGAACTTTTGGTTGCTCACGCTTACACCCGGTACCTCGGCGACCTGTCTGGAGGGCAGGTCCTGGGCCGAATTGCCCAGAAGTCCATGGGCCTGAAGAGCAATGAGGGCCTGTTATTTTTCTCCTTCCCTGGCGTCTCCAGCCCCAACCTGTTTAAACAGCTGTATCGCAGCCGGATGAACAGCGTGGAGCTGACAGAGGAGCAGAGGAACGCCATGCTGGAGGAGGCCGTCAGAGCCTTTGAGTTTAACATCCAGGTAAGGAGCAATGATGGATGGTGACATTAATTTACAGGATTAAGCTAAGCGATAAGCAGCTGATAGATGTTCTATCTCTTGTTTTGCAGGTCTTTGATGATTTACAGAAGATGCTGAATGTTACTGAAAATCAGCTGCAGAAACCTTCAACACACTCCAAATCAGCGACCGTTATCAACACACCTACACTGTTCAGGATGGTCCTGGGACTCTTTGTGGCCCTGGCTACTGTCAGTATGGGAATCTATGTTTTTTAGAAAGAACACACATGAGAAATAATATGCATTGGTCTATTGTTGTAAAGATCTGCTTTTGTAATGTAAGACTGTTCAGTACCCTTACCTGTGATATTTTTGTAATTTAACTGAGAACCACATATGCATTCAAGTCAGAACTGTTAAATTGTACTCCTTAAATTCAAATGTTCTGTGTAACACTGTTATACAGTGTGCCATAAAAAGTGCAATATGAATGCTTCTAATACTGTAAATATGTAAATTTTGAATAAAATATTTTGTTTAAAGGTTGTCTTGTAATTTCGTTTTTTTTGGCACTGTTCATGCAAGCCATTTCCCTGTAATGAGTAATACACTGCTGATGATCAGGGTCCAGCTGGTTGACATTTCTGCTAATGTTTTGGCACCGGACATCGTGCCTGCTGTTCATTTGGCCCTCGGTCTTATAATGATTCCTTGTCAAATACTGGGACAGAGTTCATAAGATGAAACAATTATTGAACACAATTGCGGGTAAACCATCTACAACATTAAGGATTATTTTCCACTTCTCTCTTTATCAGGCTACCACCTGCTGAAACTAGAGCTGCAGCTAATTATTTTGTGTCCTCCATTTTTATGTATTTTCCACTATCAAATACTTGATTATCTTTTTGATTATTGCTTAAATCATAAAATGTAAAAAAAAAAAAAACTGTAAAAAAAACGCTCATCACAATTTCCCTTCACATCTTCAAACTGCTTGTTTTGCTTGGTCACCAATTCAAAAACCAAGTTTACAATAATGCAAAACAGAAGAGAAGCAAATCCTCACATTTGAGAACCTGGACTTTGTGCTTGACAGATGAGATAAACCCTCCCAAAGTAATTGACAATTTCTGGTCTTTTAATAAAAACAGGCAACCTGTTTCCTCCAAGTTCTTGCTAATAAGTGGAAGAAGTGGAAATGGTAACCCATAAGTATAAAACCTTTCATAAACAGGACTCCAGCTGTTGTGTGATCCCATCCTGTCACAGTTTTTTTTTTTGCCCTGAGCGGCTTTAACACATTACAGATACACAACACATCACACTGGTGTAAAATTTCTTATCCACTTTTATTGTGGTTTCATGGTTTTCCTAAAATCTGTGCATGGGCTGCACACAATATAAATTAAAACACAGAATGACAGTTGCCAGAAAAAAAAAAAAAACCCAAAAAAACATCTGGCTTCATCCTAGGCCTGTTTCATATTGACACATATCAGTACAGTGCTGGTATCTGTCTCCCGCTAGAGGACAACTAAAAGAAACAAAAAAAGTGATGTCAGAAATGATTGTACTTCACAGGAATTGGCTTACCTCAACCTTAAAAGGCACAGCAGCCTGAGTAAATCAGAAATGTCCTCTCATTTGTTACATATACTGTCTGGATCTTTAAAAGCTGAAATATTGCTTTACATTCAAGATACATTCCAACGTACTGCTGTAGCACCTTTCACCATTTGTTTGTGCTATACATTACGCAGTCAGTATCAGATAGGACACATCTCAAACCAAAAGCTGAAAGCGTTTTGTTATATCAGACCCGGGGGGGTCTCTGGAAATGCATCACTTGCTGTAAGAAGGCCATCAACACAAAACAAAATCCAACAGTTTCAATCCACAAACAGAGAGGTAACTACAGACATGGTTTACAGCTGACAGGGTCAATTCACAACGTTACCTTAACATGCCGACCTCCACCCACAATTCCCTCGAAACACACACGTGCACACATATCAAAACACACAATCGTCTACAAAAATCTATAAGCTACTGAGTGCTGGATGAGGGGTATCCCAAGGTGCTTTTAAGGGGGATTGCACAGCGTATCTTGTCTTTGTAAATGTCACTGACAGTAAACAATGGAAAACACACACGCACGCATGCACGCACACACACACCGAAGACTGTTTTTTGAAACAAAACAGAGGCAAAGCAAAGGAGAGGCTCCAGATTGTGGAAAGGCAAAAAACAGATCCACATTTGAAAAAAAAGCAGCTTTGAAGGAAATACTACAGTACAGACAACAGAACACAAGCCAAAGAGAGTGTAACCAATCTTCAAATATCGTCAAAAGCTGAAATGACACCATAAATGCTCATGGGACCTCATGTCTTTGCTCAGAAAAGACTTAGGTTGTTTTTCTGATTGATTGATTGATTGATTGATGATTGCATTTCAGTCGACATGAAGGAAGGCATTGAAGGCCATGGGTTCATTTGAATAAGACAAAAACCTTACTTCATGTTTTCACTGGGCTTTTTGACAAACAGCGACGCCCACTGGACCAAGACAATTTTCCTGCATTCTCTGCATTAATATTACATATTGCACATTACATCTTGAAAGGGGAGGTAAATGACACCGGTGACATGCATCTAGCTACCATACAAACCCCAAATTAAAATAGACTGTCAGTCATACAAACATGAAATTACTTTGGAGTAATATTTTGCTACTTGTACAGCTTTTCATATTCTTCATCTTGCTTAATTTGGCACATTGTCGTACTGTAAAAGGCAAAGAGTTTCAAAAGCCCAAATCGGTACATATTGGACCTAACAAATGTACTGTAGGGCACAGTTTTCAACATCTTTCTGTGTCCTTAAACATGCTCCAAATATCTGCATAATGCCACATTACCTTGGCTACCTGTTTGAAAAGCTAGGACAGTTTTGGCTAAAAAGGTGCAGTTACTTTTAGGCAGGAGCAGCCACCAGGGGCTGCTCAGTTGGTTTCATAAGTGGACAGCAGCGCTGCGTCGACTGGCTCCATGCAGGAGGGGCAGGTGAAGGAGCGCATCAGCCAGGGGTCAATGCAGTCGACGTGGTAGATGTGAAGACAGGGCAGGAACCGAATGGGATCGCCGTACTCAAAATCCATCATGCAGATCACACACCTGGAGGAGAGAAACAGCAAGTCCTCCCCTTTTTATTCATCTTCAAACATGGAAATGACTTGTTTGTAAAATTAGATCTTCATTTTTACAGATTTCCAAACGTGTACATCCAGCAGGTCGCTGATTTACTATAAGGTAAGCTGCTGATATCACATACAGCTTTATTTAAAAATGTAAATTATTTTCCATCAAAACATGTAAATTAAAAAAACAAACACAAAAAAAAACAAACTAATAATGTGATGAGTTTTGCCACAGTGGAACGACAGCGTCACTATTTAAGACTCACTCTTTAACTTTCTTGTCAGAGGGGTCAGAGCCCGGGTCGAAGATGCCTCTGGGCAGGTGATGGATGAGACCGATGCGCTGGGCGATGCGGATCTGCTCCTCCTCGGTCAGCTGGTTAGCCAAACGACTCTCGCCTGGGGTGGGATGGTACACTGGCACTGGGCGGGTGCGCTCCTGCAAAAGAAGGAACACAAGACAACCTGCGTCATCCACGGAAACAATAAAATATTAGAGCTAGTTGATTTATCAATTAGTTGTCAACTATTAAATAAATTGCCAATTAATTTAATAATCTGAGGGTCTGATTAAAAAAAGCTTGTGCTGTTGCCCAGATTTACTTACTTAATACTAGTACTCCAACCTACAAATTAAATTTAAATTCTTACTACATTTCTGAGACTCGCAGGTCAATACTGTGAACTTAGCTGACAGGTATAATAATCACTGTCACTGATTAGTAACCTTTATTTTATTTTATTTTTGAGATACACAGAACACAAATGATACATAAATACAGGAAAACCATCACACACAAAACAAACACTCGAACAAATCCATAAAGGACATATGTGGCATTCATGTGATGTTAGAATAATCAGAAAAATTAGTTCCCGACTAGGAAAATTCACGTGGACGCCCCCTCAAGTTGGAACAACAATTTGGAAAGTTGGCTAAGATTTTTGTACACAACTTGCAGACAGTCGATATCATATATGTAGAAACATGGTGGACAAAAGTAAATGTTCGGTTAATGGCAAGAAACTTTTTACTAATTCAAGTATTGCATATCAATCTTTTGCTCACATGTAATTTGTAATAAGGTGTTAGGTTTGAAAGTGTTAGTTGCTGTCCATGTAGAGTGACCCTAATTAGTTAGAAAAGTTATTTATTAGCATTAACCCTGATAACAAGTCAGGTAAAGCTATATTTGAGTGGTTTTAGGGAATGTACTGGTGCAGCAACAAGTCTGAGACAAAATACACACACATCTGTGGCTCAGGAGGTAGAGCGGGTTCACTAATCGGAAAATCGCATGTCGAAGTGTCCTTGGAACCCCAAATTGCTTCTGATGGCTGTGGCATCGGTGTGTGTGTGTGTGGCATTATATTTGATCCTGATGAGCAGGTTGGACCTTGCATGGCAGCCTCTGCCATCAGTGTATGAATGTGTGTGTGAACAGGTGAATGTTGACATGTAGTGTAAAGCACTTTGAGTGGTAGGAAGACTAGAAAGGTGCTATATAAATGCAGTCCATTTACCATTTACCATTTTCTTTGTAGCGTCCATGTTGTTTCCACATTACGACTTAAAAGCTCATAAACACAGAAGAACGACTTCCCAACTCGGGAAACGGGACCATCCGAGAAGCACGTGAACGCAGCAATAAAACAACATAAAAAGCACAGGAATAGAAACAAAACAAACAAAAAAAAAAATAAAAAAAAAACAACCCAAAAGAAATAAGAGACCCGAAGACAATAAATAAGTAAATAAATAATTAAGATGACATGTTTACATGAGTGAGCTCTGAGTGTGTAGTGAGGCACCTTTGTGGTTCTTTATGTGGCTTAAAGACTGCATTTCTGCAGGGAAAGGCAGCTAACTGGGAGGACATTTAGAACATTTGTGCTTGTGGATATAAAATTTAGCCATCAAAACATAAAAATTGACAATGTAATGAAAGGAACTGTTCTTGCGTTGGGAAAAATATAATAATATAATGTCATATAAAGTAAAAATATAAGGCTCATGCTGAAGCTGATAATATGGGGAGCAAGTTCCTGCTGAAAGGTAAGTAAAGAAAAGATGAGGAATACATTATTTCTGGTGATTACAAAAAATACAAAGATCTGCTATGTCCGCGTAGTTTTGCAGTAAATATTAGCAGGATACACACTATGTAGTATTTTAAAATGTATTTTCTTTACCGTATTAGAAATAGGATATTTATAAAGGTAAAGCCAGGTTTTCCCCCAATTTGTGTTATCACTGTTTGAAGCCCAATAGTTTACCTTTTGGAACAATTTTCTTTTGATTAGTAGCTTTTACGGCCTGTTTACGGAGGTGACATGGCTGCATTGTTTGCTCTTAAACCCCCAGAGCAGTGCTTCAGTCCCGGGGCTGCTCACCTGGTAGGGCGGCGGAGGCTCTCCGGGCAAACTGCCCCCCTCGGACTCGTTCAGCAGCGACAGATCATCCGCACCTTGAGAAAACAGACAGTTCCCCATTGAACTGAGGCCACCATGAGAGTGTCGACGTCTCTCTGAGGGTTGACAGACACTTCTCAAGCGTCAGGTGAAGCTAAACAAACCAGCCACCGTCTGAGATGTTTGTCTTGACGTTAGCTTTTAGTTAGCTGTTAGTTTCTTGTCATTCCGCGAGAATCGACGTCGCTCACTTGACGGAACAAACGTCCGGATGCTGTGCTATACAGTGTCCGGTAAAACAGTTGGTGACACAGATTTTAACCGTAACAGTGACCTGATTTTTTTTTAGGTGTCTGGTTCAACGTTTGCTTCTTGCGTGCGCTATTTTTTTTCCACACCCGCATTCCGCGAAGACCCGCCCCACTCTGCCTCTGATTGGCTTTGACCTTGATATTCTTACCCTAACCCAATCATTTCGCTCCTCATGCCTCTACCTAACCAATCTAAGCAACGAAGTCGACGAGCGCTAGCCAATCAGAGGCAGAGTGGGGCGGGTCTTCACGGAATGCGGGTGGGGGAAAAAATGAAGCTTCTCGTGTTTACAAAAAATACAGACCCGGAAATTGTCATCGAGGAGTTTTGTTCCACCAGAATAAATCGAGAGAAAAATAAATCGTATTATCAGACTTATTATTCTGAAGTCATACTGTTGTTGTTCCGGGTGGGAGGGAGCATCTATTATGAGTAAGCTATGTAGCAGCTAGGAAATATATATCACCGTCACTCTGTTGCGTCTGTTACTCTTACGTCTCTTTTTACGATCCGTTAGTCGCGCGTGCTGCTCAAGTTGCCGACCGGTGCTGGTGACTGACTGCAGGGCAATCTGAAGGACTGAGATGGTAAGAGGAGGGGATGGGAACACACGGCAGGCTGTAATTAACTACTTTAGCACATCATCTGTTGTTATTATTGTTATCACCACAATCACACATTTCCAAATCCTTCATTCAGGGGCCATAAACGCTCAAATCTAATAGAGTTAAGAAACATTATTACCTTTCATAAAGCAGCAGGTCCACTTGTGACTTCACAACTTGTTAATCAATGAATGAGGAAGTAAATAAGTAACATTTAATTCAGAGCTGCAATGATTAGACGGTTAATCGGGTTAATCGACAGAAAAAGAATAATTAGAGTCAAACTGTCTGATTCCAGCTTCTCAGATGTGAATATGTTTTGGGTTATTTAGTCTTCTGTGATATTAAAGCTAAGTATCTCCTCAGGGTGTGGGAAACTGAAATTTTGGAAACTTATAGACCAAATGACTAATCAATAATGAAAATAGTCAGTTGTCAGTTGCAGCCTTATTTTATGACATATGACAAATTTCACAACTAGGATGACAAAGTGATTCACAGTCACAAATGGAAGACATACAAAAAAAATCAAAAATAATAGTAGCAATATATATATATATATTTCAGTAAAAGACAAATAATTAAAAGAAAAATAAAGAGAGAATACAAGAAAAATCTGTTATCAGCAGTAGTTTGTGCCCTCAGATTTATTTGAGTAGTCTCACAGTTGTCTGCTTGAGATGAGAACATCTTTGCAGTCACAGAGCACTTTATTAGGAACACTTGTGCAGTCTAATGCAATCCAAGACAACAGCTCTGCCATAAATTCTACTTTTACAAAGATTATACATTTTCAGTTTTTGTTGACATTGTCAGAAAGGTGATAATTTTACTTTATGTTTATTATTGAGGTCGTAGTGGGTGGTGGTGGTGTACTGGAGTGTATTATATTGAAAAGTGTTCCTAATATTTTACCCCTCAGTCATTAGAAGTATCACCTTTCTGTCAAGGTGTTCCTAATAAAGTGCTTGGTGAGTGTATCTCTATCCTCTAAATAATACTAACATGCCTGTATGTACACTGAAACAGAAGAGACTCCTTCCGAATGCGACTGTAAGGTAAAAGATGGGAAAAAATCTGTAACTTTGAACAGTATCTTGACATATACTTGATTTGCTTAACTCAGACTGCTGAAACCTCATATTAGCTTCATTTGAGCAACCAGTGTGGACAGAGAGGAACAATTAAAGCATGTGAAAAAATGTGAATCTATCCTTTAATACATTTAAATCAGTCACCTTACATAGAAAAGATTATTTACATCTTCATACAACACATCAATATAGTTAATGTGTCATCTCTTGGTTCTGATCTCATCACTGTGCAGCCACTTTTTGCGCAGAGAGTGACGGTAACAGACATCTTCGCCGGGCCTAAAGTCAGTGCCAGCAGGTCAATGCTGGGGTCGCAGTGCGTTTGAATAAAGCAAAGCGTCAGCAGCAGTGACGGTTGTGGAGCAATGAGCACTGGCAGAGCAGAGGGAGAGCTGGACGTTTATGACTGCTTAAATAATTGAAGTGGTGTGTTGGATAGCTGAGTCAGAGTGTAGCAGTGCAGCTCGAGTTGACTGCCTGAACTGGCTCGCAGGCTTAGCTCTATTTAAGTTTGAAAAACATAATTATCTTAAAAACCCAACATGTGTAATATATGTGTCAATCATAGAATGGAAACAATTACAATTAGAGAATTATCCAGCAATACATACGAATACATATAGTTTGATAAGATACTCTTATATGTGTCCCAGTATCATGTTTCAGTTTTACAGACAGGCCAATCAGAACATGTATTATGACACAGAGACTATCTTGGATATCTAATGTCAGTCTTCATACATCCAGGCTACAGCTCCACCACCGCCACCTCCTCCTTCATCCTTTGGAATCCAGCCTAAAAAAATCATTCCTCCGCCGCGCCCTAAACATGCGGCAGTACCATATTTCCATAACGACAACTTCCCGGTCCAAGAGACGGGTCCTTCACCAGACCTTGATGCACAGGTAAGTGTCTCCTCCACAATCTGGAGTAGTATTATTGTGGAACTCTGAAAGGATTAACCTGTAAAATCTCCCGACATGCAGGCTGCAGCTGCTCCGTCACCGCACTCTGTGCAGAATGGACCCCAGTCTTCACTGTCACAGGGAGAAGAAGACAACAAATCCTGTCCGGTCCAGGAAACAGACCCTGCACCACAGGCGCTTAATGGCCAGCAGGTAGATTAACCCTTTCAACAGATATTCATTTTAACTTTACATTTGGAAACATTTATGGGTTTTTTTTGTCTGGCACAATGGCCGACCACGCTATTAATCGTCTTTCTGTTTCTATTAAAAACAGGTCAGCACTGTCCAGCTTCCTGCAGAGGCCGAGGTGCAAGAAGCCTTTCAGATGAACCAGGGTGGAGAGCACCACTGAAACACTGTGACATGGTTCAATCAAGAGAGGATCACTTTGTGTTCAGGCCTTTTTCTCATACAAACTCCAATCACATCCCATATCTAGCTTTTTTTCATACTTGCTCCAGCTGCATACTTTAAGGTGCCTTTGAGAAGCTTTGAGCCAGACTGAGCTAATATTTATTTTAGTGGCATAGCTATAAAAATCTGAGATCAAGGTTTGGGTAAATTAATATTAGTATTTGTTGCAACTACACACACTGGCCACTTTATTAGGAACAGCAATGCAATCCCAGACAACAGCTCTGCCATAAATTCTACTTTTACGAAGATTATACATTTTCAGTTTTTGTTGGCATTGTCAGAAAGGTGATAATTCTACTTTATGTTTATAATGGAGGTTGTAGTGGGTGGTGGTGTACTGGGGTGCATTATATTGAATGGTGTTCCTAATATTTTGTCCATTCTATTAACATACGAGGGGGGCAAAATATTAGGAACACTAAAAGGATATTGTTTTTTCCTCAAGAACTTTATTGACCTTAAAAGTCAGGATATTTTGTCCCCTGTCATATTACCCATACTCTGAAAGGATCTGGCTCTTTTGAGCCCCCCAACTTTATAGAAGTGCAGTCCGACATGGCTGAAGTACCCCTTTGGTTATGTACTCTAAGTTAGTATCTACAGTGCATGTGCACTTACATTTTTTGCTTGGGATTTTTTAAATTATATAATTTTATTGTGTTTATTTAAATGCACATTTTGACTAAATGTTTTTTGTCACTGTTTAAATGTTATTTTAAATTAAACTGGTTTGCTTTGAACACTTTGCTTCACTGCCTCAAAGAAAACAGCTTTCATATCTTTGAAGAAGATAGTCTGAAAATATATATTTATGAAAATATATACATATTTCTGATTTTGGCAACTCTGTGTCATGTCAGTATAAAAAAACATGAAAAAAAACGTCCAGCTCATTCAATTTGAAATAAAATAATGTACATTAAAAAGTCTCAGCTTTAATTTGAGTAGGTTTACATCAATATAGAAAGAACTGTGTGGGAGATTATAGCCCTTTTAACACATAGTGACCAAAGTTTAGGAGTTCAAAAGTAATTGGACAGACACACATGAAGTCAAACAAATTCATCATATTTAATATTTTGTGGATAATCTTTTGCTGTTAGTGACTGAAGTCTTGGACCCGCAGACATCAGCAGATCAGGGTGGGATATTAACATCTACCAGCCACTGACGGATCAAATTCACCAGACACTCACATTTTCATTTCATTGTCCTGCTGAATGATGAAATGATGTCCAATTCATTTTGATGCATTTGGCTGAATGTGAGCACAAAGAAAGCTCCTGTACACCTCTGCATTCATACTGTTTCTTTCATCAGCAGCGAAATCAATAAATGACAATGTGCCACTTCCATTGGCAGCCATACATGTCCAAACCATAACACAAGCACCGCCGTGTTTGGCCAATGCGGTGCTTTGGATCACGAGCTGCTCCTGTTTCTCCACACTTTCCTCTTTCCATCATTTTGATAAAGGTTGATTTTCAGTCCACAGAACTTTGTTCCAGGACTTTACTGATTTCTTTTTGTGTTTTTGTGAACTGAAACCTGCCTTTCTGTTTTCGAGGCTTACCAGGGGTTAGCATCCTGTGGTGAATCCTCTGAGGTTATGTTCATGAAGTATTTTCTTCATCATTGACAAGGAAACATATATGCCTACATGCTGGAGAGCATTCTTGACATGCTGTGCTGTCATAAGGGGCTTTATCTTCAGTTGATAGATTTTTTTCTTTTTTCTTTCAGCCTGACTTTATCTTCTTCACTTACACGATCACCTCTTTACTCCCCAACTCCACCTCAATCTAAGTGGCAACTCTCAATCAGCTCTCAGCCACGTGTGAGCTCTTTAGAGCAGGAACTAACATTGAAATGTCACAAAGCTGCCCAAAAAAAATATTTAGTAGCCAAGTGTCAAATTAATTTTGAACTCGACTTTGCGCACTGTGTTAAAAAGGCTACATCACCCACACAGCTCTGTCAATAATGACTTCAACTTACTCAAATTAAAGCTGAGACTTGGCACTTGTAGTGTCCAGTACTTCATTTCAAATTGAATGTGCTGGAGCTCAGAGCCTGAAGAACAAAAAATGTGTAACTACTATACTAAAACTAATACTTACTGTCTGGACTGTACAGTGTGAGTCTCCTCGCTCCATGGATCTGACCCAGAGCTCATACACACTACCAGCTTTCACCAGGACTGCTCCAAAAGCTAAATTTAATGCCTCAGAAAGGGCTTTAAGAGTTCATAGTTATACTGCAAGTTATATTGACATTTTCTTAATCACATATTAAACCAATTACATCATGGTTATTGTTGTAGGACATTATACCGAGCTGTTTGTTAATTTAGGCACCAGTTTATAAGAAAGAAGGACATGGCACAGCAGGATGGTACAGTCAAGAACATCCTTTTTATTCAATCAGGTGCTGCTCTTCTCAAACTGTGTTTTTCTTCTTATGGAAAAGAAACTGTAATTAACACATGCATTTCACCTAGAGCTCTGGGGGTGTTCTCACAAAGAAGTGGTGCTGCACTGAGGGCGTAGACAGAGGCATAGAAGAGCTGGGAGTCAGGGGGCCTAGGGTGCTGCCTATTACACCAATAACCATACACGCTTAAGAAGATAAAGAACAAAATAAACAACAGAACAAAGACACGGAGCAGTCCAGCATGAGGTGGTCAGAGGAGAAAAATGGAGGGACTTCCCTGAATCCTCAAAATCTTGAAGGATCAGGTTCATGCTGGCCTTTTATCTATCTGGTTGGTGTGTTGTAAGTGGCTAATACTGCTGAGGGTTTCACTGTGTGAAGCCCACCGTTAACAATAATACTTAAGTTTAAAGTTGATGTTAAAGATTGAAGATTGATTTGAATGAATGTAGGATATGTCCTGGAAATGCAACCCCCCCCCTTTCAGCCTCATGCAGGACAAGTCCGGTTATAAGGTGCTTGTAGCTTTCATTTACAGTCCAAGGCATCCTCAAAGAGAGCCTAAACGACAGCATACCCTGATAGCAAATATTAAAAGAAATCCAAATGATAAGGAAACAAAAAAAAAAAAGGGGGAGAAATAAAACAAAGCCAAAAATAAATAGCTAAAACAAAAGAGCAAACTCTTATCCTAATCAAAGCAGCCCCTTTCCAACATCCCAAAGCAGTTCATTCAGCTCTCGAGATCCTTAAATCGTCTCCGTTTACCTCTTCAACCCGAACCCCTTGAACCCCTGTCATCCCTTCCTAACCCACCCAAGGACACCCCCAAAAGCCCGTCAGCGTAATTTGTTCACTTACATTAGCTGTTGAATGGAGAAGCTGAAGAAGATGGGTATGGTAATACAATGTGAAGCATACAGACAAGAATAACATGTGAGCTAACTGCATTCTGCTCAGACAAAAGTTTTTCGGCAATATTTTTTTTCACCCTCCCAACAGCGGAGAGGGCGGGAGGGAGAGAGAGAGGATAGAGAGAGGATAGAGAGAGAGAGAGAGAGAGAAAGAGAGGGAGAGAGAAAGAGAGAGGGAGAGAGACGGAGAGTGACGGACACACAGTTACAGACTACTCCAGTGTCTAAGAGAAAACAGACAGTGGAGACAAGAGGGGAAGAAAAAAGCAAGAGCTGAACGAGAACAAGTTTTTTTGCCTTTTCAAAAAAAATTTTTTTTGTCATCATTTATCAATAAAAAGTAAAGAACTAATTCACACCAGTTTCCTTTTGTACTATATATATATACATATATATATGTATATATATATATACTGTATATATATATACGGCTTTGAAAAGGAAGAGAGGATATAGGGGAGGTACAATGGAGGGGATTCATTTCGAAGGCAGAGGAAGAAGTTGTCTCCGAGCACTGAATGGTGACAACATTTTGCCTCCTCGCGGCACTCAGGGGCAACCTGCTACCTCGAGCCATTTCGAAAAAAAAGGGGACGATCTGGATTACAAAATGGAGTCTGTGAACAAAAGGCACTTTTAAGGGACAACCTTTAACTGCTGGGAAACTATACACTACAGCACAAGCACTATAAGAGTCATTTACAGAGGAGGGGGGTGGAACAGGGGAGAGGCTCACCTTGCTGCCTGTTTCATAAATGGTTCAGACCTCATATTTGTGCCTAATTCTAAGCTACTTTTAGCCCCTTTACTGTTGTTTCTGTGCAGGAGACAAAGGGTCTACTTTAATACTCTCTCTACTTCAACTGTCTCAACACAACCTGCTGAGCTCCATCCAGCAATCGATTCATAAACGTATCAAGATGATCATGGGAATAACAGATTTCTGGATGTGAAGCATCTCCCGGGGTACAGGGAGGAACTTGTCATGTATTTATGCCAATGTATGTAATAAAAATGAACTGAGTTGGGAGGGTTCTTTTCGGGGTTTTTTTTTTTTTTTTTTTTGCTGGTGAGTTTCAGGCAGTGCATGGGTAAAGTTATCTGAACAGCGTTTCTTAGGCTTGACAGTATAGGTTTGTGTTTTTCTTTCTAAAGGTTGAACCAAAATGCCTTTTGTGTCACAACCTTAAGGAATAGGAACCTCTCCCCCCACTCAATACAAATAGAAGAAGAATACAAATAGAGAGGAATAATGCTGTTTCCTAAATGGTCTGTTACTTTTGTTCATTTACCATTCATTTATAATAGTTCTGAATGTACTTTATAGTGTTAAAGCACCAGGTTTCATCTGATAATAGAGATTTTTTTTTTTTGAAGTTGTGTAGAATTTTTTTTTTTCCTTCAGCCCTCCCACATTTTTATAAACAAATGATTACACATAAAACATTAAAAAAGAGACAAAGGAAATAAAAACAAATACCCCCGACTTACAAAGACTAGGATTTTTCATGGCCCTCTAGTTTAGAGTCCCGGAGCTTATGGACTTGAAACAAATACATTTTTTTTTCTCTTTTCTCTTAGCTTTCTTAAAAATCTCTAACAGACAAACACAATGATCTACCCAATGCATTGCACGTGGCTCAATCGACACATATTTTTCAATAATAATACTTTCCATCAAAAAACAAACACTTTTTTTCTTCAAACCTACTGTCGATTTTTGACATGTTCATCTAGGTATTAGAATGCTGCGCTGCAGATGGCGATGACGTGTGTCGTTTGATTCGTACTGGTAACAGTAAGGTGATGTTACTGAAACAGGTTGTGGGTGGGGGGGGTGGGGGCAGGGTGGGGGTGGGGGTGAGAGTTCAGAAAATAACTAGACTGCCAACCAGCTCATGTAGTAAAAGTTAAAAAGGAGCATATATCATAAATATATATGTATAAGATCTCTCTCTCTCTGTCTTTACAAAAAAAAAGTTTGCAGTCCTCTATAAAGATCTGTCCTAGGCCAATGGTTTCCACATGTACCAATGCTACCATTCCCTGTAGCTTTAGCTTATATGTGGGAAGAGAACCTGAAGTCAAGTTTATTACTAATTGCATGAAGGGAATACAGAGGCACTTTGATATATTGTTATAGTCTTGATATATGGTTTTAGTACATAGAGCTAATGTTACTAGAGGGGCTGAGAACGGGGTCTCAGCCCTGTTTACTATCCCTGCAAAATAGAACCAACAGCTAGGCAGTCCAGTTATTTTGTGAGGTCGGCTTTTGTTGGATTGTGTCATGATGAAAATAATACCAAATAGCAATTTTAATGTGAACATTTACATAGAAAAAAATATCTCAAATTAAAAAGACAAATCTTAAGTGAATGAAAAACCATTAACAAAGGCAGTTTGGAGAACCAAATATAAAGGCTTCCCTTTATTATTTTATGTCAGGTTGTTGGTGGTGTTAGTGTGCTATTTATAAGTGTGTGTGTGTCTGTGTGTGTTTGTGTGTGTATTCCTCTGGGTTTTTGCTGTGACTGGACTAAGGGATACAGGGTGAAGCAATGCAAGGGATGTGTGTGATGAGCTGGTGTTACTGTGCTGTCCATACGTGAGAGATTTGAGAAACTGCTGTTACGGTTTCGCTGAAATCTGAGTATGATACTAAACGTATTACTGCAAACTAAAGAAAAAAAATGTTATGACATGCAAGAGAAGGTTAAAACAACCCAAGTGAGACAAAACCAAAACCAAATCTGGCAAAAAAAAAAAAAAAAAAAGAAGAGAAATCACAAGAAAACACCTACAAACAAAATGAAAGCTAATAATATGAAGCTAATGCTGTGTGTGCATTACTGTAAATTAAATCCCATGTCTATGAATAATAACAAAATGATATTATGAGTGGTTGTGTGACAGACTATTCTGGAGAGGATGGTCTGCATGTACTGTATGCAAGCATGCGTGTCTGCGTGTGTGTGTGTGTGCTGTGTGTGTCAGGGTTTAGACTTGATTGTTAGCACAGCCGCATCTCTGTAGTGGCAGCCAGCCTCGACTCACTTCTCTAATCGCCCATCTGACCATCGATGTGCAATACTGTTCATCCCTTATTAAAAATTAATAGTGCATAGGTGAGGGGACGAAAGAGCACATGTAGAGTTAGTGTTATGACTGTCTGTCGTGTGTTCACTCGCTCGCACTCGCCTCATGGCTATCACTTCTCCCACAGTAGGGCGCCCTGATACTTCGACAGGTAAACAAAGACCAGCCACTTAGTGCATATATGTCACACCATCGGATGGTGTCACCATGATTGGCCAATCAGAAATGAAAGAGGCTCAGGGCTGAGCGAATGAAGCGGCAGAGTGTGGCGACACACAGGCATGTGGCTGTGGTTCTGGTCTGGACCCTGGGCAGCACTGAGCTCCAGGTGGGGGGGGGTGGTGGTGTGGTGGGAGGCGGGTGGCACCTGGAGGGAAGGTGCTTTGAGAAATACACAGATATGGAGGCGTGCAATTTGGGTGGCAATCTTTTCAACTTGCACATCTGATTTCACCATTTACTACTACTTTTTTTTTTGTGGTTTTTTTTTTGGATCTCCCAGCCAATGCATGGATTTTCATGGTGGAGACAACAAAATGAAAAAATAATTATAATAAAAAAAAAAAGGAACAACAAATGTATAATTGGTCATTTGTCAGGTTGCCATATTGTGTTTCCTTTCTGACATTTCATGGTGTGTGTGTGTGAGACAGTTCCTCATCTTTCTCCTCCTTGCATTCTGAGTCTGTCCACTCAATCTCATTGAAGCCTCCTGCATTAGGGCAATGAACACTCCTGTTCAAATTGTGTTGAATCGGGGCGGGGCGGGGCGGGCTCTTTTCGGGTTCTGTAGTAGTACTTTGAATAGTGTTGGCGAGAGAGAAACCTTTTAGTGTCAGCAGTCTGTTCTTAATCAACGGTGATGTGTTTGTTTTTCAAATTTCCAATTTTCATGACACAATTTTAGCTGTTGATTCATAGAGGCCTTGTCAGAGGAACCAGGACTGTGGAGAAGAAAAGGAAAAAAAAAAGAATTAGTCTTTAAACTACATCAGCAACAACAGAAACACACATGATATTGGTATGACTAAAGGAGGTAGAGGTGGTAGGACATAAAGTATGAACTGGTATAAAGCATGAACACAGAACAGCATCTTGCACAGTACACTTGGTTTACAAACCACTTGCTCCCATTCTTGGGGCCAAGACCCCCAACAAGGAGTCACAAGATAAACAGGAATCAGAAAAAAACATATTTTTGATACACAAAATTATTATTATTTTGCCTTTTTTCTGGTCAATTACCAGACAATTTCACCTCTTCAGGTCTCTAAAAATATAATTAAGACAAAAATTACTCAGAAGGCATACAGTATGCCAAGCATTAAAGAGAGGTCGCTAGTGGACATTGCGTTGCACGTTGGGAGCCACTAGTACAAATAATTCTACAACCACTAGATGGCCATCTATGACTCCTTTTCTTCCTCACTGTCAGTACTTGCTGAGCTCAGCTGTCCCACACAGTGCCGAAAAAGTTACCACCTCATCTTCACCACTTGCTGTTTTAAAGAGGGCTGACTCGAGCTTTTTCCTCATTAAAAACACTTGTGTTATTTCAGAGCTACAAATAGCATCGGGGCAGCAGTTTTTTGTGTCGTTGTGAATGGCTTTCCAATGAGCAGGCCTATAACTGCTCTGTCATGCGCTACTAGTTTACATGTAAGGCGATCCTCCTAATATGTCTGTTCTCTGTGAGCCCGAGTGGTCTCAGGCTACACTGTAAAGCTATTGAGGGCAGCTACTCCAGGGATCCGGTTTCTCACTTTGATAAGAGGGCAGAGAGGAGGCTTTGGCAAAGGCTGAGCCGTTCTGGCTGCTGCTGACATTCCATAGGCCTCGGCCCGGGGAGTGCAGCGAATTACCCCACCTTTAACAGCAAACTCTCTGTTGTCCCCCCCCCCCCCCGGGCAAACCCAGAGAAAGTTTTAACCCCCCCTCTATCCCTTCTATCCTCCACCACCTCCCTCCTTCCTACCCATGATTCTTTGGTGTTTGTAGATAACTCCTCCTCCTCCTGGCTCCGACTTCCCTTAACCCCCTTCTCTTTTCTCCTCTCTCTCTCTCTCTTACTCTGGCTCTCCCAATGTAATCCTTGGCAGTGGAAAGTGCCCCCCCCCCTCTCTAACCCCCCTTCGTCCAAGTTCAACTGCCTATGACATCATGTCTGGTTGCTGCGGGCAACCAGACAGCCGGGACGTGACTGTGGAGTGCAGCGAGCTTCAACTAACTCCCTCTCTCTTTTTTCCCTCCCTTTCTCTCAGTCCCTCTTTCTTTTTTCATACTCACTCCCCTATCTCCGTCTCTCTTCCTGCATAGCTGAGGTCTCACCACCAGAGAGCTCCTCACACCAGCTTTTCTCTGCCTCTTGCCCTGACAGCACTGGGAAGACTCTCTCCCTCTGTCTTGGCTAGTTGGCTAGCAGGCGGCGAGGCGGGCTGGCAGGGCCATCGTCTGAACCGCTCCATATGCCAGAGAACAGCAGGATAGGCAGAGACCTCTGTTACTCACTCTGGCTGGGGCTGTTACTGACCTACTAGGCTCAGCTAACTGGGAGCAGTTGATACCAGTGCCCAGGTTCTCGCTGTGTGTGCCGTAAATCCGACAGAAATGCTCAAAGTGGACATTTTTCAATAATGTTTGATAAGCAATAGCAGGAGATAATAAGCGCTCTGAACAGATGTAAGCTGTTGTAAAAACCCTGTTGTTAGGAGGGAAAATGAGGGGCAAGAGTTTTGGCACAGGGTTGAAGTGTATGTGCGTGTGTGCAAAACACGCTCGCACACAGTTGGACGGTGTTTGGATGTCCCCTCAGTGCCAGGGCTACATCTGTGGGAGAGTGGTGCAGGTGGGGAGCTTGAAAATACTAGAGGGAGCAGCAGGAGGAGAGAGGGCGAGAAAGAGAGAGAGGGTGGGCTGCTGATGCATGAGGAGGGGGGGGAGAAGGGGGGGGGAGCTGAGCAGAGCAGCGGAGCAGAGCTGTGCCGAGGAGGAATGCAGATTGTTTCCATGTGTGGGGAGGACAGGAGAGCCGAGTTGGCTGCAGGCAGGTGCGGTTAGCCCCTAATGAGAAAAGTTGTGTTGGTGATGGAGGAGGCCCAAGACACTGCAGCCCAGTGGCAGAGCGCAGCCAAAGCTGAAACCACAATGTAGTGCACTACTGGCCTCACACGCTGCACTAATACACACTGTTGGGCCGAGCACAGATAAATCAACACTGCTGGAGCTGAAACTCACTGGCACTGCTTACATTCACTGTGGGGAAACTACTGTGGTACAGAAAGTGTAAACCAATACTGAAACTTACGGCCTTGATACATGGGCAACACTTTGAATCAAAGTAGGTGGGCACGTTTGCAAACAAATGATTATGTCTGTACAAATATCTGTACCCCTGGTCCATTATAATATTCCCCTGCAAGAACTTCAGACGGGATTGTGTTGGACAAGTACAACATCAATTTAAACAAGCACTATATTTTAACTAAACATTTTGAGCATAAAAAGCTTTAAAATGGTAAATTGCACTAAAACATAGCATAAAAGTTCTGAAACTGAAAGGTCCACTTACTAGCTTTTTCCAGAGCTTTCAACCATATCACAAAGTCTTCCTCATCACAGATGACGTTTTCTCAGTTTTCATGGAGATGGATCTGTTCACATCCAAGCTAATAACATCTCCTTTTCAAAACAGCTACTGTAGCAGGGTTTCATGAGATCCACCTGAGATCATCCATGAAAACTGAGCAAACTCCATCTGCTGATGATGACGGTGTGATACTGTTGAAAGCTCTAGAAGCAGCTAATAAGTTGACCCTAACTTGGGAGTGTTTTGTCAAAATATTAAGGTCCTGCTTTGGCAAAATGATGCAGGTTCTGGTTATGTGATGACAACAGATGTCATCTCAACTTTCGGAGCAGCGAAATATTCACACCGTTGATCAACACTGGCGCCATCGGCTGAATCGCTGATTGTACAATGCTGCCAATGCGGAGCCATTGTCTGAGTATTGCCTCTGTATCACGGCCTTCGCTTTAAATGACATGCTTGTCCCTTTAAAACCCGAAGATGCCTGCAGTAGAGCTGCACTTTAAAATAACATGTATGTGCAGCACTGTGCAGAGTCACGCTTGCAGCGGTGAGGGAAAAGTAAAAGAAGACATAAAAACAGAGGAGGAGGAGGGAGACGTGGATGGGTGGATGTTAATTAAATGAGGGAGGCTGGCGGGGTACCTGAGTCTGCTGGGGGATATTCAGAAAGTTGTCCCGTGTTCCGATGCCGACAAACCGGTTGGGAGCTGTGGAGCCTGGCGTGGAGTATGCTATAAACAGAGAGAGACAAGTGTGTACATGCTTTTACACACACACATACACACCGAGCTCATAGTAGAGTTTGATGCTCTCATCATCATTATCTGTATATTTTACTGTAAGATTAACTCACTACAGGACTACATATCACTGTCAAATGAATTATTTTGAAGACAGTAAGGGTCAGGGATACTGATGCCCTATTAGTCACATGGATGATTTGTTCATGTTGTGGGCAGGTTAATCGTTATTTTCATTCACTTATCCATGTAATCTGTGGTTAACAAGGGGATGTACAGTCTGCAATTAATAGTGCTAACATGAGGAAGCTATTTCCCCCAAATATGGCTGCGCTGTTAGTCACTGACGCTCCTCAGCAGCCCCTGGCCTCAGTAATAAGCCACCTTAGTCATAAAAAACCACTGAGGACTCACTGTAGACATAATAACAGGGTGACCGGTGGAGGAACTGTATTCATCACCAGTGGTAACCAATGCTCCATTTACATTTAGTAGGTTAAGAGGAGCATCTTGCCTACAAAGTGACACCATTCAGTGATGCCACAGGATCAAATTTAGGGCAGTTGTGCTCACTGGACTCCAACATGGCGGCTGAGTAGAACTTTTGCTGTGCATGACTTGAGTGAGGTTGAGGGGATGGGAATGTGTGGGGGTGACAGTGACAGGGCTGGAAACTGATGCATGAGTGAGAGTGAGTGTGCCATATGTGTGTGTTTTTTTTTATGACTGTAATTACTTGAGAATCAGAGACAAAATTAGAGGGGGTAGAAAAAAAAAAAACAGTGATAACAGCCACCGGAATGAGAAAAAGAGTACGAAAAGTACGATATTTATTTATATAAATACTCATATAAATAAATAATAAAGTGACACGTTAATCTGAGAGAGTTGGAAGGGGGGAGGGGAGGAAAGGTTGATAGGACAGGAAGAGGAGAAAAAAGTCAAAACAAAAGGAGAAGGTGCCCCGGTTGCTCCGTCCAGTGCCCCCTCTTGGTGTGCCTCTCCCGTGGCCCGACTCTCGCACTGCACCTGTCTGGGTGGAACCAACCAAAGCCTCACCGCTCCCTGATAACACTCCTCTCTCCCGCTCCCCCAGTACAGCACTAATTAGACAGGTTTGATTAGATTTTATCATTCATGTTTAGAGAGACTGGGTAGTTCTTGTTTCACTGTGATTTCCATGTTTTTTGTTGTTCTCAATTTTTAATTGTTGTGAGATTTGTGTGAAAGTGACGAGGGGATTGGGTGGGTAAAGTGGGGCATGATGTTTTTTTGGAGTCCACGCCAACTGCCCTAATTTTGTTCCCTTAAAAAGAAAAAAGAGAGAAATAAAGGAAAAAAGAAACAAAGAAAGGAGGATATGAGAATATATCAAATAAAGAAAAGAAGAAAGCAAAAAAAAAAAAGAGAGAAGGGGGTAGATTGTATTGCCGCTGTCACAGACAGACATGCAAGGTCTGCGTTGATCAAAGGCTTGCGGCTACAGAGGCAACGTGCACAGGGCCCTGCTCTGCTCTGCTCCCCCCCCCCAAACTACAAAACACATCAAAAAGAAGGGAGAGAAACTACACTGCCTCTTGTGGTGCTAGCAGGAAATCCAACACCAGAGAGTGAGAGAAAAAAGAGAGAATAAAAAGTTTTTCAGCAAAGAGAAAGGGTGGGGGAAAGAGGCTGAGGAGGTTTTGCAAAGACATGAGGAGAGAAAAGGAAATTGAACTTCAGAGCAAGTGAGAGCAAGAGATACAGAAGAGCTTGAAAGAGGGTCTCTGGTTTGGCAAAGGCGTGGCTTCTGCCTCAATAGAATTGGATCTTTCTAGTACAGTACAGTACAGTACAGTACAGTACAGTCCATAAGGTGATGGATGAAATAAGCGTCAAGCTCCTGGGGCTGCTGAGTGTTTGACTGAGCAGACTGCAACCTTACTGGAAGCGTATGATCAGCTAATGGCCAGACTATGAAAAACTACAGAAGTAGCCATTGTAGAAGCCCCAAATCTGTGCTTATTCAGTATTTGTACAAGATTACACAGAAAGCCCCCTCTGTTTCTGAACTGCACATAAATCCTGAGACTTCTATGATGGCTACATCTGTCCTAGCCTAACACACCCAAAGCAATATTTCTTGGAAAAGAGGACAAATAAGAGCTAAGATCTAATCAAGCTACGGGAGCCTGAAATCGGTTTGGCCTATGTGATAAGTCTGTGGGGAGACTGGGGCAATACTGGGGGTTTGTGGAGGGGAGTGGGAGTGGGGAGTGACTTACACGGAGATGCGGGTGAGCTGAGTCCGCCGTCAGTGGGCGTGCTGATGCTTTTAGAGTCGGGCATGGGGAGGGGCACAGGGCGCGCCACCGGGGGTGGCGGGGGCAGCAGGAAGGAGCCCGGCATTTTGCTCTGGCCACCTCCATTAGGCTGCAGACGGACCATACAGACAGGGTGAGCACGACACACCCCGAGATCATACAGTACACAGGGAGCCAGGCACACACACACACACAACATAAAGTCACTCACACATACTGTACACAGAGTCACATCCAAGGGCAAGACACACCCATATATGGACAGACATGCACACAAGCAGGGCCAAGTACACCAGGACAAACTAAAACACACACATACATACAGGGACAAGAGAGGTCACCAAACTCAAAATAAAACTAAACAAAAATATCAGACAGTCTGGCCAAAAATAAATGGGTAACTAAAAAAAAAGGAAAAGTGATGAACATTGTCACACACAAGGGGAAAAGAAAAATGGAGTCGTCCACTGGGGAAGTTATTATAGTGCAATGTAAGAATTTCATCAAGCAGAACTGTAAAAAGGGTGTCAGTGCGTGTGAGTGTCTGTGCATAATGTGCATTTTCACGCATTACTGTATACTGTGTCTTAAGTGTGGGAAGTAATGAGAACAAAGGATAACAAGACATGAAAAAGGATTTGACAAGTGGTTTTAAAGTTGCTCAGAAGGCCAAGTTTACAGTAGAGGTTTACAGTACTACCAGTGCCTTATACCGGAGTGAATGTATGTCAGAATAGTTCTGAAATATCCATGTAAGGCCAGAAGAAGTCTTGCAAACACTTGACAGTCAGCTGTACACTGTGTTTTTGTTGTAATGTTTGAAACTCTAGCTTTCAGAGTGAGCGAGTGTGGGCATGTTATTAGGCTTATCACCCTTCACCAATGTTTCATTCATTTAGACCCACAGAATCACAAAAAGGCTCAACTGTGCTCCAGGCAGCTTCTGCAGTTAGTTTCCTCCTCATCCACAACCAGGTTGGGAGGGTTACTTTAAAAATGTATTCTGATACAATTACTAATTACCTGTGTAAATGTAGTCCGTAACCTAATCCGAGTATCACAATATAAAAACAATGTTACTTGATTACTTTCTGTTAATTTTTGATTACCTCAAATATGCAAATAAAGATAAGAGAAATGAAATCGATAAGATCAATAAGATGACTTTTACTTAAGTGTATTCTGTAAAACAACAGAATAACCTTAGAAAAGAAAATACGGAAACCAAGATTTTTAGCATAAAAAATGTGTCCTCTGCTCAGTGTATTTTTAAAGAAAAACTTGGTTTTCATTAAGCAAATTCAGGCAGTGGCCTATAGACCTAAAATGAAAGTGCACAACACATGATGTGCATTACAGAGAACATTCTCAGGGAAAGCCTCTGACGAAACAGCACTTGGCCCACTGGCTGTGTGAAGCTATCACACAGGCGCAGGCCTACTGTACGTCGCAGCGGGGGAAGACCCCCTGCCAGGTAATCGTGCCCACTCTACGAGAGCTTTGTCCTCCTCCACAGCTCTTCACAGAGGAGTGACAGTGGCAGACATACTGTATGTGCAGCGGCATCATGCGCTTCACTGTGTCCTTTTATTTGGTTCTATCTGCGTGATACGTCTGAGTTTTCTCTAACTCATTCAGTATTGAATGTGACACACTGTCAGCTCTGGGCACGTTACGCACACAGTCATCTCGGTGGTGAGCCGTTATGTGCGCTACAAGCTGTCATATACTCAAGCTCTCTTTTAACTTATTTGTACGAGTCTTTGGGACTGCCACATTGCGTAACGACCGTCCCTGCCTACTCTCCCAACATAAATTCACTCTGTGTGAAGTGTGTGTACGTGCGCCCGCTGTGCACACTGCGCACGCCACGTGGTATCATCCTCTACTCACACCATCATGGATCAGTGAGTTATTTTGCCCTCTTGTTCCTGCTCTGCTTACGTTTGGGACTTTTACAGTGCATGGTAATAATAATCCTAATGCTAATAATCCCCATTTTTTACTAAATGTATTGGTAATCTGATCATGTCTTTTTTTTCTGTAACTTTAATGGAATAGTTACCTTTTTTTGTGTCCTAATTACGTAACGCTGTTACATGTATTTCGTTACTCCACAAGCCTGCCCGCAACCGCTCACTAGCTTCTACGCTTCGTCTGACACACAGCGTGTTTCAATAACTATCCTTCAATTCCCCAGAGCACTCTCATGAGGGGCCACTTGCAGAGCGAAGGGGCAGAGGTGGTTTGCTGCTTACTCAATCTTGACCACCACACATTGTGCAGAAAAATATTTAAATATCACAATCCAGTGGGTGAGATATCCCCCTTAAGTGCTTTACTCTCATTGTTCAGAGTAAAGGAGCGTCACTTAAAATGGCAGTGGGTCAACGAGGGCTTGTTAAACAACTATTGGAATGCACCTGTGGTCTCAAATGTTTGCTTCAGGTTCCATCCGTGAATACGTAACTCCCCAAACACTGCTAATCTTGATCTGTCTGCAAATCCTCAGTTGCTCCTTCCCAGGTTTGCAGCCTTGCTGGCTCAACTCAGCTACTAATTCAGCCTGAGCATTTTTCTTTCATGAGCTACAGCTGCTGCATCCTCCCATGGCACTGTGAGCTCAGAGAACGTAATCTGCTGTGACTCTGACCACACCAGGTCTAGTCTAACCTCCTTTGAGTTTATTATCTCCTGAGGAATTACAAACTGTTTCCCTGAATCCGCTGCCAGTTGCCCTCGCAAACTTAATCTTGATGTTCTCTTTCTGCGACACAATAAATTTATTTCAACCACTTTACTCTCAATTGTCGTTGCTGGTGATTACCTAAATACCTGGTTGTGTTTCCAGGTGTATATTATGGCTATACCTACAATAGATCGCCACAATCTTCTTCTAACCAAAAGATTATGGGGATTGGATCACTGTATATGTTGAACCTAAGATGAGTCAAATGTCGTTTGGCTCCTTTCCCCAAAGTTTTCCCCCTCCAGTTGATGATTTCTTCTGCTTCAGCACATCTGGCTGCTTTCTCTTGTTGATCTATTTTCTCTAAAACCGTTTTTCCTCTTCCCTGGTAAAGTTGCTCAACTTCATAAAGATTGCTCTATTCCCAGGTCTAGGCCCCCTTGACCTTGTAGCACCTGTTTTTCCAATAAATAAGATTAAATGATGCAGCAGTCGTTCTGTGTATAATTATGATGCTGATTTATTAGTGGAATCTTGCTGCCTTTCATTCTTCATCTTTTTCAATAAATTCTACAAAACTGAACAAACTTGTAGTCAGTATCAAATTGTATTTTATGTCTTTATCCCCTCTGCCACCCTTTCCTGAACCCATAGATCACTTACCTGTGCGCTCGGCTGTCCTGTGCCGTCGGTGCACACAAACTGCACAAACTCCTTAAGCGGGTCCTGGTGGTGATGGTAGCGTATGGTGGGGTGAGTGAAATACGGGCTGGACTGCTGGATGATAGAGGAGGAGGGGAAATGCAGGGCTGAGGCTGAGGCACGGGGACTCCCTGAGGAGAAAAGTGAAAAGGGGGACAGGAAATAGGAACGGGAAAGGAGAGGAGGAAGAGGAATGTGAGGAGAAGACCAAAGTCGGAAAAATACAGTGAGGCTGATGTCATTCTATTGTATTTCTACTTAAACACAGCACATATGTTAAGCATACATAAAACTCTACACACTATGATATTCAGTACATTAACATGCGCACCTATGACAGTGTATAAGACATGCATATGCTTTAACTAAGCAACAACACAGCTGGCATCAAAGACCAGGTTTCTGCTTAGGCCTATTATTGTCATAACACAGAAAATAGCTGTGACATTCTCTTGCGGTGGACTGACTGTAGCTGTTTCTGCTTACAAATGACTGGCATTATCCCTGGCTATTGGGCAACATCTGGTCCCATTCATTTTATAAATCAGCCAAGTAGATTTCTCTGTACCTCTGCCTGGCATGACGACACACACACACACACACACACACACACACACACACACACACTCCCATACATTCATGAGTGTGTTACAGTATTGTCTGCCTTCTGCTCCCTCTCCATTTCTGTCTCCCAAACACATGCACACACATACACAAACCACTTATGACAGGTATGACAGAGCCACACACACACACACGCTGGGTTTTTCCACTTTTGTTTCATTGCTTGTCGGCGATGTGTAATCAATCAGCAAAATATACTTGCTGTGCGGTTCTGCCCAGTAGTTTGAAGCTTGAGAGAGAATCTCCCCTCCACTCCCAACCGACCACAAAACGCCTCCCGGAGACATTAGTCAGCCAGCCAGCCGACCACACACACACACACACACACACACACACACTAGGCTCCGCTGTCTGTCTTGTCTGCTGAGATTCTATGGCTTTGGCAATTTGGCACACCAAACTAAAGAGGCAAGCTGCTAGGTGAGGGGAGCCTGGCGAACAAGCATCTGTGATTATGTCTGTCACCTACTATCTCCTGTGTATACTGTACTCACAAAGTGTATAAGAGCCAGTCGTTCAAACTTTTGTATTTCTGTGTTTTTATGTTTCTTTTTGTGTCTGGGTTGGTGTGTGTCTGTATTTTTCTGTGCTTAATTGCAAGCATGTGAATTTTGTGTATCTCTGTTTCTGTATTTTGATCTGTACGTGTTTCAGTTGTCTGCTCTGTCTGTTGCAGCTTTTATGCGTGTTTGTACATATATTGGTGTGTGTGTTTGTGTGTGTGTGTGTATAATCGCAGCCACAATGGTGGACTCTCCAGACTAGTATAATCAGACAACAGTCAATCTGGCAGCTCTCCACGTCAGTCCGGAGCCAACAACAGGACATAAACCATCCAGTCCTTACCCCTGAACACCCACACTCACTAGACCTATACAACAAGCGCTAACAGCCACAGTTCATCCAAGGCAGGCCATGGTTGCTAACTGCGTCCTCCTCCTGTCTGTCTACCCCCATCTTTCTTTTCATCCCTCTCTCCTTCCCTCCCTCCCATCATCCTCCAGTCTCTTTATAGAACCAAGGCCTCCGAGGGACATTCCATTTGGATGGCAGCCATTTTAGCACAGAGAGTCCTCCACAAGAGTGTAAATTTACACATGCGCGCATGTGTGTGTGTGTCTGTGTGTACGTGCACAAATGCACCCATACACAATCTCTAAACATTGTCTCATTATAGCCTCTCTATTACATGAAAACCTCTTAACCACCAGTCTGCGTACACAGTTTGGAGAGTGTGAAAAGTTAGCTGGGAAACAAAGAAACCTGAGCTGGTCCCTCGCACCTCTTCAACTCACATACAAAACAGAGAGGCAAATTTTAGAAATCAATTCAAATGCAAAATTCAATCTGGTGTTTAGGATTCTCAAAGGGGTATAGGACTGCTAAGTGCAGATAAACAACATGGCTTAATGGTGCAAGATCCGGCCTGGACTATATTTTCTAAATATACTATGGGGAGCTCCGCAAGTAAAATTCAATACGTTTCAACATGGAGGGCAATGAGTCCAAATGACCTTTACATGGTAGGTCTGGTTTGGCTGTGGACCAAACCATCCCTTTGAGAGACAAATGGAATGAGAGAGAGAGATAGCGAGAGGAGGACATTTTTATTCCTTTGAAAAGTGAGACAAGCCTACAGGGACTTGTTGGCAAACTTGGGTCCAGGAGACTTTGGGAATTCTCTGACTAGAGATGGAGAGACCATGTCGGTTATGCTATAGGACCAAAACACTCTTAGGAGGACAACTTGCTCTTAGTGTATCAATCGAAACAAGACCTTGGAAACACTGGAGGTTACTTAAATAATGTCAGTGCGCTTTTCACTTGTCCTTTAAAACTCTGTATTAGCTCTGTACTCTTATACAAACAAAACAAAGAAAAACCTGCTGAACAAAAATCTTTTAGAAAAGAGAAAAATAAAACAAAGTAAGAGCCTGATGGAGACCTAATGTTGATACACATTTGTCATTTTTTTGTCTTGCTCTGATTTAAAATAAAAAAAAAGGCTTTTTATTGCACAAATTAAATTTTAAATTGTGTTGATAGCCTCACTTGGCACGTTAACTTACACTGTCAAGTTTATTGTATGAGAACAAACAGCTGCAATATGTGTCTGTTGAAATGCAATAACTGACTTCTAAAAACACAACCAACCAAACACATACAACCACAGTTCAAAAATGCAATTAAACTTAGCTAAAACAGACTAAAATGCATGAAGCAGTAAGATGTGAGGCAAATCAGTCACAAAGGTATGGATGCAGCGATGGTACCATGCAATGACAATATTAAAAACATACAGGCACAAAGATGGTGGTAAAAAATGGATGGATGGAGAGAGGCTGAAAGAGAGAGAGAGAGAAATTTAGGCCAAGCCATGATGATAGCAGTAACACTGAACAGGTGAAACTCTGCAAGCATCTTGCTTCTCAACAGTTGCAACTGTAGGATTGGAAAGTTTTATTTTGTTTTCCATTTTCAGGCACACGGTGGTGGAATTTCTTTTGTTTGTTTCCAGGGGAGTTTGGGCGTAAATATGGCAATCTAAGATCACGTTTGACACTTCCTTTCCTTCTCTCTCTTTTTCAGATTATAAAAGGGGGGTTGGGGGTTGTTGGGTTCATGGCAGGGCTCTCACCTGGTCTCACTCCTGCCAGCACAGGCAGCGGGTGGTGTGTGAACGCCATGCGGGGGGACCTCGTCTGGGAAGTCAGGGCGTTGAAATCAAACTTCCCCGGCTTCTTAAGTGAACCAGGCGAGGACAGTCCTGGCGAAAAAAAAAATGGGATCAACAAAAAAAAGTGGGGGGGAAGAGGGAGGAAAAGAGAGAGGTGGTTTTAATCAACAAATTGTTGCTTATTTAATTGACTAAACTAAAAAAAAATAATTTGATTTTTATTGAAGGGGACTTGAACAATCATGATTTTCTGATTAGATTGTTTAATTTCCTTATTGGTTGATGGCATTGCATTACTCCCTGTCCTTTTGGCTGTTTGCCAATCACTCCCATTAGTTTCAATGAGTCAATCAGAGGACTCTGTAAATGATGCAATCAGAAAGCATAAAGATATAGAAAAGAACCAAGAAATCTTGGCTGTTGATCATGGAGCTTTGTTACTCCTAGGCTGTAATAACTCGTTTAGAGATATAATATTCCTATAGTATATAAAACTCCCAGCTTTATAGTTTTCGGGCTGAGCAATATTTCATAGCATAAGTGCATGTCTTCAAAGGAACAAGGGGGAAAATAACTAAAGCCAATATAAAACTACTCTTTGTTTTAGAGCCAAAGCACATCTGTAGCTATAATAACCTCAACTGTGCCACTGTATGTTTTTCTGTCTCATCTCTTTCTCTCTGTTTCTCTCTCTCTTTCAGGTGCCAACTCCAGGCTTTCTCTGTGTATGAGCATGGCCACCATACAGCCACAGTCAGCTAGTTGTGGTCTGGCTTCAGCGAAGCTCACAGGCTGGCTGCATGAGAAGAAGGCTTCATTCAGAAATAGCACACACTGTACAGTATGGACACGGCAGCTGCTGAGTGCGAAAGACAAGCAGACGGACAGAGAGAGGAGACAGAGGGAGAGAGAGAGAGAAAGAGAGAGGCGAGAAAAGAACGTGGGAGACATGAAAATATGCGAGGGAGCAAGGGAGCGAGAGAGCAAAGCAGAACCTGTGAAAAATGGAGCAGTGTCTTGTTTTTCAATGCGTTGCTCTGACGACATGTATGAAATTGGAATGTCATAAGATGTTAAATATGGTTATTATCTCTCGCGCACACACTCACTCACACACACTTGATGTCTGAACACACTCGAAAGCACAAGCACACGTTCAAACACAAAAAACAAAAGACCCTTACAAGACTGTCACATTTAAGTGATGAGACAATAGACAGATTTCTTTTTCAGTAAGTTTTCTTCTAATCTTCCTAACAAGTGAGTGATGTGATAATGTTCTCTTTTTAAACTTGTTTTTAGACTCTTGTTTTGTAGTCTATTTCTGTGGCCCCTCCGCATCAAACAAGGCATTAAATACGATTCCTCCTCAGTTCTCCAGCTGGAGACGTGTGAAAGTCTATGGGAGTGTGGGGGCGTGTAAAACCTTCCCTCCCTGTGTGAAAGAGTTAAGTCTGAAGCAGGTGGGAGTGAATATGTGTGAACCATTTATGTCTTTAGCAGACATATATTTCTTTTTTTTCCCCCAACTGTAGCGGGAGTCTGGGGGCGTATTGTACTGTCAGACAGATTCCAAGCATGAAGACAACCCCGATCCCACTTCTGACACCAATAGTTAGCAGTGATTGCTATGACACTGTCACACCGGTGGGAGCAAACTGGAAATAAGAGCAGTCTGCAGAGACTTAAACAAGGATAGGCACTGGAGGTTAGTCCTGGGAAAGACTGAGATTTGGAAGAAAGTGTAAAAAAACCAGAACCTTATGGATTAAACAGTTATGGTTTCAGAGAGGTAGTCTCATGTGCTCTCATTTTGGAAGCATACATTAAGCTCAAGTATAGAAATCAGAGCTAGAAAACACAGAGAAGATCAGATGAAGATTGACATCTGCATATATTGGAACCTAAAGCACTGTCACTATCACCAAGGGAATGTGAAAGACAATATTTCAGCACTTCACAGAGTGTGCAATGGTCTGATCTGGTTTGTGTGTGTGTGTGTTTGTGTGTATGTGCCACAACTGCACTGTTTCCTCTCCTGGCAAGCCTTAGTGTTTCACTGGCAACCAATCAAGCGCTCCCATGATGACCCTTCTGTCTCTTTGCACTAACAGGCCTGCCACCAGATGCGCCTGTGAAGCACACATGGACACACACACACACACACTCACACACACACACAGTTGGGAAAGATAGGAGATAGTGAGTAGTTTGAATGAGTGAAGGAAAGTCAGGGAATTCTCCCGTCTCCAGTGATTTAAACCACATATGTAAGTCCAGCCGTATCCCTCTAAGGGCCTGTAACAGTTAACTCAAAGCACCAAGCAAGGCCCCCACCACCACCACCACGAGTCTCTGGTGTCTCAGGAAAATTTCCCAATCATTTGGAACTAATATGAAATTGTGGTTGTTTCGTTTGCCTCCACTAACCTCCCCCACCCCTCCTCTAGCCCCTGTGGAGCAGATGTCTCCAGCATCCTCACGGATCCCAAGGCTACACACACACGGAAACACCATCTGGGACCATGCTTCAGCTGTGCGCGTGTGTGTATGTGTGTGGGCAGAAATCTATCATGTGTATATCTGAATGTAACTGTGTTTGTGTGATGTATATGTATGAATGCATCTTCATATGTGTGTGTGTGTTGCTGGATGTGTGTGCTCTATTGGTTATGGAGGGAGTGAGGGGGAGTGGATTGTGCTGTGGACAGACGGTGAGGCGCACCTGGGTGTGAGTGTGTTCTCTGTTATTTTTTATGCAGCCCCTTGGTTTGTTTGTGTGTGTGTGTGTGTGTGTGTGTGTGTGTGCTCGCTTGTTTACATACCCCCCACCTGGACAGGAATTCCCAGATGAGCTTTGCCTGTGGCAGGTGGGATCCTTTGGAAAATTGGATACACACCGTACCAAAACCACACATTCTCTACTCGCTTCCTTCTTGCTCTCCCATACCTATCAGCCTCTCCTCTTTGCCTTGCTTTTTCTTGAGTGTGAAACATTTTTTGTACAAGCTACTGTTAAAAACAATCTCTAAACCCACACAAAATTAAAAAAAAAACAGCTGATAATTACAATAGCTTTTGGCTGCATAATTTTTCACTTGGATTTTGTAAATTAATTGGGTAAAGGGTCCAGATTTGCATGCTATTCTGCACCTCTATTTGCCAAACTCATTAGGAGGTGTATAGGGCTGTGTGCTGCACTTTGGAGAGTTAGGGGGTGGTACACATAGACAGAGAGAGACAGAGAGAGAGAGAGAGAGAGAGAGTGAGAGCAAGAGTGAGAAAGAGAGACAGGGAAAAAGATGGGAGGTGAGGCTCTGGTGCGCAAAGGCGTGCGGCAGCCTCTGTTGTGGCTCTGATGAGCAGCCTCTTAATTACATTTACAGCTAAGTGGAGCAGGAGCAGGAGAGCAGCCGCTGAGGCTCGAGTGAGAGTAGACTGGGGCAAAACCTAACCAGCACTCTTGGCTCCTCTAGTTCACATCCTGGTAACCCTTCACTCTCATTAGCTAGCTCCATTTGAGTACACCAAAGTCTTCTCCTCTACTCTCTTCCTGCTCTCACCTCCCACTTTTCCCATCCGCTTGCCTGCTATCTGCTTCTCTCTCCTCCTTCTCTCCTCTGACATCTTTTCTCCCTCCCCAGGGTCCTTCCTGCTGTACATGTTTTCAATTAGACAGAAGGGAGACAGGGATGGAGGGTTGAAGGGAGAGCTAGGGAGCAGGAGGAAGGGTTTTACACCTCTGATCCACAGACGGTAAGCGTCTTAATGAGGGATTTGAAGCGAGGGAGGGATGGAGCAACAGAGGGATGGAGGCAAGGCAGGCACCTGAACACCTGCAGGGGTGGGGAGCGTGATAAGCATGTGTGTTTCAATGTGTGAACGTCTGCATATGAGGGGGGTTGTAAGTGTGTGAGTCACCGTGTGTGTGTGTATGTATGTAAAGGGGGGTGGGGGGGGCATCTGTGTATGTACAGTAAATGTGCATGTGTGTGTGTGTGCGCGTGCAAATATTGTGTGAGGGTATGTGAGGCTCTGTATATAGGTCTGTATATGAGTGAGTCACTGTGCGTGTTCAAGTATGTGTGTGTGAGGCAGAATGCACACAGCAAATGAATATGCCTGCTGGTGTTGTCAGTGTTAGCCTGGTGACATCTGTCAGTTAAAATGCCGCTGGGAGGACTGACATGACTTCAGAGAGATAAAGCCAGGGATCTTAGGTGAGCTACTTGTAGCCTCATGTTTAACACAGAATGTAAAGCCTAAACTGGATAATCCCAGACAATCCTGCTACTTTACCTCAAAGGAAATGAAATAATGCAAGTTTGATCAGCAGCAAGGACATCAGTCTGATAACAACTAAACATTGCTGAGGTTAATACACAAGTATAGTCCCATTTTTTTAATCTTTGTCCTTACCACAGACATTCATTCAACTCACATACAAACATACACATACAGTATATATTATATATGTATATATATTATATATACATATATACTGTATACACACACATACACAGAGAATGACTGAGCTACTGTACATAAAGGCTGATAAATAGCAAATATATATGAGTGTAATCAATGTTGTTCTAACCATGGTAAGGAAACTGCACGCCATCGTTTTCATGTTTTATCTTCCTCTCCTGCACACTCGCCAAATGGTGCTGCACTGAAAGTGGAGAAGGGTATTGTTAACAATGAGACAGAGGAAGAGTGAGATACAGAGAGACAGGGAGAGAGAGAATGAGGGAAAGAGAGAGTTAAGAGTGAGCATTTGTGTATGATGGAGGTAGTGATAATTGACACAACATCGGGTAAACTGTATGTGTGATTATGGTTTTAACGTGGAGTGTTTGGGAGTGTGGACTCAAGTGAAGTGAACAAGAGAGGGGTTTTTTCTTGGAGTTATTGAGTTGTTGGAGGGATGAGGTAGGATTAGTGAGGAGGTAGAATAAAGAGGGTAATGTCCAAAGCGGAATCACAGAGGTAGTGGTTACTGCCAAAACAATGGAAACACCAACATAAAGCCTTAATACAGGCTGCTGTAAGCTGTTATCCTGAATCCTTGATACATCTTGGCATTTATATTCCAGATGTCTGGAGCTATTTGGTAAATAGCATTTAGCACCATTTATCCATGATAAATTCTATTTTCTGGGGTTAGAGTGATGGTGTTGAAAAAATGTTGACAAAAAAAAAAAAAAAAAAAGGTACAGACTTTAATTAAAAACGTGTTGATGCTTTTACATCAATTTGCTGAACAATAAAGGAAAAGACTATTCCAATCAGTGTAAAATAACTGACTGTGTAACTGTGTTTTATTCCAGGACATGACTACATTTAAACCTGGCTTCTCATTATTTATCCAAGGCTCCTTTATTTTGGCAGATACCTGTATGTCTTTGTCGTAAAAAGTGCTGGTCTGAGACAAATCTAATAAAAAAGCATGTGTTTTACGCATTTCCGTTTCAAGTCTACGTGGTTTATATACTTAAATATATGACGGGGTATTACATTTATAAAGTACTTGAAATGTTTTTGCTTTATATTGCTAGACACTGTGGCCAATAGACCCTGGTTAATCTTGGCCACCCATTTTAATATTAAACAAATTGAGCACTCGTCATTTTAGTTGTTCTTGACAAATGATCAACATATTACTCTCTCTGGTGTTTAGGAGCTGCAGTCTTAGGTGTCGCTGTTTCCCTAAGGTGTAGAATGGTCAGACTGGGGTGCAGGGCCTTGGCAAAGGGTATTGGTGGGTGAGTGGGACATTTAGACAGGTGTTCAGAGTTGTCTGTACCACCAGAGTGAAGGCAGGGGATTGAGGTAGGGTGTGGAGAAGAGAAAAAGTTAGATGGAGGCATCAGTTTGGACTTTGGTGATGGTGGGGGGTCAGGCAGGAGTGTGAGGAAGTTTGGTGATGCTTAGTGAGGTGACAGGTGTGAGGTGGGATGGGGGGGGGGGGGGGGGGGTACCTGCATCCATGTCATTGGGCCACGCACTGGACTGGGAGGAGCTGGCAGCAGGTGAGCGTCCGGGATAGAAAACATCATCTGTGGGGCTCTCCAGCTCACTGTCGTCTAACGACTTCCTCTTGGTGGAGCTGAGGGCGTGGGGAGGATGTTTGGTGGGTGGAGGAGGAGTGGGAGGCAGAAAGAGAGGGGGAGAGGACAGATGAAAAATATATCACGGTAGGGAATGTTTGGATCAAGAATAAAACAGAATTGATAATATAAAAGTAATCATATAAACAGGCACTTAGACGTTTACAGAGGCTTCGAGTTTTGCAGCTTAGTGGAAACAATATTGCTGACGCAAAGTCTTGGAGCAGAAAAGACATAAAGCACAAGAAATGTGAAAACTACAAATGAAAAAGCAGGAAACAGAAAGAATAGTTAGAAAGTAGAGACAGCCACACAGTACAACTCTCTGTCTATGTGTGTGTGCTTTTCTGTGCATGTGTGCCGTTAGTTTGTGTCTTTGTAGGTGTTTGTAACTACCTCCGTGGAAGGTTTGCGTACAACTCCACCTCAGACCTAAAGTGACAGCAGAGGACAGAAGTAAGAAGATAGAAAAAGACAAGTTAAGAAAGAGGAAAAGCAGAAAGAGCCATCACACATTTATAAAGAGGAGAGCAGCTAACAGAGAGACACACACGTATATAGGAAGGTTCAGGACAGATTCCAAGACTGTAGTACCAAATACCATTCATACTATGAAAACTCAATGAAATGGCGTACTTTACTTGCCAGTACTTGCCACCCTTGTGATAAGAAGCGATATACTGTTGGCAGATAATACTGTGATTTCACACTTCCTTCCAGTCTGCCCTTGGCACTAGTGAGTCATATACCAAGGTAGCACTGCTACTGTCACATGGTGGCTTCACCCACAAGAGACTCTACTAATAGTGGACAGCTGCACTTCTATATTGGTCACTGGTGTTTCCTGAGCAAAATAAACCTCCGTACATCCTTTACCACAGTTGTCTGTGTGGAATCATGGTTATAGGTGTGTATGTACCTGGTGGAAGGAGGGGAGGTGAGGGAGCGTCGCCCCAGGGCCACCTGGTTGATGTTGTAGTAGCTGGGACTGCTGTCCAGGTCAGCCAGTGAGAAGTTAGGACCTGACGCCGTGGCTACAGGAGCTAACAAGGAGAGAGGAGAGTTTAAAAAAAAGAAAGATGGAGAGAGAAACAGAAGGAGAGATGCTGATGTGATGTTTATATTCAAGACATTTTCAGTGGAGGGAAATAATTTGTAGAGTAATATTTTTTCTCAACACTACAATACATTCAAAAGAACTACATTGGACTGTACTGAGCTCCTTTAGTGTAAAAATAATGTCAAATGATGCTGTTTTGTTGCAGTTTTGGTCCTAATCAAGAAAATATGTGCCGCAAATCATTTTTCAAGTCATTGTTTTTGCAACTTACTCTGTGACACTCTGACCAGTTCCGCCACGTTCCACACTCCTGAGGTGACAAAGCAGTCCTGGAAACTCAGGTGCCCTGTGGAGAAAAAAAAAGGATGTGATCGAGACACACACAAACGCTTTAGCGAAAAAACACTTCATCAGAAATTCATTAAATTGTGCTTCTCAAAAAAAAAAAAAAAAAAAACATGGGGAGAAACCCTGAAAATCACTTCCCTTTGAGAGGGCGACCATCTGCAACTATGTTTGTGGATCAACATCTGTGTGAGTGTGTTTGCTAATTGGATCCATAATTGGAATATGTTAAGACTGATAAGCATGATGGAATCAATTCTAGTATGCTGATTTGACAGTGTTTAGACATGGATGTGTGTGTTTGTGTGTGTGTGAGTGTGTGTACCTACCATTGGGCGGTGGTTTGATGTCTGTGTCCCCTTGTTGGCTGGAGCTGTCTGATTGTCCAGATTCTGCACAGAAACAGAGACACGGAGGGGAGGAGCAGAGAAAGACAAATGGTTAGGATCTGGTTTGTACGCTAAAAAAAAAACTAATGAAAAACATACTGGTAAGTGTACGATGTCTCGGTGAATCATAGCTATGTATCCATACTGCCAAGACTGTGATATTTGAGGTGTGAGAGGGAATAAGAGGGACTTGCAGTATGTGCTGGGATATGGTATACATCTTGTGAGTGTATGTGTGTGTGAATTCACACATTTTTGTGTGACAGTCTTGTATCTAAGAATGTTCTCTCCCATCTCCCTCTGTCCCTCCTGACTTAAGGTGTGATGATTTACAGTGTGCCGCTATGCTATTATCTAACCACGCAATCATATCCCTCGCCCTAATCCTATTTAATACCTTCTTGCTGGTAGGGATTTAGTCTGCGTAAACAGAGCACCTTACACACAGAAACACACACACACACACACACACACACACACAACGCACACACACAACGCACACCCACACAACCATGCACACTCTCTCTCAATCTGTTTCTTTCTCCAATTTTTGTTTCATACTTTAATACATGTTTTAATCCTTGCATGGACACACTCACACACAGATAAATACGTAAACACACACACAGACCGGTGAAACGGCTGACCATGCCAGTGTGGGTGCCCCAAGGGATTTGATTATTTTAAAGTTGAGGGAAAACTTCCCCCCTTGGGATCGAATGAGCAACACAAATGGATGCACACATACACATTTGCGTGCACACACACACACACACACACACACACACACACGCACCCACACACACGCACGCACGCACGCACGCACACACGCACACACACACCTGTTATGACTGGTCTACGGATGCATTAGGCTTCGCAAACATGCCAAGTCTTGGCAACGAAAGGCCACAATTAGAACTGGGGGAGCTTCGGGCTGAAAGAGGATGCAAGATGAAGTTTTGTAACATGAGTCCAGAGAAAAGTTGGTCTAAAGAGGGAGCTTTACTGTCAAGGTTGTGAAAGAAGATGTCACATGTGAGGATGCATAAATGTTTATGAATATGTGACAGAGGCTGGGCAGCTGTGTGAATTACATCAACCTTTGTGGCCACGTGTCTGAGTCGGTGAATGAGACTGAGCTCCATTTCCAGGACTTGTGTGGTGTGGGGGGGCTAATGCTATTGGCCATCCATTCAGGCCTAGCTAGGCTGCAGCTAGCTAGCAAGCTAGCTAAAGGAGGTGTTTATCTGCAGGCTGTAGGTGATAACAGAGCACACAGACTCCTGCCAGCAGCACTTGCCTTGCAGCCACACTAAGCCACAGATTACTGAGCAGAAACAATAACAGACCTGTCTCGCTGCCTATGAAGCACTGCTTATCCACAGAGAGAGGGGCGAGACAGACTAGAGTGAGAATGAAAGAAAGAAAGAGAACACAGAAATGAAAGAGAGCTTCTTTTTCCTCTCTCTTCTCATGCAGAATCTCCCGCTCTTCTCTGTCTCTCACTGGCTGGGTGTAATCCTGGCAGCCATCTTAGAGCTTGGCAGCCATCTTAGCATTGGCGGTAGCGCCACATTCCAGCTAACTGACGACACTCACTCCAAACATACGAGGCTGCGCCCCCACACACACACTCATACGTGGACAAACATTGAGGTACACACTCAGAGTAAACATATATGATGGCCAATGAAAGCTGTTGAGAAAACAACCTGACTTCACTGGACTTTTTACCGTCGTGTAGTATTTCACCACAGGGCTCTACAATATTGTAAACACTCTATTTCTCACACCATACATGCACTGGTTGAATACACAGCAACCTTACTGTATGTACAGTATGCATGAGAGATATCTGATCTGTCTAATATGTGAGTTACAGAGGACACTTTGCTGCCACAAAGCTTCACAAGATTTCAAGAGAGCGGACCATCACAGATGGTAGTTCAAGGTACAAATATCATAGAGGAGTAAAGTCTCCAAAGTGACTTTAGCATGGCGTAGTTGGTCTGTTGCTTCACGATAAAATCTATTAGGCTTTTATTATCACTACTACCTAAATGAAGTATAATGGAACACTAAAAATGTACATTTACTGTGTTTCAAGACAAACTTCATGCTCTACAATTATGAAATGTTTGTCGTATTGCATCTGTCTGTTGACAAAACCAATGCCAAAGCAGTTTAACGTCAGAATTTTAGTATATTTACATTCACGTTATACAATAAGTTGATTGTGCACCAACAATCACATGATGACACTGGATGCTCTGTTATGTTTTGTTTGAATGTGCAGAAACTTACAAATTGAAGCTTTAATCAGTCCTGAGAAATGTTACAAAATTCTGCAATATAGAAGTGACAGAAATGAACCCAGGATCTTATATTTTTATCATTAAAAGAACAAGTTTTGGCCTTCTTACAATACCAGATTGACACCATGGAGTACCATGTAATTGAACTGTGGTATTTCTACCTCACTGCTATCTGTATTTGGAGGCCTTTCTTTACAGTATTGTAATATTCCCTACTTTGGAATCATGTTCTGTATATCTTATCGTGTAAAAGAGAACAACTGGTTTTCAATGTGGACATATCACATTTAGCAAAAAACCTGCACTTGGAAACCCTGCCCTTACTGCTTCTTAAATCGCCTTTTGTTGGCCTGTCATGACCCCAACATGTTCTACTGTTGTTGAGGTGTGAAAAACCCAGAATGAAAACTGAGGCTTATGGTAGATAAGAGACTGTCAGGCAGATATGTGCAGTAGAAGGGACACTGATATCTGTTCTCGACGTCACCCTCAGGCCTCGACAGACCAAACCACACCATCTCTCAGAGTACACAATAGATAGAAAGAAGAACGATAGACATACTGGTGCACAACAGACACTTCTGTGTTTTCCTTTTTAAATTCAGTTCAATCATAAGAGCTGAAGCTATGTTTGTGCTGTCAAAAAAAAAAAAGAATTCAGCTCATAGACAGTGACATATACTTACTGACATATACTTACTTCATACAATACTTACAATAACATGGTCTAGCTAGATTTACTGGAGCTTGCCCAAGAAGAATTCTTAACAGCTCTAGATTTCTGAGCTCAGGCTCCACAAGCATTAGCCAACTAACACTGCGATAAAAACACAGCACTACATCACTTATTGGAAATCAGTGCCACCGTTATGTTCAACAGTGACCATATAGCTGCGTAGAGAAGTGAGGAGGACAGGGGGAGAGGGAGGTACAACAGAGGAGGTCTGCTTACTGGTTATCACCGCTCTGCCAGCTGCAGCCTACGACAGCAGCCGCAACCCCCTCTAACCCTCCCCAACCACCCTTCTAACCACACATCCAGCCCCTTATCTTACCACCGCAGCCCCCCAAAGCACCTCCCTTCAGCAACCCCAATCATAGTCCTGCAGCCCCCCGGATGCCCCTCCACCTCCACCGCCAGCAACCCCATCTCTAACCTCAAACCTTTCAGCCTACCCTGCAGCCCCTTCAAACCAGCAAATTTGACAAAACTCAGACACATACAAACTGAGAGTATGATGATGTGCATTTGATAAACAAGAAGCATGTGTTGGACTGAATGAATTAGGGATTAACAGTCACTGCAAATGAAATCGAATAACCATCATCACCATTACAAATAGAGTTTATCTCATTAAAAGCTTTTGTACTTTGGGCCTGACTTGGCACATATGTCATCTACACCTGTCTCACCTGTTTTTAAATATCTTAAAACTCCAGTCCCACTTGACACTGGAGTTTGACTCTATGACTCCACTGCATGAGTCAAACTTAATACACCAGTTGGGGTAATGAGGCATCACAGTCAGCAGCAGGAACTTGGTTGAAAATGTTATTCAAACCAGATTTAAATAAAACTCATTAACTACAAATTTAGCTTTGTACTAAATTTCTTCTACTTGATTTTGCCAACATGTAAAAAGCCTGAAACATCCCGCAGGTGAGGGAGTGAATTCTGAGGTTATAAGTAATTTAAAGTAAGTAGTAGAAGCACATTTCCAAAAAATGATCAGGGAACAAAATTAAAATACATACTTTGCACAGTTAAATATTGTACTGTACTGTAGAGCCAAAGTAAATGAGAAGTGAGCCAAACCTGTGAGAACATAAGACCTAAATTTGACAAGCTGCAAGAAATATGACTAAATGAGATGCCATGTCTTTCTGTTCCTTCCAAATGTGTACATAAAGCAAATGTTTGTTAACATATTGGCCCTTTAGCACTTGATAAGTTGAAACATCAAGGCTTTTTTCTGGTCCGTTTGTGTTGAGAGTCAGTTTTCTAACTTTAGTGGTTCTTTGTGAGCTTTGTGCAGCTCAGTGATGGCAGCAGTCACTGGTTGCTGACAGCAGAAGTTCACTACAAGCTCCCGGGCAAATATCACGACCCCACCACTATCAACATAACCCCTGCCATCATGGCCTTGACATACAATACTGCTCCCCCCACTGTGGTCTCTTTCTTTCACATATTTGTGTGGCCTTTCCATCTGTACTGCATTCTCTTCCTCATTTTTTGTCACATGTGAAATCTGGTCTTCTCTAAGCACCTCCATCCCTGTTGCCAACCTACACTCAGCTAATCATTCTCAAGCCCCACCTTATCTCTTTACGTTTGCTCCCATTCATTCTCCTCACTATTCTACCCTTACTTGTTGCACTGTTGATCTCCAGGATCAAAAAAGACACACCAGTCTGTTACCCTGTCTATCAAAGCTCCCACCCACCAACCAACCATTAGTTGTGGATTAGGCTTTGGCTCAGTGACCTGTTGGATAGTGCTGTTGACCGACTGGTGTGAGAGGTCAGACAGAGTTGCCAGTCTGTCACTCTTCGTGGCCAGCAGACAGCCAGCGGAGTAGAGCACAGCAGGGAAGTAAAGCTCTACTGAAAAAAAACCCCAGATTAAAACACATTCAAACGTGACCTAAAAGTGATTCGCGCCCCGAACACACAACACTGAAAATGCCCTAATTAAATTTCTCCAAGTGTGGAAAAGTATGAATGAACGATCGTTAACGTGGCATAAAACCAGAGTAAAGGTCAAGGTCAAAATTGAAAGAAGTGACAAGTGCAGAGGCATGCACGCAAACCAACAAGTGAGCTAATGTGCTGTGTAGCCACATCAAACCAGCGTGTGTCCGCATGTGTGTGTGCAAGCATGTGTGTAACTACATGTATGTGCACAGCACGTTGGTTCACTGAGATTTCCCTCCTTGTTGGAACAAATGTCAACTCTACTCTCCCCCTCCTTCTCTTCCCCCACTCCTCTCTTCTCCTCCCCAAAACACAGGATAACGCGGTACAGCCTCCCAATTGGGTTTCGCTTAAGAGGTTTATCGGTATGTTGCTAAACATTCTGACCTTTTTTTAATCCTTAATGCGCTTAAAATGTTCCAAACCCTCCTAATCCCCCTGGCTATCCCACACAGATGTTCACTCCGCTCTTTTATTGTACATTATTTTATTATTTTTTTGTTTTTATTTATATATATTTTTTTCGGTTTTATTTTTTTAATTATTTAAGTCTGTGTCATATGAGGGAATATTTCTGTTTTAGTGTTGAGAAGTCTTTATCACCGCTACTGTTTATTGTATATGTGTGTACATGTGTGTGTTAAAGCTTTTGTGTGTAAAGTGTTAACCAGATCCCCATGTGGTGAGCCAGAAGTGTGAACATGACCTTTTCAAATGTTTACTCTGTGAGAAGCAAATACTAAGTTACTTAGAAGTGAAACTTAAAATCTTATGAGTAAAAAAAAAAAAAAGTATAGAGTATAAATTATGTAGGGAAGCTCAAATATTGTATTCTATAGTGAAATTAGGTGATATGAGTAAATAGCAATCACTGTTTGCATGGTTTATGCACTCTGTATGTACAAATCTGTCTATGCACAAACGTTTACACTGTATGTATGTATGGATGTACAAATGAATGTATGTACGCATGTATATATGCACGTGTGTCTGTGTGTATTTGTGTTTGTGTCCCTGTATCACTGTGCCACTGTGCCAGGCAGGCAGGCTGTGTGGCAAGGTGGCAGAGTAGGGCTCTGTATGTGTGTGTGTATGTGTGTGTGTGTGTGTGTGTGTGGAGCAGGTGTGCCTGGCCGCCCTGCGCAGCTTGCTGCCCATCTGTGCTCCCGTCTGTGTGCCGCCTGCGCCCACGCTCTGCCAACAGCACCACACCACGGCAAGAAGACCCAGGAGAGAGGGATGCTGAGAGACGAGGGGAGGGATGGAAAGAAAGAGAGAGAGGCACGGGGGGGAGGAGGAGAAGAGAGGAGCGAGGGGGAACGATAGAGGGAGGAGCAGAGAGAGGAGGGAGAGGGGGATTACAAGGCTGGGAGCGTGGAGGATAGGAAAAGGAGCAAAAGAAAGTGGGAGAGGGAAAGGGAGGGGGGTTATGGGTCTAGAGAGTATGCATGAACTCGTAGGGAATGGGTGGAGTGGGTGATAGTGAGATGTGGGGGTGCTGAGTGGAGGTTTGGGGAGGTGGGGGGGTATGTGGCTGGCTGGATGCCCATACATACCCCCCCTCCTCTTTTATCCCCTTCACTCCTTCCCGTTGTTCCTCCCTCTCTCCATTCATCCTCTTATCCTCACCCCACCATCACCTCTTGGCTCCATCAGTGCAGATTACTGTGGACCGGTGTGCCACAGCTACACAATATTCTGTAATGTTTCTCCATCACTGGGTTGGAACCCAACAGTGGGTTGCATGGGTCTCCTAAAAATGGGTCCCCTAACTGTTTCTTGAGACACGTTTTATTCAAAGGCTTTGTAAAGTCACCAGAGTATTCCCAAGCTGCTACAATGTAAGCGAGGCTAATAATTAAGCTGTAGGCCCAGAGGTAGTATCCCCAAAACGGGATAGATTATATTAAATTAGTCTATCTAATGGCCTATAAAAATCAATTTTGGGAAATTCCAGGAGTAAGAGCATGAAAAACAGAGGTATACCAACTACACCAATAAATATGTGATAAAAACGGTAAATTTTACCTTTGTTGAAAGGGTAAAAAGTGAATGCATATATTCTGCATATCATACGTGAACTCATTCTCTTTTGAGTATCACTTAAAAAAAGTAAGCCAAATATTCAGAGGGATGTAAAATGATTTCCAATGAGAGATATGAATAGGATGTGTGAATCTACTGTAATGTGTGTGAACTAATAATGGCTAGGCCTGGTTTCAACGAGTGTTAAAAAAAAAAAAAAAAACACTGTTGTTGTTATGTTGGGTTTGCTTTTGGGTTCTACCTAGCTGTCTGTCATTGTGACACCATCATCTTGTTGAGATATGACATTAAGCTTGAAGTAAAGGTTTTATACTCAACTGAATTTCTACGAATTCCCTCCATTCGAACTGGTTTCATTTTTATGATTTTATTTTTGTAACACAGTGCCGTAAAAATTTGTTTATCAAGGCTTAAAATATTTTGAAATACTTTTTCAGCCATATTGGCAGCGCTATCAGTTTCCTGTATTGAACTGAAAATGAGTCATATTCTTAGTTTCCACACTTGTGCCATGGCTTGCTTCCTCAAATCAAAGCATGTGAAACAATGTATTGCCAGCATTTAGAATATGCATATTAATAGAAAAATAGATGAAGTTAATAATAAAATAGCATCAGGATAATTATTTTTGTTTGAGGTATGGAATAACTATAATGTTATTTCCAACAGTAAGAAGATGTCCGAATAATGTGTTGCAAGTTATAAAATAGACAGCGGTTTGATTCTGCAACAACATATGCCACTCATATGCCATGATAAAAATTCGGCTGTGAGAGATCAAAAGACTTAAGTGTTTCCAAAGACAGTTAAATAAAAGTGACCCTGGAATTCATTCAGGAGCCTTATGCTAAGCAAAAGAAGGAGCCATGATAAATTCTATGTTTTTTTTTTTTTGGCTGAAACCATTTAGTGGAGCAATAATAGAGTTTTTGAGACAGGCAACTTTGTTAGTATCCCATTTGGTTACTGTGAACATTGCTATGCAATGCGGTCACAGAGGCCTCCAATAGCACTCTAGTCTAGATTCATAATTAATATGGATTTTGTGGAGTGTAAATGGAATTCTGTGCTTTGGAGTCACGCTGACAGACTTGTTTTTGGACAGTTGCTCAAAGTCCTGAAGGATCGCTAGGGCTCAGGGAGCGAGAATCCAACCCAAACAGACACAAGACGACACACTGTCTGACGCACACACACAAACATGCAAGCACACACCAATACAAATGCACACTTCCAGTTGACACGTGTCAAGGAGAGAAAGTACACAAGGCTCTGATACGAAGTGTTGGTGACTTGGCTGATTAAATTTGAATCTACAAAACTCCTTAACGAGCAAAGTATTAGCTTAAAAAGTCACACTTACATGTCATGATGTGAATGTGAATATATTAAAAAGAATGCGTTATAAAAAGTGTCCCCAGGCTGAATTAATGTAGTCAGTATGTTGTTCTGTGTTGTGCATGTGAGTATAAATTTGTTTACTTTATATGAATATGAGCATTTTACATTAATGAGCGTCTACTGTGTGCTGCTTCATTACCAGAGGCCTGAGTGTACTGTGTGTGTGTGTGTGTGTGTGTGTGTCTGAGGCTGGGGGCCCCCAGCACGGTTCACGACCCAGCCTAACAGAGTGTGAACGTCCCCCTGCCGAGCTGATACTGATATAACTGTCCTGTAAGTGGTGTTGACACCAGCATTATTACCCTGTCAACCTCCATCTCTACTCAGCTTAAAGGAGTCAACCGGGGCGGGGGCCCGAGCGTGTTAAGGACCAGTGTCTCTGCATTGCCCTGCTCCAGCCCAAATAAATACAGCTGCACAAAGGCCGGAAAGGGAAAGAGAAGGGGAACACGGGGGAGGGAGAAGGAAGGAGGAAGAGAGGGGGTGGGCGGCAGCGGGTACACACTTACTCTCGCTGTTACCTACACGGCTCTCACAAGATACAAACATCAGTGACACACACACACACACACACACACACTGAAGGGACAGCTGCAGTAGGGGGTTAGCACCACCAGGTGGCATTTTCCTGGCACATGGAGAGCATGGTGAAATGCAAATAAAGCAACAAGGCCTTGGGCCAGGCGTCTCAGCTAGCTCAGACTTCACTCTCTAGACTGTAGAGAGAAGCAGGCCAGGAACGGAGAGAAAGAGAGACAAAGAGATGAAAAGGCAGAGAGATGTGATGTGAATAAAATCAAAGTGAAATATGGAGCCGTGAATATTATTGAGATGTGAGTAGGAGCTTATCCCTTCTGCATTTTGCCCTTAGATAGCAAGATCCAACACATAGCGTGCACACTATCGTGTTCAAAGAAAGTGTTTCAAATCAAAATGCCTTCCACTCCCCAACACTGGAAGCCGAGCGCTATTAAGACAAAGAGGCAGTTAGAGAGGGGCAAACCTACCAGAGAAAGTGCAGAGAAAGAAAATGCAGATTTGCAAGAAAAGAAAAAAAATAAATAGCACTGTGACATAATGTATATTTGCAGCAGAAGAGAACAGCAATAAAAGAATGAGAAAACTTTGAGGAAGAAAGCAGGGAGGAAAGAAATCACAAGGGAGTCTAAGAAAATGTATAGAGGAAAACAGATTGTGAGAAGAAGCAAAGAAAAACTGCACAGCATTGTTTCAGGTTAACATTTGCAGGATTGCTTAATTCGGATAAATCAGATCACTTTCCACTACTGTTTAACTCTTACAGACTTGAGAGGAATACAGGGGGGAGTACGGGGAGTACAGCAGGAAAAAGATAAAACACAAGTGCGCGGGAGAACGGCAGAAAAGTAAACCTGTACAATGCAGAGGATTTGAGTCAAGCTTTGCAAGAGGAAAGCTGGAAATGTTGCAGAGAAAGTACAGTACAGAGCTGGCGAATGAGGGAAGGCGTGTGTTGAGACTTGGATTTCTCCTCCCTTGGTCCCTCTTCCTGCTGGCCCAGATACACACTGTGGGTCTTTGTACTGAGGCTGTTACATACACTTCCTGTCTGGCCAGCAGAGGGGTGCTTTAAGGTAAGCCTCTCCCATGCTCTAGCATTGGAAGTGTCTTCTTTCTCTCTATTCCCCTCACTTACTGTATTTGACTTCATATTTTCTCTATCTGTATTAATTTATGGGGTACGGTTTCTTAAAACAACTTGGACCACCTGCTCTCTGCCCGCTTCCTTTGCCTTTAACATACAGTATATTAGTTTTGTTATTAGTTTCTTCCACTGGTACTCTTCCCTCAATTTTGTCTCCCAAGCTCTTTGCCTTTCTTTACAAGATACATAAAAGAAAGTGAATTACACTAATAGAGCGCTGGTGCACTTGCACAGCCAAGGACACGTCGATAAGAGTGAGAAAACATCCTCAACAAAGACACACACACACATGCACACACACCCCACAAAGTGATACTGAGCAAGGTTGCCAACTCCTCCAAAAGCACCACTGAGATAACTGTGATAACAAACATTCTTCCTGCAGCCAAGTCTGCCTCTCCCGAGGAACACTTCAATGAAAATTCACAGCAAATGTGCCACTTTATGAACATAACAATACATCAATAAGTCAGTTGGGTGACGGCACAGCACTGTAAAGCAAGAGACCCAATTACAGAGGAACTCTTAAGTTCTTTGCTCCTGAGAAATGCAATGATGAGAATACAAGAGAGAATCCATCCATTTCAATGCATTTGAAAATAATGATCGTTCTGTTGGGAATGCATGCAAGTCATAATCAAAATTATTTTCTCTGAAAATAAAAACATTTCAATATAATATAAATTGAGTCATATATTTCAAAAAATGGAACAGTGTAATTTCAATAAAGCGTAAACATATAAACAGCAATATTTAGGCGTATCTAGCTATTCAGTTTATTGAGTTTCATAGTGACAGGCAATTAGACAGGTATTGGACACTTGGTATTGGTAGGTATTGGATAGTGTTGCTCCCTGCTGGGTTGCACACATACAGTGCAACACTCAGTGGGCTGGACACTGACACAATATGTGTCTCACTGGGAAGTATGAACAATCCAAGTGACTCAATCCTGTCAATCTGTGCCAAGAGGACAGAGGGAGGGTGGGAGGCAGAAAGTAAGAGGGCTGTGGGAGGTGGGGGTAATCAAAAGAAGAGGAGGAGCAGGGATGCTAGCAGGAAAGGAGGTTTTGGCAAGTAGAGGAGGAGAGTGAAAACAGTGCAGAATATAAAGGCTGTGTATATCATACTATATATACATGGAGGAAAACTCCAGGAGAGCAAACTTGATCAAAGAGGTCACGCTGTCACGTTGACAACACACACACACACACACACACACACACACACACACACACACAGCCACAGAGGAGCGGAAGGACATGGAGCGAGTGCTGCCAAGCAGTGGTCACCTTTGACCCTTTGGCACTGTAGTTGGAGATGATGCCAGCCAGACAGCGCAACGCAGGAAGTAGAGCAAACAGTGTATTTGAGTGTGCTTGTGTGTGTGTGTTTGTGTGTACACAGGGGTGTGGACACACACTGGCCAATCACGGCCATGAAGTCAGATCGTATGAGCCAATGAAAGCAAAGTTTGACGAGGCTGACAAGGGTTGATGTTCACTCATTTTGTGGCATGTCAATATGCATTAGAGTTGGTGTTTGTGTGTATTTGTATCATCGTGTCTGTGAGTGTGTTTGAGTGTTGCTACGCAGACTGAGGATTAAAGACCATGTAGGAAGAATGTGGGAGGGAGGTGGAGGAGAGGAGAGGAGCGGCGAGGAGAGGAGAGGAGAAGAGAGGAAAGGAGAGGAGAGGGCTTGGCAGGGAAATGGTAGATGAGGCAGACTGTGAACTTGTGCCCTTGAGTGCCAGGTCTCAGGAGCTGAGCTGCCATCTTATCAAGTCTGGCTCATGGTGTACACACTTCAACCACACACTCCAAGGAAGAGGCAAAGGAGCGCTCTCAAAAAGACATTACATGACATTCTGTAACGCTCGCACACTTTTACATAAACACACACGCACACAGAGAGACACACACACTCTTGAGACAGTCTTTGTCCATTGTGTGGCCTGGTGCGGGCAGATGGAGAGAGTGGCGAGGGGCTAAGGGTGAGGTCATGTGAGTGAGCTGGAGCCAGGCGCGACGGCCAGCCTGAAGTCAACCCAGTAGTCAGTATCACCAACAGGGTGACCCTGTGAGGATGTGTGTGTGTGTCTCTGTGAATGTAATCTTTGATGCAGCTGAGGGCCCAAAAGCACAGATGAAAGCAGGTGAAGCAGGTATGTGTGTGTGTGTGTACGGATGGATAGAAAACTAATGAAACAGGGCTGTGGAGCTGTGACCCATAAATGGACAGCTGGCTGGAGGATTCAGCCAACTCGGAAACTCAACCTTAGCACATTACCCAAGCACAGGTAACCCAACAAACACCATTAAAAACAGGGTTAAACAATACTTAAAAACCAAGTAAACACAGAAATGTACTGTGTTTGTTGATGTTTATCAGTATAACATGAAAGAGAAGTGGGTTCACAATAAATAAACATAACACACGAGTAAAAGTCACAGAGTTAGTGCAGCTCTACAGGAAAAACACAAAGTAAAAAACAATGCACAAACTATGTAAACAACCTAATCCAACAAATGGTGATAGTGGTAACCTTCGCAGCTAGGATAGCTCTGAACAGCTTGGAGTCCGAACAAACAAGTGATGGCACCAACACAGACAAGTAGATAAACCAATCAGGATATCGATGTACAGTAAAGCAGACCGCCATCTGTCTGGCTGTATAGGCACTCACTGGGGAGCCGCATTGCTGCCACATAGGGTCAATGTGTGCGTGTGTGTTTGTGTGAGAGGGAGAGTGTGGGTGATTGAGTAAGTGAGACAGAGAAAGAGACAGACAGATGAAGCGCACCTGAGATTTGTGTTTGTGACTGGTCAGTGTACTGTTTAGGTACACATACTCATATTTTCCTCTCATAACCTCTTACCATCCTTGCTCTCTTCTCCCCCAGAAAAGAGCATTCCGTCTGGGTAGAGGACAGCAGGCGACTCCCAGGCTTTTGCCAGACAACAGAGGCCTACAGTCTTTTTAGAGTTTGGATCACAGACAAAGCATGTGTGTACAGAGCACAAGTCACTAAAACACCACACACTCCACATTTGTATGTGTGTGTGAGAGAGTCTCTGTCCTCATTGGTTGGCCCTCTCCAGCCATTTCTTTCTCTTTCTCTCGCTGTCTAACTTCACGTCACTCTTTCCAGTCAGATAGTCATTCATCTATCTATTGATCTTGCTGTGCGTATATGTGTTTTTGCATGTGTATGAGTGTTTATATAAGGATCACATCCCCCCACCATTTCCCAGCGCTTAGCCTGTAAGCCCATCCCGCTTAACGTCTCCTCACTAATTCTAATTCTAAAATCTAATTCACCTCCTTACCACAATCACCCCACACATCATCCCTGTACTCGGCCCCGGCTAAGCTACACACACACACACAAAATATCTGATTGGACACACGGCCACTGGACCATGGTATTTCACTGTGCTGTATAGTTAATCCATGTTAATAGTGCTTTGCTGAGCTTCAGCCTATGACTCAATCAATTAAATTTAGTGTCACATAACATTCACAGCCTGCCCAAACATAAAGGTAGAGCCTCCACAGAAAAACACCTGATTCTCATTTTAGATTAATAAACAGGACACATGAACACAAACAAAACATTAATACTGCAGTTTATTATTCTCTTCACCAAATGCGCAGAACTCATTAAACAGACATATGAGCTTTTATCCACTCTATATAGAGCTATAAAACGGGAGGTAATGTGTGTGTATGCTGGGCCAGAGGTTGTGTGTGAGCAGACCTGATCCCCTGTAATCTAACCAGTGATGTAATGCCTAGTGCAGCCACCATAATATGTTACATAACCTTATAACAGGCTTACGTACCCTAGGGTTCACAAGGTTCATTCTGAGCGTGAATGAATGGCTGTTTTGTTCAGACCAGATGTATAATAATCAAGATATAAGATAATGCAATAAGCAATAATAAGCTACTAACATCATTACTGAAGCCATTGAAAAATGATTTTACTGGTGAATATTTTGACTACGAAAAAAATCAAGCACCTGCACTCCGCCCAGAGTATTTTCAAAAGTGTCAAGAGTAATCAAGCAGCCCCACGCTGAAGAGGAGCTGTTTTATAGACCTCCCTTTACTGAGGTCGAGTAGATGCAGAGCAGAAGCACGTACACAAATGGCTACATTCAACCCCCCCAAAATGGCCATAGTCAAATCAGTATTAACATACCCACTCACAGCATACCTCCTCGGCCCCCAACTGTTCTTAGCTCAGAGGGAAAAGCTTTTGATTTGGTTGTGACTGGCAGCTCATGTAAACACTGCATCAGCTAGTGAGCGATAGTGGAGACCGGGAGAGAGTTGAACGCCTGCCAAAAGCTGCAAAGCCAAGTTTGGCCCTATAGCGCTGTGTGTGTGTGTGTGTGTGTGTGTGTGTGTATGTGCGGTGAAAAGAGGGTTTGTGTGTGCATACAGTATGTGAGCACATGTGTGTCTGTGTTTAACCCATTTACGTAACAGACGGGGTCCCTGGGTTCAAGCAAATTTAAAGACTGAGCAAGCAAGCAAGCAAGAAAGGCAGAGAGAAAAAGAAGTAGAGGAAGGAGCTATAGGGGGAGGGTGAATGGGGGGGGGGGCAGGCGAGCAAGTTCTGCCAGAATAAAAACAAAAAAAAGTAGGGATGAGGTGGGTCGAGAATTGTGAGGGAAGACAGCAAGAAGGCAGGAAGGAAAATGTAGGAGCATAGACTTCATGGTGGATAAAGGAGAAAGGGGAAAGAAAGAGAGAAAGAACTCTAAATTTTCCGTTGTCTCCCCGTGTTTCCGAGCACAGGGCCCTTACTCAAATGTGGAGGCACAAAGCAACAGGCACCTGACAAAGGGATTTTGAAGGAGGAAGTTTGACAGAGCAGACTTTCGAGGCCAGACACCGGTCTGCTTGGACGACACTCTGCAAAGAGATTAGGACACTAAGATGTAGCCCTTGACAGTGAGGAGGGGAAAGAGACAGACAGAGAAGAGTGTGAGAAAGTGTCAGGAGAACGAGAGACGAGGAAGAAAGAAGGCGAACCAGGGACGGAAAAGAGAGAGAAGGAACAAAAAGCATGAAAGTAAGAGAGAGAGAGGAGAAACAAGATAGAGACAGGGTGGAAGAGAGAGAGAAAGAGAGAAAAAAGAGAGAAGCATGAAGGCTTGTTTCTGGTGGGACTCCAAGAGCCAGCATCTGTTTGGCTGGGGCTCAGAAAAGTCTAGTGTTTCACCCTGCAGCGCCCGGGGGAATGCTATTCCAGGCTGCATGGGCTTCTATGAAAAACAGCTTTATGTGGAAAAGGGGAGATTGAGGGAACCGGAGAAAGAGAGGCAACAAGGGAAGGAAGGAGAGCAGGAGTGAGAGGAAGGAGGGAGGGAGGGAGGGAGGGAAAGAGAGGAAGAAGAGAGAAAGTGGGGAAAAGACAGGGGTGACATGAGGGGGAGAGATGAAATCAGGAAGAGTGGAGTCTGAGTGAGGGGAGGAAGATTAATGACAAAGAGCAGTGCCTTATGAGAGATTTAGAAAATGACAAAAAGTGAAAAAGGACAGAAACAAAACAGATTAAATGAGGTCCATGTTTTCTTCTGTCAATTTCACCTGTTCACAATCCTTATTCAAGCCCACCCCAACCCCCTACTCATTCAAAATAAGAAAAAAAAGTGGGGATGGGGGGTAATGAGGCAACTCCAACCCCCCCCACCCCATACACACACACACACACAATTTCTGTCCCGCCTCGGCATCTGGGCTAGGCCAGCTGTGTTGTGGCTCTCAGCCGCAGGCCTCCTCACCTGTCAGTCAGACGGCTGAAACCTCCCAAGGGACAACAAACAGCTGGCAGACAGGTGCCGCTGCCGTCTACCTCCCATACCAGCACCTGTGTGCGTGTCCTAGTGTGTGTATACTTGTGCACTGATAACTGGGCATTCCTTCATCTCCGAGTGTACACAGTGTATACATTTCAGACAGGCACAAACAAACATGTCATAGCACATCTGAGGTGGCTTCTTCTTAGAGAGAGAGAGACATATAGGCAGCCCTTAAGTATCTGGCTGCAAAAGCCAAACCACTACGCTCAACAGCAAAGCAAGATATGATGTATGCTGTTGGTACCGTGTGTGTGTGTTCGGGAGGGAGGGTTATGGTATTAAAGCGGGGGCCCTGGGCTTAATCAAAAGCAGAGGCACTTTCCCCTGGAAAAACAATGAGGGAAAGCAAAGTTTACATGAGCTAATTGACAGAGAGAGGGAGGGAGGGGAGGAAGGAGAGATGGATGGACGAGTGAGGGAAGTTAGAAGGGAAGAAAATAAACATACAGGGGAGTTAGAGCATGGCGATAGATGGAGGGAACGAGAGAGAGAAAGAATAGCGCGTCAGTGTGACGGAATGAAATAATGAAAATGTGCTTTTCATTTCTTGATACTCTACCACCACCACCCTTTCTGTCTCAAACCCTATATTACTCTTTCCTGTACTTTTCCTCCTTCTACATCAGTGTGATTCTACTCTGTGATATTTTGTCCTTTCTGTGATATGTTTCATTGTTTAAAAGCATGATTCTTGTATGTTAATGTCCATTTAATTCTACAGTAGGACACCCTCCTCTCTCTCTCTCTCTCTTTTTGTAACTCCCTCTAGATCCCGCTGGAACACATAAGCCTGTACTATCCCTGTACTATCAGCTTTGGGGGGATTTCAGTCATTTTAAGGCATTTCACCGGTCTGGACTGATGTTAAGCAAAGCAGCTCCCAAAACCACCAAACCCACACATAAAGCTTACAGGGTTGGCTGAGGACAGACCAAAGAGAGAGACAGAGAGATGGTTGTGGCGAGGTGTGAGATGACCAGCGGCCTTGAAAGTCTTGTGACTGTAATGTGGAAAAGTTACCAGATTGATGCCAGTCCGGCAGTTTTCCTGGTCAAAGTGTTGTGGTTTTTCTGTGAGCAGGGTGGGCCGATATAAAACTTTTAGCAGCTGTTAATTTAGGAAATTGGCCAATTAAGAGGAGGATTACAGTAAATTTACAGAGGATAATTTGTAATAATTGATGCCTTGACACATCTTTCTCTATTTTGTCTCATTTCAGATGTAAAAAAAAAAAACACAAACTTTGACTGTATTGTAGAATACTGTTTCTCCATGTAGCTTTCTGTTTTCTACTGTGTTAAGATAATTGTTTTGGTGCAAGCAATGAGAAACTAACACAAAAGCAGCCTTCCCTTAAAGGATAAGGATGACATTATTCTGTCAACTTTTATAACTGTCAACCAAAACTGCGTTAGTCTGTCTTTCAATACTTACCAACTTCCCCCCCTAGGCACTCAGTCCTAAGTGCATTCGGTCCTTATGAAGGTGTACATCTTTAAAAATACAGCTGCTTTTTTAAAATGTATTTTTATTTTTTTATAGGCTGAGTAATTTCCTTAAATAGCTTGGCAACATTTGGTGCTCCGGTGAGTATTTATGGCCGCAGAGCAATGTCTGTGGGATTTAATGAACTAAAATAAACTACAACAGTGCCCATGTTCATGGTAATGAATTCACATGTCACCCAGTGCAACGATGTGGCTTATTGATGCTTTTTAAATCGTTTTTAGACAACAAGGAGGATTATGACGCAAAGAAATAAGCTATATGAGGTTTTGGCTACATAGACCGCCAGGATCAATTCATTGTTGGTTTTGTTCTTTTAATGGCATAAGAAAAATATAGAATATGACAGCCTTATGCTTTAAGTGAGTACTCAATCACCTCACTGCTCCATACATCCATCAACAGTACAAGACTGTGGTTGTACTGGACAGCGTTCAGGTGTGTTTAATACTCCTTCCCCTTGTACATACTCCTCCAGGCCATTGCCTTAAATGAAAACACATAATCAGTCAACCTGCCTGAGTGCATAAAGGTTAAAGAAAACCACACAACAGAGTACCAGATAAAGCATTAAGCATCACCTCAAAAGCTGAGGCTCCTCATGCTATCTCTAACAAACACATCATTACTCTTCCCCATTTAGCTCTCTCTGTTTTTGAAGTGTCTCCCTCAGGCAAGGCTGTCTCTAGAAAACTGTAAATATCCCAGCTAAGTGATTTGGTTTGAGCTTACAAGTGCATTAGTGTTATCTTTGGTTGTGTAGCTCTCCTGGCGATTTATAGCCAAGGATCTTCGCAGTGAGTAAAGAGGAGACGATTGCAGACAGCGATAAAGAAAGATAAAGAAAGAGCCCACAGCTGGAGGTTAGAGACTGAAACAGACTGTATTTAACATTTTCTACATTTTTCATTCATCTATCCAAGACAAGGCTGGTCTATTTATTCTTTTGTAGTCACTTTTTTTCTGTTTTGTTCCATTATTTATTTTAATCTTGACTGAAAGTTCTTCCTATATCAGAGGGTGGAACTTTGTACCAAGATCTCCTACATCATGTTCATCTCCTTTGTTAAACCCATAATTGGTTGCTGTATATTTTTCATCATATTGTCACAAAACATGTTAACCCTTATGCATATGAAAGTCTTACAAAAGTCACAAGAGAAAATTGATTTTATATATCTTACTTTCTTAACTTACTGTCTTATTTATCTTAATTTCTGAAAAACATTTAAAATTAATTTAATTAGTTCATTTTTTTTTGGATTATTTTGAGTAACCACTACACAACAGTTCATAAAAGTCAACTGTTAATCCATAGAGATGTTTGTTACAAACTTAACAGTTGTCTGTGGCTGACAGCTGTCGTCACTTGGCAAACTGTTTTTGATAGTTATCAGTTCATTTAAAAAACAAACTTCCTGTCCCCTTTGACAGGAACGGACACCTAATGAATAAGAAGTTGAGTTTACTCCTCCAGCGTGGTGTTCTTCTGGCTCTGTGCCATTGGGCAACTGTTATTGTTGCACCCTGATAACCAATTATTTCATGGAAACGTTACTGTACGGTGCCATTTCACACACTGCCATATATCCACTTGATTGCGCTTGATTTCAAAAACAAACCACATGATACAAGTGTGGAAAAATCTGCAGATAAAGTGTATGCATCAGAGGGAAGTAAAGATGCACGCACACTCACTGCCACACACACTCACTCACTCACAGAGCCATATGGGCCATAGCATAAATGAGTTGGCTGTTTTAATGAGCTCTGTTGAATGAATGTTTACTGCTACACTGAAACCGTCTGCATTCATCAACACTCTCTCGCTCTGTTCTGGGATGAGACAGCCATATGATTTCACTTATCCACGGCCTTGGTCTGAGAGCCTCTAGACTGGGGATAGTGACGAACTAATAATCCCCCTTTCCTGCAATTATCCTCCTCCCCCCTCTCCATCATTCTCTCTCTCTCTCGTAATTCTTCTCTTTCCTTCTCAATCACTGCTCAGCTTTGTCTACTCCTCTCCTCTTCTCTTCTCACTCGATTTCTGTTTATTTCTGTTTCACAAGTTAACCTCTCCCTATCTAAAACACATCCAAGCTTATTTCTTTCCACTCCTTCTTTCCACTATATGCAAACATTTATGATTACACCTAATTTGTGACATCAATAGCCACTCTTTCTTGTATATATTTATCTTTGTATATATCAAACCTGCTCACCCTTTCTCCTCCCGCCTATAGAAAAACTCTAGCAGACTGAAGGAATGAGAATACAGTATGTGTGCCCCATGGTTTATATAGATAGGTTACTAAATTCCACATCCTGTTACACAATCCTGCAGATGTGTGCTGTGCGGGACTGTGTTCACCTACAGAAAAACTGCACATTTTTATAAGACAGAAAGAAAGCAAGCAAGAAAGAAAAAATAAAGAAATAAAAAGAACAAAAGAAAGATAAACTTAAGTGATTTTCCAGAACCACCGCAAATAATCGAAATCCAAGGTATCTCAATGAGAAGGACGTCTTCATATAACGGGTCATGCCTGTGGCTTGCGCTATGACTAGTTACAACTGGTTCCAATATTACAATAAAGTTGAGTAGAGGACCCTATGAAGTCAACAACATGCTGATGGCTTGTGACAGACAGCATCATTAACAGAGGCGGTGATGTAATCCACTCGGGGGCTTTGTGGCGAAACTACTGACGCCCTCACTGATTGTCTCTCTCATGGGAGAGAGCAGGCAAAAAGAGAGACAGGAGGAGGAGGAGGAGGAGGAGGAGGAGGAGGAAGGAGGTATGGTTTAATGTGAAATAAAAAGTTTATGACATACTGTGCTAGAGTTCACTCTGCCGTCGGGTTCGTGCGCTCACTGTCATACACACACGAATCAATGTGCATGATCAATAAGCCCATGTCAGACTGTTTTAGCTTTAGCTGGCTCGGGGTCAATGCTCAGCCAGAAATCATACCGCTCAGTCTGGGGTGAAGGCCCAGTAAGGCCTTATTTATAGCTCTTGTGTTGAGCTAATGGCTGCAGATCCTCCTGCTTTGGCTCCCTAAGAGCTGATAGTGATTATTGTGGCTTATTGACAGGCTAATGGTGAATCCAAGCTATGCAGGGATTGTTTAGAGAGGATTACTGATAGAACTAGCAGTGGATGTAGGGACCAGGATGATAACGATGATGATGCTGATGATAGGGCCAAGCTGATCATTACTGGGATAGAGAGAGCAGAGAGTTACGAGTTTTACACTTCAGGATGTAGAGGGGAATATCAGTGAAGGGGAATATGAGAAAGGTGGAAGTAAAAAAAGACACATTGAGAATAATGAATTACGTCTTCTTTCTATTAGGGCCAGGAATTAGATGGTAACTCGCAGGACAATACCCTCATATTTTAAAAGCCCATGATAACAATGGTAACAACACAAGCATTTGTGCTCTATGTGACATAATTAGTTAATTAATCATAATAGAGCTGGGTGTCAAACTTAATTACTCTGTACCTATCAGATAATTAATCTTGTTTTCTGTTAATGTAATCTGTTTTAATTAATAATTTCCCATTAGTTTTGATTTTAAGAAAAAGTTATTGTATGGCTTCTTTGGGTTATAAGACAAAATTGCTGCACATACATAATACATCACATCCCTAAAATCCTGCAACATTCAAAAGATACCCATAAACTGGCTTAAAGCTGAACTGCCAGAAAGCATAACAGAGTTTAAATGTCTAAAGTAAAGGAAAAAAAAAACACTTCTGCCTCAGTTGTACAACAGAGCGAACTGTTATAACAATGCTAGATTGCATGAGACTGTGTCACAACTTATCGTAATTAAGTATATTGTCCCACCAGTGTTTGTACCTTTGAGTATATTTTTCCTATGGACATTGTTGTACGTACACAAATAAAAGCCAAAGAGCTCACATGCTCAGTGACAGAGCAGACTACTCAAAACAGAGCACAGCGGAACGATGCGGGCCGAGCTGAGATGCCAAGCCTATCAAACACAAGGTGGAGTGACTCGCTCAGATTAACTCTCCTCTGGCTTTTCAAACAACACTGACAGATGCATACCCCAACGCACTCCCGTTTGTCAGAGATCTATTCCTGCACTTAAAGCAGACTCTCTCTCTCTCTCTCTCTCTCACACACACACACACACACACACACTCAAACCCATGCACTTGCTTACACACACACACACACACACACTCAAACGGCTTACGCTACCTTTGTCACCTCCCACACACTGGTTATCTCCAAGGACACAAAACCCACAAGATCCCCTACCCAATTTCCACGCATGCAGCCTAAATGGAGCTGTAAGCAGGCATTAAGCCTGACGGGGAGAAAGGGAACATGAAAAAAAAACAAAAAAAAAAACACCAATGCTGGAGAAAAGGAGGAGGAGAAGGATAGAGGGAAGTAGGGAGAGAGGGAGGGGAAGGAGGGAAGAAACAGGAGGTGGATTTCTATTTAACACAGTGACTTTCATCTCTTCTTTACAACATACTTAGGCAGGGTTTTTCGGGAAGGTACGCGCTCCCCGGTTTGTGCACACGTGAATGCTCCCCCTCCTCACCCAGACAGAAAAAGACACAATGAACCCTCTGTACTTTCTACACCGGGGGGACACGCACAAAAAAAGCACTACAATCCCTGCCAGATTTAGGAACGTCTTGGTTGCCAGCCAAGGTATCTGAAATAATACTCCACAGCTCACAATACTTTATGTAACTTTTTTTTTTTTTTTTTTTTTTTTTTTTTAAATCAGAGATTAGAGGTGATCTCCTTTCATTGTTAATGCTCCGACCAGTCTGATTGGTGTATCTCTAGTTTAGACTGGATGCAAGCCAGGAAAGGAGCCATGGGGCAGAACTGGGCAACAGTCCAGGGTGAAAATATATAGCTGGATACTTCAGACATGGATACACATATATCTGACTTAAACTTCCACTTGACCAATGTTTTTAAATTCCATTATCTAAGTTTAAAAATATACATTATAAGTCACACGCAATATGATTTTGCTGTTTAGCCGCCTGTACATAAGTTAATGGTGTACATATGAGCGGAGAGAGAGATGGAGAACAACATGCAACAAAGGTCCCAAATCGAACACAAACTGAGGACATTGCAGCTCATGACCGGCGCCCCAACCCCGAGGCTACCAGGACGCCCCAACATGTGCATTTCTGAAGATGTGAATGGACAGCTAACTATTCTATCCCAGATTAGACATGAGATGCATTCCAGCACTTGTAGGGTTGGTTTTTTTTGGGGGGGGGGGGGGGGAAGCAGAGAGTAGGCTTTTACACAAAACATGCTCATATACCATCACAGATAAAGAGACATGGGTGAGTTGACAGACGACAGAAAGAAAAACAAAGACACACATGCCCACAAAAACCACATAAGTGCTCTCCCTCACTCAAACAACTCCACACTTAATTCAACAGCCTTGGTTCAGAACCCCCACACACTTATTCAGATCTTTGATCAAGGACAAAAGTAAATGCAGTTTCTCTCTCTCTATTTCTCACTCATTCTCCCCCTCTTATATCAAGAGCCTGTGGGCCACTGGTGCGTCTGCAGCTGTGTCAGATGCCTGGTGGACTCATCTCCCTGCTCTCTGCATTGTCTCATTCACTACGTAACATGCACACAAGCTTACCTGGAAGTGAATGACTTAAGGCAGCTGTCTAAAAAAAACACATTTTCATTCACTGCAATAACCTGGTTGATACACGTTTACATGATCACATGCAGCTGGTCAGTAATTACATTTCTCTTCGACCAACCACCATATTTTTTGAACCAAGGCTTATATATTTGAAGTGTATTAGTGACTCAGCCTGAAGATATTTTAATGAATATATTTATTTATTTATTGTCAGTGCATTTAGACAGATGGTGCAGGTTTGGTGGTAAGAGAGCAAACTGTTTTTGCTTACAGTGCAAACGTGTAGTCGGCTGCTGTGGAAGCCAGCTTATTTAGACATTAGGTGTCAGTTTATTAAGACTTTGGATATATTAATTTGGATACAAGGACAAATCATTAGGAGAAATAATCTGTTCTTTCATCCCTCCACACTGCTGTCACAGTGACATTTTCCCTGTCTAAAAAATACTATCCTGATATCTGAGGAATCTCCAGAAAAAACTCCTGAGTGAGTGACTTACTATCAGATGTAGTCAGTCTGCTGAATAGCAGGGTTAATGAGCTGTCTGACTGTCTGGCTATCATTACAAGACAGAAGTTTATTTGACCCGTGGCCAGGACAGTAGTCATACTGTTCACAGGATCACCCATCTTGGAAATTTCTGACTTTAGACCTCTGTTTCCTACCACAAGGCTGGTCTTGAGCTTTGATAAAGTCTGACAACTGAAAAACAGAAGAATTGTCAAACTGACAGACAAGATGACAGAATGACAACAAGGACTATAAGAGAATGTTTTATAAAGATTGGCAGGTAAGGCCGTGATTTTTAGCAGCATGGATCTAGGGATGGCAACTACTCGATCAACCACTTTGGTCCAGACAGTAATACTGTATCTCGACAACTACTGGATGGATTGCCATGAAAATCTGTACAGACATTTACAAGTGGATGAATCCTATTTAGTTTAGCTTTAGTGAACTCCAGACTTTTCCTGTAATGCCACCATGAGGTTGACATTTGTGTTTCAGAGTGAGTCATCAACAACTATTAGATGGATTGCCATGAAAGTTAGAACAGATATTCAAGGGCCCTAGAGGATACACTCTAATGATTTTAGTGATGCTGACTTTTCCTCTGGTGACACCATAAGTTTGACTTTTTAGTGCTTTATTGAAATATCTAAACAACTATTGAATGTATTTCTGTGAAATTTGGTACAGACAGTCATGGTCCCCAGATGATGAATTGTAAAAACTGATCTCCTGACTTTTCATCTAGCGTCATCATTTGGTCAAAATTTAATTTCAACCAATACTTTGGTTTATGACCAATTACCTTCAAAACTCACCCTCAGCTGTACTTTACTATTTGTGTTTAGTGCTAATTACCAAATGTTTGCATGCTAAATCAACGCAGTGAACATGGTAGTCATAATACCTGCTAAACATCAAAATACTAGAATTATCACTGAGTATGTTATCATGCTGATGTGAGCATTTAGCTCAAATTCAGCTGTTTCAACTTTTTGGTCACAGTCGACATGTCCTCCAAGCTATATGTCTTGTGTGTTTTATTTGGTTTTCTGCTCTGGGATCTCAAAGTTTAACATGTCTACAACATCCATTACTTCAGTGTCATTCAGAATAAATTCCATTCTGGACAGAACTACCTGCAGTTTCTTGGTGGTGGTGAGTACAGCTAACTACAGGACTGCATCCTATCATTATGAGCTCCATGCTTGGCAAAGCTACAGCTAACCTTCTCTTGTCAAATTTAATTGTCAATGATATTTCCGTTGTTACTCAGGTTAAATAGGTCACTCTAAATAGCAGCACAGCAACAAGAATGCTTACTTGCCTGTTGCGCCCTTTTAGCTACTGCTTTCTGTTACTAGTAATGCTGAACTGTCCTCTGAGCTTATCTGATGACCAAAACTGGTTTTACTTCGAACCTGTCTTGTACGGCAGCTCTGCAGCCATTGGCTGTCTGCATGCATGGGTGATTGTGAGTTATTGTAAAGTATATTGAACTGATTTTGTAAATGGATTGTGTGTGAGATTTTGTAAAGCGCTTAGCTTGCTCAGGGGTTAAAGGAACTATACTGTAGAAGAGTTGATTTATAATTTCAAACAATCCTAAATCAAAATTTTTTAATTAATAGGTACAGGTGGACATATGGAGATGGCAGCCAGATAACACTGCTGACCATATGTACTAACCAAAGCCTTTCGATACATCCTAACAAGTACACAAGGTGTCTCATCATCCATTGACTTCTCCTCACTCTGGCGGGCATTAACAGTGGGCTGTCTGTATGTCAGCTGCCCTTAGCCTGACCCAGTCAGTCACCCAAAGGAAGGAGTGATTAGCAAGACTGTAGTAGCAGGAGCCCACCTGCTCTGACTCAATAGGAGCCCTCACACAGCTAGCTCACTAGAGTCAACAGAATTTTAATCACATATACAAAGACACACTTGCACAGACAAAGACACATGTACACACAGAGACACATAGGCCTAGGTGCACACACACACACACACACACACACACACACACACACACACAGACAATTATGCACATAGGGAATGCTCCCTCACACATACTCCCTCACTGACTCTTTCATCCTAGTAGATAGATAGAAAGAGGAAGGAGGCAGGGGAATGATAAAGGCCCAGACAGCAGTGAAGTGGGGTGAGAAGGGAGGGAGGGAGGAAGGAAGGGAGGAGGAGCGTTTCCTGGAGAGACGGAGCAGGCAGGATATGCAGAAGGAGAAGGAGGAGGAGAAGGAGGAGGGGAAACACAGGGGTGGCTTGTTTCAAGCAGAGGTTGTGTTCTTACAGGGGCTCTGTACACGCTGGTGTCAAACGGAGGGGGACAAAGCAGTGACTGGCCACTTACTGATGTACAACACATTGGAGAGGAGCACCAACGCGAATACACACAGACACGTGCACAGACACAAGCACAAACCCACGTGAACAACACATGCAAATGCAGACATGCAATTACAGGCTCATCTTCGTTCTTCCTTGCAGGTGGCAGTTTGGGTTCAGGTAATGAAATACAGTTTCTGTGTTGCAATGTCTATAGAGACAAAACCCTGGAGGACTCTACAGTATGTCCTGTATGTAAGAGGATCTCTTTCTTTCTCCTTCTCAGCGTCTTTTTTCTACCAAGCCTGTTTTGCTTTTCAGCCTGCTGCCCCTTCTATCTCTGTCTGCTCCCTTTCCTTTACCCTCTCTCTCTCTCTCTCTCTCTCTCTCTCTCTCTCAGCACAGTCTGGCTTGTCAGGCCTGTAATAGAGCTACCATTGTTTGATCAGGGAAGCAACAGGAACTGTACCCTGTTAACCCAGCTCTGTCAGTATGTGTGTGTTTGTGTGTGTGCGTGTATATTTCAGGAAGAGTTCGGGAAGGTGCATGTCATTGTGTATGGTTATGTATATAATGTATGGCTGCCTACAGCATGTGTGTGTCTGATAACAGTATACATTTCTCTCCGGTGAGTATGGGGGCCTTCTTTTTCAAGTGTAAGCAAGCATGACATTAGGCTTTATGTTGAACAAGTGCCTCTCTTCATTCCCTCTTATGATTGCAAACTTCCCCCATGTACCCTTAAAGGATTTGACCTCTAAACATGACCTCTCCCTGCTCAAGCTTTTCCACACATGCATGCTCGCACACATGGACTTATTCAAAACCACACTGTAACATTTCATTTTCACACATGCTTTCCTTACCGTGCCCTATAACCCTTTCTGTAACATTCTCTCCTTCCTTTCTATGCTGTTAATACCCCCATCCCAAATCTACAAATGCCCCCATCTCAAGTTGCAGGACCTGTCTCTCATGTCTGTCTGTCTGTCTGTGTGTGTGTGTGTGTGTGAATGCATGTGTGATGCTCCATTAACTCTTGTGGTGACAGGCCTTTGATGCCGCCACCGCTCCTTAATCCCAACACAGAGGGAGAGAGAGCTACAAGTAGTGGGGGGAGGGGAGGCTGCCAACTGGCTTTGACCTGTTCAAGCTTGAGTTGAAGCTCAGGATCAAGTTCAAGTTCAACCACAGATGCAAAGTGAAATTATAATCTCTGACTCGGGAAACATGTTTTTTCCAATCCAGTCCCCATTAATCATTTGTATACATAAATATAATGCAACAAAAAAACTCATCCTGGATAACACTTGTTCAAATCAGATTTTTAATCCAATTTCTTTTGACTGTGTGTATTTTACATTGTCCCAGATCCTGCTGTGCTGCACGCTTTAAATTCACATTTGATTTTTAACATTTACTTCTTCTTTTGTCTTGGTTAAAATACACACTTCACGTTGTAGAGCCTACCTTAAAATTAACTGTTACCATGACCAACAGAGATGGACTGATTAAGAAAACACTAGATATGACAAGATATGACAACATGTTCTTCCAACATGTTACTTCCTGTTGGTGACAAGTGACTAACAGGAGAAGGACTGACTCTGTAACCTAATGGCACACTGATAACTCTAAAAAAAAAACCCGCAACAGACACTTTGGCTTCATGTAAGCTGTGATAGATAGATTATCTTGTTCTGTGGAAGTTGTTTTTCATCCTGTTCAAAAAAGGAATGGTAGCAAAAGTATTCTCCTGAAGGGAGGAAAACAAGCCTGGCTATCTCCAACTTCACTAAGTGCGTGCAGACACAGCCGTGAACAGCGGAAGGAGGAGGTGGAAGTAATACCGTCTATAAGCAAAAGGCTTACGACAGACCGATCTGGACAGAATTAAAATATTTAAAAACAATGTTGAGTTATTGTTTCATATATGAACATCTGCAGTGCCTTGTATTAATCTTGCCAGTTACCTCAATAACCTAAAAACAGAATGAAAAACAGAATGGTAGATCATAATAAATCAAGTGCTCCGCATGCGCTTTCATGATTTTTAGATGCTATTTTTAGATGCTCATATAAAATGTCTATACTATAGCAGTATAAGTATGTGACATTCAATAACACAGTCACGCTCTGTGCAATATCTTCATCAAAAAGCAGCGAGTACTGGTATTTAATGAGTTTGTGATTGACTGTAAATGTCTAGTCTGGATAAGGAAAAGGATCGGGGGCCGCTGGGTGTGGTGGAATCATTATTGCAATGCTGAAGACTTCCAAAGAGGCGCTCTGCAAGCTTTGCACTCTGAGGAGACAGCTTTGACATGTGTTTACCATTTTGCCATCACAAAGGGGAAGATTTACGACAATCTCTTCAACTTCTAATCAGAAGGGTATTTTTTGTTCTTCTTTTTTAATGTCTATCTTCTGTGAGAAAAGGGGTTGCTTCACTCTGCCAGGTGGTGCGTGTATGTGAGCGTATGTGTACGTGCGCGCACATGAGTGATGAGGTATTTGGCAATCAGAGAGCAGGTTTAATAATAACTGATATATCCCTGGATGCTTTCAGACCCTGTTCCAGCTGGGAGCGGTCTGTGATGCCTCCAGACCTGATGTGAAAGAGAAAAGATGAGAGAGAGAGAGCGGGGTTAGGAGAAATGATGAAGAGGGACGGAGACAGAGAATGAAGAAAGCACAAGATGAAGAAAAAGGGAGGGAAGGTGTGAGCTGACATCTGCCTGGCATCCTTTCACCTCGCATGCTCTCTGACCATTCACTCTCCCCCTCCGTCGTCTTTCATAAAGTAGGAGGAAAAATGACATCGCTCATCTGACAAAGGCAAACATCCAAACCACACAAATCCCCCCCCCCCCCCCACCCCGACACCGCTGTCTGACACTTCTTCACTTCCCTCAGGCGCTGTGTATGTGTGTGTATATGTGTGCGTGTGTCTGCGTTATATTCTGAGGGTGTATTTTTTTCACAGGCCTCTGGTCTCACACAGAGAGACGTTGAGATGAACCCAGTGCCTCTGCCAGGTTTCTACTCACTGAGAGATATTGAGGCGTCTCACACTCTGGCTGGCTGGCTCTGGTTGTGTGTATGTCTGTGTGTGCGAGAGAGAGAGAGGGAGAGAGAGAGGGAGAGAGAGAGAGAGAGAGTATCCACTTGCTATGGATGCCTGGATACATATGACTCACACACAACTGAGAGAACAGTATAGAACATTACACACACTGGCACATCCTTGTGTACTTTACAGACACACATACACATGGAGCAAAAGACAGAACCATAACAGCATGGGCTCCAACAGTGCCTCTTTGACAGATTTAAGTAAATAGCAGCAAACAAGCGATTATTTTTGGCAGACCAGGCTGTGGCCCATTCCAAGAACTAGGGGAGGTCCAATGGGAATGGAGGGAGATGAAATCACATAAACAGATGTGATTAAAGTCAATATCATATGTGTCATTACTCATTCAGACGATGTACTCCTTCACTCGTCCACACTTATACAAAAACATGCAGACACAAAAGCTCTGCTCTTTCCTCTTTGCTGCTACTCTCTCATTTGGTCCTCTACTTCTTTTACTGCCATTTATGTTCAATTTAATACTCAGAATAATAAACTGCAACACTTTAAACAGTTCTGAGGCCCAACACGCTGCAAGGTCTAAACATATGCGACATGCTCAGGAAGTAGGTTGACCATAATGTACTACAGTCTACAGGACGTGTGTGTAGCAACTAACCGCTTGGGAATTCATCATGTTCATATTAGTTGTTTCAAATATGCAACATGAAGCAGTGCGGAAGGGCACCAGGATCAGTGTGGGATCTGCAGCTGACATAGTCAAGTTGACCCACTATAAGTGGATTTGTAATCCCTGAGTGGATTTAAACTGTGTTTACTGTCACGGCCGTTGTGTGTGCGTGTGTGCTTATTTGAGTCTGTCTGCACAGCTGCATCTGTTTCCCTCAGTCACTGACTCTTTTGTCCATATTGCTTTTCGATCATATGCCACTAATCATACTGCAGACTTCAGCACAATTCTTTCCCTTTTCTGAATGTAATGGAATTATCAGTGTCATACAGTAGGTACACTTATTTCTCTGTTGTACCTTGATATGGGGAAGTCTACTACAACAGTACAGTGTTACACAAACACATCCACACATGTGCAACACACACACACACACACACACACACAATTACAGGGTGTTCTGGCTGTGCCCTGGGGAGGCTAAGCTGCTTTGGGACTAAGGGGAGCTCTGATATTGTCACCAGTCGATTAATCGGCCATTACCAACATGGGGCAGACCAGAGAGTCAAATACTAATATGGCTCTGCCACATACACACTGTTCAGTCAGGGTTTGCAGGGTCACAGGGAGATCAGACCACTGCCAGAGCTAAGAGTGGCATGTCCCTAAATGTTTGGTTGAGGTAAGAGTCAACTAAGGTAAATCAAATCAAATTCGAATTAGGTACACTGAAGGGTACAGATGGAGCTGCAGGTGACAGTCTAAGCACTTGAAGCCATGAGTCATGAGGGGTAAGGAAGTCAAAAACAGGCCCAACAGAGTAATGGTTTTGACACACACACACACACACACACATACATTATATATATATATATATATATATATATATATATGCACACAAACTATTTACTACTGTATTATTGGACATGTTAATTAGGAAATTACAACCAAATGTGCTGATTTTAACATGTTCAAGCAGCTGTTCTGAAAGACATTTTGGATGCTTTTATGTTGTTCTTGGACCTCTGTGGACGTACTGTGTGCACTCTTTTAATTTAATATTTATTTTATTTATTATCATTTTGGTGATATGACAGCTTGAGCTGTTCAAGATTGAGCCAACAAAACTGTTTGGCTGAGGACACATCAAACCTAAAACTTAAATTCATAAAAAACCCTCCTTATCTTCCTTACTTAATAATGTGGGTAACAAGGAAAGCAAAACTAAGGTGATAATTTATATATATTCATAGCTCACACAGAAAAAAGGGTAAAACTAGTATAAATTCCATAAGCACTCAGCTGTCACCGAAGCCAAAGTTTAAAAATCAAGGTGCTGTAAGAGAAATTATATAGGATTTTCCACCACAGACCACCTTCTAGATTTGCACGGAGTGACGTCAATAAGCTTAAATCTGGGGAAAATCTTGTCATGTTTGTTTACTGACAGGCTCATGGATCATTAAGTAAAGTCAAGACTGCAGGAAAAAAACAGGTAGAGAAGTAAAAATAGGTTAAAATAAAGTCTAATTCTGTACAAGCTGCTTCTGGGCTTATGAAGGAGGATATAATCTAATTAGTTCTTTTAAAACTATTTAAGGATCTAAACGTGAAATTACGAAGTCTGTGTTGAGATGGTAAGGAGAGAAAAAATGCGGGGTTGAGGGAGATTAATTTAGCGAAGGGTACTTCTGGGTCTGCAGTTATAACATGCAGATTAGTTAAGGTCATATTTTGAGTCAAAGGGTCAAATTAGCAGATGACTGCACTTAGTACTGCTTATCATCTAAATTGAGTCACATTTTGATGTTTTCAGAAGTATTAAAACTTTAGTTTAACTTAAGTTTAAGTTAATTGCAAGTTTGCAAGTAGCTGTGCAGCAGATGATGATAGAAAAGATGGAATTTCCTTTTTTTTTTTTCCAGGCAAAATGTAAAATGTATCTGAGTTGAGATAAAATGGTCAGAGATGAGTTGTGGTTGTTGGCAGTAGCAATGCCAGTGCCACCCCACAGAGTCCTCAGGGAAAACATTTACAGGCCCCTCACTAACACCTCTATGTGTGTGTGTGTGTGTGTGTGTGTGTGTGTGTGTGTGTGTGTGTGTGTGTGTGAGAGAGAGAGAGAGAGAGAGAGAGAGAGAGACGAAATGTGTGTGAGAGTGTGAGTTTACATTTATTGGACCCCTGCTGCCACCTCTGGGGAGGAGCCATCCAAGTGCTGAGTGACACATGCTGCTTAGTGTCTTAATGGAGGGAGAGGAGGGCCAGCCAAACCACAGCCTCTAGACTAGGATCTCACAGCCTGTAATTATGGAGAGATGTTAAAGTCGCTCTGTGTGTGTGTGTGTGTGTGTGTGTGTGCACGTGTGTGACAGGGAAAGGAACAGAGAAGCGGGAAGATGCGCTTCATCCTTCTCCTCACAATAACAATTAGATCCTATGTGTGTGTGCCAGTGGACCTCTGTACCAGTGATATGTGTGATTCAAGTAGAGTACAGCGGTGTGTATAAGTACCATGTATCTCCTGCTCCAGCTGTGGCTATGCTCTCTCACTCACACACACACACACACACACACACACAAAATAAAAAAGAAGAAATGAAAGTTGTTGGGAACTGGAGCTGTGTTCAATTAGGGTAACCACATATTTACAAACAGTGGGGGGAAAGCTGCCTCTCTGTGACTCATCAGCCAACGGCACACTTGCACTTTTGACTCCGGGCCTGCCTCTCCCAACTGCACAGCTAAGAGCGAAGGAGGAAAAGAACAGAGGGTTGGAGGAGAGAATGAGGGAGATGACAGGGTGTGGACAGAATGAAAAACACACAAACGCATGCTGGCTGTACATGTGTGAGCGACTGCATAAACAAATACATATGTGTGCATACAAACACTTGCGCAAATTAAATGAGCTCATTTAAACTCCTGTGGTGTGAACAAAAGTACACAAATCCACACAGAACCAGCCTACTTTTAGAAAATGACTGACAACCACAAGCGCAAAGCAAAACTTCCGATAAGAAAGAGTCCCAGCTGGACAAAATGTTGCCAATTTACAAACTGGATCTTCTCTATAGTGACGTGATAAAATTAAGTAATGTGATGTTGGATGCATAAGTACACTCCATGATGCAAATTGTTCCATGGTTTCAATAATGACATGTTTGTTGTTTAGAGATGTTTTGTTTAGGGAAACAGGTTAGAGATGTTATGTTCATCCTTTCACCTTGAATGTTCTTGTGTTTCACATAAATGGGCCAGACCATCAAACAGGTTCACTAAAGGTCTGCAGCCATAACTCTGGTTATTTCCCATCTGAATATATAGTGTTTTGTCTTTTACTCCTTCTTGGACACACAGCGTGCATCCATGTCACACAGATGTATCTCTTCCTGTGCCTGAGGGCTGTTGTCTAACCTGCTAAAGAGCATGAGGCAAACATGAGAGCACATCAAAGTCTAGAGTCCAGCACAGAAAAACCCTTGTCTTGTTTTTTCTCCTTGGCTGTCAACGCCTTGAGAGAGAGCAAACGGAGGCACAAGGCCCTACGTGTGAGTGCTGTTTGTCTTGACTTGACCTTGGTGTGTGTATGTGTGTGTGTGTGTGCATGTGTGTGCACGCATCTGTGTGGTGAACCACATCAAAGAACGACAGAGTGACTTAGTTGTTATGACCTCTGACCCTGACATGCTCCAAGACAGAGGGAGGGTGTCCCCCCCACCCTCCCCCCACCACACACACACACATACACACACTAGGAAAAAGGGTGGGATGCACATTACAGCCTCTAAATTTACAGCAGCTAGAAAAACAAGCTCGGATAGAGACGTAGCAATTTGTCTTGTTAACTTTTATAGGGACCTGTGAGCAGGCGCACACAAGTAAATCATTAGGACACATATAGGCACACAAACTAAAGCGGTCACACAAACACTCCCATCTCCACTCTCTGTGCATCTTCTTCTGTGGTGCAGCACATCCTCCATCCTGTTGAACCTGTTTGAGTCTGAGCATCAGTACTGCAGCTTCTCCTTGATTCAATCAATTGCCAATGTTCAGAATGATTCACATTTGACTTTGGTGTTAACGTGGAGGACAAATGGAAGAGTTTCTTGGCCCTTGGATGAGCACTTTATCTCGCTCTCTCTTTTCATCATTTGTACTTGAAGTGAATTCTTCAAAAGGCGATCTCTTCTCTACATCTTTCCTGCGTTTATTTTTAGCCGACGGCGGATATAACCTAAGTCCTTGACAAAACATCAAACGCTGGTTTAGCATGTGTGTGCATGGTGTATGACTCACTGGATCAGTGTATATGTGAGTGTGTTTTAACATGTTTGTCCAACCTGCAGTAAATGAGTCATTAACTCTGTGTGCAACTGCACATGTGCATGTCTATACGTGTGTGTATTTTTGTGTGTGTGTGTCACAGCTGTAATAACTTACAGCTCCCTGCATTTCAGCTATGCTGTCACGGTCCATTATAATGTTCTTTCTACATGCACACTCACATACACATTCAAACTAATGAAAACATTTCTGAATAACGCTCATTTGAGTGCAAGAATATCCCAGTCGAGTAATCATGGCTGCAGAAAACTGCAGTTAAAATACCTAAACTTGGTCTCTGATCATCATAGCTCTGTGCCGTCAGCTACACTTATAAAAAATTATATCTTCTGCAGGTGCCGACAGTGTGGATGTTTCTACAAGTGAAAGTATGTGTGCGCACTGGGCTCATTTTTGCCGTTTGATTATCTGTGCAGTATATCCAATCTCAGTGTGCGCTGGGCATTCTGTATGACTGTACATATGCTCAGGCACATACAGTATATGACTGCATGTTTGTGTGTCTTTGTGTGTATATAAAGCAGCTCTTGACAGCCATTGGAGGCGGCGGTGGCGCGGCCGGTGTGTTTGCATTGGCAGCGATTCAGCATTCCACATTCCTCTGTGATATTCAGTACTGTGACCTCAGGAAACCCGCCCTGCAGAGAAGCTCTCTCTCTCTCTCTTTCTCTTACGTTCCTCCTCTCTTTGCAGCCTCTCTTTCTTTTTCTCTCTTGCCACCTCCTCACTTCTCTCGGTTTCTCTCTTTCCCTCCCTTCCTCTCTATCTTTTCCTCCGCCCTCTTTTCATATCTGAACTTGGGAAATCATCTGTCACTCCCCCCCCCCACTCCTCTCAGTTTATTTTCCCTCCTTCCTTCTCTCAAAAAGTTTCTCCTCAAGTCGGCTCCCCTATTTTTTTGACAGAGGTCCCCTGACAAGGCACCTTTCTCAGTGCTCCAAATTTGAACACACATCTCGTTGCTGTCATTGTGAATTCACAACACTTCACACTGTCCCGGTCACTCAATGTATCACTCGGATGCATATTTCTCCTTTATTAGGAACTCCTTCTGAATCCACAGTACAGCCAGAGGCCAGAGGGAGTTGTTCCCCCGTCTCCCACCCTCTTTCCTCTTTCTCTCATTCTCAAGGCTTTCATCCCGGCCGCCACGTCAAGAATATAACTCCATACAAATTAAAGGGTGGAATTTGTACTATACTTGATGACACTTGTGTATAAATTATGTATAAATATTAGAATGTATAAATACTAATTATTGACTGGTTGCCTGATCTGTCCTCCTCGCTCTTTCAGCAACAAACTTTCTATCTTGCTGTGTCAACAGACTCCTGCTTCGACCCCTCCCTCTTCTCCTTGAGGCCCTGCCCACATGCCCACAGACATTTCACCTGAGATGACCCTACGCCCCAGGCAAGGCAGTTCCTCCTCCCTCCTTCCCTGCCTCCTTCCTCCCCCTCTTAGCTTAGGCTGTTACTACACATACTTAAAACACATGGCCACCACACCTGCCACCAAGAGGCAGAAGGGTGAGAGAAAGACAAAGAAAGGAGGAAGAGGGAGACCGGTAGGGAGAGATGGCAGGGTTTTAGCTATATTGTGCTGAATAGAGAAGGGGGAAAGATCAACAGGTTTTGGAATCCCAAACAAACCTGTTACTGAAGGGTGAACAGAAAGATAATTTTATTATTTATAAGGTTGGACATATACACAAATTCAGATAAAGGACAAACAAATACCCTGAAAATTCCTTGAGTAAGATGCTTTATAAAATTAAACTGGCATAAAAGTTATATAAAAGCTCAATGACAGACGCTAAAATCCAAGAGAAGCAGAAATATAAAGATAACCATCATAGACTGTAACACCCCCTTCCCCCTACCCAGTGAGGCCTCCTCATGTTATACTGTAGTTATCCACTGTGTGCAGTGTGTGCACTGTGTGGTTGACCCACATACAGAGGAGCGGAGTAGGGGTGAACTGAGGTAAAGGGTGGAGCAGCCAGTCAGCCTTCTTATCTCCCTGTCCCTGTGACACTTTCTTCTATCTCAAGTGTACCTTTATATGGTGTGAGTGTGCAGCAACAACCCCTGTAAACCACTGAAGTCATAAAAATAAACACAGGAGAGAGAAGGACAAAGAGAATGCAAAATAGAGAGAATGATACTGACTTGCATGAAGGTGTATTCCATGTTTGTGTGTGTATAAACATAGCCATAAGGCCGCACACAATCGCTTAGTCCATAAAGGAAAACAAACAGATAAAAGTGCATCTGCAGGGTGAGGCCAAACTGGTGAAGTTAAACATGTTTGTGTGAGTGTGTGGTGCACTGTTGCCATACTTGTATGCATAATACATTGTTCAAAGCATGTGCAAAGCGAGCAGTTTTCTGGGAATATCAAAACTTTGTGTGCATAGAGAATATGTGTATCAGCACATGTGTGTTTGTGGGGGGTGTGTGTGTCCGTGTGCATATGTGCATGAGTGTTTGCAAGACTATGAGTGAGCGTATGTGTGTGTTACGGATTAAGAGCTTCACCCCTGGACCTCGAAATTAGATAGGGGATTAGCGGGACACATCCGCCACCTGGCATTTTAAGCCCCGCAATTACAACAACAACTTTTAATCAACAACAGCCACACATGTGTCACATACAGTCAGAACTCAGCCCCTCATTCATCTTCTTCCTCATCCTGCTGTCTCTCAGGCTGTAATTGGGCTGACCCTGCAGTAACCCCAGGCCACATGAAGGGCAGCTGTATGCTGTAGTTTTGATCATGACCTACTGTATTAATAGGGATCAGCCTAGATTGGGACTTGTTAGCGCCGTGCACTAGGCAAGGATTTAGCATCCAGAGTGACTTTTACTTGGCACACGACAGGAGTTAGGATGTGAAGCAGTTGGCGCTAAGCTTGGAGGTAGCATCCCATTAGCACCTGTGCAAGGCATTTACCATCTAAAGAGCATGCTGCTATGCTCAGAGTTACTAATAATGTGATACTTCATTGATCCCCTGTAAAATTCTTCACTCTAGTTGCTTTCCTCAGTAGGGTTGGAGGTCAGGGTTGGTTACAGAGTAGCACCTCTGGAGCTGGTAGGGATTCAGTGTCTTGTTCAAGGCCACTCAAGCAAACCGGTTGCTTGCCGACACCAGGGGGGCCTTAACCTGACTCGGTAAGCCACCCTGCTGTTATTCTAACCTCTGGTGCCAATGCAACTGAAAGCTAGGAGCAAGCCTCGACAGTGAAATGTTGCCGTCATAGGCTTTATAAAAGACATTTTACACAACTATGACATTAAACAAACAGAAAGACAAAAGTGCTTAACTAACAGTCACTATGTCTGAAAACCTGTTTTAATGTAGTAGTTTGATTCTGCCAAAATGGTGTGCAGAAAGCTCCAAACTCACTGTACATACAGAGAGATCTATAGCCTCCAAGGCTGTCACGGTGAAGGGTGGGGGTGTTCAATCTGTATGTTGCGCCAAGGAAATAAAAAGCAGCAAGGGCAACCAAACCCCTGACAATTCTGCTCCATTTCATGGCCAGGGCGCAGTGGGGAGGAAGACACAGCAGGCTAGCAACCAAACTAAACACAAACAGCAGCCAGGCACCATGAAAGGAAAAGAAATCATGTTCTTTTTCATGAACACCTCCAGTTAAACACACTAATACACATATACAAAAGTGCTCCTGTATTCAAGAGGCAGTTTAAACCACAAAGTGAGTGACTGGAAAGAAAGAATTACCCTATATACCAGGAGTCACTGCCAATATGCAAATAACAGAGTCTTACATCCAGTCTAAAATACCTCATTACATATAATAAAAATCTACCCCTGATTCTAAGAAACTGCAATTTAGATAGCATGAAAGAGAATATCAACCAAAAAAAGAAAACTATTTTAAACCCAAGTGTAGAGAAAGCCAAAATTCAAAAAAACCCAATCAAACAAAAACAAAGGAGGGAACAAAGAGAAAGGGAGCACAGCGTTGTATTTTTTCATTCATTTCTTTTTAACAAACAGTGTTTCCATCCAACATCTCAGATAACAATCTACCACAAATTAAGACCAGATTTCTCTAATTGACCATCATGTTGCTTTTAAAAATGAAGTGCCACCTTGACTTACCACTACTCTTTAAGAAGGTGACAGAAACAGAAAAAGAAACAGAAGACAGGGAAAGAGGGAAATGGAGTGATTAGGTTGAAAGAGAAACTGAACGAGATGAACAGACAAAGCCAAACAGAGAAATTGAGAGGGATAGGGAAACACAGAGGCCGAGAGAATAGGAGAGAGGAGGGTAATTGCAGGAAAGGGGGCTCATTAGTCCGTCACTATCCTCAATCTAACCCCCAATTTCAGGTCAGGAGGACCACAGAGAGACTAGAGAAACAAGAGAAAAAAACATGGAGGGAGCAACTTAATAATACTCCATCTCCTGTTTACGCTGTCTAAAACGATGTAGTCTCAAACTTTTCTCCCTCTGTTCAACTTTCTACCTCTGGCCTCTTTACACTAGCTGGCAGCGCTGAGCGCACACACTGCCGCCAGCACCGTCATGGATCACACACCATATCTCCTTACACACTTCGCATGACGAATATACCGTCTCCACGCCACAGGCTGAACTCACTCAGGAGTGAAGAAACACTGACTTTGTCCTCACAAAGAAGGAAAAGAGAGCAAGAGATTAAAAAAAAACAGAGGCAGTGGTTAAAAACAGATGCGACCAGGGAGACAAAATACCAACTGATCACTAAATTGTTCATAAATCATTTTGCAAACTCACTTGTTAATCTGAATCCAAGCTCAGTCAAATTGTATACTGCTACTTTCATCAAGTGGACACCCACTTTACTGTAGCAGTGATTGGCCAGTGAGCAATTACGGATACTGACTCATAGTTTAAGAAAGCAGGGTGATGAGATATCCATTCTTTCCCTGCAGAGTCAATGTGTTGCCTTACCCACCCTCTGTGCAGTTGAGACCTGGAATGTACTATACAGGAAGCAGCAGAGTCAGAGTCTATTCATTGGAGAAAAGGTGCTGCCTGGACCGCATTTGTGCTGATAATATAAAAGTGAGTAAAAGTGAGTCAAGTTAAGGACCACTTTTAGTTACTGATGACATTCTGCATTTAGTTTTCATTGAAAAATAAAGCTGGTAGGACCGTGGACACTAAAAGGTTTTTAAAATTGAAAAAATGTTCTTGTCTGTCAAAGGCACTCCACTTGATATTTTTTTGAAAATTACCATTTCCATTTTTTGCCCATTTCCAGGGCAGAGAAATTGGAAAGTAGAAAGAAATACTATGAAGATGCTCTAAGTCAGCGGGATCCAGGAGCTCCAGTCTTGTGCCACAGCGGGAAACCACAGCTGGAGAAAGCGGAGCTCAGGAGGAGTACCACATGGATCCCCACTATACTACTACTCAAGCTTCGGCTGTGTATGCGTGTGTGAGTGGGTAGATGGATGCACCAGGGCTCCAAGTAATAGTGATCCATGCCATGAGATCAGGTGCCTAAAGTGCGGGATTTCTGGGTTTCTATGTATCAGAAGGAAGCGCAAATAAATACAAATATACACAAGTGTCCTTTTCTATTGAGCATACAATCTAGATCATACTAACAGAATCAACACATTAAGTATGAGGAGCATGTGTGTCACCTGCTTGTTTTGATTACAAATAAACAGGGTGAAGCAGATGACCATACATTCACTTTCACACAGGAAGCCGTGCATTCACACACAGGAAAAAATATAATAAAACAATAACACCTCATGTATAAATTTCATCTCTTGTTCACATTTTTGGTCTGCTGATGGTTTTCAACATCAGTCATGAAACCATAGTAGTATTGCCTCAGGAGATGCACAGCGCTGTACACATCATAATCATACATTGAAATATCATACACGTGTTGGGAAGACACTCAGTGCCAAATGTGTGCAGCTCAATATTTACACACCACAGGAGAAAGGTATTGTTCAAAAAAACATATATGCTCATATATTATTCATTTAAAATGCATCTCTATGTTGTCTTTCGTCCTTTCATTCTCTCGTCTCTCTCTCTCTCTCTCTATCATGTGGGAGGCAGGACTGGGCACCCAGCCATGCCACATCAATATGCATACTGGTGAAATGCTTCCCCTGCTTCCCCCGTGCTGCAGTCGCCGAGGCCTGCAGCAGGGGAAGCAGTGGCTAATGTCACCGGATATGGCAGGTCATGTTAGCTGGTAGTTAGTTAACAGAGGTTAGCAAGCTAGCACTCCCAACGCAGCTGTGGCGGGCCAGACACAGGCTGGCCCTGTTGTAGCAACCTGCCGTGGCGACAGCCCGTCGACGCAGACAACGCCAGTCAGTGCCACCCTGGAGGCACCTTGGATTCTACCCAGGCAAGGTTCCCTGGGAGCCTCGGTTGCCATGGTGGCACCCGAATTTGGGTCCAATAAACGTGAGAGGAACAGGCGGTGGGGTTGGGAGGGGGACTTTGGGGTGGCGAGACAGAGGATACAGAGAGGCAAAGGGGGGTTCCTGAGTGTCGCAGCAACCTTAACATCAATCCTGTGATTCTAACAGAGTCAAATAAAAGACTTGTTTAGATAGAGATATATTAATGGAAGGACAGTGAAGTAACATCATTGATAACCTATAAAAAACAGGCAGCAACAGAGAAATTGAGAGAGTACGCATGCTGGATGCTGCTGATAACCTACACAAAGGGCTTTTAAAAGAGACTCTTTGCATTGAATGACAAGATGAACACATTATGTGTCTTCTTTCACTCTAAAGCTGGAACTGAAAAGAATAAAGCTCAGCTGTCAGTTCATTCCAGTTAAAAGTGACAGATGCACATCTCATATCTTACTCTGCAAGGTCACTGCTATAAAGATGTGCTCTTTAACAATTATAGCCAAGTTAAAAAGGAGTAAGAATTGTTAACATTCACATTAAAGTGCGGCATAATTAAACATAAGATACATTAAAGCTTTTGAAAGATGCCCCTCTGCCTTGGCTTCTCTACCCAACTCTTTCAGCCAGAATTCACTAAGTGGTTGGAGGTGACTTAATCCTGATCTTTATATCCATAAATTCACTTCCTCTTAATTAAAAAGTTTGCATGACATAAATGCGCAAATTAACTTTTTAGCACTTAGTTTACACCTGGCTCCCTTGGCCGAGAGGCTGACGGCTTGAATTATGAACAGCTGAAGCAGAGACCAATGCACGGCACCTTGCTGTGGCCGGTCCACCGCAGTGTCCCTGAGACCCCAAGACTCTGCTCCTTCCAAACCTTAGCTCTCATAAAAAAGACCTGCTGCTTGGCTCGTAGGACTGTAAATCATGCAAAATAGAGCATAGCACTCGGCCTGGAAAAAATAACCATGTATAATGAGCAGACAGAGACATACGCACATATGCACTCTCACACACACACGCACGCCTGTGTATACACGCACATGAGCCTTGCCAAAAGCACACCACCCCCTACACTGCTTTGTACCCCGACACACAAACACATACTGTCATCGGCCTATCCCACAATTCTAACCCCCCAAAAACACTCCTTCACTGAATCCAAGCTAGTGATAAAGAACAAACAAAAACACACTATCTCTACCCCCACCTTACCCACTCGTTAAGACTGTGTCCACCTCCCACCTGCTCTGCACCCCCTCCAAACTCACACAAACATCAACGAGTACACACACACACACACACACACACAAACTAACGCCATTCCACTCCAAACTCATCCTGTTATCTAAACAAGCGCCGTCCTCTCGTCAACGTTTCTCTGTCTCCTCAGAGAAAAGAGAGACTCTCCTGTTCACAGATGAATGGAGTCTTTTGATAAAGCGCCGAGCCTTGTTTACTGCCACTCCATTCATTTACCGGCCTGTTTTTCAAGTCGTCATTGAGGGACACTCTACCAAACACCCCCCTCCCTCCTCACCCCCTCAACCTCACCCACCTACCCCCCTCCATCTCATCCTCTTCTTAACTACACCCCCCATCCGCAAAACACACATACACATATACACACTACCCCCCCCCTCTCAATCCCATGTCGTTCCCTATCCCGTTTCATCCTGCTTTCTTCTCTCCGTCTAGTGTCCTAGATCTGTGTCCAAACTGATTTGAAGCTTACTCGCTTACACAGACGCATGCCAAATTTGATTCTCTGCATTCTGTTGTGCTTCTCAGCTAGCTCACTCATTCGCCGCCACCCCCCACCCCACTTTCTGTCCTCTCTAAACTGCTCTCCTTCTCACGGTGTAATGAACACCAAACGATGCCCTCATGAAGGTTGTCTCTCAAGGAGGACAACCTTCATAAACACTTTTCAACTAAAGAACGGACATTCAAAATCAAGTAAAAATGTATAATGTATAATGAGAAATGTTTTCACCTGAAAAATTAAGTCACTTATTCAGTGGTCATTTTTATGTACTGAATAAATCTATGCAAAACAAAATAATTCTGCTTCTACTGAAAATATTTTATCTAAATAAAAAAAAAGTCATAAAATATGAAATGTAAAGATCCCGTTAAAAAGGTCTTTGTGAAGATATATCGACCGAATGGTTGGTGACAAAACATCTTTGCATAGTAAATGAAAGAAACATCGGAGAATTAAAAAAAATCTCACAGTCAAGGCTCACAGCCCCATGATGGCCTGCTTTCATAAAAAAAACAAGGATAATGGTCCTATTGAGCGCTAAAATGTTTGTGCTTACAAGTTATTATACATTTTTCTGTAGCTGCAAACAGGAGTCCGGGGTGCTAATGAGGCTAGGGGAGGGCATTCATTTGAACCCTAAAGAGGAATAAAAGAAAAGGGGAACAAGTGAAAGAAAGAAAAGAAAAGAGAAGAAAGCGAGGATCAGAGGGAGGAGGTTGGCAGGGATTGTGTATGAAAATTTGGCGTCTTCCATACAGAGAGATAGCATCGTGCCAAAAACGGCCGCCGACACAACTCCTCTCACAACTCCTCTCACTTTCTGAACATCAGACTCCTTTGCTGTGCTAAACTCGCCCACATAATAATTATTTTATTCTTCATCCCACATGTGCAAAATAAAATAGAGGTTATTTTTATTTAATTTTTCTAAATCAGTACTGACCTTACTTTTCATTTAGCAACAAAAACTCAGCACGGCCACTTCTTATAGGAAAAATATCTATATGGGGAAAAACTGAATAAAAAAAACCAAAAAGAAAAGTAATGTTTCTTATGATTTAAAACGTATTGTGGCTCTCATTCTAGCATGACTATGGCTGTGGGGTGCTGAATAGCGTTGTTAGCCAGACTTAGCAGCCGATGCCAGGGCCTCGCTGTGAGTGCAGCCCGGTGAATAAGCCATGTTCCCTGGCTCTCCCTCCTTTCTGGCTGGCCTGCCTGATAGTGAGCATTGCCCACTGCACTCTTTCTCCTGCTCCTTCTCCTCCTCCTCCTCCTCCTCCTCTCTGTCTCTCCGAGGTCGGGAAACCCTCCTGAGTGGGTATATGGTTTTTGGGGACAGACACATTTCATGGTTGGCGCCGCTACAAAAGCCTGAAAAGAGACCCGGCACTGGGAAGACACAGTATTAATACAGACAATACCACCCCCTCGCTGCTTCTGACTCTCTTTTCTCAATAACCTCTTTCTTTTCTTTTCTCCTTTTCCTTTCTCTCCCTTTCTTTCTCCCCCTTTCTTGCTCTCTCTAGTTTTTTTCCAAATAAAAAACGTAAAAAAGCCCACTCAGCTCAAGTAAAGAATGCAGTTTTTATCACTGCGTGCTTAGCTTAGCCTACACCCATTTTTATTTGACAATCGTTAATGTGTTTTAATGTGTAATTAAATCTCAACAGTAGGTATTAGTCTGGGTTCAGCAGCATGTGAAAACGCCCTTTTTTCCCTTAGACAAAATGAAAAATTGCTAAAAATTTATATAAATACCTTTCTACAAATCTCAGTATAATCACAAAAAATAGTAATCATTTATTACATTACTATTATTTTTATTAATAATGATGATGATAAATAATACATTTCGACAAATGAAATTTAATACATATCTGGGCTCACATATAGATGAAAAAGGTATTTGGTAACTTTATATCTGACAATGATTAATATAAGCTTCACTTTAGGGAAATATAAATTACTACACAAACAAGGTAGCTGTAATTCTAAATGATAAATGCTGTATTTAAGTGGAATACCACAAAGGAAAAAAAACGTATGCACCATTAGTAATGAAGAAAACATGTGCAATACTTATATGACACATAAGATTCCTGAAAAATGTCTGCCAATTCTTCTGCTTTTCTACCTGTATTGCCTTTAAAATAGAGCGCTTCTGCTGAGGAGAAAAAGGAAAAATCTGACAGCTGAGTTCATTCAAAAGAAAGCGGGGATCAGAAAAAATTTGATAAAAGAGCCAAATAGCACAAACTGCCTCATTTGTCTGTTCCACCACGATGATGGCCTCATAATTTCACTGGAATAATCTGTTTACCGCATATCTCCCAATGCTGAAACTCTTCACACAAAAGGAAACAGATGCGGGTAGACCAGCAGTGTTCAGGGGTTTTACTCTCTCCCGAGTCAGGCCCGGCCAAAGAAACTGAGGCTTATGATCGTTATGTAAAAACCAAAAAAGCAGGGAGTCGTTTCTAGGACAATGGCACCGTATCGCAGAGCATGCCAGTTTTCACTGGTCAATTTAATGGGAGACCAAACATAACAACATTGTCTTTGACTCGCCTTTCTCGTGTTTTTTTATTTTCCCTCGAGTCTGCTTGTGTCATCATGGTCTCATGAGATAAATGCAGACCCTGCGGTTTTGGACCGATCTATGTACGTCTGTGACACCCCAATGTTAGCCTTGCGTCTGTGTGTGTGTGTGTGTACATGTTTTGGAGCGAATGAGCACACAACAGGGCTTTGGCTAGCCCGACACCATTAGCTATCCAAATACACAGACTTTTTTCCAAAGCCAAGAATAGTGTGAGAAGACTCCCTCTCACCCTGTCTCTCTAATGTGACGGGGTTCTCCCTCTATCTTAACCCTACAGATTTGATATGTAGCCACCTTGACGTGCCCCTGACGCCAGACTGAAAGACAGATCTGCGCAAAAGAAGACGCAGGCCCTGCTAAACTAGAGCCATCAGTGAACATTTACTGATGCCAAAGCCACTCTGCATGTGGAGAGCTTTTCTTAGCCAGCGTGGGCCCTGTTCCCACAACACACAATACAAACGCCTCAGACCTGACTGACTCCCTCAGTGTCAAGATTTCATTCAATCAAAACTTCCTTCACCGCTGAGGGTCCACCTAAGCTGTGCACACACACAGACACAAACAAAAACACTTACACACAAGGACAGTCCACTCAACCCTTGTGATGTCATGGGAGCCGGAGAAGAGATCCAGGAAGTAATTAACAACAGATTATTTTCACAGGAAAAAAAAACTGAGCTGCGGAGCAGTGGGAACCTGTGGAATCCATCAGAGTATCCTGTCAACTTTTAACACATCATGAGCCATTCACCATGTCAGCCATGACCATCAGGATGTCTCTCTTTTTCTCTGTTTTACTCTCCCTCTCCTTTTTCTACTTTTCCCTCTTCTTTCTCCCCCACTTCTTTTCTGCCCCCCCCCATAAATTCAGAATACGCAGGGAGTTTTCCCCGATGATGAACACAAGTAGGGTTTTTATTTGTGAATCCTTCCTGTGGTCAGTGAGTTGGCCGGGGGGGCTGGCCGCAGCGTTAGTGTTTCTCTGGGCTTTCTCACAGCGCCGTCCAAGGCATGACTACTGCTATAGCGAGAGGGAGGCGGGATCTGGCACCGTAGAGCGTGGAGTGTGGAGCGGTCATGGCAGAAATGGCACGGTGAGCACATTTCACACCTCCCTCGGAGTGACTGCAAATTTCCTGTACTGCACTTTTGATTGGAAACACATTTGAAACATCTTTTCATGATCACACTTACAGCGCAAAAAAGAAAGAAAAGTTTAAAAAAAAAAAAAAAAAAGAGTAAGAATGAGTTCCAAAGTATGACTAAGTGCAATGAGCTAACTTTGGACCTGACAAATGTTTTTTTTTTAAATCTATTTTTCCAAAGTTGAATAAATCATAAATGTGCTGAGTTTAAGCTAAAACAGCACAAAGGTTATAAATCAAACCAAACACATTATGAAATGCAGATAAATGATTTCGCCTCAGATGATGTATACCCACCTTTGCAGTAGTCACACTAACAGAAGTGAGAATTACAAGAAAACTAGTACTGTGAATCAAGCCTATGCAATACACTTCATTCATGGGTTATCATTCCAAAGGGATCCTGCCAGTATGTGGTGCTCTGGCAGACCTTTGGCACTTCCGGGCCAAGAGATCACTATCTCCATTATAATACCAGTCACTCACTCTTAATAAAACTCTAAAAATAATGCACTACTCTCTGTACAGCACCACAACTACTCTCCTCTGCTCCTCTCTGCTATTCTCTGCCAGTATTTCAGTTACAATGTTCAAAGACACGTTGCTGTGTCTGGTTTGTTGCCCTTTATCTGAGGTGCCTGGAAAACGGGGAGAAGGTTGTGTATTGTGGCAGCGTGGTTTGTTCTGTTACGGCTGCGGTGTGTTATGCTCCGTAACAGAGAGGATCTCAAAGGCTGGCTGGCTCCAGAACAGCCTGAGAAAGCCTGACGGCAAGCCCAGAGATTCCCCGTGGCAGCTTTTGCCACTCTGTCATAAACAAAACACAAGACGTCTTTCTCTTCTTCCCACACCAACGGGGCTCGGGCGCTGCCAAACAGAACAATCACTATCGCAGCCTCTTCTCCTTTCCAACGCGCTCGCTCTCTCTCCCTCTCTCTCTCTCTGTCTTCTACAATATAAACAAAAGAGATCAGCAGAGGCTTTACCTCTGTGAGAGCAACAATGAGGGCGATGTTTAAGGAGACAAAACAAAAGTGTGCACGGGATCAAAGAGGAGCGGGAAAGACAGAGATGCTAAAGCCCGACAAAACGCAAACCAAACAAAAACAAACAATGAGCACATCTTGTCATTCATTGCACGATTGAGGCAAAAAACACAACCGCACATCACTGTAATGAATAAATGTGACAGATAAATGCAGGCCTTCGCACCTGTTTCCTCATAAATACACATTAACAACTTAAAAGTAAATCAGAGCCAAGTGCGGCAACACTGCTGACCTTTGGGCAGGTTTGCAGACAGCGGTTTGCCCTTCGTCTCTCCCTCTGTCGACCCCAAATTTTCTCTCCAACCAGGACTCAAACTGAGCCCAGGCTCTTTGGAGGCAGATTAAAGTAGTGAGACACACTGTGTTCGGCGGATAAGATAAGAGGGAGAGCAGTAAGTCCACATTATGAATGGGCAGCGCACTGGGCAGCCCCTCCAAGTAGCTGTGTTTTACTGTACTGCTGTAAACCCAAGTACTATAGCGATGAGTGTGAAGCAACAAACTGAAAACTGAACAGCCAGTGGTGTGAAAATCTGTCACTTATGATACATTTACATTTTGTGTGAGTAGTCTCAGAGTATGTAAAAAAAAAAAAAAACAAGAATATCTTGTCACTTTTTACCGTACAATACTCCTTATCACAAAAAAGCCATTTTCAATCATCATCTCAATCACCACTCACCAGTTTTCATTTTGAAATTATCAAAAGTCTTCAAGTCACTTAGAAATGCTTCAAATAAAATATTTACTGTTATAAAGTGGACTGCATTTTGTTGCTGCATCCAGTCCAATAATGATAATAATCCAATAATGGGAAAACATTGTGCCTTTTCAATAAGTTATGAAAATGCAGTAGGTCTAAAGATACTCAGCTGAAAATTGATTTTACTGTATAGATTAAAATACCACAGACTATTATGATAATTTCACTTCCAAAACTAAAAATGCTGCCTTCTAGATTAAGACTACTATTTAATTTGCAAACTGATTTTCTGAACAGATATCCTGAGCCAAAATAAATAAACATAATGTTATAATGCAGTTTAATCTAAGAGTATAATTGACACAAAAAATTGTTTTAACAGCGCCATACTTTTCATAATTAATTTGTAACTGAGCAAACACAGACTCTACAGATATGTTACTAAATCCTAAACACAACTCACTAATCCAAAATCCACAATAACACATTATAAAAGACACTTTTCTTTTTTTGCAGCATTTATCAGTTAAAATGGAAAAGCAAAGTCAGTGAAAAAATAACAATATAAATTAATTTAACAATCATATTCAGAAAAAAATGTACAAATAAAAACGACTTAAACAGATACTACTTAAACGGTAAGACAGATTTCCTCAGTCAACGTCAAGACTGCCCGCTGCCTACGGTTTATCACCGCCACAGACAGACCAACAGAGTGAAGCTGGAGCTGCTGCCAGGGTTTGGCTCGGGCCGCGTGAGGTGTTTGGCCTGGACCGAGATTTTGTGTGTGTATGAGTCAGAGAGAGAGAGAGAGAGAGAGGGAGAGAGAGAGAGACTGAGGGACGGCTGTGATAGCATTTGGCTACACTCGCATTAGCGGCTACCATAAGAGTTCAGCCTAGGCAGAGAGAGTGTGTGTGTGTTTGGGCAGCAGCTACTATAGGGTATGTTGTACGTGTGTGTGTGTGTGTGTGTGAGAAGCTGGTTGAGTCACTATTTGAAATTTCCAGAAAATTCCAGCTGAGATAATATTAGGTCATGAGCTTGTGTTTGTATGTATATGTAGCCAGCAAATGGTGAAGTAGTGTGTGTTTGGAGGATTTGGCTGTGAAATGTGTTTCATGTGCGTGTGTGTGTGGTTGCTTTGACAGTATTTTTTGCTATGTGGGGAAAAAAAAACGATAACACAGCCAGTGTTTTGGCTGTGTGTGTACGCGCACTGGAGGCTACAGCGAGCGATGTTTGGCTGTGTGTGGATGAGTGTGTATCCACGATGGTGGCTGAGATACAACAATGTTTGGCTGTATCAAACTGTATCTATGATAGTCCTTGGCCGAGTGTGCGTGATGTGTGGGTGTGTGTACGCACTCATGACTAAAACCGTGTTTGGCTCTACGTGTGAAAGTGCGCCACAAAGATGACAGAGTTGTTTTTCTTTCTTTTTTTCTTTTTTTTTTTTTTTCCCCAAATGTGTGTATCTTTATTTAGCTGTGTTTGTATGTGTGTGTATGGGTGTGAAGGTGGCTGCAATAGTACTGGCTGTCTGTGAGCACTGGCGTTTAGTGTGTGAGTGTGTGTTTGGCAGCCAGGTCCAACGTGGTGCTAGCGTTCAGGCAGACGGTGAAGGCGGCAGCAGCCTGCGGCCTGAGAGCAGGAGACTCACGGCTCTGCTCACACACACACACACACACACACACACACACACAATCTGGGCTGTGGCCAAATGACAATCCCTGGCTACAATGGCCTTATCGTGACACATACACTTCAACAGACTGAGTACAATTTTATAAACAGCGACTCTCACTCATCACACAAAAACACACAATTTGACAGTGGTGATCATCTCATAAAAAACACTCACACACAGACATGCAAATTCCTTCCTATAAAAAAAAACACAAAATACATGCTCACATGAAGCCGCAAATGCCTCGCTCAGAAAAACGAACACGTACTTGCCAGAGCGCACTGGCCGAATGCCCTTGACACACACTCACATATTCTTTTTATTACTGTTGATACTAAGTTGTCATGTAAACAAACACCAAGAAACAGAAGAAAAGAAGGAAAAATATGAAAAAGACAAAAAGCAAAACTATTTGCTGTTTAGTAAGAGAACAAAAACAAGAAGTAATTTTCATTTTGTTTCTCAGGGGTGGGTTTGCTTTATTCATTTAACTGAATCTTGTTAAATAACTTTTCTGAATTCACAATTTTCATTTAATATTATTAGATAGCTTAGTTCTAATCTTAATTCCCTCCTAAATTTGAAACACCTTTTTATTGTGTTTTTGAAACATTATTATTTGGTACTTATTTTTGTCATTTTAATCCATGTCATTCCCTTTTTTTTTCATTATGTGTCACACAAGCATGTGTTTAGGTGCTTCTATGTGTGTACATGTTTGTAATTATTCAAATGTGTGTGTACATTTATATGCACATGCACTCTGGCATGTATGACAAGTATTTATAAATGCATGTGTTGGCAGTGCACCCTCCCTAATTACAAGTATTCATTGGCCACATACCTGGCGTGTGGACGAAGTAGGCCAGGTAGAGGTCCAGCTCCTTGACGGACACTCCGATGTGGTGCGGCTGGACGCACAGGCCAGGGTTGGTGCACTGTGGTGACTTGACCAGCCGTTCCCCGTCCGTGCTCTCCAGGGGGCTGCCCTTGAACAGGATGACCATCACCAGGTCCAGCCGCCACACCTTGTCGGCCTGGCGCAGGCAATCGATGCGACGGATCTTGCCCTTCTGGTCGGGGTTGGACAGCACGCAGCAGGGGGGCTTTTTCCCCGTGATGGTGAGCACAAAGTCCTCACGGAACTCGGGCCGGATGTCCTTGCGGAGCTTGGCCAGCAGGCGCGAGGCCCACTTCTGCTTGATCTCTGGCTTCTCCCCCAGCAGTTCATCCTTCACTGCGCGCTCTTCCTCCTTGGACATGCGCTTCTCGTGCTTCTTGAAGTATTTGCGCTTGCGGGCCTGCAGGTTGAACCAGGTGTAGGCGAAGGCGCGGACATGGGGCAGCAGGGCCTCGATGAAGGGGTGGAATTCATCCTGAATGAGGGAGGAGGATGGGGGGAGGGTGGAGGAGGAGAGGGAGGAGGGGGGGAAGCAGGAGGAGGCAGTGGAGAGAGAGGGGGAGAATGGGGGAGAGAAGGATGGGGAGAGAGGGAGTGGGGGTGAGGAAGGGAAGAGAGAGGAGAGGCAGTTAGCACCGGCGCGCAGCATGGAGGAGCGGCGCCTGCTCTGTGTGAGCGGAGGGAGAGAATGAGCGAGAGGCGCCGAGAGAGAGAGAGAAAGAGAGAGAGACAGAGAGAGAGAGAGAGAGAGATAGAAAGAGAGAGATAGAAAGAGAGAGAGGGAAAGATGCGCACTCTCTCTCCTAACACAGACACATCACATTGAAAGACACACTTTACACAACACTGAACAACACAATACTGAAAGACTGAGGTAAGAGATGAGAAGGGAAAATTAAGTATCTAGTCTGGGGGTTTCTTAAAATGATATTAGTGTAAAAATGCATGTCTGCCTAAATAAATAAATAAATATAAAACAAATGTGCTGGTTCAAGTATTACCAGACTTGCATTTACCTATTACAAAACTACTACAAAACAGAATTAATTCTAGAAAACATTATTAATTCTAAAAAAAAATTAAATTTTTTTTTTTATATCTATATCTGGAAAAAGCAAAAACATTTATAAAACCATAATGTAGATTGACTACATAAACTATAACATATAATACATAAAACACTGAAATAATTTGAGAGAACTCACATACCAAATTCTAATTAATAAAATTTAAGCAGAGTCTCATTAAAAAGACACAACATAAAATTTTGTCCATAAATAACATAACTGCGTCTGCACTCAAAATGACCTAACAACAGTATTTATCACAAAACATGTGGATAAAACAGGAATAACATGGTAGTTACCATTTTGCTCTCTCATCATAAATTCACCCCGCCGATTGCAAAGAAACTTAAAATGCACCACGAGTACAGAAACTGCGTCAAAAATGCGCTGGAGTAATGCTGCGTATATTAGAAAACAAAAGACTGAGGAAAAAAAATAAGCAAAAAGAGAAGCTGAGAAACTGTCCAATAAAAGCAGCAGGGGGTAAAAAAGCTGAGAAAGAGGAGACAAGCCAAGGGGGCGCAGTGTAATACCAGCACAGGAACACAGGAGGTACTGTAGCAGGAGCTGCAGGAGAGGTGCTGTTTAAGAGCACAACAGAAGGAGAGTGTAGAGAAGTTCAGCAATCTCTCTGTCTAAAAGGATAAAAAAAAAGAGCTAGACGTGCACAAACAAAGTAAAACAGCAAATGCAGCAAAATGGATAAAATTGTCAAAAACTTAAACAAGCCTCTTTTTTTGTTTGCAAAAATATGTAGAAAAAATATCTTGATGAGAAAACAAAAAAAAAAAAGCTTGGCAAAGCGGCGCGTGCTATTGGTTCAATTCTGTAGGATCTGCATAAGACTCACGGAGAGGGAGAGAGAGAGCTGGACAAGGGGGGTGCGGACGGAGGAGAAGAAGAAGAAAAAAAAAACAAAACAAGAGGACCGAATCAATGTTGGAAGAGTGTGCACGACCGCTGGCAAACCCGAGTGCAGCTTCTTTTTTCCCCCTCTTTCTCTCCAACTCTGTCTCTCTCTTTCTCTCTTCCTCTCCACTTTCCTTCTCTAACCATTGACTGAGTCTGTGCCAACACGCAGAGGGCCCACCTATTTGGCACCGAGTCTCAAACAGCCCAGCCAATACGCACGCTCCCAGCGCTGAAAGGGAGGGAAGAGAGAGATGGCAGAGGGAGAAGCAGAAGAGGTTGGGGGGTGGGGGGGTGGGGGGGGGGGGGGGTGGATGGTTGGTGACTGGTAGTGGAGAGAAAGAGAGAGGAGGAGGGAGGGGGATAGACAGGGATTGTGTGTGGTGCAGGCAGAAGGCGCGTCATTAGCCAAATAGACAAGTTCCAATCTAGTGCAAAGGCAAAGTCCAGAGGATATTAATTTTACATGCATCCAATCCAGACAGCAACCCGCCTTCTAAAACCCCCGCAAATACCCCCCTCGCTGCCTTCGTCACCAGCGTGGTCACAGCCATCCCAACAAACCAGCTTGCTCTCCAACTGCATCCCCCCGCCCTCCCCCTCCAGAAACACCCCTCTCTCCCGCTCTCTCTCTCTCTCTCTCTCTCTCTCTCTCTGCTCGCGTTACACCACCTTGGCATGGGATGGCATGAGAAAACACAGGCCCAAAATCCCACTAGACCCTGAGACCAGCAGCTGCTCCTGGATTTACCACACAAACAAAGAGAGGAGGGGGAAGAAAATGCCCGTTACCCCCACCCCCCACCCCCCCAACAAAAAATACCATCCAAAAACATGCTCTCCTGTTTCAAAATGCACTCTCACATCCAAACTGGCCCCTTCTCTCCCTCACTCTTTTTTTTTTTTGTTACTCCACTTTAATAGCCCCAACAGCACAGACACAGAAACACATTAAAAGTTTCTGTTACCAAATTAGACAGCAATCCCATTTGCTGCTGAGAGACAGGATTCAATGGACAATGACGGCTGAAAACGCTGTGGTGGACAGCTCCATGTAAATAGCCTATACATGCTGAGCTGTTTACTACGGCAAGTGGATATTAAAACTGTAAAACTGTCTAAAACAGGCTACACAGCTTCTCTGTAATTCACAGAGCTTAGTCTAATGCGTTCACAATCAGATATGCTGGTCTTTGTAGTAATGAATAGAATTATAGTTTCCTACAGCAGCCAGTAAATTGCCCATATTTTCATCGTGTTGCATTATGAAGTACACAATGAGACATAATTGGGACTGAACAGCAGTAGAAACTGAGGGAACGGCGCTGTATAGCTGCCCTGGCAAGCACTTTGTCTCATCCTCATTGGCTGACCCACATGACCTCAGAGGGCCAAGCTGTGCCCAGTGCACCATGGGAGAAATATTTGAGAAACAAAGGCTCTCACCACGTATCAATTCAATAATCTGAAAAATAATATCTCTGATGGCTTGATGCAATACAAGTGCTTTTAAATGTCCTTCGTCCAAATTACAAAAAAATGAACACATTTATGCCATCCAAATTACATGATTTAGTCCACGAGGCTCACAGGAATTATAGAGACATTGTCAAAAACTGGAATCTCGGCATTGGGCAGCCACAAAAAGCTAACTTGTCATGTGGCAAAGTTGAGGGGACCGGCCATTTGATTGTGGGTTGAAGCCCCCTGCTGTGCAATGGGACAGGCTGTCTGTGTGAACGCTCTACAAAGGCCAGAGTCCTCTGGTTGGCTCCCAGGACCATCAGATTTAGCCTGGCCTGCTCCCTCTGTCAGTGTCTGACAGAAAAGCCGCAGCCTGGATGACTAGCTGGTCCACTGACTGGCTGGCAAGCTGGCTGTTAGGCTGGCTGGGTGAATGACTGTTTGGCTACCAGGGTGGGTAGCTAGCTGGCTAGCCTGGCTGACTGACTGGCTCGTCACTGCTACTGCTGGGTGGGGGTGGGGGGTGGGGGGCTGCAGACCCCATCTGGACCAGGCCGAGCCGGGCCGGGTGCCGATTGTTCATGCTAACATACGCCTGCCTCACACAGCCACACTGAACACAAGAAAAATGTAGGAATGAGAGAAGATGGCGGAGACAAGAAAAAAAATTATGGGCAACAGGAAAATGAGGAGATGACATTAAAGAGGATGTGTGTGTTTGTTTTTGTTTTTGAAGAATAATGACGGAGGTGTGCTTGTCACTTATATGAAAAGACTGAAGGGATCTAGACTTTTTGATGAATGGGGCACAGACAAAGAAAACCAGTGATATTTGCCAAGTATTGCTGTCACTTCCTGTAATATCATCATGCCATTACTGACAGGCAAAATGATAATAACCAAGATTACTATCAGGGAAATCCAAACCTCCCCTTTGTCCATTCAAACTCGCAACACATTTGCTTTTGTAGTTCCAGCCCTGCAACATTTTTTCCGCAACATAACTCTTTTTAACTCTTTGTATAACAAAGAGGATGAAAAAGTGACAGAGCCTTATTATGATACAACAAATTAATCCGTATTATTAGGTAAATACTATTTGGATGAAACATGTAATCCTTCCAAAAAAAATCCCAGTTTTTAAAATCACTTATTTAAATCCATCTCCAAGCCTATTATAATCATAAACTGGACCAAATGCAAAATTATACACAACAGCATAACATTGGCTTTGAGGTCTGTGCACAATTTGCAGCTAAGGCAAGATCTTTTTATGATTTTGGCCAAGAAATGAGTCTGTGTGGCACCCTACTATTTAATGTGTCATTTTTTGACATTTTAAAATCCACATTTCTTGCAGCTCATTAAAGAGGGTTTCTCCTGTTTGCTCAGAGTTCTTCGGGGCAGAACGGGAGGTGGCAGTTTTTCAGGCCTCGGCCTCGGGAGTCTGTACATATCTGCTCTGCAATAATTTGAATGAGAGCTCATCTTATCTCTGCATGCCATGCTCTGTCTTTCAGAAAATGACGACCTTTGTTCGCCAGGCTGGGCAAGACAATATCCCCTCCTGCCCTGAGAGCTACAACTAAAAGAGAAGGAGAGAAATGAAAACCACCACAGGTTTTATTAACAAGGCCAAGCTTGAAGCAGCACCAACTGCCAAAAACACAGACAAAGGAACCCTATAAAAAAAAAACCCTGAAATTGTTGTATTCAAGATTTTGGTGGTATTATACAATCAAACAAAGATTAAAAACCAGTGTTTAGGCAAATTCTCCAATTACACCAATTTGTCATGTAGGCTGACTATAGAGGTTAGCAGCTAATTTGAGTAAATATCCTAAATGCCTCACTGTTAAAAAGGCATGGAAGCTGCTAGAGCGCTGTAAAATGGGGCCTAAAAATGCACAAGGGCACCAAATTCAGGTTTTAAACACAGGCCAGGTCCTGTTGTCGAGTTTTTTGGATTATTTACTATCTAAACACCAATGAAATAAAGCCTAAGAGGTTTAGCTGAGGGAGTTACAAGTTATGTTTCTATTTCTAACAAAAAAGGGACACATAGCTTAAAAAAACCTTCTCTGTGGCCTGTCCTTCAGCCTAAAATATGTATACCCTCAATTTGTGAAACAACATAAAAATGAAACTCCTCACGTAAAATATAAGAAACATACCTCAGTCACCGTGTTCACCCGGAAATTATAACCTGCGCAACACCAGTGTAACGTTAGTTTTGGCGAAAAACCGTTGGTCGTCTTTCTCCGTCTGAATCTTAACGGACGTCGCTCATAACGGCCTGTTTGTAAGTTACTAACTATTTTTATTTGTTAACTAAACAAAATGTCTTCTTCATGACAGTAAAACGTCTCTAAATATCAGATATATTTGACTGTAAAGTGCCTCTCCCCCTCACGCAGAGGAAACCTCTCCTTTCTGCCTGCTTGTCTCGAGCGGCCTACGTTAAGAAAAAAGGGTCAAAATTAATCCTACAAGTCAAATTGTAAAACTCGAATTGTAATTAAAAGGAGGTGGGCTTGTAGTAGAGTTAATACATAAAAGCAGCGTAAAGTATGACCTCAGCGAAAGCAAGCATTCATACACATTTGCACATTTACACAAAAGCGTTCATGCAGCTCTCCCCCTCAAGTTATTGCATATTGTTAATGTAGCCAAACGCATTAACATTTTCACATAAGAAATTCACACCTGTGTGCACATTTCATAGTCACGTTTCTGTCTGCGGGCTATATTTGCATATAATTTATTTTACTACAGTGTATTTTAACAACCGTAACTTGGGCCCGTTTTTCTCACACTGTGTCAACAGCTCTAACGAGCAATTACCTGAATTGAATTTGTGGTATTAATCTTAAGTATGCAAATAAATGCCAAAGGGCTGACATCTGTATAAAACATGTGGGAAGAAAGATCACGACATTCATTTATTTGATGCCACATCCTGCATGTTGAGGACTGCTTGGTTGTGAGTCAAAAGACATTAAATTTGTCCTCACTGATCTCTGAAGAGCTGCAGACACGAATACGTTATGTTAAAAACACAAAGGTCACTTATTTTATTTTATTTTATTTTTTTTACATATTCTTAAACTTTTGATTCCAGCAAACAAAATCGAATTAAAAAAGGAACATGACAGGAGAAAGAATAAATTACACAAAATAAAAAAAGTCCAACTTCATTAAACAGCCTTACAACAGGCCCTGTTTAAATCATGCTAATAAACTCACCTTGTTCATATTTCTTACTGATATGACAGTATAATATATTATTGTATTATTACCACCAACATGACCTAAATTATCTAAATTCCTTAAAAATGTGACTACTTGATAAAAAAATTCACAAACAAAAATTAAAATCCATTTTAAAACCCAGAAACAAATGATACTATTAAATAATGAACAGTGAAATCATGCAAATGTAATTTGAAATGCTTTTTTTACACAAAGGGATCATTTTTAATTAAGATTCTTATTCAAGCATAATTTTAATAATTTTTATTGTAACATTTAATCGTAATCTTTTTGCAGTTTCTTTTAAATTTTCAACATTTTAGTAATAATTTTAAATTACTTTATTTTCTTATTAATTAAATAAATTGTCATAAGCTGAACTGAATATATATATATTTAAAATCTTCTCTAATAATAATTATTATTACTGTGATAATAATAATAATAATTTCATCTGTCCTTATATTTGATGGAAGAATAGGAAACCCACAGACATGTTAGCCTTTTACTCTTTCAACATTTTATTTTAGCAACATTTAGCCTTAAAATCTAATTACAAAGAGACAGGAGCTAAACTTAATTTTAAGTTTAAAAAAATGCTACAAGCATGTTACTGAAGGCCACATTTGTCAGAGAAAATTGTATTTGTCTCGCACACAAGCTTTTTTGTTAAAGTCTAATCAAGATCTGAGGAGGAAACACACACAGTCACACACACACACACACACATAAAGCTGATGAAGGTTACAGCGTGTCAGGACATATCTGGAATTCAACTCTGACATCTGCTGTGTAAAATCACATATTGACAAGCACTGTGGTGATGTAAGGGAAAGACTGTGAGAGATCTGAACTATTTTCCCTTTGTGTATATGTGTGTGTGGTGTGTGTGTGTGTGCTCAGGCCACCCTTGATGGCCTGCAATAATTTGGATTAAGTATCTTGAGTTGTTTGTGCTCTGCATATAAATTTAAAAAAATGAACGATTGCCTCACTGTTTTAAATTTTACATAAAACAGGGACCTCGGACGGTTTGAATGCAGCGCAGGCGTTCTGCCATTCCAGCCCTCTCTGTTAAAAAAGAAAAAGGAAGTAGTAGAGGGTTGAGCAAAGTTTCCATGTTTTCTTCCCATGAGAAGCGCAGGAAAAGTAAGGTACGCACAGAGCAGGCCAGTCCGTTGAGTAACACCCTCCCATTAAGAGGTGATGGGTAAGTAACCTCACAAGCCTCAGGGATATGAAATAATTACGGACATGTTGACATAAACCACTATTTCCTTGGAAACTATCATGAAATAGAAAAAAATAAGTGTTCATTTTTCTTCCTCTTTCATTCACTTATTCACTTATTGAAGCCCACACACATGCATTCACACACAGACCCACATTATTCCTCTTAAAAAATTTCCTCCTTAACTTCTCATCACTGCCAGTCCTTCACATTTCCATCCAGCTCAAACCTATTCATCCATTCTACCGCCTGGAAGAGGAAAAAACTTTCCCTCTGTCTGCTCTCTTTCTCCCATCGGCACAGATTGATGTTAAAAGTGTGTCTGCGCATCGTTTGTAATTACGCCTGTTTACACACTGAAGCATTACTATGTGTGAAAGTCTGGAAGCCATTTGTGGCATGAGGCTGAGAGGGAAAGACAGCGCGAGCAAGCTTTAAACAGCTCCAGAGACACAAGGACTGATAGCAAGCCGGGGCTTCTGACATGACTGCAGACCTGGGTAATTTTATACTCAAATATGCTTTCCCATTTGTGCGATGGATTTGTCTGGGCAGACGGTTTCAGCCTCAAATGTAAGCACATCAAAGATAAGATCAAGGGCTCTTCATGATTTTTTTATGTATCCAAAATTTATTCAGCTAGGGTTTTCTTGAGGCTTGTGTGGTTTTTCTGTGACTCTGACCCATCTGCATAAATTTTACCACATACAGTTAATTATAAACATAACTGTAACCCCACAAGTAAGTTATATTACCAATTTATATTCTGAAAATATTTAGAGAGCTGAATTCAATTTGGACGACTGAAAATACATTTTGTACTCATCATTTGTTAAATATATGGTGGATTTTTTTGGCTTAGATTTGGTGGAAAGAATTCAAAACGTATACACTGCATACACCAAAATGTATTGTGGGAACTGAAAAAGACAGCTGTGTGAAATATTATACATTTGCCTCACATAATACAAAACGGACTGTTAATCTTGATAACAGTACCGTCAATTAGAAAGAATGTTTCTTTTAGGACTGATGTTATCATGGTATAAATAAAACTGGGCAAAATTATAGATTTCAAACTAAATTAGGAGATTCTGGCGCTGCATGTTACAAACAATGATTTAATAAAACCATTTCAACATGTGGCTGCAGCTAGATGGGGCGGTATAAGGTTACATGCAGGCATACAGTATAAGTGAATGCATATAAACTACTGCGTATGTGTGTTTACATTACAAAGGTTTCTGTAGCATCACCATGGCAAATACACACACACACACACACACAAACACACACAAACTGACTCACGCACAGCCACACATACTGTTGGTGTGGCATTTTCCGACAGGACATTGCACTAAAACTGAGAGTACAGCATTTCCCCTTGAAAAGGGCGCCCATTCCTGATGAGGTCAAGTAGCCAGTGTGATACTTAGGGTGTGTGTGTGCTGGAGGAGTGTGTGTCTTTGCGCAGGGTGGCAAAGTGTGGCAGCTTTCTGTTTCAACTATACAGGGAAGGAGAGCTTCTGTCTCACACTTTCTGTCTCACTCCCAGCCGAAGCGCATGCTGCACACACCTACAGTGTTCCAGTCGGCACATGCCAGCGGCGCACACTGGCTACCATGCCCTGCCTACAGCTGCAGCGAGGGCTTTGAACCTCATGGTTAGCAAATACAGCAGGAATCAAGCAGATAATGAAACCCGATATCCCCTCCCCTCCATGCCCTGCTCCAACAGCAGCCAAGGCCTGCTTCTCCTCACACAAGAGATGCACTATTGAGAGACTTTCTCTCTCACTCTTTCGCTCCCCCTCATTCTTTTATTTCTCCCTGGTCCTCATTCTGCCAGTCGGCAAGGCGAGATGCCAACCTCTCCCCAAAGCCGGGCAGAGTGCCCTTACCCTTTATTCAAATGCTTCACCACTAGCCCGACTCACACATTCATTCTGTGCGCCCCACCGTCACCTTCTCCTCCACTCCTTCATTTATTTCTTTCACCTCTTACTCTGCAATCCCTCTCTCTAACACTTTTTCCCTTTCCTGTTCTCCATATTGTTGCTCCACTTCTATCGTGCCTCCCTCTGTTTTTTTTTTTTTTTTTTTTTTTTTTGCTGCTTCACCTTCTCACTTCTCGTAATTGCCGGTGCTCCCTCTATCTCGATTGCTATCCATCTTCTAGCATCTCTCACTCCCCCACACGCCTTTCACTGTGGAACTCCCTCTCCCCTCTTTTTCTCGCTGCCTCGCTCTCACACAGCTTGACTCACCCAGACTCAAACTTGTACACTCATTCCTCAGCCGGTGCCAGACAGGCAAGTGCAGAAACTCCCTTTGCCCCCTCTCTCTCTCTCTCTCTCTCTCTCTCTCTCTCTCTCTCTCTCTCTCTCTCTCTCTTCTTCTTCTATCTCTTTCACCCTCTCTCTCTCTCTCTCTCTCTCTCTCTCTCTCTCACACACACAGCCACTCATGCCGCAACCCATGCCCTGGTACTTCCCTTAAAGGGAAAGAATCTCTCCAATAAATTATACTTTGTCTTCATCTGCTGCAGTTTGTATAACCATTATTATATCTGTCAGTATTTAGTATTAAATGTATAATTTGCAAGAAGCCAGCTGGCATGTTTCTCCATACCTTCAATGTGAATTTATTCCCTATTTTTATGTAATTGGTTGCTTCCTTGATTGTTTAGCAAGGTATTTGTGGAGTGCGCTCTCCATTCACACAAGAAAAGATACGGGGTGCAGAGGTTTAAACGTGTTGGGAAATGTTTACATGCTTTAAAGGCGTCCATTTTTTTCATATCTTGAAAAATATGATAGAACGCATATTGTCCCAAATTAACACGGCACGCGGCATATTCATGAACGATAAGTGAAACTAATTCCAATCCTGACGATTGAGAAGTATTAACCATGAGATGAGATTCTACAACACTTGGCTTTATAAAACCCTTTTAAAACCCATTATTACAACTCATAACTCTATGGTTGTCAAACTGGAAACAGCGTTTTTTTTTCGCTCCTGAAAAGGTGACATTTGTGGGCACACCACAGAAATATTTACGGGGTTTTAATTTAGCAAATTGCTCTTTGCTGTTTTTTTTTTTTATCATGCAATTTTAAATAATCTGCAGAATTCATTCAATTTATAACTCCAAGTAAAGTGTTGTGTTGTAATCTGTGACTTCCTACAGAGGAAACAAACTAACTAACAAAAGCGAAAATTCTTAGCCTGGTGATCACAATATATAATTTACAACAAGAACACTGCAAATGTTTGTGGCATGCTACTTTGGAGATGGGAAACCAACCTTGTTATATTAGCATCCCAATTCAGCATCAGTGAGCTCCCTATCAGAAACACTGAAGCTTGCAGATTTAATTCTGCTTATCATGTGAGCTGGAGTTTTGCCTGTGCGGGATTGGCGCTGCGAGGGTTAAACGGTGCCCGCTCCCTGTGGCATGATATGAGCTGGGCCTTTGCCTGTGCACTCTGCCTTGTCTGTGCTGAGTTGGTAGTGTTAGGGGTTAAGAGTGGATGGCTGCTCCAAGTGGCCTCCTATCCGACTTTGATCCCATTAGGGTTAAAAGGTGTCTGTTCCAAATGGCTTCCTGAGAGCTGGGTCTTAATCTCTGCTATGCTTGACAGAGTTTGGGTTAGAGGGAGACGGGCTCTTGATATGGCAGCAAGTTATGCATGACTCTGAGCTGGCAGTGTGAGGGTTAAAGGTCGCTCTGCCCATTTTGAGTGGCATTCCCTGTAGGCCAAGCACCACGCCAGGCCGGAAGAAACACAGAGGACGCAGACAAACACATGCGAAGCGAGAAACAAAGACCCCCTCACAACCACACGCACACACACACATAAACACACAGAGACACGTGCGCACACACAATAGCTAAATCATTTAGAAACTTTTATTCTCTCAAACCAGCGCTTTCTTTCTTTTTTTTTTTTAAAGATGAATCCTGCAACAAAGCAACAGGGGGGGGACGGCAGACAGACACACGATGCAGACGGGCGCCTCTGGGAGAGTGTGTGTGCAGTTATCTCCTCTGTGACCACGCTCGCTGGCTTCCCTAGCCTAAACTACCACCTCGCACAGACCTCAGGAGCACCACAGGACCACAGGCAGACAGCCATAAGTACATGTCCTCAGAGGGGACATAAAATGGAGGAAACCCACCTCGATAAAAAGGCACCTCACAAACGGGAGGAAAAAAGAGGAGGGAACAAAAAAGAATGTGCTATATCATGATCCACTCTTCAAATTAGGTTTGTGTTGCATTTATACCAATATATTTTTTTTTTGCATTATCATAAAATGTGAAAATATGCCTGTGAAAAGCATTTATCTGCCTTCCAATTTCTTGAATACAACATAATTAAAACAAAAGAACAGTGTAGGTTTTTTAAGGCTATATGGTAATGAGTGACAATTGCTTAATTGCATCTAGTATACTTTTTACTGTGCCTTAGTTACCTAAAAGTGCCTCACAATTGTGGTGAGAGCTGGAACAGCATGTAAGTAAAATATTGTACACGTGTAGCCAAATGTGCCCTTGCTGACCTCAGATTGAATCATGCCAGACTTTTTTTTATTTTCTCTCCTTTACTCCCGCTCAGCTTTCCTGTTGTCTAGTTAAAAAGAACACACACAAAAAAAACATGGCCTTGCGTAGTAAATATTCTACCTGTGCCGTGTTATTTTGCAGCAAATAGTAAGTAGAGTGTTTATCAACTCTCAGCAAAATTGGTCCCGTATGAAATACCAGTGAGTCTCCATTTATAAACGTGATTGTATGAAAAGATAGTATCACAGAAAAGTGAGCCAGAAGGAGAGAGCTGGACTGAAAGCAGCAAGAGCTGCCACGTCAGATGCTGCTGAGGCTTCTTGGCTGTCAGGACTGAAACGCACACACACACACACACACACACACACACACACACACAGTGTCGACGCACATGCAAACTCAGTATGGCCTGCACATGCACAGATCCACACAGACGCACACACTCATAGGAGGGTTTGCCTTTGCCTTTGCAGTGCTGTTTAGGGAGTCGGAGTCATCAGCCAAGCCTGACACCCCTGCTCAGTGTAGCCATCACCGCTGTCTCTCTGTGAGTCAACATGGATGGAGCTGCTCCATCAACAACACACACAGGCCCTAATAATAAAACGAGCAAATCCCTCAGTCTAGTTTGCCTGCCACACGCCAGAAAGGGCCTGCCCCAGGTCTGATCATATCCTGTTAGGATCGCTTCTGGATTTGCACTTATCATTTGGTTACACTCTTCATGCATTTGAATAAATGTATTGTTTTTAGAATTGCAGGACAGTATTTGAATGCTTATTTTTTTTAAAAATCTTTATTTTACTTTAAACTGTGACAACCAAATTGTAACAGCGCTATATGCAAAATATTCAAACATTCATCTACATGCACAAAGGAAACAGCACAGTGTGCTCTGGATTCTGTTTTGTGGGACTACGTACAGGGAAATGTGGGCAATATTCAAGCTCTTAGGCTGTCAAAAAAAATCTGATGCAAAATAGGATTTGGCCTCATCTTTATTTGGACTAGCTTTCCAATTCCTGGAGAAATTGCATTATTGAATACAACAACGCCATTGTTTCAGCAAATTTTCGAGGGGCTTTCAGCTTTATATATTTCCAGAGAGGAAAATCAAAATGGAAACACCATTTTTCAATCTGAAGCGGAGAGAAAGCTGTCAGAGATTTGATTCTCCAGATAGCACTTGGCACCATTTGCCTTCTCTAAGTACTAATACTAGTAATATGGTTATGATACATTAACATTCCTTCACATCACCAAAGAAACCCAATATGTGTATATCAAGCATTTTAGTCAGTGGAGGAACAGAGAAGAAACAGAGGGAGAAAGGGGAGAAGGAGGAGGAGGGGGGGGAGTCAAGAAGATGGAGAGTAAGTCAGGTAAAGGATTAGCATTAAGAGGCGATAGGAAGGAAAAAGTTGCCTGATGTGTAGCATTCCAACGGACAAAGCCTGGCAAATGGTGAAACTGTTTTAGATTGCTTGCGCTGTTCTCAGGAGAGGCAGGCAGGGAGTAAGTAAAGTGGCTTTTAAGCTCACCAAATCCAACATATCCCAGATAAGACTGAGGCTCTTCCTGAGGGAACGAAAGAGAGGAGTAGCGGAGGGGGCTGGAAAGAATGATGTGGAGAGACGGTTGAGGTAAAAGACGTAATGAGACAGAGAGAGTGGGGGGAGCTGAAGGATGGGGAGAGAGTGAGATAGAGAAAGGCAGACACAGATAAGCAAACACATATGAAGAGCAAAAGAAAGAAGGGAGTTTGCGAAAAAAAAAGAGATAGGGATAGAGTGTAAGGAAAGTGAGAGCATATTTTAAGATGAGAGCACATGTGAGCTTTGGTGTTGGTTGATCCCATCTCATACAGCACAGAGAATGAACCCAGAGACACTGAGCAGCCCTGCCTGCCTCTCCAGCAGGATTTTATCACCTGCGTGAAAGGCGGCTTGAATACACACTAACCAACGTCATCAATCTCTGCTCTGCTCTGTCGCCGAAGGAACCTGCGCAAGCCTTTTATGTACTCTGCTTATGTTATGTTTTGATAGAGGCAGAGTCATAATGCAGAGGTGCAGTAATCCCCTTCACACACAGAAGAAACACACAAAAGAATCCGTGAACCAAAGAGTACATGCATGTGCACAAATATGCAGACCTGTCAGATGTCTGCTGGTACATATTGCTAAGTTGCGTTTACCTTTATTAGACTCAAATGTATTTCTGCCCCTATAATTTAACTATTTTGCCCTTTGATGTGGGTTTTTCCTGTGCATACTGTACATATGCTGTTAAACCGCATGGTACACTAATGTGCATAAAAAGACAGGAGACAGGTGCACACACACACGCACAGGCCAGAAAGCAGAGTCAACAAACAAGGGTCAGTTTTTAATCATCCCTAGTTTGTTTATTTAGGAGTGGTCAGGTTTTCACTTGTAAACCTCCCAAACTTTAAAATTCCTTCTTTTAGACTCCAGAGGGAACATTCAAACAGTATTAATTCCTCTTGCTGGGAAAAGGGACAGCCTTTTCCCGGAGCAATCCATAACATCTGAATATAAAAATAAATACGAAGAGCGGGTGCGCTCTTAACCCCAAAGTGAGGAGGGAAAAAACCTGCCGGGAAGTTTGACGGCAGTGTATGTTTTTCCTGTTTCACCAGTGTCTGGGACAACATCTTTCACTGTGTTGCAGTCCACTACCAATATTTCTCTTTCTCTCTGTCTTTCTTTCTTTTCGTCAATCTCTTCATTGAGCCTCCTCTTTCTGTCTCTATCTTCGCCGTCTTTATCTTTGCCCTCTCTCTCGCTCTCCCTCTTACTCCCTCTCTCTCTGCTGGATGCCCCCTGTGCCAGTTAACTCACCACAAGCCAGAGGGAGGACCGCAAGAATGCTTAAATCAGCATAATTAGGCCTGTGTGTACTTTAAACACACACGTTTCCCCCAAGCCTGGACCCCTGCCACCCGTACACCGCTGTGTACGCAGCCACGGCCCGTCTCTTTGAGTCAATAAACACAAACATATCAGCAGTCAGCCTCACACACGTCCACACAGTATACGCACAGACACCAAATGAAAACACACACAAAATACATATGCAATACATGAGGTGAAAAATGATGCTGTATCCCTCTCTCACCCAGCTTAGTCTTGTCTACTGAAGCTACCTCCCTCACACAGCTGCCCCCCTCCCCCTCACACCCCCCCCCCCCCCCCCTTTTTTTTTGGCCAAACCGCCATCACCGCACTAACACAGTTTGACCCTTTACACTGTGTAGCTGAGGGGGAGGAAGCTAAATGAGTTTAATATGGGAGCTCCACGCTGAAAAGTTGCATGTTTGTTGAAAAATTTCCATAAGCAAGCCGGTAAAAATTAAGCATGAGCATGCACTATTGGCAGGGATCTCAATTGAGTTTGTGGTTTTGGTCCCACACACATCTGCATGTGTTTTAGGTTTCAGTGGGGCATTAACAAACAACTGCCTCCCAGCGAATCCATGGTGCTCGGCTGCATGTGGGGATTATCAGTAGTCATTACAGACCATTTAATAATAATCACCACCATCAAAAAACGAATCAGTCCAAGCATGTGATATTTGGATGGCCAATATCACTGGCTGAGTGGATCATATTAGTGAAGATGAAAACTGATTAGACAATGTTTGGCATTTCTTCTCATTTTAATTATCACATAATAGGGACCCACACTTTGTCAGCAGCTTATTATTGTCTTTATCTACCTTTTTTCCATTTACAAGTGTGGGACACAGTGTTTCTCAACAGATGTGTATGCCAGCCAGTGTGTGTTTTTGTGAGATAAGAGCAACTACAGAGATGACACCCATAAATTTACAGTATCAAAACACTCTCAACAGAACAGTTCGAAAGTCAGTTACTAAGGCCTACCATAAAGGCGTCCAATAAAAACATTACACTCCCTCCCTAAGGAGTTCAAACACTCCCGGCTCCCGGAGAAGCTTCAGGTGCAGATGGACACCGCAAGAGAGGCCTGCGCTTGCACAAACACAGCGCCAAACACATCAAAACAGCAAAACCGAAACTCATGAAGCTGTGAATAAGTAGAGGTGTGCCGATGTTTCAAGCTAGCACAACATTAAAGGCCTGGTAGCCGTTCAGCCTACGGCTTTGTACATTCATTTCCATTCTAAAGATATGCACGGAGAACAAATAACTCCAGTAGTGAATATTACTTATGCCACTGGCCTTGGGAGTACAGTGGCGTTGCCATGGAGTTTATATGTCACTAAAGCAAAACATGAAGTTAATTTGATTTCCATTTTTAACATCACCCGCCTCTAAAACAGATACATTTTCTGGGTCCTCAGCTTACTTTCCTCTTGGCATGGCAATCCAGAAAATGATCAGAACGCCATGCTCAGTCTACTTAGAAAAATATTTTGTCAGCAGCATTTGATCAAAGTGGTGTGATACTGTTTATATGAGGGCACACACTGCAAACTAGCCACAAAGAAGCCACTCTCTGTCTCTCTCTGTCTGTCTCACACAGGCATGAACACACTCTTTTCTCTGTTTGTGTGCTCACACAGCTGTGGATCTTGCGCAGGGTTCAACCAAGGTAAAGATATGGTATATTACGCAATGGCTTATAGATTTTTCCACCCCTGGCAGGCTGCCAGCTCTCTCAACAGGAGAGAGAGAGAGAGAGAGAGAGATCAACAGAGAAAGAGAGAGAGAGGAGGATCAGAGAGCAGCACACTTTGTTCCACAAAGTCTGATTCACTAACTGGATTCACTGGCTGCCTTGCTGGGACTGCAAGCCTCTGTGGCCAGTAGTTACACTGAGGAAATAGGGCTGAACAAAAGCGTGTGTGTGTTTTGTTTGTATGTGTGTGTGTGTGTGTATTACTTGATAATAATGTGAGTACAGATTGTTGGTGCATGGTGGTTGGAAGATAGTGCATTTGCGTCAAATATCAGATATATTTATTAGGTCTGTTGGATATTTCAGCTATCGTTCCCTCAGGCGATGTTGACTGCTGCTGCTGCTCTACATTGGTCTGTCACACACACACACACACACACACACACACACACACACACACACACACAGTGCAGGCAAAAAATAAATGACCTTAGGTAGTCATTCAGCACAGTGGGGTGCAGTTGCTGTACAGTAGGTCCAATGTATTTACATCAACAATGATTTAAAGATACAGTAAACAGACTGGCACTAGTTAAGGCTTTATATGCAGAACAGTGATCAGTTATTATAAAGTCTGCATTTATTCTAAAAGGCCAATATTTTACTTTTTAATGCTTTTCATTTCTTGAAGCATGCAAACTTATTCGACAAAGCAAAACAGTCATCAGATGGCAATGTTGTACTGTGAAATTGCACAAATAAATTCCGTTGACATGAACAACAAAAACTCTAATGTGCATGGATGACAGACATTTCATCGGAGGCTACTTCCAAAATGAGACTTGGAAGAGTCAGCAAGAGCAGCCCAATCTGTTTTGAATCAGACGCTCGCCTGTCAGGATGATCAATCTGACTGTTTTCTTGATTTACTTACCGAGTACGTGACATGCATATGTTAATGAAACTTGTGCGTTTCTCATATCAGTCTTGTCCATATTCTCCCGCCTGGATTAAGAAGGCAGACATACTGTTCACACACAAGGCATAGAAATGCTTTCACAGAGCTGATTTGGCGTAGATCATGCGCACTGAGGTTCCCCCCTATTCTTTTAATTGGGCCCTTGATGCTCGACATAGGGTGTACTTCCTCTAATTAGCTATATCTATAGCGTATGGGAGGGTGTATGAATGCATGCATGTGTAAAATCCTCTTTTGAGCAACTCCAAACTAACTAAGAGCTTTAATTTCACGCTAGGCTGCATTGTCCCATTCAGTGGGGTTACCCCCACAAAAAAGCCTCTGAGAAAATCAAAAAGAACGAAAAACACACCAATGAGCGACGGAGGAGGGGGATGGAGAAAGACACAGAGAGAGAGGGAGAGACAAACAACAACAACAACAACTGAAGCTCATCCTAGAACAATGCAGATCCCTCACTAACCGTTACTTCGCTCTTAAAGGGAGCTAATTGAGGAGGTGGAGGGGGTGGAGGAAGAGGAGGAGGATGAGGGTCAAGGGCAGCTGCGAGGAGAGAGCAGTTCACCGGCTCTCGCAACCTCTCATCCCCTCGGTTCCTTAGGGGTTCCTCACGTTTCCACTGCCTGATCATCCTAATCAGTTGCTGGCACACCTAAGTCTTCTCACTTTAAATGACTGTAAACTGTTAGTTGTTGCACCTTTGACTCAGTCCTGATAAAAATAATAACAGTCTTGCAGAGAGAGAAAACGCAATTATCAGTCAATCACACGTTCATATTACATACCTAATTTTTTCCCTCTGACAAGAAGAAAATATCGGGTAGTGAGTGTTGCAACAACAAAGGCTCTAAGGGATAATTGAGTCTAGTTAGTGTTGGAGTACTTTCTACTTTCATGACAAAAGCTGGCTAAGGCTAAACTCAGGGAGACGTTCCCAGAATCAGCACACTGGAGTGATTTTGACTCTGTTGCTCCTGTCTGTCTATCTGTCTATAACATATGTGAGTGTTCTGTCTGATTTCAGATGAGTGTGTGTACGAGTACATGTGCGCAACTATATCACAGACCAACATAAGACCGCTATAGGGGCCGCCCGCTTCCACTGGCCACAGATCAGCCTAAACCTAATCCACACTAGGAGGCAGAGGACAAGGGGGGGTATATTCACATGGATACACACAAACACACATATATCTGCATACACAAGGACACACACACACACATACACACATGCCCATCCATCCAGGGGACAGCCACCTATTACCCTGTTGTGCCAACTGCCTCAGTTAAGCATGATAAATCCATTTACTATGGGCGGTCAGGAAGACTGCACAGATAAGGGATGAGCAGAGTACCACAGTGGTGGATTTAACCCACCTCCAAGATAGATTCACACACATTCACACAAACACACACACACACACATAGAGGGAACTGGCTGCAAGCTGCCTCAGGATTTAGCTTGGGGCCTTACGGGCTCTTCCCATCACACATTTTTAAAATGCTCCAAACAAAAACTAAGATTTTATGTATGCACACACCTTTAACTTTTGACAAATGTGTGATTTCAAATATTTGAACTAGAGATGAACTCGACTTAAGCGTTTTTAAAAACCTAGGGAGTCAACAAATCCCTCACATAAATCAAGTGCTTTTTTTTCTTCCCATGTAATCAAAATTTATTCAGAAACTGCTTAACTGACATGGACATGTTGTGCCATTTCCCACTCCCCTGCGCTCCTTCCTCCGTCCCATCCCTCCGTCCCTGCCTACCAGCTCTCGCTCTGGGCCAAGCAGTGTAAGGTGGACCTGGTCTGCTTCCAGGAGAAAGGATGAATAAGTAAAAAGAACACAATGTACCCCTGGGTTCTGCCTGCAACCCACTGCCTGCCTGGCGTCCTGGCACAGTTGGCAGGCCACTTTTACCCGGCCTACCGTCCACTACAGAAAACCTATTCTCCGCTGCCTGTGCTGTGCCTACAGCTCAGTGTGAGCAGGATTAGCGTGTGTATGTGTGTGTGTGTGTGTGTGTGTGTGGTGCAAAGTGACGCCAGTAAGGCTTGGTATGTTACCAGATAATGCAGGCCCACCTCGGCTTACACCAGCGCAGCGGCCGTCACCGTCCGGTCCCAGTGAAACCAGAACCGAGGGCTGACGCAGGAGAGTCATCGGCCCAAAACGGGGAAGAAGTAAGAAACACACACATACTGTATGCATGCACACAAACACACACACACACGAACAGCTATGACGGCCAGGTGAGTGTATTGAATGTCTGACTTTTAATGAACTGTTAAAGGTGACTTAAAGTGACTTGTATGTGAAAACAGGAGGACAAAATAAAATAAAAACTGGGCTAAAAGAAAGATGGAAAGATTCATTTATAAGAGGACAATGTAGGCAAACTGCTTGCGTGGGCTCCACACATATTGCAACACAGACTTTCTGCTTCTCCATATGCACAGATTCACAAACACTCTTTTGTTGAGATGATAGGTGCCTTCATCTCCAACACCAAAGATACTAACTACAAAATCTCAACTTTTTTTTTTCTTTCTGTTGCTATGGCTGGATGGCATGGCTACAGTATGTATAGCTTTCACTGCATGCTTTCAAGTGCTTTGCCAGTCTGCACGGCTGAGTGAATTTCAAGGACTCATTTGATCTCCAAATGTAAAAAAAATATATAAATAAATAAAAAATAACCACACACACACTTTAAAACTGCAGATAATTAGACATGAAGCGCTCACGAGCGAGAATTGAGCGACCAAATAAAACTTTTTTTTTTTTTTTTGCGTGTGAACTGTGCGGGTAATAGTTAAACAATCTCCCGCACAGTGTCAGACATCTGATCAGTTTGCAGCAAAGCCTCAGAAGTTGGCAGTGTTTGTGAGAGGCGCTGTAGTATACAGTACGAACAGCCCACATCTCGTTTGGATAAGCGGGACTTAACTGCAGTCTGAAATAATTGATTTCAAAAACGCAGCACACAAAAGTTTTAATTAACGACGCCTCCGCGACCTTCATACGACATTAAAACTTTATGCTAATGCATTTCCGTCACAGGGATGTGAAACAATGCCACGTAGCCCGTAAAAAAAAAAAAAAAAAAAAACTCCCGGTGCTGATTGGCAAATTGCATGTGCACACTTTTGGCTGATCTGGTCCGTTACCTACCAGGCCATTCCAGCAAAGCTTTTATCAGCATTAATAATACATTGTAGATTGTTTACACCAGTTTTGCATGTTTTTTTGTGATTTGTGAATTATTTACATGACTGAGATCGAAGAACATATCGTAATGGAGTCATAGGAGGACAACAGCAGACAGTACATGTCAGTAGCCTGTAATTCATCCATGTGTGCATGGGTGTGGATACACACACACACACACACACACACACACACACACACACACACACACACACACACAAAGGAACAACTAACTTACGCAGACATCAAACCACAGATCAATAAAACAGGCGATTAAAGCTAATGTAAAGTCAAGTTTAAATTCCAGGTGTGAGCAGAGTGGTGTCACTTCTGCCCGCCAACAGGATGCACGGACGTTATTCAAGTTAATTTCTGACTGGTGTTAATGTCGTCTAAAACACGAGATCTCAGTGAGATATGAGAGAATGCAAACACATCCGCTCTGCCTGATATCCATCAGCAGGGCCGGGAGTCGTAATAACAGCAGCCTAAGCAGATCAATATGTATCGCATACGGGCAGCACGCGTCCATGCGGCGCTCGTGTGAGAGGATCTGCTGCCAATTAATTTTAATTAATGGAAAGAAAGAGGAAACTCGATGCGGACCTCTGCCTCATACCACCAGGCTTGGAAAATTATCTGTGCTAAATATGCAGTAGGGCTGTTGGACTTATTTTACGGATCAAATAGACTATTGATTAGAAAATGTCTGCCTCACTGTTCAAAACTCACAGACGCCAGAAAGGTCAAGAGATAATGAAAGGACAGAAACGTTTTAACTGATGTAATTAATTCTGACGCAGGCTATTTTTTAAAAACTTTGGTACTGTAATAAAAAAAAATGATGTATGATTTGATGAAAGATACATTTGCCTGTCAGCAGTGCTGTCCTTTTTTGTTTGTGACGACTCAGAGAAAACACACTGGAGTCTGGTTAGAAGGCCTGAAATAACACCGAGAAGGAATCCACATGTTTTCCACGGAGCTCGTCAAACGACAGACTGTTCTGTTTAAGGAAAGGAATGATTACAATCCTCTGCTTTATCCCATATGGCGTACAACTCTTATACTACCTCAAATAGATTTAGTAAAAAAAAAATATTATACCGGCTTATAGTAACGCAAAACAATGTTACTGAGTAAAAATAGAGGAGGGCGGCAGGCCGTGACCTTCCTGCAACACTGAACATTTTTACGCACAGGCCAAAATTTTTACAAAAGTGACTTTTTAGTGCAAAAAACAGTACACGGTGTAGTTAGTGCAATAAAATATAGTGCATAAACTTAATAGCTACACTTTAAGGCTGAATAACGTGATATTACAACTCAGTCAGGATATTGGAAGCTCTCGGCCTCAGACAAATAAATCCACGCTACCTACTGTCAAAAACACAGTGAGGTCATATTCAAAATAATTATTAAAGATAGGCTGGATGGTGAAATACTGACACATGAAAATGACTTTTACCCGGATGTTTATATATATATATATATATATATATATATATATATATATATATATATGTATGTATGTATGTAAGCCGAGCAGCAGAGGGTCAGAGGGGGAGAGAAACGGAGCTGCGGCGGCCTGAAGCTGAAGCTCGGCGCGTCTGCAACTCTCATTTGTTAACTCTGCAGTGACTGAATATCCGCATCTGTTAACTGCAACCTGATTTTGAAACGTAACTTTTAATATTTATTCATTAACATCGGTTGCCAAAGCGCGGTGCTGCAAAGAAAAACAAAAAAGGGTCATTTATAGCTTGACCTTTGCTGTTATGAGCTGTTATATGATCTTGTTTAAATCAGAGATAAAAACTAATCATACTCTGACACAAGCCATATTCAGCCCATGAAGGAAATATACAAACTGTGATGAAAATAAAACCAAGAAAGGAATCACAGCCCTTTATTTCACTTCTTTCAAAGCGGCTTAAAGGTCAACCTGGCCCCTTTTTTATTGTGTAGGGATTAAACGTTAATGTATATTTTTACAAAAATATAAATATATGTAAGGCTGATTTGAGTCACTGAGCTGATAAAAAAAGATCAGTCTGACTCATTTCTATAAAGTGTCAGAGGTGCGTAAAGGGCCGCAACCCTACACAGGTCAGAACTGAGACTGTATTTGTCCAGTAACGCACAAAGGTGATCTGAATATTTACAGTTAATATTTTAAGATTGTCTTAAGACTAGAAAAACAAAAAGTAACACTGGTTGACCTGTACACAACTTCTAACTGAACTATTCCCTCAAACGGCCTTTGAAATTACGCACAAGATAAATCCAGATTTTTTTTTGTGTTAACCCCTCAAAAGCTCTATTTTACACTCTCTTTAACGTAATGTCTGTGTAATAAAGCTGAATAACATATAGGTCTGTATAATATCTCTACTGCTTCTAAAGGTCAACTGTATTTTCTGATTAATCAAACTGCAACATACAGCTCAGACTCTACACACACACACACACACACACACACCCTCCCCTCTGTCGCCTTCAGGATACACAAAAAAAACAACTTAGTTTTAATTCAAAACGAGGCTGCTGATATTGAATTAACTAAACGAGTTACAGTTATGAATGCGTCCACAGTGACCCCCATAAGCCCCCAACACAGACCGCGGCTGAAGACCGGCAGAGCTCGCAGCGAACAGCCGCGGGTCAGAAACCTTCCTATAAAAAAAATAAACTGTCCCACAACTCAGCAACCGTATTAGAACTCTAACCGTAGTTTATTATATTTGTCGATAAAGCCGATTAAAGCCCCGGGGTGACTGTAATTAGTCGCCAACTGTCAGGGCACGGAGCCCTTCTTCCCCTTTCTCCAGCCTCCGTTTTATATAAAATAGATTTGGGAGAAGCGCCATTTTCTCTCCAAACCATGCGCAATGAGACGCACAAGAAAGCCCGTTGGAGGAGTGCCATTAAAAAGAAAGGGGGAGAGAGAGAGCGCGAGAGAGGGAGAGAGAGAGGGAGGTTAAACACTATCGGGGAAAAGAGAGCAGAGCTGGAAAAAAGGTCCTTAAAACGCAACAAATGACAAGCAGCAGCACGACAGACAGCACAACACGGTGACTACATATAAACCGGAGGCGCACTACGCCGGAAAAAAAAAAGCAACGAAGAGGAGCATGAAATACGGCGATTTTTGTCATACCTGTGTCAAGCAGTAAGGGGAGTACATGGTTGTGTCTAGAGATGAAAATTGGAGTTGTTGATAATAAAGTTGGATGGAGGTTCGCTGCGGTGCCGCATTGCAAAGCCGCTGTGGCTCTGTCCAGGCTGTAACCCCGCCTCACTCGCAGTGAAAGCTTCGCACTAACTTTAGGGGAAAGTTTTTGCTGCTCTCTCTCCCTCCCTCCCTCTTTCTCTCTAGCTCTCTCCCTCTCTCTCCCGCCCCGCTTCTCCCTCAGATCGACACGAACATAGCTGTATATTTGAAATTACCACCGACTTAGAAAAAAAAAAGAGTTATTGTTTATATAAAAAAAAAGGAATCAGTGCTTCGCTAAAACCTCAAAGAGAGATCGCTGCACATACAGTGTTCCTGCAGCCCTGCAGGGGCTTATAGTGCGCCTGTGGTGCTCAGTGGTGAGTTCAGTCACCTCATCGTGTTTTACGATATTTAAAAAAAATCCTATATGGAACATTTGTAATATTCCTATAATATTACCATCTGCAAGGCGCCTCCTTCTTAAATTTACTATTGAAATGGTATTTTTCGTGAAGGAACGGTTGCTCTGTTCTTCCCGTCACTTTGCGAAAAGCATCAAGTCATAATGTTGCCGCGTTTTTACTGAGTTTCGAGTTATTATTATAAATTGACATAAACAAATCTATCTATCTATCTATCTATCTATCTATCTATCTATCTATCTATCTATCTATCTATCTATCTATCTATCTATCTATCTATCTATCTATCTATCTATCTATCTATCTATCTATAACAATAGAGCATATAACAATAAGCTTAAGTTTAATTGAAAAAAAGAGTGAGTTTACATTTGTGCCTCACACCTGACAGTTTGTGTGAGTATCTCAATGGTGTCTTAAAGGTGACTTTCATCTTCATCTACTAGAACGTTATTTTTTATTTTTATTTTATTTCCTGTGGCATCAATTTAATATTGCAAAGGGAGCACATTTGGATGGTTACAGAATCTTCCTTGTGCTGTTTTTTTGACAGTATTATAAGATGAAATTAATCTTTAAAAGCTTTAGTGATGAGTACAGAACAAACTGATGATTTGAAGTGGCAGATTTCCTCAAAATGATCCCTTTTCAACTTTCATATCCCTTGCTCTTATTCGAAATGCAGAAGTGGACCCAACTGTGACCAAAACAGAAAGAGAGGTTTATAATTTACAGCTCAGATTTTGCTGTGATATTTTGCCTGCCCATCAGCTGGAGGGTGACATAAAGCTCTCACAGCAGACAAACCAACTCAAGTGTCTTAAGTGGAGGGGGCCCCATGTCCTTAACTTGAGTATTTGTTACTGTAAATGAAACGTGTGCTGTTGATGCAGCCGAAACATCAGCTCAGACGTGGACCGAAATTTGTGTTTAAATAATTTTACAATGTGTCCCGGCTGGGTTTGAGGCCCAATCTTTGCCAGCGTCACTTTGGCTAAAGACGCTGTATAGTTTGGGGTCGAGGAGCTCCTCATTTGAAAGTTACAACCAACACTACAATATATTTACACCAGAGAAAGCACTCAAATATTCTCACTATTTCTAGGGACCTCCCGGCAGGCCGAACAAGTCCAAAGTTATTACGGCAAGTTGCAAATTTGCAGTCTGAACGATTGTAATTTATTCTCCTTTTTAACCAAGTCCAAGTCATATTCTAGTGTGCTGTATATGTACACGGAGACAAAAGATACCTGAACTTGGACAAAGTGGTCTAAACCAGTTTCATTGTGACTCCTATTGTATGGAAGCGATACACTCTGTTTCTAATCAGGCTTGGCTCTATCCTCACCCGCTCCCTGCTCCTCAGCCTAATCAAACTCATATATGCAGGCAGAGTGCCTGCAATTATACATAAGCCCCTGCCTCGTGCATGTGTGTGAGCGAGGGTGCGTGCACAAGCATTGTGAGAGTGTTTAGAAGTGTGTGAATACAATTCTGTATGTGCATATGTCTGAGAGTGTGTGAGTCTTGCAAAACGTGTGCGTGTGAATGTGTAGATGTGTGTGTGTGTGTGTGTGTGTGTGCAAGGGTGCGGTTTCGGGGGTTGAAGTCACCCCAGTGCTTGAATGCCAAGTTTTTCAGGGGGATATGAAGCTGTGCAGTTTTACGAGACCTCAGCCTATGTAGGATACTTAGACACTCACACCACAGACACACATACATATAATGTAAAGTATATACACACATACAAACGCAGATATGAGCTCAGCCACACGTCCTAAGAGATACACTGGCTTGAGCGGCTAGAAGAAGAATTAACTTGAGGAAAAAAAAAAAACGAAATAAAAAGTGCAAGAAAGTGAAGGATACTGAGGTGTAGTCTATTCCTTTCCCATACTCTCTCCTCTTTCCAAACCACACCCCAACACGGCACAGGCCCAAACCCCAAAGCCTTTGTGTGCTCCCTCGCTTTCCCCTTCTCTCTTTCCCTTTTTCTTTTTCTCAGTGGCTGTTTCTAGCAACCTTTTTCTCTTTTTCTATCTTATAATCTCTTTCTGTTCTCTCTCTCTCTCTCTCTCTCTCTCTCTCTTGTCTGTCTTCATCACACACACACACACACATACACACACACTGTCCCTTTTCGTCTGTCTGACTTTACTGGCTGTCTTTGTCTCCGGCTGCAGTCTGGGCCGAGACGTCCATCTCAGTATTCAACACAGGCGCTTGGCTGTAACAAACAAACTATAGCAACCGCAGGAGTTACAAAACACAGAAGCTCAGGTTTTCTTTCCAAACTCTCTTTCTGCTTGTGATCAGGCAGTCCTGTCTGACCGTCACTTATGAAAAGCCACTCATAGGTGCACAGTGTTCTAGCAGTTCCCGAGACTACCGTCAAAAAGCACATGAGAAAAACATATGGTGTGTGTCTAAAGTTAGTGTGTCGTGGTCTCCCGTTGACACACGGCACAACCCATATACTTGCTGTTTACCACTGCCTGCGGCTATGCCATTAAATATTGAAAGTGATGTAGCATACTGATACTGCCATTAGCATGCTGAATATGTGAGACAGGTGGTTGGAGGCTCTCTTTTCAAAAAGCGGGAAATATGTGAACGGAAAATGTGTGTAACTGTAGCGTTTATACGCCGTACAGTGTAAATATTGTTTGAGTAAGCTGTTTATGTGTGCTCTGGGAGGGTGCACGCCAATCAAATGCATACAGGCATATGCAGTTGGAGAGAAATGGCTGACTGGCCGTTATGGCTAACAAGCATATCATACACAGTGTGGATCCCAGAGACTCTATGGATCTGTTTGCAATCTGAGTGTGTGAGTAGAGCAATGTGTTACGCCTGCTGCTTTTTATGTATTTACTGTGTGCAATGGCTGCTCATACGTTTTACTCCGACTGGTTTGGATTACTGAGTTTCTACCGTGTTTGTATTTGACGGGAAGAAAAAACGTATAGATTTATTTTTCTAGTCTGATGTCATCATTCTTTAATTTAAGCGGCAAATGCAACATGTCAGATTACAGCACGCAGGCGAAAGGAAGTGTTTTCCAGACAGTCTAACCAGATATCTGTAACGTCAACCTGAAAGAAATGCATTGTTGTTGTTTGTTTTTTTTTACAATTATATGACAATGACCACATGCAGTACATGTTAAACACAGAAAGTGCCCTGCAAAAAAATCTCATGTCTTCAGTTTTGTTACATTTTGCGTCTTACTTTGTTTTAACTGGCAGCAGATTTTGTCCTCCAGATGAAGAAAACGTGTCCAGAAACTACATTACTACTATAAGTAATATTTTTATATTTTTTGACACTATAAGGAAGTACTGTGTTTTTGTAGGGCACTGTTGCCACACGTCAGCACAGTCAATGAATGATTTCAGGACATCAATGATGACATGCAGGAGGAAAGGGATAAATAGGCATGCTAGGCAGGAGCGTCAACACTTTAAAATGTGAGTGTATTTCCTGGACACACTAAACCTGGAAACTCCAATTCAGGATCTGAAGACTGAAGATAATATAGTGTTGAACATCCCCGCGTTGAAGTTTGAACCCGTAAAAATGTTTCTGCAACATGCACTGATTAGTCTTTTGTACTCTGAGTGCTCTCCTTCTCTCAACTGCTGTAAATCTTTATAAAGGAAGAAAGAGATTATTCTTAATGGACTTTTTGTGTGTCCAGGAAATAAATGTTGGAACATTAACATCACAGGGACAGATGTAGAGAGCTTATGATGTGATGTGTGTGTGTGTGTGTGTGTATATACCCTATATGTATCAGACACGAGGAAACATTCAGGCATCCCTGGGCCTCTAGGAGGATCGTCGTTCACCAGGTAGGTGTCAGTAGCCTAAAAAAAAACAAAGAAAGGGTTATTTACAGAGGCACAAAAAAGGATTTTATCAATTTAGTTGCACAGTTATTTTGTTGTATTATTAGCAGCCCTCAAAGAAAGTGGATCACAACCGTTTTTGGCACTGAGGCATCAGAAATTCTGGCGTTCGCCAGTTTTACTGGATGCTGAAACCTGTTATTTTGTATGAGGCTCCAGTAAGAACAATAAACTTACAATAAATTTCATTTGGGAGGCATATACAGTATAGCAAAACATTATGAATATTCAGTTTCTTTTTTGGTAATGTTCTACACAGAAATAATGCAGTTAAAAATACTTAATCAATGTCACAAAATTTTGAGAATTCATTAAAATTCAGAAGGATATTTGCAGCCAGTTGTGACCTGAAATCACCCCAGTTACACACGTATTTTCTATGCTTCCCCTTTGTGATAAACCATTACTAAAATGTTCCTGTACAATATGGGACAGTCTTATAACCCCTACTGGTCTCATTTCTTTACAGAAAGCACAGCGCCTACTAACATCTCTTCCACTATACATCCCCAGCCAGACAGTCTGTAAGTACCAGTGTGTATGCATGCATGTGTGTGTAAGTGTTCATTCAGGGAGCTTCATTTGTATTCTAAGTCAAGCAGGCAGGCAGGCAGGGTTCTGGCAGGGCCCGGAGCTGTGAAATGGGCTCTCCTTGCAGTTCTGCCGTTGATTGGATCAACCTATCCCACTCTACTTACCCGAAGGGAGCCCAAATCCCACAGCCGCTGTGCTGTTCTGTGAAATCCTATTTCATTTCACAACTTTAACGGATAAAAAAGCGTGCACACACTCTTGTGCCAGCCCGAGACCCCATGCCACATTTGTTTAGCGAAACAGGAGCAGAGAGAAAACAGTGTATCTGGTGTGTGGGAACGTTTAAATGCATGCCCATATATAGTGTCACCCTCTTGAAAATAATATAATCACCTGCACGTATATACATTTTTTTTTTCTATGCCCATGTGCTCTCTGCCTCGCACACAGCAACACACACACACACAAGCACAGGCGCACACCGACGCACACGTGCATGCCACTTACGCAGACACACAGACACAAACCCCATAATAAGAGCCAGACGTTGGCAGACCACACAGCCCTGAGTTGTGGTGAAAACAAAGGCTATTCATATCCTTCGCAATGAGAGGTCTGTACAGCTAACTCTCTTTCTCCCTCTCTCCCCCGTCTCTCCCCTCGGCTTTTTATTACAGATAATCTGCACTCGCAAACCTTCCATTTTTCTGCAATTGTGCGATTTCTAATCATCTTTATTAGTCCATAAACATGTTTTTTTTTTATTTTTAGTCTCTTTTTATTGTTGAGGCCTCCAGCTCCTTAAGGGGGCAACACAGTGCCCATTGTTGAGTCTCAAGAAGAGGATGAAGCCAGGAACGGAGTGAGAGAGGCCTGCTGATAAGGCAGCAAAGCATTATGGGAAAGAGGTAGCACAGTTCCATAGATGCACACGTACACATATATGCTGAGCACACACACACATGGACACACACACACACACACACACACAAGACAAAATGCAAACACTCAGAGTCTGCCAGGCCACGTGTCTGATAACGAGACGATGCGTCTGATTGGCCGCTGGTCAGAATGATGGCCGGGATCCACGGCACCTGTGTGGGGCTCCGCACCAGTATGTGCCTGCTGACTGTACCAGCAAGCAGACAACAATGCATCAGGTGTGCTGGAGCCTCTCCGATTGGCTGTGCTCGGCCAGAAACAGGGTCAGGTGCACGAGCAAGCCTCCTCTGATTGGTTGAGCCAGACCCAAAAAAGCTGCGGGTGGGAAGGAGCTGTTTTCATTGGCTGCCGCTGCCTCATTCTGCTGGTGAATGGGGTGTCTGGGTGGATGGCAGTGGGACAACTGGTTCGACTGGGAGCGAGTGAGGAAGCATTCTGAGTATTTGAAAATATCTTTATACACATAAAACCCGTCTTAACACTAAATCTCACTCTGATAGACCCAGTATTACTCCTCCTTTAACTTGACCTAAGTGTCTCAAAACACAAAAAAAATCAGCTGCACTCTGACAAAAGATGATTTGCTCTCATTTCATATTAACCAACCAACAAAAAGGCATTTAAACGCCCTCTTTATGTCGTCAGCCAAAGAAACAGGTGTTGATGAACCTCAATCCCATTGTGAAACAGTGAATAACATGAAGCTAATGAATAGGCTAAGCTCTGTACCTGCCACTGGGGAGGCCAGAACATACTGACTCCCTTTGTAGTAAACCCCCAAAAAACTCCAGGCCCCCAAACACTCTCTCCTGCAGCAGTGTATGAATTATATATTGTACTATATATATAGAACATATGCCCAGCCCATATGGCCAGCCCTGAGCGAAAAAATCTCAAAGCCCTCCTTAATTAACATTTTAGAGGGAAGATTTGGAGGCGGGAGATTGAGTCAGTGACCTATTTGGAGTCCATCATCGCCCAATGCAAATGTGTTAATTGAGACAGATTTTCCCACTCCGCAAATATGCAGGGGATGCGATGGAGGATTTTTTTTTTTTTTTTTTTGTCTCAGCCATCTGATCTAAGGTAGGGGTATAGGATCTGTTTTAAACTGTGTTTCCTGCTGCCTCCGCTGACAAAAGAAGACACTTCTCTTTCACTTTCTCCCTTGCTATCTCACACAGTCCTTCCTTGGCTCGCTCTCTATCTGTCTCTCTCTCTCTCTCTCTGGGTGTATGTGTTGACGACCATATGGCCAAATTCTTTGGAGGTGAGATCTCCGAAAAACCTGCTCACACACACTCGTGTGCACACACTCACACATGTACTCACACACACACATACACAGAGCTTTGTGTATGAAAGGCCCTGATGGTGGAATTTGTTCTCAGATGGCTCCATTTTAAAGCACATGAATGGCAACATATCAATGATCCTCCTCTCTATCTTTCTGTCTCTCTGCATCTCACATTTGCAGCCACACACACACACACACACACACACACACACACACACACACACACACACTATTCATCACTTGCACACACACAAAAAAACTTGCACTGCTCACACACCTGGTGCAGCCCTCTCTTCCTTTCCAGAAACCATTTATTCTGGCTGCTGCACAGCCACTATCACCGCTGTCAGTCCATCTTTAAAAACCATAATTATTATCACCACCATTGTGTCTTAAACACAGTTTTATAATCATGATTTGGTGGCTGAAAATAACACTGCCAAGTTTAAGGCACAGGATAAAAATGGAGGGGGGGGGGGGGGGTGGTGGTGGTGGGGGGGTTGGGGAGAGAGAAAGAGAAGAGAGTCCAGCCAACCTGCATGAGATGGCAACCACTTCAAAGACGCCGGGCCGCACTGGCGATCTGTTCCACGGTGTGTGAGGGGTGTATGAAAGGCAGAAATGGCCGCCGTGTGAGTCCCTGCCAAAGCTACCTCGGGGAGAAATGTTGGAAAAATATGATTTTTCACACAGCCATCTCGGAGGGGGGGGGGGGGTTGAGGGGGAAAAACAGGGAGAATAAGAAAGAAGATGAGAAACTGAGGGGCTGCATTAAAAAAAGAAGGATAGATGGATGGCTGAGCAGAGTGGGGCTAATTATTTCACTCCACTTGTGGGTCCTGAAGGTTTTGTTGGGTCAGAAGTACAGCCAAGATGCAGAGCTGAAGACTGCATTTGGCTTAATTGTGCAGTTGTGTTTTACACAATAGTAAACGGTGGGATTCTGGATAAGTCATGAGGCATACAGCGAGCACAGTTTCCGTTAAGGAGGCCTGACTGCAGGAGGCAGGAGTATAAAATCATTTCACATGACTTAAGCAAAAAGCATTTGACTTATGCCGGAAATTCAGCCGTGTATTTATGTGTTAGTGTGCGTGTGTGTGTGTGTGTGCGTGTGGAGTGAAAATCAAAAGCGCTAATATGCAAATAAGTGAGGTGAAACTTTTGAATGTCTGAGTAATAGATGTACACATGTTAAACTATAGCAGCCTGAACAATAGCTGTCCCAGCTCAGCGTAAAAAAAAAAAAAAAGATCCTTTCACCAAAACTGTTACGGTGAAACAAGTTTGAACAGAGCACACATTGTGACACACCCCAAGATTCACTAGGCTTGGCACCTTGCCTGTCAACTAGTGATCTTGCTCGACAGGCTAGGCTATGGACTGTGGCCTTTAGATAATACTATGCCAATTGTAACACTGAACTTTCCAGGCTGCAACATTTCGCTGCCACACTGCTCGAACCATCCACTATAGGTAACCCAACACCACCGGCTCCCCTTTTCCTCCATGGATCCTTATATTCAAGCTTTTTTTAATGGCCTAACCACACTCAGTTAAGGCCTCGCCACACTGGCTAAGTGCGTTTAACAATGAGGTTTGAGCTGGTACAATCAGCCCTTTGTGTCACACAAGGACTGATCCATGGGGAGATTTTCTTGTGGTTATGGTTCTAATACAGCAGAGTTTACCACAAAGACCAGGAAGCATAGAGTTTCATTACAACACACACACACACACATACACAGATACACACTCAGTATGACTCAATGAGGCAGCGTGCTGAGCTCATTTCAAATGTCTCGCCCACTTTCAACTTCACCAAAATGACACTCTAAAAATGTATTTAATAATACAGCAAGGTTCACGCCCACCCCCCCAGCTTGGCACCAATAACAGTCTTGGCTTTGATTTGACTGACAGGTTCAGTGGTTGGCAGGTTTTCTCAACAACAACCGCAATGCAACCAACTGTGAAATTATAGACCCAAAATCAAAACTAAATGAGGACTGTAATATCATTGCCAATTATGAACCATTGTCTAATGGTGCGTTTACCTTAAGAAATATAGACAGATAATTGGACAGCTGACATCACAAATTACATGTGGCCTGCAATTTAACATTTTGAGCCACTCGAGGCCTTTCTGCGTCGGTGTGCAGGTGTGACAGGCTGTCACATCAGCTGTGGTGAACCCATTGTATAGTTATGTAACACTGGTGTCGAAAACAAATTAAAATATGCGTTGACTTCCTGCTGATGTGACAGAGTATGCAGACAATGTGCCCTTCATGTGAGGCACAGGAATCAAGTTGCTCCTGTAAAGCTGGTCGGTGACAATAAATGTTATGGATGCTCTGTGTAATAATGCTGAATAAAAAGAAACATTTGCTTGTTGTTGATGACACTGAACATCCCTTCCACTCTGGATAATGCTATAGAGCACCGCTGGCAAACAAAAAGACATATAAAGGATCCTTTACACCATGTGTAATAAATACAATGAATAACCAGCACAAAAATATTCATGTATGCTGCAAGATTTCAAACAAATACAGTTAATTGTTTTGCACATATTTTGCTGCATTGCTGATGATTTGTGATTTGTGTTGTGTTTATTATTTTTTTATTGTGTATTTATTGTCTTTATTGGTGAGACAAAGACGTTTCCATTTCTAAATTACATCCAGATAGTGTTTCAGTCTATATAAAGTATTACATCTTATTTCTATGGGCCAACGTGTCTAACACATGGAGTCCAACTGTGTGTAAAGACTTACATTATTATTTCAACAGCAATATCTTATACGCTTCAGTATTTCTGGCTGTGTTGCTTGCCTCTGTGTTGCATTTCTGTGTTACTAGAAAAAATATTTTATTAGATCTGTCTGGATAAAACCAAACATTTAACAAATCCAGCCTGTGAGCAATGTGTCAAACTGCAGAGCACGTGAGATGCAGACACTGTAATCTCTTGAGTTAATCATAATAAAAGATCAATAATGTAGGTCACAGTTTTAGTAGATAATGCAAAAGCTTTAACTTAAAGGATGATAGAGATCATTTAAAGCTGATGTATCCCTGAGAAAAGCAATAAAAAGAGCCTGTTGTTCTGTATTCTTTTTAAAGTAGACGATAATAAAATATATTATTTATGTCTTAAAATTGCTGCAGGATTTAGACAAATAAATTATCATCCGACCAGAGATTCATCCTCTTTATTTTCAGATAGATATTACATGTTAGGTGCTTTTTATTCATGCTGCTTTTTCTATAAGCATCCTCAGCACTTGTTCTGGGGGCACAAACACGGTCTGTGTCACCTCACCTCCCCACCCCCTTGTAGTCGCTATAAAGTGTCATCAACTACGCAAATGAAGTGCCCATTGATAAAAAAAAAAAAAAAAAACAGCAGCCGCCTCAGACAGAAAAGACACAGTCCGGGCGCAAGGTGGAGGACGGCGCAGCAGCCCTGAGCCACGCTGACTTAAAGGATGCCTGAATATGATGATAATAATGATGATAATAATAAATACCGCCCACACACTCTGTCCCTATATGCTGGCCTTTCAGATCTCCTCTCCAGCAACCATCAGACTGCGCTCACATGCCTGTTTTATTCTGTTTGATCTGAGCAGCGCAGGAGCATCAGCCCCCACTTCGCCAATCTGTCTGCAGGGCCACTCAAACACCTCTGCAAACACATCAGCCTGCACGCTGTTAACCCATCAGTGAGGGGTCATTTCACTTAAAGTAGTAAAGTGATCATTTTTATGTTATATTAGAGACATAATTGTTACAGTGTTATCAGGTCAAAAAACATGCAGTTCACAGAAAAGGTGGCAATGCATCTTAACACTTGGAAAATATGAAGCTGCATTAAAATGTATTGTTGGGGTGCAAGAAATCTAGAATAATCAGCATATTTGTAGTTTTTTCCTAATCAAATCAAAGTGAGTTTAGTTGCTTTTTAACTCCTACTTTTGCAAATAACACATACATATTCTCTCTCTCTCTCTCTCTCTCTCTCTCTCTCTCTCTCTCTCTCTCTCTCTCACACACACACACACACACACACACACAAACACACACACACAGGTGTGTTACGCTGTTGTATCATCATCTGTGGCTTCACACACTCCAAAGCTACTTATGCCTGTATCCAACAAAGTGCTGATCTTCTTACACAGACATGAAAAAAGGCTAAAAGATAACTGCAGGGATGCAGTTAAACACATGTAATGTTTAGTTTAGTCTCAGACCAATACTTCACCCTATAGACCCAACAGAGGGGAACTATTGAGTTACACAGCACGTACCATTATAGCGCGGGGAGATCTGCCAACCCTCTCAATGCCCCATTTTCCTTTAAAAGTTCAGCTTCCAAAAAAGTGAGAGAGGGAGTGAGGGCTGAGGGAGGAAGACTTGGTTTCTTCGCTGTTGCCGGAAGCAAAAAAAAGGACCTTTAAACAAGTCAGCCTTAGGCCCAGATAGAAAAAAACACGCTCTTTCAAGAGTGGGTCCACTCTGCAAGAGATAGGAGGAAAAGAGGACAGCAGCGCCGAGCCCTCCGTTTACCGCTGTTTGGCCTCAGATGAGCCCATGTCCTGCAGCCAGAAGTCAGGGAGACGTCTGCGTCAAAGTCCCGAGGTGCGTCCTTCAGCCGCCAAACTTGTCCAGCAGATTGGGAGACGCTTAAAAACTCCCGCGAAATAATATTAATAACACGATTTTTTAAAAAAAATTAATGGACGGGAGAGGTGATGCAAAGTAAGTTTTGTTTATATTATTTTTCCTTGTGTAGGCTTCGCAGTCTGGCAGCTTCTGTCTCCAAAACGTGTCCAAAAGCGGCTGTCTCCTGCGCCGCGCGTCCGATCTGTTTTACCCTCGTATCTCTCTCTCTCTCTCTCTCTCTCTCTCTCTCTCTCTCTCTCTCTCCTCTCGCTTGTTCTACACACATACACAGACACACACACACACACACACAGTTACACACAAACGGGGGGACACCCCTGGTCCCTCGCCGCCTCCTCCTCAAAGCTGACGAGATGAAAGAGCAGCTCGCGTTGTGCTTCTTCAGATCGCTATAGCCTCACCGACGGCAGAATGCCTGCACAGCGACACGTAGTCGGTCCGGGCTTCAGCGGGGCTATGGATGGCTCGGCGCGTAAAATGGAAACCCTCCGTGCGCTCCGGCAGCGACGACAGATACCCTACACTTCCCTGCCCCAAAAATATCAGCCACTAAATAGCTCACCTCAGCAGCGTGCGCCCTGTTCACACACGCACACACAAGAAAATAATAGACGGGGAATTAGGGCAGTTGTTTACACTGAAGGTGGGGGCCGGTGCTTCAGCCGGCAGCGAGCGTCGAACTGGTGAATTATTAGGTGAATTATTAATAAAGCGAGCGGTGTGCAGTCTGTCGCGGAGAGAGCGGAGCGGCCAGGGGAGCAGCTGGGGCTTTAGGAGCATTAGGAGGACCAGGGGCTAAATCACGGACGGCGGGGATTAGAGGCTGCACTGGCTCCTACCTACCGCCTGCGTGTATTGTAGGTTTCAGAGCGGCACTGTGTGAGCACGGCTGGGTCCGAGCCGAGCTGCTCCAAATGTAGGTAGTTTTTAAATGTCAAAACCTGGAGCCGAGCTCAGGCAACAAAAAGGTCACGAGTTTCATCTAAAGGAGTCGTTACTAGAACAAGTAATCTCTCAGTTTCCATGCAGTTGATCAAATTGGCCAAAAAAATATCAACAGATATTTAGTGGATATGAGCAGGTTCAGAGGGGTTTTTTGGAGGACTTTCCATATGTTTGGATTGGTAGGATTATGACAAATGCACCAGGTTGACTATTGTGTTCATATTGTCATTCATAATCATGGCAGTTGTCATGGCTCCAATGGCATTTTGCAAGCTTTAACTTTTTAAAAAACACTTCACTAACACAGATTTGCTGTCTCGCAACAGAATGACGCAGTGAAGCAACAGGATTAAATGTGAGTGAGATTTTATAGAGCGCAGAGATATTGTAAGCCATAAAAGATCTGACTTTTGGGAAATAACTCCACAACACAAAATGCTCTTTTTTTTTTTAAAATTCACTAAAGAAAGTGCTTTTAGTTCGGGGGACTTAACAGCAGCCAGGACCAACAGATCTGTCCAAGACACCAGAGAGACAAGAGTAAAACACATGTGGACATGCTCTCTGATTATTTAGGAAAAGGGCCAAAGGGAAGTTCAAAACGCCAAAGGAGTTTCAGATTGAACTAAGTGATCTGTAAATGTGCTGGTGTGACGTTCAGCAAGTTTAACCAATTTGATATTTTCAAAACTGAATCAAGTGTTGGCCAGAAGGACACAGTGTTGCTCCAAAGCGGCATGACACAAAGAAAAATGGCCCTCTAAAATAAGCAGGAAAACATGACATCTTTCAGACATGGTGTAGATATAAAACATTGTCAAATAAAAAAAAAAAAGAGTTAAAAAGCGGTTTGAAAATCCTCACGTTTCTCGCTGTATTGCGCTGATTTGAATAGAAATTAAAGCTGCTCTGAGCAAAACAGGTATTTTTAAATGTCAGGCTTTGCTAAACAAATAATCAGCGCCTAGTTTAAATGAACAATACATATTTTTATTGTTGCTATATGTGAATGTAGCCGTGCTGATTCTTATTGTCTGAATAAAGCAGCTGAGTCTCTTTCTGCCTGTTTTCAGCGTGTGTCGTTATCCGTCTTCTTTTAAATCAGACGTCTAATGACAAAATTCCTCCAACATGACGGCTTATCAATAATTAAAAGTTGACCTCCCCACACATTTGGCCACATCAATTATTCATGTGTAATTGAATTTGTGGTTTAAGTGTTTGTTTCAGCCTAATTTTGGATTATTCACTTTAACTCGACAGTGGTGTCTGTGGGTGACGTGAGGGTTTTTTTTTCTGGCGTCGTTGAAGCTTTTGAGGTAACGGAGGCCTCGATGGCTCATTTCACTCAACAGCACAGAGTCACAATTCATCTTTTTTTGTTGGTGTCGTTGTTTTAATGTTGTTTAGCAATCAGATCAACAAAGACTGCTGCATAAAAAATGATTTTGGTATTTAGATGAATGCAAAAAAGGCAAATAATTAAAGTGCACTTTCTCTACAAGTCACCTTGAGTCTGCAGACAAACATTCACCTGTTCATTAACAAACATTCACCTGTTCATTAACAAACATTCACCTGTTCATTTACAGTCACAGGTCAGTTTTGGCAGTAAATTCAAAGATTTTCTTCTCAGATTTCGATCATCAAAATTCGTATTTTTCAAACTGTATTGATCTCTCCATATCAAACCAATCAATCAATTTCATTGTCGTGAGAAAATGTGAAAAAGGCCATCTATGCATATTCCCTAATTGTCTATTTTTTGTGACATTTATGCTACAAAAAATTACAAAAAAATGTGATTTTGGCTTTTTATTCTTAAAAATATTAATAGTATTATTTTCAAGATGAACCATTTGGAACCATTTTTTGGGGGAAATGAAATGGTGGTGACAAGTTAACGTTGTTTGCAAGTTGAGCAGTCAGTTATTACAGTGATGAAATGTTAGTGAAGGCCTGAACATGTATTCAAATAAATATCAGTATATAAAAAATAACAACATCATCAAAAGCACCGATATACAACAACAACAACAACAACGATAATTAATAATAATAGAAATAATAATAATAATAATAACAACAATAATAACAATAATAATAGCATTAATAATAATAATAATAATAATGATGATGATAATGCAGCCTAATTGATAATTCTACACGGTCTAATGATTTATTGATTGAATGACATGTCAGCCTCAAGCGGTTGTATAATTTTCACACTTTATACCATGACCTTCTTAAATGTGTGTTTCCTCATTTTCTATTTCAATATTAATTCTGGTGTCTTTTTCCAGATGCTGATGACTGGGAAGCTCCTACATGCCCGGCGGCCTGTTTGGAGATGATTGGAAAAACACCAAAGTGTGCCTCTAAACCCAAATAATCCCACGACACGATTTTTTTTCTAAACTCTTAATTAATCTACAAACAACATGTTGTGCAGTTAGACCGCACTGTTCACTCTGCACGACTGACGGTGGTCTGAAAGTTACAGCAGGCCCGGCAGGACTGTTTTATTTTCTTTACGAGCTTCAGGTAAAACGTGTGCTGCTAAAAAAATTAAACAAAATCGAGCAAACGTGTTTGAAGAACGAAAAAAAAATCCGCAGCTCTGTTTGCAGCGTGTTTATAGATGACCAAGTATGAAGGTGTTTCATTTGAACAACCTACTGATTGTTAATCAAGGTGCTTGTTAATCAAGTTTTTTCAGGTAACCTTTTTTTTTTTTTAATGAATTTTCCATCATATTAAATCTAAAAGCTGCACCAATGCAGAATTGTTGTTCAGTGTTTTATGGGCGCATTGAACTGCAAAATACATCTGTGGTGAAATTTAAAGGAAGATAAAAACACGCAATTAAAAAAAACAAAACGCACTTTTATCCAGTTGAGTTCATTAATCAGGTCAATTTATCACAAGAAATAATCTGAATTAAAAACAGAATTACACCTGGACTGAATGTGTTCGACCATTAAAATAACAATTTAACATACAATCAAATATCTGCATGTCTTTGCCAAAATGATGAAAGTTTGGACTAAAAACTTGATCAAACAGGTTTTAACGTGTGCAGTTTATAACCTGTAAAAAGTGGACGAACTTTCGCAACAACAACAAAAAAAAAAAGAATAAATAGAAAAACAATCTCATGTGTTCATTGGAAATCTGCAAACTGAATCATTAATGCGAAATTGAGGACAAACACTTGCATTTGTCTATTAATGTGGCTCAGATAATAATTTATACTGCCTCGTCCTGATGCTAATGCACCATATGCTTAGCAGTTGACCTCGTTTCAATTAGGCAACAATTCCCATGTTTTCCTTTAAAAAAATGATTGTGGATGAAAATGAGAAGTGCTGGTCTAATTTTAACGTGATTTCCCCAAAAACCATCACGACCAACTGTGTGTTTGTGTGTTTTGTGGCGTCAGAGAACACAATAATAATAATAAAACTCCAATTATTTTGTCATAACCTCTTCATTCATATTATTAAAGCAAAATAAAAAAAGGAGCCACTGGAAAGTTGATATGTTTTATTCCTTTTAAATGTTTCTTGGAAGAAAATATAAAATGTTAAACTAAAAACAAAAAAAAATCCAAAATACCATATTGATATGTTCCAAAAGGAGAAAAACAAACTGTAGGAAATGTGTTGGCCTGTATTGGCTCTAATCATGTAAGGCAACCTATAAGCGTCAATTAGGCTGAGCTTTGGGTTAATGAAAGCCCTGAGCAGTGAGTCTCACCACAGCCCCCTAAACCAGCCATTACCCCAGACCACAATGGCTGTGATACCACGCTGTTTTAAGACCCAGCATTATGTGGGCAATAAGTTCCCTAAACCTCACTGTGAGAAGAGAAGGGCACACTGTGGGATCAGGCAGGCAAAGTTCAGACAACATGGAGGGACTTTTTTCTAAGTCTTAAACGCTTGTCTGTAAACCCCAAAATGAATCAGAGGAGAGTTTTTTTTTTTTCTCCTGAAAATTACAAAGCTGTAAAACAACTATAGAGCATGACTGACTTGTTGAGACTAATTATCAGAGAAGAGGCAGAGAAGAGGAAGTTGCTGGTCGTTGGATGGCATTAAGGTAAAGTGCAGCAGATAAATATTCACTTATTAACGATGGACTTGGCGTCGGCAGCTTGTTTACAGGTTTACAGGAGCAGAGGAACAAGGTACAGGCCTGAAAAAGAGTTTGTCAGATTGCAAAGTGCACCGCCGCATGAACTTCAATCAACAGGTACACATTTAATCAAATGATATATTGAATATTAAGATGTATAATAAGGATAACAATATGAGATCAATTTTAGCTCGTTACAGAGAACAATCTGGCTTCTGAGCAACTCAGAAATCAATCAAACGGATCAATTAAGCCCCTGTATGTGGGGTAAGAATCGGCACACAAAGGTGAAAGGTTGTTCCCTTCTTGGTCCTCAAACCAAAGCCTCAGCAGTATGATTTGTATATCTAAAATGAAATAATTGATTATTACAAAAGATGGTGGTGACAGTAAACTGAAGCAATATAACTCAGGGTGAGCTAAGGACAAAATAATAAAAGAAGAGCTAAAAAAAACCCTGTGTGAAACAGGCAAACAAAAGACATTTCCTACATCTGACTCCCATCTAAAAAAAAACAGGAGAAAGCAGCATAAAAATGACAGCAAACAGTTCTTTTTTTTTTTTTTTTTTTTTTACTAAATGTGAATATTGCATTTGCAGACGTACGGTTACAAAGATATGTGGCCTTTTAGGATCACACAAACTATCAATTAGAAAAGTCACAAACAACAACTACGAAGGGACAAGCAAAGAAAAGCAAAAAATAGCCGAGCATGGAAGAGCATGGAGTAACTATATTCCTGACTGATAAGCCAAATGTTAGATTCATAACAGTGTCAGCCTCAGAGGGACACACCACACAAATAAAAAGGCCTCAGTCCCCATTAAAGCACCTCACACTGACTCCTGGCTGCAGCACTGCTGACATCTACTCCCAGCCTGCTCTCACTGCCCTCTGCTGCACTGAAGTGAGGGGAAACTTAAATCCTTGCTTGGCCTTATACAAAATATACTCTACACCAGACCATATATCAAACTCCGATGGTGCTATTTTTCCTGTCTACAATCTTCATTCCTCTCCCCGCTGGAAGAAATGGCCCTGAGAATTCTGCGTCTCCATGCGAGAAGTGCAATAAGCGGCGGAAAGGAGGAAAAAACAAGGCTCTTTTTGTCTGCGGTGGCCGAGGTTTTATCCCAGCATTGCCGAGTGTTGTCTAGCATTACAAATCTCAGCCCTGGCCTGGATGGACACAGGAGGGCTCTGCTGGCCCTGCTCACACTGTGTGCATCCTTTACGCTCTGCCATGCAAATAAACCCAAATGAGAGAGCAGCTGAGAGAGAGAGAGAGAGATGGAGATGGAGGGTTGGTAAAGGGGGGGAAAAAAAAGATGCAAGGAAAGAAGGGAATGGAGATGGCTGCAAGGAAGAAGTTACGAAATGCATGTGGCAATGAATCAAGGAAGGAATGGAGGATGGAAGGAAGGAAGGAAGGAAGGAAGGAAGGAAATAGTTTAGAGTAGTTGCATAGGGACAAAAAAAGAGTAAGTCTCTGTGTGTTTGTGTGCAACAGAGACAGAAAGAAAGAGAAAAAGAGTGGGCACTAACCGGCCTTTGGAGGGGTGAGGAATGCCCGGCCCTGGCACAGGAGAATAGGATGGAGGGTGGAGTATTTTCACATTGCTGCTGCCAGCCGAGCACATTCCCACTACAGAGTCATGGAGACTTTTTAACCTAAAGATTTTGAAGCAGCCGCAGTTTCCTCAAGGAGACTTCTCACATGCTGCAGGCGTGAATAATAATGCAGTATAGGTCTTATAAATGTTGAATGCAGCTTCTAAAATTACACCAAGTGATGCTGAAATCATCTGCTGGAGCCAAAAAAGAGGACATGAGAGTAATGTTTTTTTTTTTTTTTTTTTAGATTGATATTTGTTGGCATTTTTGTCTTTTTATTCAATAGTTGAGAGCAGACATGGACAGAAGAGAGCGAAGGGGCTGACATGCAACAAAGGTCCGAGAGCCGAGGACATTGTGTGAGCCTTACACCGCTAGAGCATGGGGACGCACGCGCGCGCACACACACACACACACACACACACGCTCTGATGAGTGCATTATTTTAAAAAGGAAATGATATGAGAGATTATAAATGAGAGGGCCATTTACTCCTTTCACTCAAAAAAGAAGATGAAAATGTCTCGACAATATTAAGTTTCCCTTATTATTCAGTTTATTTTGTAAATTATTTGTCTGACAATGTAAGAAAAATAAAATCATTCACACAATTCACACTTGATCTGCGCACATCCTAGTCAAGTGCTGCACTTCAAACACTTACTTGAGTATTTCCATCTTATTTCTACTTTATATTTCTACTTCACTACATTCATCTGACAGCTAGAGTTACGCGTTACTTTATGAACTGATGCAAAACTTATGATCATCTTATAAAATATGATGCACTGATATAGATTAAACAACCCAACAGTATATAAAGTAGTTAAAATGAGCTCCACTTGCACCAGCTGCAACATTAAAATACTGTTTATGTGTAAATGCACCTGCAATAATAATCCACTAGTATAATATGTAATAATATAACACTGACAGGGGCCATTCTTTACATTTTTACTTGTAATGTTTTCACATTGTTTTTTTATTGCTACTTTTACATAAAGGTTAAGTTTAGCAGCGCTTCTGTGGTTTTACTAGACGTTTTACTGCACACAGCTCCACGTTTGACAGTGAGAGGACGGGACGTGAAGACTGTGCTGAGCCGTTTGTCTTTCTGAAGAGAGACCTAACCTTTCTGAGAAACTACACTGTGGCTAGTGTAATGCGTGCTCAAGTGTCTTTGTGTTTCTGACGGTGAAGTGGCTTATCAATGAGTAACATTAGGCTCAGCTTTGATAACACACACACACACACACACACACACGCGCACACACACACACACAGTTAAACTGATAAAGCATAAGTGCAGTTTTGAATCAGATATTTTGTATCCGCAACAACATGGATCACTAACAGTTATATTATTATTATTATTTTTTAGAGATTGATTGACAGAAAATTCATTTAAAAAATTTTATCACTAATTTGATAATTGATTAATAGTTTCAATCATTTTCTCTTAATAATAAATGACATATCTTTAACATAACAGGTGACATAAAATTGGGTTCTGAGAAATTTTGATGCAAATTTTTTGACATTTCAGAGGAAATGAAATCAGATTAATTGACAATGTAAAGAATTGTTATTATTATTATTATTATCATTATTATTATTATTAATAATAATAATAATAATTAATACTGTTTAAACAGAAACTAATGACCTCCTATCAAGGACACACTCCTGCCTGTATCTGTGTGAAGGAAGCAGGCAGATACTCCCTGACATCACTCCTCTTTGTGTCATAAACAGTTAGCAAACGTGACCTGATGTGAGGTCACCTGGACTGACAGCACACACTGGCTGCCATTGTGCCTCCGTGTCTCCACCCATCCTGCGAGCGGGGACGGCCTCAGCTCCGAGTAGATTTGTTGTGGGCTGGGCAGGTCAGCGCGGGTGCAGTGTAAAAGTTAGAATTAGTTAGTTTTATGTTTGTGTGAAGAGGAGGAGGAGGAGGAGGAGGAGGGTGGCTGAATGGAGGCTGTGTGTGTGTGTGTGTGCGCGCGCGTGTGTGTGTGTGTGTACGTGCTCCCCCAGGAGAAAAGAGGACTCCTAATCTGTTTTCCTGGCTCTTCTTTAAAGGGAGAGCAAGACACACTAGAGGCTCCCTCTGATCTGCTGCCCCATCCATCCCTCACTTTCTCTCTCTCTCTCTCCTCCATCTCTCCTTTCCTCGCCTCCATCATCTGTCTCTCGTTCCCTCTGCTTTTAGCCCTCGTTTTCTCGGCCCCCCGTCCCTATGCTCTCTCATCTGTTGTGTTGGCCCGCTCTGGTCTTTGTATGGCGACAGCCCCCATCTCCAGATACTGCCTAAGAGCTCTGATTCCACTTAATCACTCGGTTTTTTATTAGTTTTCCCTCGCAGGGTATTTTGTGTTCTGAATTGCGTTTATCTATTATGCTGTTTCAGATTTATTGCTTTAGGAGGCAGACTGTGTGGCACACTACCCACCAATACGGTACACGATGCTGTGATCTCTCTACGTCTGCCCCTCTTTATGCCTGTCTGCTTTCATCCCTTCAAAATTAAATGAACAAATACACAAGGAGGGTGCTGTGCCACACTTGCTCACAACTCCGCTCATACTTTTTCGTACACTTTTTCATTAGTTTTCTTTTATTGGGTCTCTTAAGCTCTCAACTGCATTCATTTAGCGTGGAGGGAGACCACAGGGGAAGATGGGTCTCTACACTCGGATCCATCTGTCCTGGCATCTTAGAGCCTCATTGCTTTACTTTACCAATTTCAAATGAAAATTGAAAGTCACAGGTATGGCTTTATTTCTCTGTGAGCACAGATGTCTGTCTGTGAATGAATCTTCAGTAATTTGCAGAATATTTAAAGTGGCTTAGTAGCGACTGTGGCACCTTTGGATCACACTGTATTCTGAAAAAAGCCACAAATATACAGTTCATTATTCATTAATTGAGTGCTATTGAGATTTTTTAGCAAACAGACTCTAATGCTTGGGGTCATTTTGGTGCATCAGCTTTTGCACTGCAGTCAGAAATGTTTATTCTACTTAATTAGGAGACATGGCATGCATACTCAAAATATTTTCCCCAAAATGGCGGCACACCATGCCTGCCCTCCATTTTGTTCTGTCAGTGGATCGAGTCTGGATCCTGCACCTGACTTGTTGGACCAGTGTTTGCATTTGAAAATACCCTCTCTCCATGCCCCGCTGTTACTATGCATCCCTCTTTTGGCTATTGGTCACCCAAAGTGTCGTTAACCTGCTGCGCCAATAGACGGGCGCCTTCTGATTGGCGTTCCCTCCCTCTCTGCTCTCCCGTGATGGGGGAGGGGTGGGGAGGGGGGCATGGGCGCTGGCCATCACCTCCACCAAATCCAGAACCAAATGAGAAATGAGAGAGAGCGAGAGACAGAGATAGGCAGATAGAGAGTGAGCGAGGATGCAGTGAAAATGATGATTATACATTGATAATCAAGACAAAGCAAAGATACGTTGCCATATACACCACAACAGCTCCTTTTTTAAAAACGACAGAAAAAAATTAATATTCATGACCCTGTCCCTCCCATCCAAATTCAGCACCCTCCCTTCCTCCCCACCCAAATCCTCCCTCCTCCTCACTTCCTCTCCCCTCCATTGGGCGGCAACACTTGGTAGGGCACATGGTGAGACAGCTGTTGCAGGGCAACATGGGCATCTGTGGTGCTACGTAGAGAAGAGGAGATAGCGTGGGGGTGTTTTTAGAGGGGTGTTTTTAGGGGGATGGAGACGGCATCAAGAGAGAGTGAGAGTACCCTGTCTGTCCTCTGTGCGTACGCATACATGTGTTTGAGAAAAGAAAAGTTCCCGAGATTATTATTGGACCTGTGGGGGGAAAGGTGAAGAGGTATTTTAGGGACAGGCGCGAGAGAAGAAGAGAGTAAGAGTCTTCTTCTTCTTCTATGCCAAGCTGTGGATGAAAAGTAGCACCTGTCCTCCAAGCTATGACAGAAACAACATTAGCATAAGAGCACTAGGATGGACCGCTCCAAGACTGGAGTTAGTGCCTTCAACACCCAAACCCTTGCATGCACGCATGCATACACACACACACACACACACACTCTCTCTCCTCCCTGTCTGCATTTCATTTTGTCTTTCTCACACACACAGCTGACACCCCCCCCTCCCCTCCCTCTGCACCTTCCTCTTCAGAGGGAATGGGCGTTTTCCCAGGGTTATTATCACATGCCAGGTGCCCCCCCCTCCTCCTCCATATACACACACATAGACACAAACACACACACACATTTACCTCATCCCCACCCATCTTCCCTCCCCCAATTCCTCTCCCCTCTTCCCTCCCACATACACCCTTGCCATTTCTCTCTCCCCCAAAGCGCCAGCGCAGCCCCACCTCGCTATGCCAAAGTGGGCAGCCTCTGCCTTGGCGTTGCCTGGGCCTTCTGGTGCCCTAGATAGCTGCGTGAGTGTGTGTGCATGTGTGTGTGTGTTTGTGAGCACTGGCCCAGCTCTGTGCGGACACAGCCAGCCCTTTAAACTGTGTCAAGGCTCCAGATGCTGGGAGAGACTGGGATTAACACAGGCGTTTGTATGCAGACACATACGCACAAACAGACACACGCAAAATATTCTCTAGGCCCGTATATTGCATCATACCTCACATGCTGTGTGTTATGTGAGTTTTTTGTGTTTTTTTTTTTTTTTTTTGCCTGAATGAGTCTCACAAAGCAAGAAAAAAATATGAAAAAGACAAAGAAAAGACCCCGTACCTGCTTCATTATTTATTGAAACATTTTCACTGGAGCAGCGATGTCAATCTCCCTCTAAACCTGTGAACCCCCTTTTATGACATTAATAAAATGCTGGATCACACACAGAAATGTATGAGACAGGAAACAAAGGTATCAGAGATCCTATGGCGAACCAACAGACCCTGGCAGTGCGCTGAGATGATGTACTGATGCCAACGCAGCACCTCAGAGAGTGGATTTGGATTAGACAGACAGAGAAAAGGACCTCGGAGACCTGACATACACACACACCCCAGTGTCCGTACACTAGCCCTTTAGCAGCATGCCACTACCCCGAGGGCATGGATCCACACACACACACACGCACACATGCAAAGACAACCACGAATACCAACCAAGTGTCCACCTACTGTTTCTTTAGTGGTGTGCCACTGCCCTTAGGGTATGCAGCTTTACACACACACACACACACACACACACATGCAGACAGACACAAATACATTCACACAAACACACACCAGCATGCACATTCCACTGGTGATTCTGACATCATTGCAACTGAACGCAATGAATAGGACCGAAGTGATGTGAATGATAGTGAATTACCAAGACGGTCCCCCCGCAAACTAGCAAAGGCTACAGACTGCTAATTACAAGTATGCAAGCATGTGTGTCCAAGTGTGTGAAAAAGAGAGAGTGAGTGAATGTTTTCTTCCAGTGTTCAGCGTCTCTCTCTCTCTGTGTCTTGCTGAGCAGTAGTTATGGTGCCAGTTATGGAGTGTTTGCCATAGCAGGGAGCTGCCTTGGCACCGTGCCCTAATTTAGGGGAATTAAAAAGCACTAGACAGGCCCCTTTGTGGCACCGTGCGCCTGCTTTAATCTCCCCACGCCTCAGCGGGCACCCACAGCACCAGGAGTGGGCACCGTGCCCACATGACCCCAGGCAATATGGAAATCGCCACCAAAAATCCTAACTAAGCGCCGAGCCCTGCCCCTGGTGCACAGTGTACACAGTACACACAGACATGCGCAAAACGATGCTATCACACACACACACACACACACACACACTGCAAGAGGGACAACACCCAGCTCACAATGGTGCTTTGCACACTGTACTCACACACTAATACTTAGACATATGATTAAAAACATGAAAAAGTAATTGCCGGCTGTTCACATGTGTACATAATTACAACACTGAGATACACACATGCAAACACGCGTTTAGTTGTTTCAGAAGGCCACAGGGCCATGAAATGAAATACTCCTGTTGTTGTCCCTCCTGGCACATATGCCAGCATGTACACACACACACACATTCACTTTTCCACTCATCCGAAGTTGGTGTGTGTTCTCTTTGAAGTGTAGGTGAGTGTAATGCTTGTCATGAGGTCATCCATCAGGGCTAATGAAACTGGCAGACCCTGACACTGTCTCACTGGGCAGCACCGCTGGCGCCGCAAGCTAACTCAAGGAGAAATGGACTGATTTAATTACACAGCGAGGGCACACGCACACACACACGCACACACACACACACACACACACACACACGTAAACACACCTGCACACACATGCACAATGAAAAAAGACATACATGGACACATGGAAGCATGCAAACTTTGAACACAGGTACACGAACATGAGTAAACGTGCCGTCACACAAATATGCAGACACATACTTTAAAAAAAGGCAAATATTGGGGCATTACACACACACACACGCACACACACACACACACACACACAGAGCTCACAACACTTAATCAAATATTGCCCATTAGCCACATCTTGCCAATGCCATGTAATGCCAGCTAGCAGACTGGTGCAACCTCCGAAAGTAGATGGAAAAGTGTTAACTCAACATGGACGTTTACCTTTTGCTGATAAAGAGAACTGAGTGCACCATCAGACATGGTAATGATATGTTAAGGTGGACTTGTCATCTCTAAAGCAAAACTCATTGAAGGCACCATTAGTGAGCTAGCTACCCCTCCTCACTGCAGGTTCACAATGTTCCCTTCCCTAAAACAAAGACCCACTTTGGCCCTGAAACAGGACGCACTCCCATCCCTCTCTCTCTCTCTCTCACTCTCCTGCTCCCTCTCTCGCTCTCTCTCTCTCCCTCCCTGTCCATTTGTCTCCCTACTGGTTTCACTTAATAAGCTTCAAAGGTTTCTGGGCAACGTGGCTTTCAAAAAAAAAAAAAAAAAAAAAAAGTTACCATGGCATTTTTTTGGCACAGCATCTTCCCTCTTGCTGAGGATATGGGGTTGCCATGACATCGGTGGGCACCTTATAAAGCATACAATTGTGTACTGTATGTGTGTGTGTGCGTGCACATGTGTGTGTGTGTGTGTGTGTGTGTGTCCGCGCGTGATGGACATCTTGTGCCAACCTCGGCTAAATGCTTAGACACTGGTAGGAAACCCAGGACAGCGGCAACGCCAGCGACAGGGTTCAATTTTGCCCGCCAACTCATGCTTACAGTCCACTATATCCCCCCAACACACATACATGCACACACTCCGAAAGCTCTCTATTCTACTCCATTCTAATCTATTGATGTTTAGGGTATAAATTGGGAAATATATTAAAATGATAATTGATCAAATTTCACTGACAATTTGCATTAAACGATTTTCAAACTGAACATAAAATAAAAACATACCATAAAATATTGTCGGCTTTGACATATTATTGAAGAATAAACTCAACAACAAAAGAACTGGCTAAGAAAAAATAGCATACATGCATTTTCTGCGAGTACATTCTGTGTTTGTTTTGGTTAAACTTACCCCAGCGAGGCTCAAATCCAAGTGCTAACTTTAAAATTGGCTCTAGATTTCCACTGATGGTTAATGTTTTCATATTGGCATCTGTCTTTGTCTCTGCTAATATTCTGTGTTAGCGCGCGCGTGTGTGTGTGTGTGTCTGTGTGTGTGTGCACTCCAAAGTAATTAACAGTGGAGAAATAACCTGTAATTTTTAATCAACAATATACACAGTCATTAAGTGAGTAAGGGCAGAGCCACAGGCAATATTCCTCTAATGGTCTGTGTGTGTGTGTGTCTGGTGTGAAAGCAATATATGACAGGGTTAGACAGCATAATTCTTGTTCTTTTCATGATAGTCAAGTGGTTCCTTGACCTCAGAGTTGTATTTGCCCAAAGTGAAACAACAATTTGAGGTCTGAGTTAGTCACCACACACTTCAGGACACTTCAGTCTCCACTGTGAAGTGAATGGGAGCCGTGAGCAACTGCAGCATGTCTCTAATTTTGGCCAGCAAGTACGGATCTGAATTTAGGCTGATTAAACATAGCCGTCTTCTAAATTGTGTTACATCTCACAGTTGCCCCTATAATTTCCTTCTTTTTTTGTAATAGAAGTGACAAAATTGTTGCGTTTTCCAATTCTAATAAACAAGCATCATGACACGATGTTTAAAAAGGAATTACTATTAATTAAAACCTTTTTGGAAAATGAAAAACTTCATAAAGACCTGGTGAAAACAGCCTGATTGTGCTCTGCTTGCCACGGACAGGGCTTCTAGTGGCCTCTAGTGGTTTGTATATGATGTTACTGTAATGTTTCATCAACAGATTCTGTAGACACTGTACATTACATCGGTTTATTATAGTGACACATTTTTTAAATGTGGGTCTGTATATACTGACCCACACTGTTTAAATAAACACCATAAATGTTATTTATGGTGTCATATAAGTAACTGCGCACAGAGATCTTTGACTTTTGGCTAAATTCTGCTTCATGAAAGGCTCTATTGCTCTGTAGTTGTTTTTCATGAGACAATAAAATTTTTGGTTTGTACCAAACATCAACAGAATACGTTAAATTCCACCAAAATTATTCTGACATTATTATGTAAAGCACTTAAAATTTTGTATCAGAGCAAGATATCATTTTGCTCATGCCAGAGAAACAATCATGCGCCTTGTGAGCACTGTGGGAAAGAGCCCACCAGAGATTTTCAAAATCATTTTTGACATATTAAGGGAATAAAAGCAATGTACCTTCATTAAAATGTAAGTAAATGCTCTTATAATCTTGTGTTTTCCTCCCAGTTAGTGCCATCTGTTCTATGTCCATTGAGCTTACTGTCCCTCGTGTGCTCTTTCAAAGTTTGTGCGACCTTTCCAAGCTAGCAGGAATGTGGATCATCTTGGGCTTTGCCAAAGTTTGCTTCAGTCCCCCCTTCGGTCCCACATGACAAAATTATATATGTAATTTCAAACTTTCCTAAAATTAGACAAATTCTGTGTTTTGGGTGAGACATGAGAATCGATCAGGCCAATAAGAGTGAACAGAGGATTGTGGAAGCTTTGGGAAATAAGCCTCTGACAGGTTCTGCAGTTGCAGTGAATATGTGTGGTACTAATCTGTGTTCAGCTTTGGTTCACCCCGGCAGTATAAAACACCCTACAGAGCTCAGGTCATATAATTTGCCTTCTCTCCAAAAAAAAAAAAAAATCCCTCCCTGGGACTCAGAGCATGAGTTTAATAGTTATTCTTATTAGCTTGTGCAACTGCTGGGAGCCTGCAAAATAAAATAGCTGTTTTTTTGTTGATCTGTTTACGCTCGCCTGAGGAACTTTACCGCCGAAGGAGCCAAGAGCAAAAAACTCTAGAGCAAAAAAAAAACCTTTCTCTCTCCCTCTCCCTCTCCCTCACAGCCAAAGTGGACTTATTATGTTACTGATGGCAGAATTCCCAGTGTGGAATTAGGACTTTGAGCTCCGATAACGTTCCTGAATCCCAGCACGGCGCTGCTTTTACTGGTGGTGGTCACACACTGCTTTCTGTCTTGCCCTGAGCCAAACCAGCCGAGGAATTAGTCATTAATAGGGGGACAACTTCAGGCTGCTACTGTTTCCCATACAGATAAAGAAAGAATATAATTGTACAATGATCTTTGTGATCTTGTTGGGGGTCCAGAAATGTTTCTCACTGTGTTTTTGAGAGTGTGTGAACAGTGTGTGGAACCCTTGACAATATCTGGATTTCTATAGATTCACATTAAAGAATTTGCTTATGAATGTTTGCATTCAGTCTTCACACAGCCTCCATACCTGAAATGACACCAGCTTTAGCTTTCAGTAACCTCCTTATCTATTTAAAGCCCCCACCCCCCGTACCTCTTGTTCCTTGTCATTAGCAGTATAGCCTCTGTGCCCCTGTGTTGCCATAGTAAAACAATAGTGTGCAAATCTTCCAATCTCCTTAATGTTCACTAATCTAATGAGTGCGGCGGGGATATTAAGCAGATTGCTGAGCATTACGTTTTACCATTAGAGACACAGCCACCAGCTATTTCAGCACTTCTGGACTTTTTTCCTCGAAAGCCCTCCCCCCAAAAAATCAGATTTTACCATTATTTCTCCAGTCTGATCCTATCGGCCTGCTGCGTCTTGCGTAGATTATGATTTGGCATGATGAAGAGAAGTAATCAAATCATGCTGCTGCTGCTGCTAAGTGTGGTTACTGCTGAGTGTGGGAGAAAGTGAGTGGGAGTATGTGTAACCGTATGTGTGTGTGTGCGTGTGTGTGCGTGTGTGTGTGCATGTGTGTGTGTGTGTGTGTTCGAAAAAGAGAGAGAAAGAGAGAAAATGGTGTGATAACAAGCCAAGTTAATAAAGGGAAACAATTAGGACATAAAAGATTGATATGGCCCAAGGATTTTAATGCTCTTGTCTGTCTTAATGAAATCCCTTCGACTATCTGCTTCACACACACACACACACACACACACACACACACATATATATAGTCATGTACGCACTCATTATGGTGGTCTCATTGCTTCCCTCAGGCTCTCCTGACAGGTGTGGCTCCCACACACAGACAAACATTCACACACACATACACACACACACACAGACCATGCCCTACAGGGCATTTTCCCTATCCTGGGACTGCACAATGGGCACTTTGTACACCCTCCCACCTCCCCACCCCAGCCCTCACCATCAACCCCCCACCGGCTTCCAGCACATCCCTCTTTAAATGGGAGATTATGCAAATGAGCTCACACCACCGCGGCACCCCACATATAAGTGATGTGCATTCAGTGAAATCTATAGTCTGTCTATGGGAGCATGTACGGGAGTCAGCACATGAATGTTTCCACTCACTGGGAGACGGATGTGGCCTAAATACACAGTCGACACCCCAGGTGCTTCAACCACACTAGAATATTCTTCCTATCAATCACGAGCTACAGTGCTTCATTGTTGTGTTTCATGTTCTGCCTAAAGGTTTTTCTTTTTTACCTCAAATATGTTGACATGAGCAAAGAAAATATTTCTCCAGCTTGCAGGCAAATTTCTGCATCCACAGCTGAGAAAATATACACATCTATCAGGTTTATAGCAGCTGTACATGAACTGATGCAGAGGAAAAAATATTCAGATCCTTTACTTACCGTAAAAGTAGCAGTATTACAATATGAAAACACTCATTACAAGTAAAAACCCTGCATTGAAAAAGTCACTTAAGTAAAAGTATTATTAGCAGAATGTACTTAAAGTATCACAAATATACAGTTAGTACTAATAATGCAGAAAAATTGTCCTTGAGTGTTATATTATTATAGACAATAAGATATTATTGGATTATCATTACTGATGCATTAATGTGTACTTTATATACCTTTGGGTAGTTTAATCTATAAGAGTGCATCATAATTTATAAACTCAGCATTTAAATGTTTTAAAATATTAAATATTATTTAGAAAAGTAACCAGAAACTAAAACTGTCAAATAAATTCAGTGGGGTAAAAAGTACAATATTTCCCTCTGATGTAATGAAGTAAAAAGCATAAAATGGAAATACCCAAGTGAAGTGCAAATTACAAGTACCTCAAAATTGTACTTATGTGTTGTACTTGATTAAATGCACTTTTGTTACATTCTAGGTTTGCAATTAACAATTATTTTCATTATTGATTAATCTGTCATTCATCTGTCATTTTTTTCTTGATCAATTAATCGATTAACAGTTTTGTCTATAAAATGTCAGAAAAAAGTGGAAAATGCCTGTTAAAGCCTCAGAGCCTCAGGTGACGTCTTCAAATGTCTTTTTTTGTCTGATCAACAGTCCAAAATCCAAAAATAGTTTATTATCATGTATGACAGAAAAAAGTTTCTCACATTCAAGAAGTTAAAACCAGCAATTTTTTTGGCATTTTCCCTTAAAAAATGGCAAAAAAATTATTCAGTTATTAAAATAGTTGCTGATTAATTTCTTTGATCAATTCATTGATTCATTCATTAATTGTTGCAGTTGTATTACATTCCACCATTCACATCTGTCAATGACTACTTTGATTGATCATTGATTCTGCGTGTGGGTAAATGTGCTGAATTAAAAGAATTCACAGCATTTGATTTTGAATTAATTTTGGGGGGAATATTGAGTAAACTGGGGGTCCTCCAGTGAAGCCAAGTTCATTTAAGAGATAAGGGTCAGGTGAGTAGAGGCAGCAACATGAGGACGTTTCTATCAGGTCAAGTAAAGCACAGTACACCGAAACTGCTGATACTTACTTCCATAGGGTGCCGATTAAACTGGTTTGTAGACGGAGACACATTAGAGATGAACACAAGATGACACACACACAAACACACACACCGCGGGCTTGTTACATACAGCAGTTAGGTTCAGGGTCAGGCCGGGACACAGGTTACCACAGGGTTAAAGCCTCGTGCACATGAGAAAAACAGCAGAAACAGATTTAAGAGAGAGGTGGATGCCAAGAGTGCCATCTGTTTGAGTTACCCCCCTTTCCAGTTTCCTCTCTCTCTCTCTCTCTCTCTCTCTCTCTCTCTCTCTCTCTCTCTCTCTCTCTCTCTCCCATCCCTCCCCGGCCTTCTCCATCTTTGTCTCTCTGCACATTCCCCCGTTCCCATCTCCCACTAAAGCCACATACATATTTTGTCAACAGCTAAATATTACCATTCATTATTTCTTTTTCGAGCACTGCTCGAGCACTGATAATAAACTAAGATGGTATAGATACAAGAACGAGTGTGGAGGTGGGGGGTGGGGGGGGTGGGGTGGGGGGGTAAGATAAGTCCAAATCTGGCAACCGTCTCAAGTGTAATGACACCTCCATCTCTATGGAAAACCATCCCCTTTTGTCTTCACTTGCATGGGAGCTCTTTCTTTTTACTGTTTTGTTCCCAGAAAACCCATGGAACATTTGCCAACATTTTTAAGAGCTGCGAAAAGCAGGATTTTTTTTTTCTGCTGGTTTTTTAAGTCTTCCACCTCGCAGGTGTTTCTTTTTAAGGCGTGCTCGACAATGCCAAGCTCGTCTTGGCTCGTCTTGAATGCCGCAGGCCTCGGGGGGAGAGAGAGAGAGAGAGAGAGAGAGAGAGAGAGAGAGGAAAAAAAGAGGTTGGAGAAATCTTATTGATTAGCAGTTGTCGCTTCCCTTTTCTTTATCTCACTATGGCTCTCCTTTTCTGCCTCACTCACTCTATCTCTACACACACTTTTTAAGTGTTGATAGGGGGATAAGAAACCTTTGTAGGACAAGCCAAGAATAAAAAAGGGAGCAAAAGAAATCTTAACTATAACTTAAAAACCCTCTGCTCTCCCACAGGAAGTGGCTAGATTGAAGTGTCAAAGAACAAAACTGCAGCTTTGAGTGAGACTTTTTTTTTTTTTTTTTAAATGTATGAAGAATTATGCATTTGAGTGTGTAAGTTCATATGTCAGAGTCTCTCAGAAAGTCCAACTGGCTCCAGGCTTGAATGTGGGGCTTTTATTAAGAGGTGTCTAATTTCCCTCAGACCTTTAGGCTAAACACTGGCTTCATAGATGCCGTCAAAACTGATTTATGATGCACGCCTATGTGTAATACAGAAAATAAAAAAGAATAATCAATCTTATCTCATTCGGATGTGCTCATATTTGTCTGATTAGTATTCTGTTGGTAATTGACACAATTGCAGCCAAACCTCGGTTCATTAATGTTAAGACAGATTGCTGCTCGTTAGAGCCACCATGTGGTGCAAACACAAACAGCAGTCATCTTGCTCAAAGTGGAGTCGATAGCTGTGTAAAGCACATTAAGTCTTAACAAAATGTCATGTAAAGGTAATACCTGCAATAGACAATAATAAAATCACGTTAATGCCGACTGATTCAGGTTTTTAAATTAGAGAAGGGGAGGGAGAAAGACAGAATAAACAGGTGGACTGCCAGTTAGGATCAGTGATACGCCGGCTGGATGCAAAGAAACACAGGACAAGAGGGAGGGAGGGGGAGAGCACAGAGATAGGGATGAAAAGAGGGAGCCGGGAAAGAAGTACCATCTGTTTTTTAGGGACAAGGAAGATAAAAATGTGAGTAGCGCTCAGAGGCAGAATGTTAGTAGAGACTCAGGGTGTGAGAAGACTCTGCGTACAGGGGGGAGGAAACTACAAGGGGCACGGAGAGGTAAGGGAGAGAGGGCAGATAAGAGGGAGGCGGACAGATGGAAGATAGGAAGATGTGAGAGAGAGAGAAAAGAGTGAGAGAGAGTGAGGAGGAGAGGGGACCAGAGATTGGGTCTGGCAGCGGTGGGAGCGCACTGGGCACGCTCACATCAGGAGGGGACATGACTCGACATGGCGGCTCAGCCCAGCTGGGTCAACGCTCTGCACTGCCATGTTGTTTTGGCTTGGTGCTCACTTCTCTTACAAACACACACACACACACACACACACATGCACAGGCGCACAACAAACCGACAAACAAATCCAGTTACCCCCAGCTTGCTCCCTCGTTCTCTCTCTCTCTCCCTCTGCCTCATATCTAGACACACACTCACTCACAGGCAAACACACACACAAGCTCACACCCAAAATGCCATGGTTTTGGCGAGCGCCGGCCGGGCAGGCGAGGGCCCTGGACTAATGGAAACGCCAAACTCGTTACTCTAACGCTGGGTGACAAGGGCACCTTGGGCTGCAGATGTTCCTGCTGATGACAGATGGAGCCTGGCACTGCCAGGGGACAGTGGGCCAGGCCTGCGCCAGCTCCATGCCACCTGCACCCCTCCTCTGTACCCCACCACACAAACTCAAACATACACACACTCCCTCGCTTTCTCACTTGGCCTATCTCTCTTGAACACTGGCGCACTACTCCCCCTTTTCTACCCCCACCTCCTATGTGTATGTCTGTCTCTCTCTCAATCACCCTTCCTCTCTTTCTCTCTCTCTCTACACACACACACACACACACACACACACTGGCATGCTCCTCTTCCTCCTCTGCCCACTGCGAGGATGACTGTTTGTCGACAGATATCTATGACACTGGCAGAATGTGTTGGATAAATTGTGTCTGTATTGGTATTGATCCTATTAGCAGTTTCATGAACGTAATTCAAGATGAGGAAATTAACAAACTGTTTTGTCATGAAATGTCCGTTGCAGCATCCTGATGAGCGCTGTAACAAAATGAGTTAGCAATATTTGTCACACGTTCTGTCACTGTTATCTGATGACTGAGTGTAGTCCATAGCAATTTACACTTTTTAACAGGAAGTGGATTCCAGATCAGCTAATGCATGATGGAGACTGTGTAATGATACCATTTATCTTCATGGAAGTGGTGACAGGCTTCTGGAGTTGATTCGCCATCCTGGCTCAAAGAGACAGTCCACCAGGATAATTTGCTTGATGCTGTTAGTTGCCAGATTACCAAAGTGTGCTCAGCTGTAATTTTGATGATGGTGGTTTTCGGAAAGGCTTCTGCTTTCAACTCACTCATGAAAAACCGTCTTGAATGTCACCAGTGATGCTTCTAACTGAGTCAATATGTGAGGTATCAGATAATTAATGTAGCTTGTCCTGCAAAAGGGTTTTATGGTTAGTTTTACACATATTAAATGTTTTATAAAAGGCCTCCATCGCATTTCTCATCGGTGCATTTAGTCAAATGTTACAGACAAATAAAAGGGAAATGGGCTGAGGACACATGAGGAAAACAGGGTAAGGTGAACCCAGGGTTCATATCAAAGTCTTTTTCTCACAGAAAATGTGATGAGATTCTGGAAAAGTGTTTGCACTGCCACGCCAGTTACAAATCCAGGCACATCGTCTGTCAGTCTGGGATTCCAACTGTTGAAAGAACACCAAGACACTAGAGATTCATATGTTTGCCGTTTCATAAATTTTGATAAATCTGACCAGGCCTGGTAGCCAAAGTTGTGTCTCCAGCTTGGCCCAATGTGGTCTTTCCCACTGTTGGAATTTGTGGACTGTGATATTGAACTACCCTGTGATTAATGTGTATTTTGACATTGAAATGTTCTTGAAGTCCTGTGAATGGAAGACAACAATGTGCGTGATCATAATCAATGTTTCATGGGAGCTTGAGAATCTGTCAGTGTAAAAACCACTTAGCAGATTCCAGTATTGTGTGGTGGTTGCAGATTTTTGGAACCTTTTTTGCTGTGCTACATATGACCGCCTTTGCTGCGCTGCAGCCCCCCTCCTTTACATTTTCACCACTCTTGCATCAAGCCTGCATCCCTCCACCCCTCCCATTGCCCACTTCATCCAAAAACCATGTGTGGCGTGTCATTTCAACTCCCTCCACACTGAAGAAGGGCCCCTAACAAAACAAAACAATTATCTCTCCCCTCGTTAGGACCTGGCTTGCATCCCCTCTCCCTCTCTAACTCCCCTCTTTCTCCTGCCGGACCCGGCCTTTGCTCTTTCGCTTCCGTGGCTGTCTCTGTGACAATAAGTTGAGCTGAGGGTCTCTTAAGTGCTTCTGAAGTGGAGCGTTTAGCTGATTTTAGGCTTCATGTTTCTTTTAAAGGCCTCAGCAGGAGCAGAGGCGCAGGATGGTCGTGGAATGGAGGAGAGGGTGAGGTGCCCATGAGAGAAAGATGAAGGGGAGGCAGGACAGCAGAAGTAGCGCGACGGATGATGGCATTTAGTGGTACGAGGCGGGCGCTGATGTGTGCTGGTGAAGATGAAGGGGGAATGGATGGGTTGGCAGTGGGCGGGTGAGCAGGTTTCACCGTGCCAGCTCTTAATTACTTTAATTGGAGTCATTAGCTAAGTGAGCATGAGAGACATCACCTGCATGGCATGCAGGACCGCACCTGCCACAGCGACATTGCTATCATCATCACACTCCAGCAGAGGGTTTACTGACAGCTCAACACTCAGCCACGCTAATGCTGCCACACAGAGGCTACAATCAGCACAAGTACAGTCAAACACACAGACAAACAAATATCCTCATATACATTTGTAATCTGCGGGCCGGTGGTCACTGGCATCAGGTAATATGAAGAAAGGAGTAGGACAAAAGCAAAACATAAGCAATAAAAGGTAACATTTATATACAATTATTGGTTCAGTGGCCAATCACAAAATAAGTTAAAGGTGCAGTGTGCAGAATTTAGTGGCATCTAACAGAACAGACTTGGCAGAAATTCATTATTATGTTTTCATTAGTGTATAATGACCTGAAAATAAGAATCATTGTGTTTCTGTTACCTTAGAATGAGCCTTTATATCTACATAGGGAGCGGGTCCTCTTCCACGGAGCCCGCCATGTTTCTACAGAAGCCCAGAATGGACAAACCAAACATTAGCTCTAGAGAGGGTCTTTCTCGTTTTTCACGAGTTTCACAGCCACCATAGGTTCTCCTACATGGTTGGAAAGGTTGGGGGGGGGGTGTGTATCAGTTAGTTGCAATCTGCAACCTCAGATGCCACTAAATACCACACGCTGGCACCTTAAGACTGTGCGACAACAACAATCATTTATTGCATGTCACATTGTGTGAGACGCCTATAAAATCTTGGTCATAATCTGTGTCAGACTGCACAGTATCAATTTGAGGCATGTCAGATTGTGCGCTGAATCCACGGTGAATCGTAGCTCTGCAATGTAAATAGATAAAAATAGTCATTGCGTCACCCATCTGCGTTTTGAAAATGCAGCAAAGACACAAATTTCTTTTTTGTTTCACCTCCATTGTTTTGTTTTTTGTGTGCCATTGGCACATTAAGTGCCAAACCTTATTCAAAAAACTGCACTTACAAAATGTCACGCTGGCCAGTTTATTCTGTGTCATTTCATGTCGTATTCTGATTGGTTTTTTTGTAGACTTGGGTCATAGCAGCAGTCACACTGTGAGAATTTGGTCTTAAATTTCTGCCACTGGCAGAATTTTGCCTCAAGCTGTCTTTGGTCACCAAAGCTCCAAATCAGTCATCAGTGGATGTGTCTCACAGTGTGATCTAGGCTCACTCTTTTGGATTGACGACTAAAGATTTTACCACGTTTCTCTCACGATTGTTAACTTTCATCTCAGACAGCCCAAAGTCGTGCAGTGTAAACAGGCCTTAAGGTGATGTACTCCACTTAAAAAACATGATTTAGGCTGCTGTGCTAAATACACTAAATTATACACATTTGCAGCTATAATCTTATAACACACATTTTTTTAAAGCGAAGCGCTTCCTAACAGAAATACCTGGTAATTTACAAACATGTAACCAAGTCAACTTTACAGAAGTATAAATATTAAGTGACCCTTTTTACACGTTATCAAAGTCTAAGTCTCAATTAGATAAAACTGGGACTTTAGATTCAACCCCTGGTTTTTGATTTCACTATAATATGAAAATGAGTGTGTATGATTGCTGTACACATATGGATGCACAGTACTTAACACGTGTTGTCTTTGTTATGGCTGTGATATCACTGCCAATGTCATTTCATTTCATTTTCAAGTTTTATTTATCACATACACATTATCAGGACAATGGCAGTGAAATGTTTTCCCACTGTGCCCCCCACCCCCATTGTGCAAAGAGGTAGCAGTCAGCAAACATCTAACTGAAACAAAGGCAAAAAAGGTGTACTCACACACACACACACACACACACACACACACACACACACACACACACACACACACACACACACCATTGTATCTACCCATTGTATTCTAGTAATAGTGACCATTATAGTACCAGATAGTAAAACTAAAGTAGGACTTATCCAATGACAAATTTTGATGTTGCAGTCTGCAGGCTACACCTATCTCAGTCCTTCTCAGCACCCCACAGACAGCCTGGCAGGCGGGCTGGCAGCCAGGCAGAATGGCAGTAGGCTGGCAGGCTTAGCCTGGGGCACTATCTCCAGCAGAGCCAACTTTGACCAGCTGGTCCAGACTAACACCACCGAGTGAGAATGTACCACTGCATCAGTGGGGAGGTAGATGTTAGCCATGGTCCAGACACCCTCACACCTAGAGCCTGACACCTACAGCAGTAAACCTGTACCGGTGGGATTTAGGTGAGAAGAGTCTGTCTGGCCTATGACTTAACAGGACATTACATTATTACAAATATTCCTCCTGGCATACCCCGCCACCATCCCAATTTCCTTCCAGAGAGTGCGTGATGGACCCCTGTTCACTCTCACTTGCTTGTGCCAGATCCAGGAGCCTGATCTGCTGTCCAGCCTGGTCCAGCCAATCTACCATGACGGTTTAGCTCCAGTAGACCCCCAAGCGGCTGGGAAAAATCTGGTGGACATTCCCCTTCCAGCAACATTCAGTTAGTTAGGTAGCTTAGCACCATATAGTCTACAATGCCACAACTAGAGATACAGAAGAACATCGATTACCATAAGAAACAATGAACCACAAAACACCTCACAGGGTTTGATTAACTGTATCTACCTAGCAAAGAAAGAATTCAAGAAAAACTTCCAAGTAAATGTAAAAAAAAGAGACCTCTAAACCTCTATTTGTAATTCAGTTTCCCCTTGATACACCTGGACTGAGCTGATATCGTTTGGTCCCCCCCCTCTTCCATCACACACACCTCCCAACCTTTTCCATCTCTGACAGTTAAAAGGCCTACACACAAGCAGAAAGAGCAGGCAGCTCATTGTGCGTTTTAAAGCGCTAACTAGGCCACTTAGCACCCCGTGACGCTGATCTGATCCCCGAGGCGCTGAACTTGGCAGCGGGCCCTCCTCCTTTCGCTCCTTCCTTTCCCCTCGCCATGGGAACCAGGCCATCCTTAATGACGCAGGAGTGCTCCGCCGGATCCCACAATGCAAAGGGGGCTGACATCTGTCTTGCTAAGTGGTGCACTCTCTTGTGCACCTTGTTTGTTCAATCAACAACCACCCTCCTCCTCTCCTTTTTTCGTCCCCTCCCTCCACTATGCCCATTTTCTTTTTTATCTCTCTTTCCTCAGAGAAAAAAAAAAGACAAAAGATTACACGAAGGGTGATACAGAGTTTGGAAAGAATAAACAGTGAGATAGTGAGATCACGACTCTCCCTTCAACACAATCATCATAATCATAATCATAATAATAATAATCATCATCATCATCATCATCACACACCAGCGCAACACAACAGTGGGGAAAATCTTTGTAGAGAGCAAGTGCACCATTGTATAACAGCAGAGCTGGATGACTACACAGAGCGCATGTTTAGCTGTAAATAACCCAGATTCTGACATTTTACAAACAACCACCTTCACTATGAAGAATGAGAATTTAAATAGCAGAGTTTGATCACCGTTAGCGCGGCTCTATGAGCCTCCCAACATCTCCACCTTCTGCATATTTAGAAAAAAACAAGTGCCTGATTAAAAGTGGCCCCTAATTCCTCATAGCTAAGACCTGAGCAAATATTTGTCCCATCAATCTCGGGAAATATAGCCATCAACCCAAGATGTTAATCACATGCTAATGGAAACCAAGGGACTCAATACACCCCCGTAGCGCAATGTACGCTTTCACTTTTTCAGAAAGCCCACGTGAATGCAAATGGCCATCTAAGCAGTCATTTTGACAGCATGCCAAGGCAACGTAAAGAGCCCCCTTCTTTGTGCTCCTCTGGGAATGTATGTAGGGATGTGTGGGATGAGTTCACTTTACCAGGCCCAGGTGCCAGGATATAAATGAATAATAGGTTTTATGGGCCCTAACTGAAAAAAAGCACACACACACACACATAATCACACATACCCACTCGCTCAAGTGCATCTGTGGTGAATGATGTTCAAATTCCCACAACTACACTGAAAAGAGATTGGGCATGAGAATAGGTGGTTCCTATACATAATTCAGGGGTCCATGCTGAAACAATTATGTTTGCTTACTGCTAAGTACCCGTGCTCAATAGCTCGTTTGCTCTCTAGTTTGGTGCTTTCAGATGTAAGTGCTATGTGCTAAAAGTCGGCAGGACACAGCTTTTTAATAAAATATAGGAGCTGACACTTGAACACTTGAATACGAGAGTGGGTGGAAAAAACAACAAATGCTCTTCATGTTTTTACTCGAGCTTTGCATGCAAACTAAATTGCACTAATCTAACAGTGTTGGGAGAAAACTAATTAGCAATGCCAGGCAAAAGGAATGTGGACAAACAGGCTCTTTTAATGACAATATTACACAACACAACATTTCAGTTTAGATTAATCTAAACAAAACTTTACATTAACACAAGTCCAGCGTGGACGGCTCCAACAGAAAATTGCATGACCAAAAATATATAGGTCATCTTGTCAACAATCGGTGGTGGAATAAGCCACCAGAGCACTCTGAATAACACATCCAGACTCATATACAAACACAAATACATCTACATATGTAAATATTGATTACAATTGTCAGAACAAAAAGATAATATCCATATCTTAGGAGTGACTTGACAATGAGCCAAAAAGAAGATAATATGAGGCTTCAGCTGTCTGAGTTAGTCAAAAAAGTGGATATTTTCCACAATTACAGTCTTTTTACTATAATAATTCCCTCTTTGTGTCTTGACAGACAGTGTTATCCTGGGCAGCTGCAGTGGAAGTAACAAAAAGAGGAAATTTGCACTAAAAAGACAGTAACTTTGAAAGATATTGACTTGATTTGACTAATTTGGACAGCTGAAGTCTCATATCAGCTTCAAATACATTTTTAAATTTTTTCACAGAAGGAGGACTGTGGATTTTGTCCCCCATCACTTACACTCACTTGAAAGTGCATTATGAAGGGATTTAATGGTCAGTATGAACAGGAGGAATGATTACAGCAAGAAAAACGTGTCAGTGTTGGTCTGGACACCTGACTATTGCTTTATGACAGACTTGAAATATGCGAACGTAACCTTTAACTGTAACAAATGACAAATTCAGAAAACAACAGTGTCATGTATTCGTGTCACCACGGCTGTAAAACAATTACAGGTGCGGGGAAGCCGCAGCCTCAGCATTCTTCTCCTCACGTCCCGTCTCACACTTGCACTCCTCCACCACCATCACTCGCCTCTCCCGGACTTCAGCTCCACAGCGCAGGGGCACAGCCACAGTGTGAGCTTTGGACGGGGCACAGCGGGAGCAGGGGGCCCGACCGTGGGACCCCACCCCGGCACCCGGCCCAGCAAACTCCCCTTCAGATGGGACGAACAGGGAGCTGCACTGGCCGAAACACAGCTTGTTGTGCACTGTTACTGTGTCGCATCCGTCTGCTGTCACACGCTGGGAGGATGACAGAGAAGCGCGAGATTAGGTTAAACATCACAGCAATATTGTCAGTGTTGATTTACCTCTGAGGGCGTAAAAATCAACACAATGTGTTTATGTAGGTCCACACCATCGCTTCTAATCCACCAGCAGAGCCATAATCAGCTTTATGAGTGAGCAGACATCTCTCTAATTGCCACTGAAAAATCATCACTTCCTCGCACTGGGAAATTAGCTATATTCTATTTCAGTGTGTAAAAAAATCACTCATCTTAATGCTATTTTTCATGCTGTTTTTCTGTGTGCTCAAAAACATATTTGGCAGAGAAAGCAAAGTCTTAGAATAACACACATGATATATAACATCTTTGCTTCTTACCTGAGTGAAAGGTACTGCAGTGCACGTCTGTTTAGTGTCCTTCAGGTTGACTGGCAGGGACATGGTCATCTTGTCTCCTTTATCTACGGCTCGCTGCCACATCTGCAGGCCTTGTCTTTTCTTTAGTTCCATCTCGGTGGGGTTTTTAGGGTGCAGGTGGTGCAGCGGACTCGCCGGGGCCTTGGAGGCCGGACCTGGACGCCCCTGAGACAGAAAGGCAGGGAAGGACAATCTGGAGCTGAGAGAGGGGGCTCTTCTGGGGGTCAGTCCCCGTCTGAAGAGCCCTGACTGGGCTAAGGCACGAGGGTCCAGCTGAACAACTTTGACTATTCCCTGGACAGGCTCATCGGGTCCGCTGCCAGATGATTCAAATTCGACCCTTGACCCTCTCAGAATGTTGTCAAAAGTGTTGTGAGGAAATGTAAACGCTACAGCTGCCCAACCTGACAAAAAGATGAAGCTCATGAGGAAAGCCATACTCTGGCAAAAAAAGGCGATAATTCTCTAAAATGATTGGAGAAATAGAACAGTAATTTTAAAAACTGACTGAAAACAGCCAAACAAATACAGCAAAAGTCAGTATAAAGAAACAAAACAAAACAAAAAGAAAATCTGGTGGTGTGGTCCAAGGTCCCAAATGGTAACCTTGCTGTCAGTGCTTTGACAGTGTGATGGAGGGGGTCTTTATATAGGCAGCTGCCAGTTCTCACCTGTGTTTTAATGCAAAGAAGGTGTCGCAATTCCCACACCAGACCAGACATCACACCAAGCTTAAAAATCCAGGTCGTGGATGGTTGCCAGACTGACAGGATTTCAGTTTCAAGGTGAGCGTTAAAAACATGGTCATAAAAAATAACATCTGAAGAGGGATTTTGATCTCTGAGTTTCAAAATAATGGAACCTGTGGGTTGAGTCAATGGATGCACTTTAATTTAGAGTATTTTGGATGTTTGTGAAAATTTTAATGGATAATGGGTGAAATGTTAAAGGGAAAATCAACATAAAGTGTCTTTGTTTGATTAAAGTGTAGGGCCACCACAAGGCTCCAGAGCAGTTCCAGTGCTCCTTGGCACACGTTCAACACATCTTTGCCCAACACATAAGTCCAAAATCTCCAAATGGTGTTGAGTTGGGTTGAGATGTGGTGTTTTCAGCCCTTTCAACCAGCCTTTGAAGCCATGCAGATCTGATTGTGTGAGTCACATTTATTTATTATATCAGGATTAAACCCCCTGGAGATGTATCATCTCATTTTTAAGGCAAACTGATACAAAACACAACACATAACACAACAATGCAAAAGAAAAAATAAGAAAATAAATTACAGATCATTCAAAATTTTCAAGTGGAATATTCAACATGCACATGTAGGAAATTTGTGTAATTGAAACATACATTACTGAGGACAGATGCTGTGTATCTCGTATGCTGAGCTTGCAGGTCAGTGACTTTTTAAAATTCACAAACTAAAACACTGCAAACTCAAAGTGCGGAATAAAAAATAATAAATAAGCTTCAGGGAGACTGCTGTAGTTAAAAAAGCTATCTGGTCAACAATAAAACCTTCTTATTCAGCAAGTGTTCCTGTTACCTCTGGCTGTAAAACAATAATGAGTTTATGTTCTCCTGTCTGTTTATTCCTCTCCCTTCACATCCCATCATTACACCATTAGACTTCAGTGTGCTCTGTCACCCGTGACCTGATCACACACGGGCTGTTGACGGGCCATTAGTTATGACAGAAAGGGTGTTTGATTTTCTCATAGAGACCTGGATGTTAAGAGGCACTTTCTCCTTATTGCCTCCTCTCCATGTCTGTTTCCCAGAGCCACCACTGATCAGTGTGGTCCAGACAGGAGCAAGAATGGGAAAGTCAAACGACTCAGGCTGCTTAATTCTCACCTACACTGGTTGGTGAGGTCAAAATACCAATTTTATTTTGAGCGGTTGCAGTATTAGTAATAATCAGTGTTATTAATAAAATCCCTTTTTTATCTGCAGAATAAACTTTTTCCACAAGAGGGCACAGTTTACAAAGTTTTAACTCTTCCTCTCCTTCCTATCCACCTGCTCTCTCACTGTGAGTCCAGTTCAATTCAGTTCAGTGCAGCAATTGTTTAGGCCTTCAACAACTAAAATGACTATTATACAGTATAGTCATTTTAGTCATATATTTCAGAATGCAGAAACTCAGTTTAGAAACAAAAATGTCTTTTAGGATATACTGGAAATATGTCAAAACCTTCTTTCTGTCAGGTTTGACTTTATTTTTGCACAGTTTCCTCCTTCTGCTGCTGATATAGCCAAGAAATATAAAGTCAAACCAGATAAAAGGAAGTGTGGTGTTACAGTAAGTACAGGACAAATCTGCTCAGTATTGTGCTTGTAAGAAGTGTCCCGACTGACATCCTCTGAAAGAAAGGACCTGAAGACCAGGCTGGACCTGCACCCCCGACCCCCCCCCCCCCCAAATGAGATGGTCTAGCTAAAGAAAGTAAAACCAAAAACTCAACTTCTTTATAGCTTACAAGTTTGTCACTAGGAGTGCAATGCTGAATCAGCAATGCAAAATGGATTATGGGATATTCTCAATCAAAACTGCTTCTGCTGACAACGGCTCAATATAAGATCTAATATGTTTATTTTTTGTACTCTGAGCTTTATATTTTTACTCCCTCTGAGTTTTCACTAAAACGTATGAAAATCAATCATGATGTTTCATGTTTTTCCTATTTCTGTAAGTCTGCGGAAGAGAGAAACACAGAAGGAGGTCATGGGGTCCTGACTATGATCGTCACTCTCTAAGCAGTGCTGAAGAAGTATTAAAGGGTTATAGCTGGTAGATTTTGAAGTGAGACATATACTGTACATGAAACAAGGTGCTGCTAAAAAAACAAGTAAAAAACAGGTCATATCTTTTGTTGCATAGCAATTAACTATGTAAGTAAACATACAAGCAAATAAAAGATAAGTTAATTATATTGTAAACATTCTTTGTAAATACACAAAACACGTGTTGGAGATGATTTCATTATATATGTTGTCATATTGTTGGACAAATAATAGATGACTACACTTAAATAAGGTGTATATCCAGCATATATTTGTATGTTAATAGATAATAACGTACTAGATGCTGTTATAGGTACAGTGTGGTGTGACTTGAGACGGTCTCACGTGTTACTGTATCCTGACTTCTCTTAATGTAAGTTTTATTTTTCAATAGCGACCACAAACATACGCGCCTCCTCCCTCAGAGTCAAAAGACACTCGCTGTCACATGATGCATTTAACCACAGTTCCAACAGTTTTATGATGTAGGTAATAAGGACAGTGTTTTCAGATTATGACGCCACTGAATGGGGTCATCCGGTATCTATGGTACAGCATGTGACGGGAAAACCTGCTGCTTCAGGGGCCAGCAATGAGCACACATTAAACTTCACTAACTAGACCCCACTGAAGACACACTGACATGCTGACACATACAGTACACTGTAATCAGTCCTGTCTGTGTAACCTGCCCTGTAATGTATCAGCAGCAGTTAACCTGTGGAAATTGCATTTACTCACACTGCATAAAGCAAAGTGAAGGAACCACAAGGCCAGACCAGAACATTTACAGCTTTATATTCCACCATTAACAGCTGCTCATGGTTCATGGTTATTATTTATCACTGAGGTCTGACACTATAAAGCTTGCTACCTGTACTAATGGCCTGAATCAGTCTGTTTGTGATTGGAAGTGTTTATGTGAAAACTGATGAACTCTGTGAGGCATTTGAAACAACACCAAAGTTGTTGTTTTTTTTTATCAGTGCCATAAAATCACTTGCCTCCTCCTCTCACCCAGCATGTGCAGATAAAATGCCAGTTATTCCTTCAGATGAAAGAAAGCAACTGAGAAGCTATTGAAAAAGGACTGGCCTGTAACCAAACACTGAAAATATATCCTAATGATTTAGAAAATTGGCATATCGGGGCTTTACTCTTCACCTTGAAGCTTCCAGTCTCTTTATTTCCCTTTAAACTTGCAAAACTGATTTTTTTGGCCACTTGGGGGCAGCAGAAACAAGCCATAAGCACCACACTAACTATACAGTCACCTCATAAAGCTGATATGGTGAGCATCTTAGCAAACAGTTGTTTATTTACACATCCAGCAAACACAGAGTAACACCTGCAGGTGTGTTTCTGCCCAGCTGAAGAATATAAGCACTAAATTCACCCTCCATTCAGCTGTTTTTGCTCTATACTAACTCCTGAGTTAAATCATCTATTTAACTAGTACAGGTTTATGTGGATGATAAATTAACTGTTATCGTCTGACACAGACGTTGACAAGCATGCATCTGCATGTTAAATGTTTACCAAACTAATGTATGAAAATATATGAAACCAAAGAAAACCAGAATCAATTGGTGAATAAAAAATCCCTCTGATATTTATTATTTCAATATAATCAAACATACAAAAATAAATTCATCACATTATTGAAGTGAATGCAAGTGGATGCATGTGCATTAACAGCTCACAAATGTAATCCTTCTCTGCAGTGTAATGCATTACAATGTCAGTTGATGACAGCCCTTTTAAAAACATAAATAAATTACAGTATAAATGTGTACTGATACAGTTTGAAAAACTAACGCAGTAGTCTATGGTGCTACTGTATAACCTTATCTTATCTTAACGTTATCTGTCTGTTTTTAATCAAATAAAAAAGAAAACAAACTTTATACATAGAAAACAAGCTTACAAGAAAAATGTCTCTTCCTATAACAATGTTGTTATTTCACCCCAAACAGACATCACTTCATTTACCAATGTTCTTGTAGAGAACCATCGAAACCACCATGGCAGCAATCTGTTAAGACAGAAGATCAACATATCATTTAGACAACGTTCAAAACAGCTGACATGCAGGTTAGACTGTGCAGGTTGATTCTGTAGAATGACAGGTTTCATGTTTATTAGTTATATTATATTGGCATATGGCTTAATAATAGCCTCAGTGTAGTTATCATAAGACGATTAAAATCCTACTTTAATCCTTAATCAAATTCTGCTGTGCTTTGTGTTCTAAGTGACTAAGGTGACTGTAGTGTCTATTTTTGCCTTTCCATATGAAAAAAGTTCAGACAAATCTACTGAAAGTTTCCCCCCTTAAACTTTTACATGTCAACTTCACAGACCAAGAACCTGTAAAAGACGAGGAGGCGAAACTCACTGATGTGATGTCAAAATCAGCAATCCTCATATATTAAGCAATAAAACTCAAACTCTAAATGATTATAATTTGCTTCACAGCTGTAAAACTTAGAAAGTTTACCAAAATTAAACATAAGCCTTAACTGAACGGGCTTAATGTACATCTACAGACACATGTTTTAACAAATTATCATTGTGATTAGATTTTTTTGGCTTTGTGTATTTATCAGGGCAGTTTTTGTATAATGTCTGTTTTTCTTGCTATAATAGAACATGTGTGGTCACAGGTAACATTGTATTTACAAGTATCGCATCTTTGAGTGTATGAATATGTGAACCTAAAGAAAATAACCTAGATTTAAAGACAATATGAAAGATAAAGTAAAATAAGAGACCGTTTTAAGATTTTTAATCCATTCTGTCAAAGCAACTGTGCGGCCAAAGTACACAGCACTCTAAAGAGTGTGGGATGTTTGACAGTGTTTCCTGTACCTCAAGAGCAGCGATCCCTAGAGCGACACCTGCAATGATCACAGCATTGTCCACTATCAGCTGCAGCAGCTTGTCAAAGCAGCCATTAACCATCTGGAAGAGAAACCACAGCTTTTAGCAGAGGTAAAGACGAAACTGTTGCTCTACATCACAAAATGGTTTCAAAAAAAGTTCTTCCACAAGTAACTTGGTCTCGTACCGAACGATGTGCTGCATTTGTATTGCATATACCCGCAGTGATGGTGGCATTGCAACATGTGGGTGGATAAACATCTCCTCCATGGTCAGTGTTATAAGGGGAGCCTTCAAAATCTGTGTAGTTCTTGTATCCGCAGCACTCAAACTAGAGGGGGGGGGGAAAAATGTTAGTGCCAAATCTTAACAAAAACAATTCAGTAGCCTTATCAGCACTGCCATGATGCTGTAAGCAGAGTGTGGTCAATCATGCAAAAACTGTAATGTAAAAAAAAAAACAAGGATATTAGATTTTAAATTTTTACACTTTTCCATTACATTTGGTAAAAGGAGGTGATGATCAGCACCTAACTGCAAGTCCTTTAGAGTTCAAAAACTCAAAGAATTGTGTTGGCTGTTGTGTGTTCAAAGAGCCGCAACTTTTGTCTGAAAAGGTGGATAAAATGATTATCTGTAACCAGAGATGTGCATATCTAAGATGACTTAATTACAAATACAGTACCTCCTCCATGGTGGCGTTCCAGAGAGAGGTCAGACTGCCATCGTTTCCATACTCCTTTTTGATGCTTTTTACAATTCCATTCTCGAAACTCTCAAAAAGCTGATCAGCCTGAGAAGGACCAGGTTGACAAAAACACATTATCACTCTATGTGACATTTTAGCACAGCTCTTCAGAATTTTTCAAGTTGCCAAATCTGACTGGCAGTTGTTGGCAAAAAGATCCCGCTTTGCCTCTGAGAGGCACTTACCAAACCCTGAAAGACGAGCAGCACCACAGCTCCTGCTACCTCGATGAGGAAGATAATCAGCACGATACTGAAGAACTGAAGGGGGAGAAAAATAGATAAATGATATTGTGAGACTCTCACTGTAAAACATTTGATTGATAGCAGCATTCTGTCTCACCAAGAGCGTGAGAAACAGGCTTGGACCAAAAACATTTAAGCAGATGTAAAGTTAGCAGAAAGGCAGTGAACACTTCAGGGATCAAACATAAAGCTACATGCTAAAATATTTAACAACTTCCCTTGAGAGCCATCACATCCATACTGAGAAGGCATTCTTCTTCTCCGGTGAAATAACCACTAAATATTTCAACATTTGCAGTTACCAGAATTTATATCTAAACTGGCTCATAGTTCTCTCTTCTCTTGTTCTCTCAAGTTACTAATTAAAAATCCCTTTTATTTCAAAAGAAGCAGGCTTATCTCACTTTGAACAGAGCGGGACTGTACAGAACTACTAAAAGTAACACAATAAATCAGATTACTTTAATTTGATTGAATTCAGCTTAATTTAATTTGGAGAAAGCATTCATGGGCAGCATTTCAAACAGATACTGTTTTCAAAATTCAAAAGTAAGTAAAAGGCTACTACTACAACTACTGCTAATAATGATGATTATTACTGACAGTGTAATGAATTTATTCAGTATTCTTTGTTCTTCAGCAGAAAAACATTGCTCACCGTCAGCAGCATACACTTGCTCTCCCTGACGGCTCCGCAGCAGCCCAGGAAGCCAATGACCAGTAGCACACCACCCACTCCGATGAGCAGGTAGCTGACGTTGAGCAGCTGGGATAACTCAGACGGAGCATCGTCCACGTGCTCCAGTATGCCCAGTAGAGAACCGCTGTCCACCTTCACCCACACCCCAACACCCAGGATGGCTGCACCTGCAACCTGCATGGTGGGTGCAACGCAGCAAGAGAGACAATGGAGGGACAATCAGGTGGAAGCATGACTAACAGAAATTGCTGAAAGTCAGTGTTGAGTTGTGCTTTAAGACACTTTTCACTCAGTGTTTTGCTAAAAGTATAACTGGAGAAATGGGAGCTCATTAGCATTTGAGCATGAGGTGAACCTGATCATTATTTAAAATAGGTTATGTCTTTTTTAAAAGAATAGTTTTGACATTTTTTTGAATGTGCTTTCAGTGTAAGTGATGGAGACCAAAATCCACAGTGTGTCCACACAGTCATTTTGTGCAAAAATGCATTTAAAAGTTGATCTGAAGCTTATATGAGGCTTCGGCAGTCTGAGTTAGTCATAACAAGTGGATATCTGCCACATTTACATCTACAGGGGGGTTCCTGTAGTCGTCTCATCACCTTGAGGTTGCCAGGCAACCAGCAGAGACTCCATTTGTGATGAGCTGCTTCATATTTAAATGAGAGTGGTATAGATATTTTCATCTAACTCTCAGCAAGAAAGCGAATAAGTGTATTTCCTAAAATGTCAAACTATTCCTGTGAGCTATTACTGAAAATACAAAGTACACAGCTATGTTTTTCTTTTTGTTTTTGTTTTTTTTTGACAGAAATGGATGGAAATATTCTGTAAAAGCAGAATATGAAGCCGAAGGGAGTAGCTTGCTCTCTGTGATATATTACTTTGCGGGCTGTGCGCTCTCTTCTGTGTGTTTTCTTGTGGCACAGGGCCATGAAATAAAGCTTGACAGCAGAAGCAGAAAATGATTCGTTTTTCCAACTTACAAAGATGCTGCCGTTGAAGATGAACATCATGATTTTGAGAAAGCTGGTGCAACACATCTTGGCTGATATTTTCACACTGTTAAAAAAAAAAATAAAAGCAATTTTCAGCAGAAAACTAATTGAAAGTACAATTGGTCACACTTCATATTAATCACTTAGGAGATTTTAGTTAAGTGGGCAGATTTTACCTGCATTTGACCTCTTGTAGGAAAATGGTGTGGGGCTGGTGTACAACATAAGCAAGCACCAACATGGGTCAAATGGCATTTACTTACTAGTTATACATTAACCACAGTCACTGGCAGTAAAACAGAAAGGGCCTTAATCTTCTTTAAATGTGGCAGTTTTTCATGCTGATGTAATGGAAGGTTTCAGAGGAGGTGTGAAATAAGGCACTCGCTCAACTTTACTTCTGTTTTGTCTTTCCTGCGAGTTATTTAAAGAATTAATAAGTGTGAGTCACATATGTTTGTGTATTTCCTTCTTCACACCTGCTGTAAGACTTCATCTGGTACATAGAGGGGAAATAATAATAAGAAGAAGTTGCTCTTGCTGTGAATTTGTGTACTCTTTATTGTAAAACTGTATAATAATGTACTGCGGCACTCTTTATAAATTATACCCTTGTCTATGTCCGCAGAGAGTAAAAGCGTCTCTTCTACATTGTTTATAGTGTTCACAACTTCAATAAAGATGTACTGAATTTGCAGCCTACCACACAATTTATGAAATACAGATTAAAAAGTTGCCATGTGACGAGGTTCTGATCTGATCATGTTGTGATCTTGTCTCCAATACATCAGCTAAAAATGACCTCTGATAAGATCATCATGAACGGTAAAACCAATCAACTTACTGGTAGCACAGAAGAACCATAAAACACAGAGTCAAACACACCTTTGTTCCCAACCTTGCACAACTTTGTCCCAGAAAAAAAAACTAGTTTTATAGTTATTGACCTTTTTATTTTCTTCCTTATTGCAGCTTTTACTGTAACCATCAGTGGTAACTTACTTTACAGCTGCTAGTTTGTTTCTAAGAGGCAATAAAATGTTTCCACCGGCAAAATAACACATTGTTTACATTAATACTTTGAATGAAAGCAAAATGGGCAAATAACAGTATTAACTCTACTCAAAAAGTCTGCTACTAGAAATATAACCACTAAGAAAGCCCAACTTCCTCTGCTGTGTCAATCTCAGTTGTTTGTTTTTATATTCCCTAACAGAGAACTGAGTATAACTTGTTTATGCAGTTTGTTAGCAAAATACTTATAATAGTTATTAAAACAAGTGAACCCATTTAATTATAACTACTCACACAATGTGACATTACTCAGACATCAGATTATTATTTACATCACTTTAAATATTTGATTACAACAGATATATGTGAATATAATTCATCAGATGCAAAGTATATGTCATTCATTAATCATTGTTGCGACTTATGACAGCAAGTAAATTCAGTCTGACATGAACACACTGCGTTAAGGTTTCTGTTTATTTCTCACCATGTGTTTTGAGGTGGGTTTAAGATTAAGACTAAAAGTTTATTTAGTTGCTGAGTTTATAGCTCGATATATGAAGAAAACTTGAAAATGGAGCTCGTACCTGTGCTGCCGTGATGTCTGTCCACTGAGGTCTGATCAATCAGGAGTGTCTGCTCAACGAAACCTTCACATGCCCCTTTATATTCTCGCAGGTTAAACACACACACACACACACACACACACACACACACACACACACACACACAGATAGAGAGAGAAAGAGGAAAAGGGAGTTCATGCCCTACACGTCACTGACTTTGCTAGTAAGTAATATTTCCTGGTGACCAAAGTCCTTTCAAAAATAGAAACCTTGCAATAATCAATGGTCAGAAAAAATATTGATGTCCATTTATGATTATTTAGTACAACAACAGAAACACAGGATCCTTTCAAAATGAGGAGCCAGTACAAGGAATTTGATAATTTAATGTTGAACATTAACACAAATCTGTTGAATGTTTTATTTTTCAATGAATGTAAAAACACTTTTGGGATAAAATGTATAACATGGTTGATTCCAGGTTACAGTGAAGTGATTCATTACTGATGTCAACACTGAGTGGAAACTTAAAAAAAAACTTTTTCTAAAAGAAAAGTGTTCAATACAGAAGAATAACTTATTTACTTCATGTAAATGAAAACCAAGAGACATACTTTACAGTTCCATATCTTTTAATCTCAATGTTTAGAGGGACCAATTTTAAACCCGGCAAAGGAAATATTGGACTGCCATTATAGTACAAAAACAAAAACAAAACCATAAATTAAAAGCAGATCAGAATATCCCTTCAAAACAGTGATAACAAGTCTGGACTACGCACAAACACCTGGAATGATACAGCACCTTTCAGGTATGTTTGACTTTGTACTGAGCAACTAGTGAGCAGTCTCCCTCAGCAGGATTACATGGGGCCAGTAGTTCACAGGATACAGAGTGTTTGGCAACAAGTCACAGTGATGCATTTTCAGAAAACACCCACAAGGGGGCAGCATGACACAAGTAGATCACAGTGACCCCCCAGTCACTGCTGATTTGGTTCATTCATTCTCATTCTTGCCTGCAACAGGTGCTGTTTACCCACTACTGCGTAAACAGGAAGTAATAAAGCAGGGGCGCCAGGCAAAAGGCACAACTGATCAAAGCAGCTCTTTGGCATCTTAGTGTAACAGTCACATTCAAATTATGTGGAAGTGCTGAAGACGCTACCAAAAGGAGAGAAAAAGGGAGCCAAGCATAGTGTTGCAACATATGGTAAAGTACATTCACAATGATAGATTTTTGGTAATTCACTCGATCTGTGTGTGTGATTATGAAACCAGCACTCTATGAATTTCCACTGTCAACGATCAGCACGCGCAGCCACCCTGGCTGCTGCGGGGCGTGTCCTTCAGGCCGGCTCCCTTGTTATTGGCTGATGGACTGACATCACCGTTGACCGTCTCGTTCATCTTCTCACAGATGACGTCCACCAGCTTGTCAAAGACCTGCTTCACGTTGATGTTGTCTTTGGCGCTGGCCTCGAAGAACTGGAAGCCTGCGCAGAGAGCACGGGGAGAGGAAAGGGTTATGAGTAATTATTAAGCAAAGTTTGGTTTCGTGTGTTCTTGCGGAGCACGTGATTGAACTGTGTGTGTGTGTGTTGACCTAGCTCTGTAGCCAGTCTTTGGGCATCCTCAGCGGGGACCTGCCTGTCTTCCTCCAAGTCCAGCTTATTGCCTACCAGCACTACCTGAGCGTTGTCCCACGAGTACGTCTTGATCTGGGTTGCCCTGGGAAACACAGACACAACATTTTCACAACCTCTATATGTCCTGCAGCGACACTCTGTCTCCTCACAGCATTGAGAAAAATCTAATTCAAAATTCCAAACTAATTTACAAGACAACATACAAACACTGATACACACAGTGGCTTAATAATAATGTGACATTATATCTAGAGCTCTACCCACCAGTCCTGCACAGCGCTGAACGACTCCTGGCTTGTGATGTCATACATGAGGATGAATCCCATGGCTCCTCTGTAGTAAGCTGTGGTGATGGTCCGGTAGCGCTCCTGACCTGCTGTGTCCTGTAAACACACGGCACGTCTTACAAATTCGGGGACTTTTTTTTTCGGGATCAATTACCGTCATTGTTTTAACCACAACAATCTCCAGGCAGCTGGGAAATTCACAGTTGACACACTACTGGATGAAATGTAATTCCAACACATGTAATCCTTGTAATTAGCATTAAGGACAAACATTTAGAAAAACTTCCCCTAAAAAAAGATTCACAAGAAGAACACAAATGGTTAACTGGGCTGCTCTGAAAAGGAAAGGTGAATCATTAACTCCTCCCATCATGTGTTGATGTTGCCACACCCTGTAAGTACACCAGGATACACTGTGTGCTTTTTGGCTATGCCTTCATGGACAAAAATAAGTTCTGAAGGTCTGCTATTCTACTTCTTTATGTTATTTTTCTTCTTTATGCTCCTGTCCAATTAAATTAAATGATATCCCTGACACGAATACATTAAAACTGCCTCAAAAAAATGAGACTTTTAAGACTTAAAAGGGTTCACCTAATAGGTTTAAATGTTCCCTTCTGATGAAAAATACTGCCAGCAGCTACAGTATGTATAATATTAACGTTATGCACTCTAAAGATAGAGATTTAGGGCTTATCAGTGACCTACAGTATATATCAAAGGAGCCATACTTTCATAGTCACAGTATGAGCTGTTACCGCTATGTGGAAACACTCATATGCCCAACTTTGGTCCAAGGTTTTACAAAATGAGTTGAGCAGGTTTTAATGGCCCCATGAAACCCATTCAAGTTGCTCAGCAGCAGCCAATAACGTTTTACTTGGCACCATCCTCATGTAAAAGTATGCGACTGTATCACCGTTAGGCAGAGCAGAGAAGGCATGCTATGCTGAATACATTAAGTTGAAAAAAAAAAGAAAGAAAATGGAAGAGATGTATTACTTTCATCTAACAGGAGTACTGTGGGCGAGTCCTCGCCTTCCACTAACATTCAGTAATAGATCTATCCTGGGTGTCTGTCTGCATAGTAAGTGCATTCAGCTCCGGCAGTTCAAACCCATGCATCTTTCATGAACCCTGCCGTCTTGGGACGATGTTAAACATCAACTGTCATTAACTCAAGAGTGTGAGAAATTGGTTTACGCCACGTCCATGACAGGCAGCGGCGTGTAAGAGGGCAAACTAGGGAATGGGGCGAAAAATAAACAGTCTGTGTTGTGTAACAATGCTTTCAAAAGCGCTGCAGCATTCACTCGGCTTTTGGTTTAAGCTGCATTTTGAACTTTTTAACCCCACTTGAATGCAGGTAATTACATCAAGTACATTACAGCTCTGACATTTAAGAGGCTGCAGTGTTTTATACTCAACTTTATTGATATATTGTCTGTCAAACCTGTTCTCTCCGTACCGTTATTTTTTTAATCTGGTGCGGGGAATGAAAAAGCTTCCTGAGCTTTCTACCAGAAGTTATTAGGAGCATTTACAGTAAGATCTTGTTGATGTCACAGCTCTTTCTAAATTGACACCTCTGCTGTAGGCTAACTAGACGCTTAATCCTCTTAAACAAATGTTCAACTTGGAAAATGCCTTGTTTTTGTCAGGCATTTTGGCTGCTTTTCTTCATCCTTGTTGAACTCAAAGATAAAACAGTGTGTTGGATCTTTGGGGTTTGGTAACCCAGCATATTGTATTATTTCATAAATACATGGGTTGATATTTGCAGTTGCATGTGTAAGTCAATTTATTTAAAAGGTCATTAGTACAGTATATCCCAGAAATGATCCTGCTAAAAAATAAGGGAGGTGGCCAAATTTGCCACTAAGCCATCATTAGCCAAGACATCTACTGTATGTTATTTCTAGTATTGAGTATATTTAAAGAAATTATAATTCTCGTCAGAAATGTGAGGCCTTGCACTCTCCAGGGGTGTGGAGAGTGGTTAAATATAAAAATTGGCAAATATGAACACCTTCAATACAAAAATAATGTTATCATCCACTTTCAATAACTTATATCACTACTAAGGGTGATTATTTGCAGATATTTGGCTTTCGTCCACGCAGGGCTAACTGCTAAAAGTGCAGAAAGGTAAATTATCCTTGAAAATATTTCAACTGAGGGGCAAGCAAGGTGGCTTAGTTTTCCTGGCTGTCTACATCTGGGGCATCATTTAATAAAACTAAGAGCACTAATAGCATCAAATACAAAATCATAATCAGTATTTAAAAAGGACATTGAGTTTTAACGCTCAGCACTGTAACCTTTTGTGAGCCAGATTAAATAGAGTTAAATCTGTACTGCTGTAACACTGCCAGCCTTTAGTGTCGGCTGAGCAGAGCAAACATCTTTCTCTGAGCCAAAGAAAGTCGCAGTGTGCTCTGGCCTTATCTGCCAGATTTCTACGCTTTCTAACTGCTGCAGAGGAGAAACCAGACTATGTGCATGTAACGTAACAGTCTGCTCGCTCCCTTTACGTGAGGTTTTTATGTCAGAAAAAATTTCCAAAAATGCTCCAATAATCAAAAAGGAGCCACAAACTGTAGCTTTGTCTGTAAAAATGTGTATTTCTTATCGACTGGATTTCATTTTGTGCACATCTTTACATAAGCATGACAGTCAGATTTAAAATATGTGTCTTTACATGTGGCATGAAGACAGAGTTAGAGCTGTGTACAAGCTACACTTGTGTTGCCAAGAAGAGACTGAACCATCTATCCTCTTGCCCTGTTCATACAGGTCAGACGGCAGGAAAAGAGGTAAAGAAATCAGAAAGCAGCACAACACAACACATGGCAACACAAGAAATACATTTAGAAAGTTCCGGGGGTTTGCTTTTGTAATGCATCTTTCAAAAGCTTTACATCCAGCCCCATTTTAAGTATTGGCAGGTGGGAGAGTCATTATTGTCATTCAGACAGAATAATGACTGCTTTTGACAATGGTAGAAACTATTTTTGTTCCTCGATATCTGTCTATTGCAACACTCTTGTTCTACTTTTCCAACTTTCAACTTCTCTATGGAAAGAAAACATAACTGGAAAAAAAAGTATGAGGCAGAGAAGCTCTACCAAACACATGAACGCCTAATTATCATATAAACTATCATCTGCACAAAGGCATTAAAGGATAGGTTCGGGTTTTTCCAAGTCTGTCTTAATACAATACTGACGTGACAATATGTACGTGGAAATGGGTCTTGGTCGCTGCAACAATTCCTACTCTCCATACTGACCCTGAAGCTATTCCACCGGAACGCAACTACACCGTAAGAGATGAGAGACGAGATCTGCAGCGCTCTGTGCAAATATGCATTCGACTGAAGCTAAAATGAGGCTTCAGGCGGCGGAGAGATACATTCTGCTAGTTGTGTGTAAGTTTGTTGACGTTACCTTACTTTTACTAATCAAGAAGTGCTCAGAGTAAACTAGACCACCAGCAAATCTACACGTGACTACTAGAATGTATTCTACTGACGCAGCTTGGCAAGGAATGTTCCTGGGAAACAAAAAGAGGTCATTTTGTTCTAAACAGACTGTAACTTTGGAAGATAACAACTCAAGTTGACTAACTCAGACAGCTAAAGCCTCATTTTAGCTTCAGTCAAACTTTGGAATGCTTATTTGCACAGAACGAGGGATGTAGATTTTCTCTTACAGTGTAGTATAATTCTGAGGGAACAGCTTCAGGGCCAGTAAGGAGCGTAGGAATTTTTACAGTGACCAAGATTCATTTCCATATACATACTGACACATCACTAGCATATTTAATCTTCCTTCTGTATACAGATGATCCAGCATATATTTCAGTGATCAACGCTTCAGTATATTTTTCCGTCTCACCCAGATCTGTAGCTTGACCCTCTTGTCGTTCCTGTAGATGGTCTTGACTTTGAAGTCAATGCCCACTGTGCTGACGAATGCTGAAGTGAAGGAGTCATCTGCGTAGCGGAACAAGAAGGAGGTCTTTCCCACGCTGCTGTTGCCAATAATCAGCAGCTTGAACATGTAGTCAAAGTTTTGGTCAGCTGCATCCCTCTGCTCCTGGCCTGTCCCTGGATCTCTGGCTAATGCCATCTATCACAGTAAGAAAGACAAGAGAAGAAGAATGGGCTTTCAGACTCACAACTTTATGAATGAACTCTGAAACTCATTCATTAAAAAAGGCATAATTCACCGCCATGATTCTGAAATGTTTCTACTAGAACCTGTGACCAAATAACGACTTTGCAAATTAGTTCATTTATCAATTGGCCAAAAATTACTCAACAGTTTTGATGATTGATTATCATTTATTTAATTTATCAGCAGCAATGCCAAACATTCTTTGTTTCCAGCTTCTGCAATGTGAGGATTTTATATCACTGAATCTCTTTGGTGTTTGGTTTTATAGACAAATGATTCAATAATTAAACAACAGAATAATTGATAACGAAAATAATTGTTAATTGCAGCCCTATAAACAAACATCATTGAATATCAGAATGCAGTTGAAGGGTGTAGAGTATGTACAGGAACGATATAATCATCTCAAGTACAAACATGTAATTACAGGTTCTGCTTGCTGCACTGGGCAAGTTAACTCCTGCACATTCATGATTACTAATTATTGTGGCTGTTTTCTATTTTGTTACATTAGATTGCACATGGCATAATGCACGTTACCTGAAAACAATAATTCAATCCAAACACAGAGATAAAAGATATTTTTTAGTCTTGCACCAATGACAATATACTATAAGTCTGATTATGGTGAGAAAGTTCATGCAGATGCCAGATAAAAGATGCTCTCAATATATGAAATTTGACAGAGGTTTTGATAGGAGAGAGATCTTTGCTAGACATTGTCAAGGGAAAGTTAATGTAGTAAGTAAAGTTAATGCTGTAAGTAAAATGATGGCATTGTTAACAATTAAACCAACTGGAAGCTTCTGGGAAATCACATTGATGTCAGACAATTAGCAAATGTATTAATCTCATGTTGGAGATTCTCTTAAGTGGTTAAGGTCTAATTAATTCATTTGAATTAGTGATGACAGAGGGAGAAAAAGAGACTGTAAAGCTGAGACCCGTCCAAGTTCCTGCAAAGGCCAAGGTTACACCTGCAGTATACCAGTTTATCACAGAATTATTTGGATTATGCAACAAGTACGCCAAATATTTTCCCAGACGATAACCTGTCTGTTCTAAAGAATAACTGAAAGTATAGTCTGGCGTTTGACATGAGTGAGGAGTATGCTTTGGCGAGCCCGGCTCGTAATCTGGAGACGTGAGTCCGCTACCTGTAAATGTAAAGATTGTGGAGTTGCAGTAGAGAAATCTGGAAAGACAGTAGTTGTGTGTTTAAATGTCAGAGTGTGAAATCTCAGCTGTTTGAGAATTCAAGTTAAAGGACGGGTTCACAAGTCCGTCTTAAAACAACAGTCAGGTGACCAAATGAACATTGAAACAGGTTTTTCTTGCTGTAATCTAGATCTGCCACGATTAATTGATTAATCTATTAGTTACCAACTATTAAATTAATCGCCAACCATATTCATAACCAGTTAATTTTTTGAAGAAAATGTCCAAATTCTCTGATTCCAGCTTCTCAAATGTGAATATTTTTCTTTAGTCGTCTATGATAATAAACTAAATATCTTTGGGTTGTGGACTGTGGGTTGGGACAAAATGAGGCATTTGAGGATGTCACCTGAGGCTGTGTGAAACAGACATTTTTCACCATTTTCTGACATTTTATAGACCAAACAACTAATCAATTAATTGATAATGAAAAAAAATCGTTAGCTGCAGCCCTACTATAATCATTCCTCCCGTTCATATTGACCATTAGAAGATCCAAATGCACTTACAATGTTAGAGATAGGGGACAAAATCCACAATCCTCATTATTTAAAAGTTAATCTGAAGATAATATGTAGCTTCAGCTGTCTGAGTTAGTCAAATAAAGTGATACCTTCCACAGTTAGTCTTTTTTCGTTTCTTGACACTTCCTGTTTAGCTCCTGTAGAAGGATCGTAACAAAAAATTGGCACTAAAAAGACAATAACTTGACTTGATTTGACTAATTTGGCTGAAGCCGTCCAAATTTAAATACATTTTTGCACAGGAGGAAGACTGTGGATTTTGTTACCCATCACTTACATAGAAAGTGCATTATGAAGAGCTCTTCTTAGTGGTCAGTAGGAACAGGAAGACGACAAGAACAACCTATTTCAATGTTTGTTTGGGCACCTGACTGTTGTTTTAGGACAGACTTGAAAAATTGTGAACCTACACTTTACCACTCACAAGTCTGAAATCCATCTACACTAACAGCCGGGGACATGTTGGTAAATGGAAGTGTTGGTTTAAAAATGGTCCATCTTTCTGCCTCATCCTTCTTAGCTCCCATTACTGTTTTATCAATCACTTCCAGGGCGTCCTCCATCCACTTTCCCTCCCTCCATCAGTCACCCGCAGGTCTTGCTTTCTATTTCTCACATGGACTCTCATTACAAAACTTATGGGATCAGTGGACGCTGAGCGCTGGGCGAGGGGGCAATAGATTCTCCTCCCCTCCCTATTTCATCCAGCATCCATCTGACCATTCATCCGCCCACGGTCACTCCCACTTAAACCATTAATAAAGGTTTATCTTATCTTAAAGACACACACACATATATTCGTTCATTCATATTCATCCATCTATGCATCCCTCCTGTCATCATCCATGCATATCTAACCCTCTCCACACTTCCTCCATCATTCTGCATCATACTGTACAGAGGTTGCACCATCCATTCATCCACACATCCCCCTCCCCTCCCCCTCCTCTTCCTCCCTGATTGCTGAGATATCTCCGGAGACCAGCTCAGCATTACCACTTCCAAGACCATAAAAAGAAGGACCGGGCTGGCATGCTGCTCTACACACACCGCAAAACACACGCAGCAATATCCACGCATGCGCCTACACATCAATATGAAAATTGCACAATATGATGTGTGCAGGATTATAACGCTAGCTGCATTTACTTTGGCTTAAGAAGTCATCACCCATAAAAAAAAAAAACAACCAACCTTATAGCACAGGATTTGACTAAACAGCAGATGTTGACATCTGGCCTAAAGTAGCTGAAGTTTAACTTAATGGAAATGGGGTGTGCACTTCACGACGACACATGGGGTCATGATAGGCCAACCTGTTGACAAATGACAATAAGAATTTATCTTGTACAACTACAAACACAAAGAAAAGTGTGTATTCTGCGCTTTACGCCGATACCGCAATGACAGTTAATTAATTTGCCTACACCGCGCCACCATACGGTACCTCAACTACAACCTGATGCCATTTAAACACACTCTCAGCCTTCACTTAAAACGACGTGACAGTTACGTACCTTGGATGCTGTCTGGGAGTCTGTCTCGTGCTCTCTTCCCGCGGTCCTCCACCTCTCCACCTGAAAGCCGGTCACTGTGCGCTGCTGTCGGACGGCTCCCCTCCTCTTCAGGCGCTGCGCTCCCGGATCTCCACACTCTGCATGTGCCTGTCAGTGGGACCTGCGCCGTATAACCGGGGTCAAGTCAGACTCAATGGCAACGCAGTACTTCCGGCAAGGACTTCCAAAATAAAATCACCACCATTGTTTCAGCAACTTTCCAACAAACCCTCCTCTCTAATCTCTCAAAAACATTAACGTATTGATAGTATACTATATAGTGCATGATATCTGTATTAAATAATGGTGACATTTAAGTCATTTGAAGTTGGAACCAGCAAATGTTTGACATTTTTGCCTCATTAATGACAAGCAATTAATCATTATTGAACTTGTTCTCAAACAATTTTCTGTCAATAGACCAATCGATTAATCGACTAATTGTTTCAGCATAGTGTGGAAGCTCACTGACACATTTTACACAACTAATTGTCCTGCCACCCTTTTAAATTGAAGGTAAAATCACCATATTTCCGGTGTTATTTTGTCAAATCACCGGCCAGCTTCACTCTTAATGCAATAGTAAACTTTTTAGGAGGCCCGGCTGCTGAGTGGTGAATGGCGCAGGCGTTACGCATCATTTACGCACCCAAACTCATGACCTCTCAGTTAAATCGATCACTTACATACCGTGGATGAAATATAACAGCTGATTCCTTTGGTGTAACATTCCCGTTTACCACGCTGAACTTCAAGATGTAAAACAATGAAATAAGGCAAGTGTGAGACAAACCCGTTCTGGCCTTCATCAACAAGCATCAGCCTGACTTAGAGCAACCCAGGGAGTCACGCACCCAGCCAGGAACATTAATCACGTTCAAAGCAGATAAACTTTTCTTGCACCGGAGAACCTCAAAGGCTGGTATTGTTAAAACAGTGAGAATACCAGTGTGTATTTGTGCTGTGAGGCCACTCTGTGAATCTGAGTAAATCATGTTGGAGCAGGAGCAAAACTACAGCTGCGGGGCCATGATGCAACAGACCTGTCAACACCGCACTGTGCAAAGAGGGTTTTTATTGTTGCTGGGCAAAACATGCCTGAGACCGCAGCAGCACACCCTGAACAACAGTGTAATTTAGAGTTATACACAAAGCGGACTGTGGATTGATTTCAACAGTCATTATTCAATTCAATTTCCTAACTAATCTACGTACTGTACTCCCCTTAGTCCTGAGGGGAAAAATGTATCATGTAATAGATTTTTGATTATGTAATGACCATGAAGAAAGAGTAATCGATCACCTCAGTGGAGATCTTTCAAAAACGCAACTGTAATCAAATGATCTCAACTTGTGACAATATAAAAAAACATAAACTTGGATTTTAAAAAATTAAGAAATGTTCTCACCTTAAAAAACAGAATCACCATGGATTTCACATCCTGAAACAAATTCTCTGTAGAACTGGACCTTATGTTTTAGATATTATCCTTGTCTAAGGCCTGTGCCAAACAGTACTATTACTTCCACTACTGTCCATTTCAACAGTCAGCACTTTGAAGGCACTGTTTTGTATAGAGAATTTAAAGAAAAACACATAAAAACCAGGAACTCTTAACTGTAGACTTGGCCTAATAAATGACATGACAGTGTCATTTAAAAATCAGACCTGAAACAAATTTAAACTGCCTTAAAACTCCCATAATCTTGAACAGTAACTCATCTCTCTATAACATGACTTACAAAACTAAAACTAACAGCACCTCCTGATATCATGAAAAATTCCATCCTGGGGGCATTTTCTGGCCAAGCTGACTGAAAAGATTTTACACGCATGCCTTCCACCTCAGCTCCGACTTAATATTCCTCTCGGCTAATCAGTCATTAGTTCTGGTGGTAATGTGAGCAGGTTTTTGGTCGCTCGATGGGTGGTACCGAGCTGGATCGTTGTGTGCCCACAACCTGTGGAACTCCTTGATGAAGGGTCGGACCAGGGCTGGCTCCTCGCTGACGAGGATGTTCTCCGTGTTGCTCTGCACTGCCGTCAGCGTCCAGTTGAGGGAGCCCGTGATGAGCAGCCGGCCGTCTACCACTGCAAACTTGTGATGCATGTGCACGGAGCCCACGTCGCAGCGCACGCAGATCCCTGGAGAGCAGGGAGGAGAGTGGAGAATGATTGAAAATTCTTCAATGTCTTATGGATGTGTTGATCTCCTCCAGTACCTGCTATGAAATTCTGGGATATGCACCAAAAAAAATGGTGATGTTCAAAAGTTAATTTTAAAATTCTGAATGAATACCTCTGCACTTTAGCCCTAGGTGCTCTTTTGAAGATTGAAACATGAATATATTGTGAGTTTCTAAACGGACAATACTGTTGATTTGAGGAGTTGTAAAATAGAAGGCTACAACAAATCTAAAAGCATTTAAACCTCTGCACTTTCACTGCATAAGACTATTCTACCACACTGAGTGATCTTCTCATCAAATGTTTACAACGCTCAGCGCTTCACAGTTAAGATCACATGAGTGTTTTCATCCCTTCTATAAAATCATAAGACACAGTTTCTTTCTCTTATCCAGTCTGAGCAGTCTCTGTTGCTCCTTTGGATGGAAAAAAAATGCCAAAGATTTGACAAACAATCTTAAGCTTAGGCCTTTACATTGGTTTCAGCTGTCTGACTTCTCACAGATGTGTGTTTATTCTGATTATCTTTTCTTAAATTATGCAACAAGATAACTTACCAAGCTATACATAAAGTGATTCTTTTCCAAGTCTGCCACAGACATCTGAAACTCCAGAAGCTGTTCAACAACAGTCCATTTTAGATTAAAAATAATGCTAATTCCAATACTGAATGTTTTTTTTCTTCTTTCAAAATACAGTCTTGCTGCATCTGAAATCACATACTATGCACTACATACCCAATACGTGTACTATCGTTCAACATACATTTGTGTGAATAAACAATAGTATGTATATTTTCGGATGCACTGAGCTGTAATTATCACGTCACTTCCTGAGAGCCTCCTTGCCGGTTGGAGAGACATAACATTGGTAACACGTGCCAACCTCACCTCTACCTGTATCTGCAATACTAATTTAAAAAATATATTACGCCTAGCAAAGTGGAACCTTATAATTACACTTAAATTGAAGCGTTATTGACGTTATGCCAGACCTCAGGACACAGAGAGCCCAGAAGATGTCCCTTTAAGATCATTTTCCCCTGCCCTTTCATACCCTGTCTATCTCTGGATTACCTAAACCAGTGACGCAAACTAAGCAAAAGCACTGTGCTTTGGTTCCTTTTACATTCAGATATCTGAGGATGAAAGGTTTCTGCAGGATAATGACAAAATATAACAGACACCGAATCAAAAGAGGACTTGTGATTGTGTGCCAAAGTGGTTCTCATGAGGTTTGCAGTTGACACACACACACACACACACACACACACACACACACACACACACACACACACACTTTGTCTAATGAAATTTGCTGCCCTGCTTGCCAATTTCTTACTTACTTAAGTCTTACTTAACAATATACCGTAGCAGTAATTTATTAAATGCAGATGGCTAACGGAGAAAGTGAGACAGACACGTGACACAAACTCCTTCAGATCTTTCAGAACATGATGACTCTGACTCATAAGAGGGCTTGCAGTGGCAACCTTCATTCCCCCAGACGGTTCCTATCATCTCTCCATTCCCCACTGAGGAAACCTGTGAGACTTCCTGACAATGACACTGATAGACCGAGAACACAGAGTGAGCACCTTTTGTTGAGCAAGACCTGAGTCATCCTTCCAGTATTTCAAGTGAAATTTGTCCATAAAATGACTCCACAGAGGTTAATGTGACTTTTTTTTAACAAAGAATATCTAAGGACAAAATATGATTCCCTGTGTCTTTCTGTTTGAAGTTTCTTGGCATAAGGATGCTTCATCACTATGACTGTTGAGGTCACACAGCATGAAGACAGATACAAAAAATGATTTGAAAGAGAAACAGATCTGTTTCCCTTACCAGCCTTGCGGAGGATCCCTATCTGGGAGCCAGTGATGGCAGCGTAGTGCTTGTCAGTGATGACTCTGATGGTCACCCTCCTGCTATGCAGTGCTAGAACAGCCCTGCTCAGGTCCATGTTGGAAAAGGCAAAAACACACAAATCCAGAGTGGAGGAAGCAGACAGGATGTGGCGGAGAAGACGGGAGAAAGAGGTTTCCACACCATGAGGCAACAAGCAGAAACACGCACTAGAAGGGCAGAAAACAAGAGCGTGCCTACTTATTGTATTATCTGCATTACCTTTCAAATGATGTAATGTCTAACTTTGGTTTTTAAGCCTAATTTCCTATGGAAAAATGTATTCAATACATAAAAGAATTGTCCTGTTAAATAAATAACTGTGGGAATGAGTAAAGGTAAATACACTGAAAGCATGTAGGGGCTTCATATATATTTACTGTATATATATTAAGCTTTCCTTTACTCGATACAGTGAGTATGTTTCACTTACTGACGTGAAAAGGGAGTGAAAATGTGCTCCACACAGGCCACCTCTGAAGGGAAGAAGAGGACCTCATTGAGACTTCTTCCAGGCCGGAGGCGACGCAGGAGCCAGCCAAGCAACTCCACACTGAGCGAGAGGGCCACCGCCCCCAGGCCGACCACCTTCACTGCCCACATCACTGACATCTCTCACATAACAAAACTATGTTTAAGAAACTGTATGTAATGAAAACTTTTTTGATGTTATGTATAAACATAAAATGTTGGATGGTTATGGACATTTTAAGTCTCATTAGTTTAGTTTGACAGAGTTTGGATGACAGATTAATTTATTATTTAGTCATTTACAAGTGAAAAATTCCAAACATTTTCTGGTTCCAGCTTTTCATTTCTGAGGATTTGCTGATTTTTTGTTTTATCTCATTGCAAATTTAATATCTTTGGGTTTTGGTCTGTTGGGAGATGTTATTTTGGGGTCTGGGAAATGTGAATGGCAATTTTCTAACTAAATTATTTTAAAGAAAAACTGACGAATCGACAAATTAATTGATAATGATAATAATTGTTAGGTGCAACCTTATTGTTTTCGTATGGTACTACGTATATGTATTTTATTTTAGAGCTGAAAGATTTAATCAACTAATTGATTATTTGACAAAAATGAACCGTAACTACTTTGATAATTGATTGTTTCATTCATTCATAACATTATCTGGTTCCAGCTTCTCAAAAGAAAAGATTTGACGGTTTTATTTGTCATATACAATAGTAAACTGAATACCTTGGGGTTGAGGATTGTTGGTTAGATGAAACAAGTCATATGAAAACATCTCCTTAGACTCTGGGAGATGACAATGGGTATTTATCGCCATTTTCTCTACATTTAATCTCTATGAATGTTGTCATAATCTCAAAAAACAAAATATACATACAGTGTATTGTTTGTTATTGTACATTATAAGTTGTGTACTTAACCATTCAACCACTTATGTTTATTTTATTTTCTTATTGCCTGAGGGACCTAACACACCACAGTCACATCCAGACTTGGCCCCAGTTTGTGCCTCTCATGTATTAGTATTACATTGGAGTCACAGAGCAAAGCATCCATTTCTCTAAAAGATTAAATACTCAAGTGTTTTCCAATGTTTGAAAAACCCAGAAGGTCATACAACATTTAGTGCAGTTCTGAAGATATTTCCAGAATCTTCAGTGGGTTTTGTAAACATCTGGATTAAAAAAAATATTCTTTCTGCTGCATAATTTTAAAAAAAGTGTTTTTTTTCGCACCACCAGCTAGCATCTTAGTTTGGATTAGGAAACGAGAGAACTTGGAAAAAGGGTTACAAAAATCTTTTTTTTAAAACTCATGCAGTGGATGGGATATTTTCTTCATCCAGGTGGTTAAAAAACCCTTTGAACATTGTGGAAATATCTTCAGAATAGCAGTAAGTGTTGTTATATTACCTTCTGAGGTTTTCAAACATCTTTTTGGAGAAATGGATGCTTGGCTTTGTGAATAATTTAATGCTAATACATGAGAGGCACAAACTGGGACATGAGCAGAACAGCTTCCCTACTTCTTAATTGGTTAAATACTCACACAGGACTGAAACAAACTTTCATTTAAACCGGCGTTCACCAGGAACATTGATTAGATTAGCAACAAGCTGTTGACTTTTTGCTTAGAACAAACAAACTCGGGTCATTTTTTTTTTTAAAGTTTTCATATCAACACCTACCAGAAAAACCCTGAGGAAAGAAGACAGACTACAAACACTGACTAACCTGTCGAGATGTTTAAAGAGTTAACGAGTCAACATGCCCCCGGGCATGTCTAAATATCATTTAAACACGGAGTATTTTGGCTACAAACAAACACACCAAACCTGAGCTAGCTTCTGTCGCCACCATGCGGGAACAGCCTGTCAGACGCCAATTCTGCTTCTTCTTCTTTAGTGTTTATTGGCGGTTGGCGAAACAGGTTAAAGGTGCATTACCGCCACCAACTGTACTGGGGTGTGGACAAGGTTATAAAGGAAATACAAAACCTCTAGATTCTTTTAGCTAAATCAGTTTCTTTTAAAAACTTAATAATGTCACAGTACATCTTGCCTACTGTTTTCCCCAAGAGACCTGACGTTGAAAAGTCATGATGGTGTTTTCTGTCAGACGCTGTTTCGTCACTGCCAGTCAGCTTAACTGACATGTGACGTAGCCAATGAGTCATCGCGATATTTCGCACTCGCTTCACCAATCGTTTTACAGGAACCGTTGCCGGCGCCGGGACTTCTGTAGGAGCCTTTTCCTCATTACAGCAACGTGTATTTTCTACAACCAAAAGGTAAACAAAACTTTTTTTTACTAGCGAACAATGAAGAATTACGACATGTTTAATAGCTATGGCTGGTCGAGTCCTGAATGGAAGATATTTTCTTATAAGAGTCCGTTTAACTCGTCTGTTTATCGTGATTCATGTTGTACTGGAGATCAACAACAAACATGCTAAACGTTAGCCAGTATGTTTGGACATCAGCTGCTGGTTTATAGTTGTAATTCTGGCGTAGAAGTGTTTCAATATATTTTCTCTTTGGGGATATTTACGCATTGCACACATTTCCTTGACGAAGCTGCGTTGTTTTGTTGTCTCTTTCTCTCTCTCACACACTCACACTCACACACACACACACTTGATTCAGCTCTTGTGCAATGGGTCGCCGCAAGTCCAAACGGAAGCCCCCTCCTAAGAAGAAGATGACGGGGGATCTGGAGACACAGTTCACCTGTCCATTCTGCAACCACGAGAAGTCATGTGATGTCAAAATGTAACTCACCAGATGCCTTTCGCTTACACAACTCTTTCAAATATAACTCATTGATTTTTTTGAGAGGATTGTTGCCAATTTATCTTTTGCTGTTTTATCTCAACAGGGAGAGAAGCAGAAATACTGGGATAATATCATGTACAGTCTGCTTGGAGGAGTTCCAGACCCCAATTACCTGTATCCTTATTCATACATGAGTTTTATAGGACACTATAAACTATGTTTTTTTTCTGGCTCGTACAGCAACAGAACAATAATTGTGTATAAAGTACACATGAAGCCGTTTGTGTGTGAATGTTCTTGATCATGGGCAAAATAATCTCACCTCACGGTCCATTTACTAAGAACTTTCAACCTGATCTCATGACCCTCATTAACGCACATCAACAAATGGAGTTGTCTTGTCGTGATAGTCGTCTTCTTTGAGGTTTTACTGGCAGTTGGCCTTCTTGATGTTTGATCACTGCCTCCCTCCAGATTCAATCTTCCTCAATGTGTATTCCTTTTTAAAGTTCTCTTATCAGTCCAGTTTATCTCAAAAAAACAAACAATCATTGTCTTCCTTCGACACCGTCTCCACATTCTAAAATACTTTTTACCTTGGCCTCTACTCGCCCTATTGTTTGTAATTGTGTGATCATTTCTTGTCTCTCTTGTGTATATTTCCTGCATGTTATGATGATATGCTCTACTGTCTTCTTCTCATGGCTCAGTTGTTATCATGTGATCTAATTGTGGAGCTTTGGTCACGTGATAACAGGTGGTCGTACAGTATATTGGGGTGACATCATAACTCCTGTCTCTGTTCAAAGATGGTCTTCTTTCTGGTTTTCTTTCTCCGGCAGTCCACTGACACTTGATGGATGATTTTACACCTTTCTGGTCAAAGCTATGACTGGTGCAGGTTTGGCGGTTAAAAGACAGCAGATGTGTGTTTCTGGAGTTTATTCAGTCTCTTATCCGGGGTTCTTGTCAAGTCACCAAGGTAGTGTTCAGATTTGCCTTAAAGCACATGAGGAAAGATTACACACACAAAATGGCTTTCTTAATCAGAGATGGGAGTTACAATCCTCCCCCATATACGACCACCCGTTGACAGTGTAAGTGGACCTTGAGTTAAGATAATTTTGTCAAAACTACTTTGTTAACATTCAGCAACTATAGCTCCCATGAGGCTTTGGCATGCCCTCATTGTCAAAGACTCATGGGAGGTATTACTGTTTGATGCCAACAAAATAATATCTAGTTATGTTTCTAGTTTCAGCATTTTAAGAACCACAGGTGAAGAAATGCATTGTTTTACGGAGGCTAGAAGAAGCTAGCTTGGAAAGCGAGACTTGTAAATTACAGTAATTCCTTGATCTTTCTGCTGATAAATGATGTATAGATTGAGAATGTGGTTATTGCTCACCCTCAACAGAACAACAAAGGATATTTTCCAGAGAAGCAGTCACATTTTCTTTACCCTTTGGTATTGATTTCCAATTTTCTTTACCCTTTGGTATTGATTTCCAAAGTTCATATCATCCTGCATCAATGTAAACTCCTAATCCTTGGCAACAAAATCCTTTTTTATCCTTAATCTGTTGCTCTTCAGATCTGTCAGAGCCAGTCGACGTGTACAGTGATTGGATAGATGCCTGTGAATCAGCCAATCAGTAGCCCTTATGAATGCTTTTCAGGATGAGGATGTGTCTGGTGGGCCTGAGCTCATTAGGAGCATCCTGGTTAGAGGACATTTGTGAAGCTTTTTTTTTTTTTTTTTTAAATTTACTGGTTTCTGTATGGTCACTTGGTCTCCCTTTCAATATGGGGTCCTCGGCACAAATGGGCTCTGAAGTGCTCCTGTTGTCTTCTACCCTTTCTGTGTGAGGTTTCAGCCCACAACTGTCGTTTTGACTCTTGAGATTTAATACATCATTTGTTCTTTGCAGTGTACACTGACTTATCGTCACACATTGAGCAGAGCTTTCTGCTTTCCAATACATGTTTTTTTATTATTTGTGATGGGTCTTAAAGATCCTTTAGATGTAATGTAGATGAGCCTTTAAGTAGTAGTTTATTTTGAAGATTAGAAAATAAGTTTGTGATTTATTTTGCTTTTAATGGATAGATATTGTTAGCTGAACAATGTAATTTTATACATCAGACCTGTAGTGTATGCAAAACCCATCCCATCATTACAATGTGAAATCAAGAAAAAGTCAAATCTTTTTGAGTGTGGACAGAAACAGCTTGAAAACAAAACCATCAGTAGGTGCATTTAAAAGTTGAAAACAGTCTCTGAGACTAGCGTCCGGATGTAGTCGGAGAGGAAATGTTCCAGATTTTCTCCACTGCCAGATCTTCCCCACAAAGTGGGAATGAAGTTTCTTAACACAGCTCAGGCCAACAGGAATGCTGTGATGATTTACTGTCACTTCACCTGAATGCAGCGTAAGTCTTTTTGTGTTTTCGACGTTTGTGGCATTAGATAATCCATGTTGATCACCCTCAGCTAAGCTTGATTCACAGTAATAATTACCCACGGCTCTCCTCATCCTCATAAAGACAAGTTTTGTCGCAGCATTGGGTCATTCCACTGGAGAGAGGCACGAAAATGTACATGGTTTTTGGTTATCTGCTTAGTTCTTTATGCGTTCAGTTTTTCCTGTTGATTTGTATCACTTTTGGTTTACATGTTCACAAAATTAAAAGTTTCAAGAAGTACAACTAATCTTTGTTATTAAGCGCATATGTACAGAATAGTGTAATCTTATCCTGACATCAAGCTGTAATATTGAGTGTTTATTTTCCTATGCAACAGCCAACAGTGTTGAATAGCATAAAAACAAGCCGTTTTTAAACACAATGGTTTAATCAGTGCGATCTTGGAAATAAAGGAGCAATAAGACTTGACATTACCAGTAAGTGTTGGTTGGTTTTCATTTTATTGTACTATATTGACATAAATGTTGTATACTTAATCGTATTACAATTAATGTTTAATTTATTACACAAATAATCCAGTTAAACCAGTACCTGACTCAGTTTTTAAAAAGTATTTTCTTTTTGTGATCAAGATGTGGTTATGTGACCTTGATTTGAATTCGTTAAATGTGAGAGTCTTTATTTATTTATTTTCAAGAGAAATAGGAATCCAAGTGTAAAAACAAAAAACATTCACCCTCAGAGTAAAGACATTACAATTGGGATTTAGATAAGAAATCAGGGTTTAATAAAGAAAAAGGTAGAACATTCTTATTCACTGAGACTTAAAATTTTAAGTACTGGAACAATAAGCATGAATTACCTGCTGTTGTGTTAACTATAATATAGATTTAATAGTATAAGTTGAACAAGGTTGAAAGAAACAGGCTCAACTTCAGACTGGGTTTTTATTTGGCTCCATCTTAATGACATCAACAAAAAAAAAAAAGTGCTCCAGATTTGAGTCTTCATTTCATACAGATGCTGTCGACCCTTAACATGTTTTTTGACTAATAGAGAACCCAGTACAATGGAATACCTGCAGCTAGTGGTTGCTTAGACGGAGAAGCACAAGAACACATTTATAGTTAAAATAAATAATTACAGCACTTAAAATTCCACGTAAAAAAAAGTCTCTGTGCGCAGCTTCTGATCTACTCTCCTGTGGCATCTGTGACCGTGACACATTTCTAGGAGTCCAGTATCCATTCATCCCCACAGAGCACAGGATGTAGCAGATCACAAATGAAAGAAGACACAGTGTAGCGAGGCTGTGCACCAGGCAGACCTGAGTGATAATAGATGAGATGTGGAGTGCTTGCCTGGGCTCTCCATCCAGAAAGAGTGTGTCCGTGCATGCGCGCACTGCACTGTGTATTGTGTTTGATGATGGACCCCAGCTGGAGAGGTATTGACGACGCCTTATGAAACATGCTGGAGGATGATTACAATGGAGAATGATTAACACTTAGTCTCTCCTCTGTCTCTGCATGTCGCCTCCCACTCCCTTTCCCCTCTCTTCTATTTCTCGCCATTTCTCTTTTCTCCTCTCCTATTCAGCACGTGAGGTCAAGTGTCACTCCGTCTCCGTTGTCAAGGCTGCCAATCACCCACACAGTGAGTGCGAGGCAACTGTTGCCAAGGAAACAGAGCGATTCGGTTGCTAGGCACCTGGAGCTGTGCTCACAATAGTCATTTTGTTGCTTAGCATGCACGCACACACACACATGCATACACAAATACACACAGAAACGGCTTTGCCCAATCAACAAGTTTACACAACGTCAGAGTGAAATTTGTATGAATTATAATTACACACTGCTAATAAATAAGAGATTTGCTTACACAGTGGTAAGAAATCAAGGAATAGTCGATGATAAGAGTGTAATTTATCATGTGCACATTTGCAAACAGATGCTAATACATTGCTGAATTTGCAACGAAATGTTGATTTTCTAATTTATAATACTTAGCAATAATGCTAATGTACCAAAAATGTACTCCAGTATGTTTTATTCCAACACCTTTTCTACCTGATTAATCAGCATGCCCCAACGTCCAAGAATTCTTCCGGCCCACACCTCAACTTGATCAATAAAATACATAAACATCCATCATTCTGACTAAAAGTAGTTACCCATAAAATAAATCAATCCCTTATTTCCCCACTGGCAAGTGGACCCAGTGAACCTAGCTGCAATGTGTGCGTACTCTTACACGGGGATGTATCTGTATGCTTGTTTTCATGAGCTCCATCAATCCCCCATTTCCCTACTGGCATATAGAACTTGTGAACCCTCATGCAGTTTATATATATATATGTGTGTGTGTGTGTGTAGGTTTGAGTCTCCATCATGACAGCCAGTCAGCTGAGCCGCATGCTGAAATGTCAGCCACGGGTGCAAGCCTTGACATGTCCTCATGTGTTACTGTCTCCTGTTGCTGCTGCTACAGGCATCAAACTTTCACACATTTTTAGCATGAGCTGGGGAGTCAAAAATAGTGTGGAGTGCAAAAGTAGTTGGTAGGGCGGCGGGGTGATGGTTATGCATTGGTATAATGTGCTATCCCATAGCATCGCAGTCGTTTACATCCCACAAAAAGCCATTTTTGGCATCAATTTTGCAAATGTCAGACTCCCGTTCAAGTATGAGTAAAATGTTCGGTGCAGAGTGTGAAGGGCTATGAAAGACACTCATCAGCTGATAAGATTATAGGCTCACTTTGTGTGCACGACTGACTGACAAGGGTATGTAATCAAGAAGGTTTGGAATTAATGTCTGAGTCTGAAGACTTTTGTGTTAAGCTCCCTGAACTAATGCCCGGGGGGTTTAGCTTAGCGGTCTTCCTCACCAGCGCCTCTGCAGGAGAGGCTGAATCTAGCCAGCCACACAAACTCATTTCCTCCACAGGTGTAAAGAGTGACATGGTTGATAAACCTACGATGATAAAAACCTTTTTCAGTGGCTGGATTTGATTTGGGCACCTGGCTAGCCCTGATTGCATTCTATTTAAAAACCTCTCTGATTGAACAAAATAAGCCTTTCCCATAAAAAGTCACCTCTGGGTGCTTAATTAAAAATCCCCCCCCCCCCCCCCCCCCCTCCATGTCTGTGTCACCTCCTCAGTTTGGCTATACATTTATATCTGCCTGTCTGCGCTCCGCCATTGTAATCTACTGAATAGAGTTCTGCTTTTGGTCCAGTGTAGATGACAAAGCTTCCACTCGACTACGCGTATTCTCAAGCAATAACATCCACATCTGTATTATCAACCCAAGAATACCCGTGGTCGAGACCGGAGCAAAGAGGCCCACCTCCTCCACCTCTCCATTGCTTTCTCTCTCCTCCTCTTAGCTCTGGAGCTCATTCTCCTCTTCCGTGTGCATCCCTTTCAGCTGAATAAGATTGCGGCGTGGAAAGACGAGGTCTGTGTGGAAGGCAAACCTTTAAGGACAGCACCTAGGATGAGAGAGACAAAAGAGATCATATTTATCCTTGAATAACAATGCAGCAGCATTGCTCAGAGGCTACAATACATATTTCATGCAGGCTTCAAGTCACATCTTGAGCACATTGTTAGACTAATAACCTGACTGTAAGCTGTACGCAATAGCCGCACACACGCATACACACACACACACAACCATACAAGCAGCCTGCTATGCATCTTTACCTGAGCTGCACCAAGTAAACAGATTACACTGCCAACAGCTAGTCCCTTTGCTCTCCCTGGTATCAAGCAACCATTTAGCCAAGCGCTGAGGGAGAGGGCAGGCTCACCAATTATCAAATAGGTGTCAGTGTGTGTTACACTGCACTGAGGGGAGAGACTGATTACCAAACAGATGTTCAGCCCTTGCCTCCATCCCCTCCTCCTCGCCTACTTGCCTTCCTTCATTCCATTTTCCACTCCTTTTCCCCATCTATCTCCTCTCCTCTCCTCTCCTCTCCTCTTTCACACTGTTGGAAGACTCCCTGGTATGTCCCCCATCTCCTCCGCCACCCCCCTCTCACACACACTCTCTCTTTCTCTCCTTCTTGTTCCATCCCATGGAGAATAAGCCTGACTCTTCCCTATCCACACTTGCCAATTAGAGCCACAGTAGTTGTCAATCAACAGCTGAGGAGGGGAGAGTCATTGGGAAAAGAGGGGGTGGGCGGGTGGTTGGTTGCAACAGCACCACCGGCAGCTCCCCCCGGAAAACTCGGGCTAGTTTACAAACATGACTTGCCAAACATGACTGGCTCTCTGTCTTTCTTTTATTCTTTTCTCTTCTCCTCACTTTCCCCCTTAACCTGTCCTCTCTAATCAATGTGAGCCCTCATGTCATTTTTTCCCACTCTTGCCCCGTGTTGCCCTTCTCTTCTCCTACTTTTTTCACCCTCAGATCAGCTTGTTTATCCACTCAGGCACACACATAAACAATACTGTACACCATCCTTTTCTGTGTATCCCTTCACCTATCAAAGCCGCACAACATGAAACCTGACACTCCCGGAAAGTGGAAGTGCCAAAAACTAGCTGGGGCCATCACGTCGAGGAGATCTTGACACTCGTCTCCCTCATTACCTATACTCCTCTAGTCCTCTCTCCTCATCTCTCCTCGCCTCCCGCCTCTTCCTCCATCCCAACTGTCCATGTCTGGGCTGCTGCTGATGACAACTCAAGTGGACGTGTCTTCTGTTCTCACCAAGAGCTGTGAAGAGATGTACGTAGGTGTCAGAGATCTGGTGTAAAAATACACCCTGCTGCCCTCTTCACTATACAGGACCGGTCTGTGTCTGCTCGGTGTCACTGGAGTGTCTCTGTCTAATTTGAAGACATGCTTCGGTGTAGTTTTAGCCGTGCATGTGGGAGCTAAGCTATGATAGCATGAGTCTCACATGCAATGGGTGTGCCTGCAGCAGCAGTTTTGAATGTATGGACCATCTTAAGGCCTTTTTTTCACCTCAGTTTTACTTCTTACTGATCCTGCATCCACATATTTATAATAAAACTTTCATTTCCAATGATTCCTCTATTGACTGCATAAGTACTTTATTCCATGGCGAAAGACATCTGGTTTGTATTCATAAGCGAATCAATTTCCTGAATTGACTTGATTGGAAGTGAACTGGCTCCAGCTGGAGGACCTAATGAAAGAAAATCGGTCTGTGTTTCATATTTATGTCTGTCATATTTATGCAACAGACGTATCAATCCTTTAATGCACCTGCTATTTCAGATAGGATGCAAAATCACAAACTGGCTGTGCCAGAGGCAAAGACAAGACAGGCTTGAGATGGAGACAGAGACTGAGCGGCCGCTGGGCCGCTGCTTGCACATTACTGCTTAATTGCTTGGAACTAAAGGCGCTGTTATGAGGATGTTTATGCTTATGCCTGCAACAGCAAATCTTTCCAGCCATTTTGGCTACACTGTGGAGTCTAATAGTCACTACCCAGACAAAAAATAAATGACCCAGTGATGGCTATTGCTACAAATTCAGCCTGGGGTGCAAAAAAAGAGACTCTGTCACTGGCCAAACTTTCAGTGACAAACTTAACAGAGACACTTTGGTTTTCTTAATCTTTCTGGGCCTAAATGGCTCCAGTTGGCCTACTAGCCCAGATAACCAGACAACCACACACCACTGTAAAACTGTAGATAGCCAGCACCTGTCCTCTACGTGACAGGCTTGGATATTAAGCTTTCTTTGTTTGTAAATACATCCGCTTCCACTGACAAGGAGAACCCAGTTCAGTTCAGAGTGGCAGGCATGGATTGAGTCTTTAACCCTTTCCGGGGTGTGTGAAAGAGATTTCTGATCATCTTTGTCTTTTATCCGCCGGCGCTACAGAGGAGGAAGACACGCTGACACGCTGCTGTTGGTTAAATGTTAAAGCTGCGTGCAGGTGCAATTCTCATCAAGTGATTTGATAGGCACTTGGGAGTGATGCTGATGGGACCAACCTGTTTAGTTATCAAATCATTAAAGCGTGCCAACGGGAAATTGATCGGGCGTTAATTTCGTGCCACGCAGGGCTACAAACCCGGCTCCTAAAGCTTTAAGTCTTGTTTTCTTGTTGGATTATCAACAAATATCTTCAAATATCAGGACAGTCTAAAGTGATGGGACCCGGAGCAACGCCACGCCGCGCTGTGAACTGTGTCCAATACGTTGTTTGTGGCAAATAACAGCGAAAAAATATATATTTAACTTACCGTTATGTCCATCCTTTCGCCAGCTCCGTATGCCATACATTGTATCCATGCTGAAGTGTGTGAGAATAGGCAATACTGTGCAGGGAAACGCCCCCCCTCCCCTCCCTGCCATTCCTTTCTCTCTTGTGCGCTTCTCCTCCCGCTTGTGGGGAATCACATAACCACTCCTTGTTTTTTCCATTCTCTCCGAGGGAGGGATGGAGCGATGGAGCCTAATGCAGCAGCATCAGCATCCCATGCAACTCTGCTGCAACCTCTCACCTCTCCTCCTCCTCCTCTCCTCTCCTCCTCCTCCTCTGCTCCTCTCCTCTTTTCTCTCTTGTCCATGCCCATCCAGCCCCTGCCGCCTGAAGAGCATGCCCCATAGTGCAGCGGTTCCCAAGCTGGGGTGCGGGGCCCTCAACGGGGCCACGATGGAGCTCCTGTTGGGACTGGTGACATAAAAGACAAACATGATAGTAAAAATTAAAAAAACGTGAGTTTGGGGTTAGGAAAATGAATGCAGGGTAAGTGATTCAGGTTTATTTTTGCCTCAGTTCTAATATTGCGCTTTTTTTTCTCTGTATTGTGCTTTATGTTGTATTTATTGTGACTCTAAGGTGTTTTGTGTCTCCTGCAGTCTCTCTATAATATTCCCAATAATGGGGGTGGACAGAACAGTGAAATACAATGCAAGCATGTGCAATAGCAATGCAATAAATAACCAAAGCCTGCAAACTTTGTGAGGCTTTGGTGTGAAAATGGTGTGATATTGACTCAACTCTGTGTTCATATTGTAAAGTCATAGTTTGTGGTGCTGTTGAATTGTGTAAGTATTTCACACCATAAGGCCAAGTTAGATATTTCTGCTCTTTTGCCCATAAAAAAAATGACAATGACAATGTAATATATGACACTTTAGAGGCAACAATGTTTCTATTATTTTGTTAAAGAAATGGACACTAATAGAAATACAATAGAATAGACTCAAAATAGGGTTTGCAATATACTGCAGTCCAAATCAACAACAAGCTACTTTTGCACACCTTAACAAATGTAACACTGCGAGCCTCACAGATGTAGATTTATTGCCAGGACGTTGCATTGGATCGCATTGCATTTTACAGCTAATCGTGTTGTTGTCTTCATCCTTATATGTAGTTTTTTGTTATAATAATAATATAATAACAATAATAATAATAATATTTGTATATTAATATACATCTAAAATACCTTATGGGACATTTAATTTTTTACCAAGACAGAGTGGAAAATGTCACTTGGAGGTGAATCAGATGCAGAAAAAGAGAAACATCATGTCAGACAAAGCTGCTGTTCTGTCAGTTATTGGGGCTGAAATCATTAAAGGGGACCTATTATGCTCATTTCCAGCTCTATATTTTTATTCTGGGACTCCACTTGAGTAGCTTTGCATGATTCACAGTTCATTCATTCAACATTTGCTGCTTTACTGCTTCATATTAAAAGCTTTTAAATGACTAAATAACGGGAGACTTTTATTGTGAAGAATTAGCTGAGCTTCGTTAGCGGCGCTACAAACTGGTTGACACAATATATGGAGATATTTGGAGCTATTTATTCAGCGGATCAGTTAGAAATAACGCAGGGAGGAATAGTACAAGCAGAAACAGCCACAGTGATGATGATGTTTGATGAAGAGCTGCGGACGACCAGCACACCTCCAACAGATAGACTACTTACTTTACTTTGCAGTGCTGTGTAATGGCTCGGTGTGACTAGCCCCAAACCAATGGAAAAATGTCATAATGTTAGCAGAGCGGAGCAGTGAACTCACACGCTGCCGACATCGGCTCGGGCTGAAAGTAGAAAAAAAAACATTGCAAACCGAGCGTTCAGAGCAGTCTGAAGCTGGTGCCTTTTGCTCACAGGGATTACTTCTACATACGTTTATCTCATTATTTTGACACTTTGGCCACATTTAATATGAACATCCAGCATTGTAACATTATATATATGACTGAAGATCAGGAAAAGCATAATAGGTCCCCTTTAAATACTGCAATGGGCTTCAGTTTGCATGTCCAGACCGATGTTTTCTGCAGATTCTCAACAGAGGTTTCTACATGGCCTGTGGTGAGCGTGTGTGTGTGTGTTTGTGTGTGAGTGTGTGTGTGTTCCTACTCCTAATCCAGTCTCCTGGGACTTCTGTATCCGGTTGATGGTCTTCCTTAGCAGACATGCTGGATGGGATTGGTGCCTTTCATAATCCTCAGCTCATCTGTTGGCCTGTAAAGGAGCTGCCCCTCGAAACCCAAAAACAATAACGTGTGTGTGTGTGTGTGTGAGTGCTGGATGCTCAGTAATGATTGTCACAAGCTAAAATGGCTTTTGTCAACTTTGTTTTTCTACAATTTATCCTAATCCCTCCCCTCTGTCTCTTTTTACTCTCTTTATGTCAGAAGCAGAACAGCAGACAGACAGCAAACATGTAAATTTGCCGTTTGAGATGCTGTAAGGCACTGGAGCCTTCAAAGCCATAAAAAACCGATAGCATATTTCCTCAAATAAGCAGCCATAGAGTCTCTCTCTCTTTCTATCTCCCTCTCACACAAACACACACACACACACAAATGCACGTACACACACACTCACACACGGTGTTAATGGCTTCATAATTGTCAGAGGCAGACCATTGAGCATAATCAGGAGACTGCAGCAAGGCGAAGACCAATATTTGTAATTTACTATGACAGATAGTACATTTTTATTACCCAGGGGCTGCTCGTTTGTTTTTGGATGCGATAAACCACACTCATCCACACACTTTTTTATCTCTCTCAGTTCACATACTCACTTACACTCATTCTTTTTCTCCAGCTTTTTCTTTCTCTTTTTTCTTTCTCTTTTTTCTTTCTTTCTTTCTTTCTTTCTTTCTTTCTTTCTTTCTTTCTTTCTTTCTTTCTTTCCCTCCTACCCTCTCTAACACAAATGCACACAGTGGTTCAGCCCCAGACAGTGTGTGACCTCGGGGGGTCAGGAGCATTGTGCCAAACAGACAGACACTGAGTCAGGGAGCAAAGTTCAGTTGATCACAGGGACTCACAGGTACACACACACATATTTATATATGACATTATAATATATAATTAAAACATGTTAGAATAGTTTGGTTTGGGGGTGAGTTCCTGAAGTGTTTCTTTGCCATCCTGATAAATGTTCTTTCTTACCAAATATGTTATTTCACCTTTTTTTTAAAGAACTCAAATCAGATAAGTACCATGTGTTACGTGTATACAGTCTATCATTCATTCATTTAGGTATGACAACACTTAAATTAACTGGTGTTTATTTGTAAATGACCAAACCAAGTACAAATCACTTCTATGAAAGCTCTGAATGCTTTAGGTATCAACTGACTATAATGAAAACATTATATATCACTAAGGGGGCGTCATTTATAATTAAAAGCTCATTTGTACACTATGCTCAAATTTGGGCAAACACTGAATTGTATGAATCACCAAACATGACTTTCTCATTCATCTCTGATGGAGTAAATCCGGGCTGTTTGCTGGTGTGACATGATATATTATAACATGTCTTGTTTTCCCAGCGTGTCGCTTTGAGATAGAATTACTCACATCCAAAACACTGATTTAACAGTCACAAGCCATTAGAATAACACATGTAAATTATTAAATTGAGTGGTTTTGCACTCTGAGGCAGAACTTTAAAATGTCAGTGATTCATACTCTAATTGGAGTGGAAAGCTGCTCAGTAGTCAGTTTGTAGGATTGGGAAAGGGGGAAGCAGGCAATCAGGATGGAGAAACTGTGTGTGTGTGTGTGTATGTGTCAGTGTTAACAAGAGAGACAAATAGGACACACAAATAGGAACAGAGAGAGAGAAAGAGGGAGAAGCAGGTGCATCACTAATGGCTTTTTAAAAAGGTTACAGCGTAGAGCTCTTCTTTTCTAATGGGGCTCCGGCTGTGCTTGAGAAGCAATTTCCGGAAAAGATAATGTTGTCGAGAGAGTGCAGAGAGTTCTCTGTTTGTGTGTGTGTATGTGTGTGTGTGTGTGTGTGTGTCTTGTCGTTAACAAGACTGACAAACACAAACTCAAAGGAACACAAAGAGGGGGCGGGGAGAGATTGGGGGCAATTGAGAGAGGAGAGGAAAAGAGAGAGAGAGAGAGAGAGAGAGGAATAGCCTGTGTCTACATTTCAAAGTAATTGTGCCATTACATTACATTTATTAGCTTGATGACGAATGCCTAATGTGGGCCAGCGCAGGTCTCCAGTGAAAAACATTTTAAAATTTGCTCTTTTCTGTTTTAGCATATTTTTACATTCCTAATGCGTCGTTTGATTTGATAAACATTAAAACTGGTGAATTGTGAAAGCTTGTCTGCTGGTTTGTCCTCCTGTTTGCATGGTAAGCACTGCCATCCTGTGTTCACAGCACCTCACTGCAGCTTTTTCAACTCAGCTGGTTCCCACATGGTTGCAGGTTTCCATGGAGCAAATCCACAATCCATCCTGTCATATGTTCAAAGTTGTAATAGTGCATTTAACAGACCTTTCCATCACTGAACTTAATGCAAATGTGTTCCCTTGATTATAGGCTGAGACAAATCGTACATATTAAACTTCACATTTGTACTTTATCTCGAAGCAGAAGCTGTGTAATGGCCACTAAGGGGCAGTACTTTCTAACTAGTGTGTCCCAGTTCCATACTTCACTCTGCTCTGTTTACATTGGAAAAGTGACAAAAGTATAATCAAAATGTCAGTATGCATACTGCCTAATTTTTGAGTATGATGCTGATGGACACCATTCTCCTACAATGCATTACAGAGAGGAAATTGAGCAGCTGCTGAAAGACGTTAAAACTAATCGTGGATGTGGTGAAACAGCTCAGAAAACTTGTTTTCGTGAAGATTAATTGGCAGTGGCATCTCAGAAACTTATTTTGGCATTGTCCTCATACAGATTCTTAATGGAAAGACATTACAAGCTTCATAACTGATGACATGTACTGTTTGGTTTAATTATAATAAAGAACAAGCAACAAGAGATTTATATAATTAGCCTTGTTTGTTATAATATTGGCCAAATACTGTATCCAAAAAATCCAAATACACAAATTCAAAACTATGATTATCGTTGCTCACTGATCAAATCAAACAGTACATTAACACCATCACCTCTTCAAATAATAAGAAAGCTGTTTATTTAAAAGACATCCCTCTGGTTTATGTCATTGTTAATGACTTGTACATTTGAATAAAGTTTTTTAAATGTCTGTGGTATTCTAAGGTCGCGGTGTGATTGATGTCCTGTAAGAACTAAATATTAATAGAAATAAAGTTTCTTGTAAACCAACTGCAAAGACAGTGTGCTATAAAGGTTAGTATGTACTATATGTACTGCATACTGTTATTATGTATTGTACAGTAGTATGAAACTAGGACCAAGCTCCAATATTTTAGCCATTTAAAGCCTATAAACAGATGCATTGCCCATTATGTGTTCTTGCATAGATAGATCTTTTCCCCTAAAGACATTGTGACATGTCACAGCAGGAAAAAACACAGGTGTGAATGATAAAATTAAAGATGACTGAATTCCTTTTTGTTGCTACAGTTTCGGGGTCGTGGTACGGTGCATCCTGGCTCACTGTCACGGCTTACTGAATAGAACAGAGCCATCGGACATCGTTAATGTAGAGCAACACCTGTGCTTTTCCTACTATGACAAGTTAAAAATGTCTACTGTGAAAAAGGTCTATAAGTCTTAGGCTGTGAGGAATTCAAACAAATCAAGTGAAACATGTCATCCAGCCAGCAACGTGTGGTAATCACAGTTTATTTTGGTAAATAAATACAAAACAGAGACATTTTAACATGAAAATAACATTATTTGGACATTATGGTGTTCGTTACCCCTTCAGTTACAAAAATTCAGACTGAAAAGTTTCACTGTAGGTAATCTCAGAGCTATAATGAGCACCTACTGCTATAACAGGCATTGTTAGGACGCCTTGGCAGGGGTCCTTTGAAGGCCTGGAGCTACACACAAGCGCAAGTGTGTAATTATAGCAGCTACTTTTGACAGTTCAACTTAAGAAAACAGATTGCCAAATTAACAGTTATGGTGCCATACAGTGTGCTCATTATAAACATACACACACGCACCCACACACACACACACACACACACACACACACACACACACACGCACGCGCTTAATAAAACCAAAGCAATGTTTTCTTTAAATAGCCCATTGCTTTCTCTCCCTCTCCCTCTATAACCTGCCTGCAGTGTCCATTTGAACTGAGCAGAACCAAAGCAAGTTATGAGCCACACCGGCTGTACACTGTTCAGATTACACACACTTCTCCGCCGCGCTACATTCCTGCTTTAGATCAGGCGACTACTCATGTTTCTACAAGACAGCTTCAGGTAGCTTCACATTGTTCGCACAATTTGAACATAATAATAATGCAGTATATACTGTGTAAAGAAACCTATGTACTGTACAAAACTATACAAAGCTCAGGGATCTAATCTCTGTGTCACACACTGGTCTGTACCATTGGTTTTATAGAGTCAGTGTGAGGAAAATGACGGTAGATTGAAGCAGGAAAAACTGGGAAAAACCGGACAGGACAGATGTGCAAACATCAACAGCTGATTCTATTAACACTCTCATAAAACATTAATTTTGGAAACACCAGCTGCATGTGAGTAACATTAGATTAGTGTCCTGTAAAGCAAAGCGAGTAATTACATTAACATTTAGATAAAGGTCATTTAAATAAAATTTTTAAAAAGGTATGAAAATGTTAAAGGGGGGTAAGGGAAAGAGGAGAAAGTGAATTTTTATGCAAACTAACACTGACAAAGAACTCTACATGGGAATAGGCAGTAAGTCAAATAATAAAACTTTCCAAATATTTCACAGTATGGACGTAGAACCTACAGACATTAATAAACACACACCTGAATAGTAAGTAGATAAAAGATATTTGGAAAGTGGGTGGAAATCCAGTACAGTTCACTTCAAGGATGAATTGACTGATGCCCCGAAAACAAACGTAGTATCACAAGCACAGCTCTAGTGTGTATAAATCTCCCTTCTATCACTTCACACACACAATACACAACAGGAGATCAAACCCATGTCCCCCAAAACAAATAAGATACAACACAGTTTACTGAACACTAAATTGGTTCATCTGTGCTATAATTTACAAAAGTGCTTTCCTCTTTGACAATGTCTCTTGTTAGTTTTGAGGACAGAAAAAAATTCTGTACCATAGTATTTGTCGGTACCTGCATTTTTATTACGTAAAGGTCTCTGTTGTTAAACTTTTCCTTTGTTTTTTTTCCCATTTTATTGTCCTGAGTGTTACAAAATGGTCTTTTTGAGGAGGATCCACTGGTTATTGGGCTTTTCTTCCAGAAACTTTGCTGAGTCAAGTGTTTTATCAAGTCATCACCAGCCAACAGTCTTAAGAATCACTGTTGAGTCTTTGTGGAAAACAGGACAAGGAAATAGGACACAGTATTGCTTCAACAGCTCTGGCTTTGGCGAGTCTTTCATCCGAGTCTTTTATACTCGAAAGAAAAGGGAGGCCAACTTGGAGGACAAACAGGACAGAACAGAACAGGTAAAGGACAAGTCTCCATCTCCTATTGGTCCTTAGCGGATGACAGCTTTCAGCCTGGCTCGCCATATGTGCGCGTCGTCTGTTTTGTCTCCTGCGATTGGTGGACCTTCAGACCTGGGTGGATTTGACTCGTCGGAGAGGATGTCGTCCTTCTGGGTGGGCAGGGCAGGGCTTGGGGCATTCAGAGGGCAGGTCTAGACTGCGCTGGTGAGGCAACGCCGTGAGGGGAGGAGCACATCGGGAGGGGCGGGGGACGGGATTGGCTGATGGTCATGTGATCTCAGAATACGGTAGCCCTGGAGCCTAACAGGAGGGAAGAGGACAGAGAGAAGATTAGGAGACACAGAGAGGGAGGGAAGTCGGAGCATAAAACAAATCAAAAACATGTGGGAAGTTAAAACCTGAGAGAAAAGAAGACAGCACCATACACATTTAAAAAATAAGCATTTGCCTATTAATTCTATCGTATCATTGTTCTTTAAATCTTTACCCCACCCCTTACCTGAAGGCCACTTAACTTTTCGAGTGGACTCTCCACACGGGGCAGGCTGAGCAGAGGGATACCGATGGGGGGCTCTGGGCGCTGTGGAGGTGGTGGAGTCTGACCTGCTAGTTGAGTTGGCTGGAAATTGTTGATCACACACGACACCTGATGGAGAGCGGATACGTAAGGTAAAAGAAAAAGAAGGGAAAGATTAGCTCCGCTGCACACACACACACACACACACACACACACACATACGGATGATTTTTCTGGTGCGTGAAATGCTCCGCATGAGCTTGGAAACAGACACTGAAGAGGACACTGAGATTAAAGACAGAGAGATAGAGAATGAATTATGGATAGAGGCATGGAAAGAAAGCTACAGTGTTAGGATAAACCACAGGCATCACTTTCATCTTAAAGGAGACATATCGTGCACATTCCCAGCTCTATATTTACATTCTGGGGCTCTATTGGAATATCTGCATGATTTACAGTTAAAAAATCCTTATTTATCTTATACTGGCGCTTTATGCAGCCCCTCAGTTCAGCGTCTGTCTGAAACAGGACGTTTTAGCTCCTGTCTCTTTAGGGCCCTCCTCCAGATGAGCCCGCTCTGTTCTGAATGGAGCCCAAATCTGATCAGAAATATGTGAGTGGATCAAGCGAACAACCCATGGAACAACAAAGGCTACGGTTGCACGAACAAAGCCTGGGCTTTTGTCTCGCAGGGAGCATTTTTACATCAATTACCTCAAGTTTTAGAAGTTTGACCATGTTTAAAATAGACATCCAACATCATAACAGTATAAAACAGAAAAGCACAAAAAGCACAATATGTTTCCTTTAAAAGTTAACACTGATACTAGAAGTTTCCCTGGAAAATTTGATGTAGTGGCAGTGAGGCATGTGAGATTCAAGACCAAATGACAGCGTTTGAATGTGCCCTCAGGTCAAAACATTAATATTCATAGGTGTAAAAGAGTGTGTATACTTGTGAGTGTGAGTGTGTGTCACACAGACAGTAATGCTCTCTCGCCTCCACCTCGCCTTCATCATCAGTCCATCCTCCCACCATCTCTCCTGCACCCACATTATGCCAACACCTCTCTCTCTATTGATTCTTCCCTGATATAATCCTTCCATCCCTTCATTATTATAACCTTTCTCTCAACCGTCTTTTACCCTTCTACCACTATCTCCTCCTCTCTCCTCCTCCTCCTCTATTGCCTCAGCTTTCCCTTCATCCTTTTTTTGATCCCTGAAATTCCATCTATTTCCTCTTCCACCCTCCTCTCCTTCTCACCAGAAAGGCAGCGATGGCTCCTCCGGCGACAAACCCAGCCAGGACGTCATTCCAGTGGTTTCTGTGTTCAGTCACCCTCACCACCCCCACCAGCACGGCCAGAGACAGCAGCACCAGGCACAGGGTGGGCTTGGTCAGACGGGTCCCTTTGGTCCGGAAAACCAGGGTCACGTACATCTGGAAAATGGAAATACACTTGAAATGACAAACTACGGCATGTTATTTTGTGAGCTGAACCATGTATTGAATCCGCAGGTCTTTAGTCAGCCAGCTGAGATAATTCAAGCCATGCTGCAGCCCGAACAGCTTAATGGGTTCAACATGGTGAATACGCCACAAGAGGTCGCACTCTGCAGGGATTTTAGAGCAGCAGGGTGGTTTGACAAGGCACAAAAGAAAGCATCATAAAACACTGTCACGAATAGATGGATGGATTCTACCAATGTATTATTTCATTACTTTAGAGGTCCATATATGCACATATGCTTTACCCAGAGACTTTGTTAGTTATGCATAGAGCCAAAAGCAGCATTGATGGTTGAAAGTATTGGCAGACCATATGGTGGACAATTTATGTTATGCTCCCTGCTCCTTTTTAATCATATTATTTTATTACGGATTACTTTGTGTGGGAAGTGTACACTGAAGATATGATGATGATAAAAAATGAATGATTCATACATGACGATTTACAAAACTCCTGTACTGTTCTTCACTATATAGGTTGCATTCATTTCAGATTGTGTATTTACAGTTTTTCATGACATAAAATCATGTCAAAACAAAAAAATCATGTCAAAAGAAATCAGCCAGCTGTCATGTAAATAACAGTCAGTTGGAAGACATAATTTAACATTTCTGTCTTCTCGTGGTTTTAGAACAAACATTGTTATCTTTTCTCAGAAAGTTGGTACTAATTTCTAACAAGGCGCCCTTTATAAAGAGTTAAGTTATAACTAATGGTTTTATTAATGGTTAATACATAATTTACTGACGCTGTTACAAGACAGTCATAAGAAAAATGTATGGACTACCAGGTTATGTGTTGTGCTCTAACCAGCCAAAGGGGAAAAAATTTGTTCTTGTTAATGTATAATTCTGCTTCAATGAACATGTAGCAAAGCAAAAGTATGTTGGATGGTGCACTTTTCAGCTTTGGCTTGACCATCAAAACAGTTATCAACACACAGTACACAACGTCTTCCTATCCCGTCCCTTCACCCATTGCCCTCCAGAAAGGTTTCCTACCACTGTGTAGATGGCTGAGTAAAAGCTAAGTGCTGCATCTTTGGAGGGGAAGGATTTGCGAGCGGACGCCACCAGGTACGGGTTTCCTGTGCAGGCTCGGCGCTCTGTGATGTACTGCAGCGGAGACTGGCATCCCAGAGCTGTGTAGTTTGGCTTGCAGGCAGACAGAAAATGAGGTGTCTGGTTTCCTGTCACCACTTGACCAGCATTGGCAAAGATGGTGGTGGTGAAGAGGCCGAAGGAGTAGACACCTGTGTGAAAAAGAGAAGCAGACAGTAAGAGAGACAGTGTGTGCATGAAATAAGTGAATCAATGAGACCAAATGAGTCAAAAAACAAGCACTTAAATGGGAATGTTTGCGCCGACTTCTATCTGGGTGGGAGTGAAAGGCCAGACAGACATAGCCTTTGCTTTTATGCTTCATAAATTCAGTCCAGCACTTTAAAAGCTGGATAAATACAGGATACAGAGATTGTGTAAAAGGTCACAAAAAACCAACAGAACAGGACGTTGAGAGAAGGACATGGGAAATTGGTCCACAGGAGACCCAATCTAAGGACAAAGGCTCTTTCTGCCTAAAGTCCACATACTGTATGACAGAGGAGTACTGGTGTAAGTCTTAATGAGCCTTGGTCCCAGAGTACCAGGGCTCCACTGAGTCAAAGTTGATGAACCTCTGATCTTTAGAACTATGACTGACCCAGAAAGCGTACAATCCTACGGAGGAGAGGGTTGAAATAACAGCAGTCAGCGGTCACTATGGTCTTCTCCTGAGCTCCCTCCGTCTTGACAAAGAAGCTGGTCACTTCTCCGATCAGAATCTGGGACAAAAAGAGACAAAGAGAGAGAGAGAGAGAGTAAACATTTTTTTGTCAAACAGAAAGCTAAAACATAAGGATTGATCAGCTTCACTGAATATTCTGTCAGTTAAATATGTCAGCCTTTTATCTCTCTATGTGTCCTTCTTTTCTCAAAATTTACTGCAGCTCCATAAAACTATGACTATACATTGATTAATGTTGCCACACAGGTTAACAACCTCACACTATAACACACCTCACACTATTTTCATGAAATATTTGAAATGTATTAGCTAATGTTTGACGCTATAAAACCTCCATTCTAATTTTACTATCATAGCCCTAACACACATCTGAAGACCCGGTTAAAGTGCACAGATTAAGAGTTTAAAAAGGAAGTCAAATCAGCAGGACACTGATCTCTTTTGACAGGGGAATAAATTGGACTAAACACCATGTAAGACATTCCTGGATGCCATTACACCCTGCATACTGAACTTGTCGGATCAAGGGACCGCCTGCTGACAGAAGCATGGATAGATGTAGGTTACATGCTCATACAATATGCATAGCCCGCAGCCAGGAGCGTGGGACGACGCAAAAGCTAACTGTGTTCAGTGTGACAGATGAAGGCTGAAGTTTACACTGGCACTGATGTTTACGGACTGAGAATCACCAATGGAAGGTTCAGTGAGAGTGGTGGGGCTCGTGTGTCGGCATAAATTATGTCTTTGGAGTATGGCCTGACCTGAGTGCTGCGAACTCTTGGGGCACTGAGGTCATGCGTGTTGGGGAAAGAGGGTTCCTTAAGATGTCATTTGAAGATATGATGGCTGTGTAGTTGTTTCTGTAGTGTATCCTTTTGCAGATATTCGCAGTGAAAATAGTGTTTGACAAAGACTTTCTTCACTCTCCCAACAGAGCTGATGTTTTGAACTTCACCTGCTAATTTATTGACAGCAGACTGATATCGACAACACTTCAAAATGGTGCTATGAATTATGCTAGTATACTTGACATCCGTGCCAGACGGAGGAGCATTAAGTTGCAGTGAATGCGGCTGGGATAACTGGAAGTATGCAGCCCAGGACACACATGAAAGGTCATAAAAGAGTAACCAGTCACATGACATTGTTGACCAGTTGTAGGCATTGGTGTACTGGTTGATAACCAAGGTCAGCATGTAGTTTTTGTTGCAACCAGTGTGATAGTTCTGTGGTAAGGTAATGGGCTCTAGTTTGTTTTTGTCCTGGACAGCTTTGAGGTGAGAATGTGTGTAACAGATGACAAATAAAGCGAGGAAAAGCTGATTTGTCTCACCTATGTAAACTTTCAAAGGAAAAAATAGACAATGGCGAAAGACTTCGTACAAAAAATGAACACATATGGGTTGAAGCTCTTACTGTACATGAACGTAATCTTAAATTGGCCTCTTGTTCTTCAAAAAACGTCACTTAAGATAAAAATCAGCACAAACAAGTTCTAAGACTTCTTATTCGTTTCTGCAGGGAGGTTTGTGTGGAAGGTCAGCCATAAAACATTATGCCTAGAGCTGATGGAGGTTCAGTATCTTGCTGCAAGCGCTTTGGCAGAACTGGTGGGCGCCAAAGATTAGACAGCTGGATTATGTGCAGTACATTTTTACCTTCAGGCTGCTCCAAAATCACATCACTGCCCATGAAGAAAATAACACCATGCTCCAAGTGAAAGCCTTAAGAAAGGTTTGATGTATGTTAATGGTACATAGTAAAAGCAGTGTTCATATATGATTGATTGTTGTGTGTAGGCATTGAACAGTTCAAAAAATGCACGACAATACTATAATCAAGGAAGAGATCCAGCTTTTTGTTTGGGACCTGGTGAATTTACTGTCAGTGCTGCCACAAAAGCACACATCTGCCTGCTCAGTGTCTCTAACACAAAACTGATATTCAGTTTTATCTGTAAGGACTCGTAGTGTTCCAGCATTGTGTCATACACAGATTTCATCCTGCCATGTCGGTTTCAGGAAGAGACTTGTGTTCATTCATCCTCTCCTACAGAGAGTGAGGTGACACCTCTCCGCCTCACAGTGCAAGCTTCCTGTCATGATTCAGAGACGGAGTGGCTGACTTGGTATATGACGGCCTTACACAGTACTGTATATGTAGCAGGCATTGTAAAAAAAAAAAAAAAAAACTAGTCCTAATTGGCCAAGTAAGTGCAACTAAGTTTCAGCGGGCTGCTCAAACCTATAGAAATTTTTGAGGCTATGTGTTTGCTCATAGAATAGGGATGCAATGTGTTGCAAGACTACAAAAAAAAATCTCTCTCGCTTTGAAACACGTGATTGCCACAACCCTCAGATTTTCAAACAGGCTGTAGCAGAGCTTTGGGCTGCAGGAAATGAAAGCAGCCTTCCTACAATTCTTTGAACTGGATTTAGGTGGGGTGTAAAAAAAAAAATGTATCAGAGGATCTGTGGGTTGTGCTCGAACATATGTATTGAGGTGATTTTAGACTCAGTGTGCAAAACCATAAGATTCAAAAAGCATTAGAAGATATTATCAATGCAGTGTTTCTACAATGGAAAAATATGCAGACTAACTTTGTGTGCTCTCATTCTGGCTCATATTAAAACTCTGGCAATAGTGTTTTTAATTAACTATAACAATCCTAATGTCTTTCTTGGAGATACTTGTGTGAAGTGAGTGTGGAGGAGAAAAGGGAGGAGAAGAGTGGAGGATGCAGCAGCCACCGATCCTCAGCTCTTCTTCTGATGATAGACAGCTGGCAGCCAAAAGGGCAGAAGGCATAAGAGACTTGTACATGATGTTGCTGGTAATTAAACAACTGTGAAACTGAGATTACAGATTAAAGAAAAGAGGTTGATTCTAACATAATTTAAAAAAAATAGCTAAACGTACCAAGTTGATTCCAACAGCTGTTGGAACAGCAGTTTTACTCCAACCCAAGGGAGTGTGCCACTTTAAGTTGTGTGCTTTACAAAAGGAGGACACACACAATACTAGAGTAGTTGCCACCAGCGTAACCTCAGAAAGAAGGACTTCTCTGCAGGGCAGCAGGATGTATAACCAACACAGCTGCTGCATGTACTAATTAGCTGTTACAAATGCACATACATAATGCTCAAAACATACATGTAGTGATGAGGAAAACAGGAAAACGAAAGGGAATGAATAGTAATATCTGAAACACCTGTGAAAGACAATTTCAAGTACATCAACTAAACATAAGAAAAGCCAAGCAGCAATTACCACAGCTGGAGGCTGAAGCCAATGCGGAAGTACCTTAAAGTGCGATGCCGCTTTTTTGCTGACTCCAATTGAGTGTTCAAATAATTATAATTTAAGTAAATTTCTTCAGGCAATATACAGAGCTGGAAACAATATTAATGCAGACTAATAGGGATCTGACAACATTAACTATTTAGAACAGGCTGTTACATTCTGGGGCGAGGACCCACTTCTATACTTTGCTTTTGACAAATGTTGACTAGATTGTCAGGTTGCACAGTGACAATAACGTTTATTCAAGAAAGAGCCAACTTTCATTCATTTTACACAATGTTTGGATTCAAAAGCACGGAGCCAAAGTTCCTCGACGATTCCCTGAAGGCAACATCAAACAAAAGCAATTAAATTCAGAGAGACTGAAGGGCGTGTTGGAACAGGGACAGACGTTTGTGAGGTGCATATCTGCACACGTGTTTGTTAATAATACAGAAGCTCCTGGTGTTGGAGCTTACTTTTTGAAACATCCATTGGAGAGTTTACATTTCAATGAATTATTCATTTCTGGTGTGACAGCAGCACTGTTCATTGCTTCAGAGCGTGCGTTGTATCATATAAAGCAACAGCTGCAGATAATAACATCGGACACTGAACGGTCTTGTTCCTTCTTCTCCGCTGTGTTCTCTCCCTGCCTCTCACTGTGATGGAAAATGAAGTCTACAGCTCCCTAAGGAAAGCGGTTTCCATGTCCACTCCTTTATCATTTGCTCAATTACTTTTTTCAGCTACTCCCAAGCTAATGTGTTCGCATTGAATTTCGATGGTGACGCGCTCCCACTGAGTTGTTATATGCTACATTTCTCCCGAAGCCTTGTATTCAAAAGTATCTTGTGTCGATACTAATCCTTTTCATACCGATCCCACTGAAAGGTTACGTGATGCTGCTTCACTGAGCATCCACTTTAATCACAGCAACAGCTCTGTAATAGAAAGACATAGAAGATGTATTGATGGCACTACTGTAGGCTTTGAAGTAACCACGATTCTCTCCAGCAGCATGTATTCAGACGTCTCTGTACAATAATCATTATTCATGAAAAGAATGCACAAAAGCCACAATCTCAATCTCAATTTAACAGATGTTTTCACTGCAGCTCTGTGGTTAATTTGATATTTAAGTAACAGTCAATAGAGAGGCTGGACTGGAAGCTCACTTTCTTCACCCGATACTAACAGTTTTTAACCAAAGGAACGCCCTGAATCCATTCATGTCCACGCACGGCCCTACATGCCTTCTGAGCCATCTGAGTAAAGACACTTAATAACATACACAGGATATGATTGATTTTACAAAGCTGCCTGCTGAGAGACATCAGTCACACACAGACACACATCTGTTGGATAAGTATATACCAAAATGTGTACAACACTGTGCATTTAAAGCTGGACTAATCCATATTTTTATATTAAAATGGGTCACATTGCTATGTCTAATGTGAAAGGTGTGTCGTACAGTGACAAACCCACAGAGAATTATCATCTGACCCTGCAGTTCCCCTCAGCTCTATGGAGCACTTTAGCTTCTTTAAGCTCATTGTTTTGGTTTTCCTGTCCACAGCTTTACTATTTGCACTCTCATCAGCTTCGTTTCCAGACACAGTAGGCAGATATTTTTTCGCAGAAAAACCTCTGAACAAACAGACCAAACAGCAGACGGACAAAGCAAACAGCAGACAGACAAAGCTCGTGCCTAGCTGGTGAACATAGTGGAGCATTTAGCAGCTAAAGAGCCAGATATTTCCCTCAGGAGTTGGGGAGAGTGAATACTGGACTTCCACTTGCCAGATGTCTATAAACATGACTGCAAATGAATGCTGATGCTGGTCCTTGTCTTTCAGATGTGTAAATAAGCAACTGTTTGCTAACATGTTCACCATAACAACTTTATATGTCGATAATGTTGTGTTTACAGCTTTTTGAGCTGCCCCCAAGCGGCCAGAAAGTCCATTATCGTAGCTTTAAAGTAAATGGACTGCACTTTTCTACCTTAACAGACAAAGAGGTTTTGCCTTTCATGCACCCATGCAAGGTGCCGGCCTGTCATCAGGAGATTATGTATTTTTTAAGGCTTCATACAACATTATGATGTTGGTGGATATTGCAGCCGGGGTGGTTATGCTAAGCAAATAGATGTGATGTGAAAAGGAGCTAATGTATTGCAAATATACCTAAAACACTCAATTTACGGTGATTTGACATGGAGTGATAATTAAAATGCCATCTTGGCTCAATCAGCAGCCTGACTCTCTGTCTGCCTGCTTTCATTCAGACCAGTCTCTTTTCATCAGCACTTCTGTCAAACCACAGGAGTACACCAAGGCATGCCTGTGAGATTTACTGTTCAAAAGTTACAATATAACAATTGCAATTCATAGACAACAATATCTTTTTTGATGTCCTTGTTTCCAAGCAACAAGAAATACACATGCACATAAACAAAAGGAGCTGAAGTTACACAAATTCAACACCTTCTAACAATATGAAAGCTGGCAGAGAAACAGGGACCAAAGAAAAGTCTGATATACAAACAAAGGGTCACATTCATTGTATGTAATGTAAACGATGTAAGGAGAAAAAAATAACAATGTTTATGTGTGTGTTTGCGTGGAAATGAAAGGAATATCAGAGGAAACAACATAAAGGAGGGGGAGTGTAGTGCCGCCACCCCATATAAAGGGCAGATGATGTTATTTGGCACTGGAAACTTTTAAAGGGATGTTAAAAGAAGCAGGTCGGCAGGCAGGCAGACTATGTGCAAAAAAGTTGATGTTTATTGACAAAAATACTAATGAAACAGAGGCACAAATGATTCCTGTGAAAGTCAACAAAAATAACTAAAGCCGATGCAAAGCAAACAAATCAAATCTGCAGCCTACTCTCGTCTCTAATCCATCTCAATTGACCAGTCATTGACCTTTTACTTTCTCAGCCTCATCTAACTGGAACGTACCAGGGTGAGCTAGACCAACACAAAGCTTTCAAAGCATATACAGCAACACTGATGTAGAATTTTTCTGTCACTGCTGACAATCAATATTTCCTGTCGTCACACACACGTACAGCCAAGAGTGCACCAAATTATACAGAATGTCATTTACTACACAACAGTTTTATCCTTCCTACCTCAACTTGACAGTGACTAGTGACTCACTGCTTGGTGCAGCTAATGATGCACACCTCTTGTCACTATCACTGATCAAGCAGACGATCTACCATCACAAAACTCTCTCTCAAAAAAAAAAGGGGAGGTTGTGAGGTAAGTGGGAGACGAGCCGCAATGGTGAGGAAGAAGATGAAATAGACCGACATGCATTCATGCTAAACAACACAGCTTTCCTGCTTCCAATCAAACAGGCTGCCTCTGATATAGGGGAGGATGTTGGGGTAACTTGAGAGGATTTTTGAGGTTAAGTGTAGTGCAGGTGGAGACTGTCAGCTCCGTCCAAGTTGAAGCTGCCGTCCCTCTGAATGTCATGAGGCTGGAAGTTGATCCAAAAGGACATTTTTAAGGCCACACATGCATTCATAGGTCATAAATGTCCTGTGGATGTTAAAACAGTGCATCATCCAACTTTTGTTATAAAAAAAAACACAAACAAAAAATCCCCCACTTGTTACCAGCTAAATAAATGCTCTACAAGTTTTCTCTAGATACTTATTTGCTACCAGTGCTATAAATACACTGCTGTCAGTGAGAAGTCATGAACAGCATGACTGGCAGTTTGGAAGATGATTTTCATCTCTCGAGTGTTTTCTCCCAGCTCATCTAACCTCATTTAATGGAAATATTTTGTCAGTTATATTGCTGGAAACTGGAATCACAATTTTCAATATTGCAGCAGCCTTCAAGTCTTCAAACCAGAGCTTCAGATGAAGCAGAGGTTCAAACTCTAAATGGGTCATGATCCCGGTTCTGTTTGAATTCCCTGATAAAAGTGGAAAACATGACAGGACGTACCAATACAATACAAGGGAACAAGATGTGAAGCCTGTGAATTAGGGGATAGCAATCTGGGAATTTAAAATAATTTACAATGTTGGTATTTTTAAACTAACACACACCTATTCTGATATTACAGGCTGCTGTATGACATACTGAGAAACCAGAGGAAGAACTTACAAGTATTTTTAACTACCAGGTACCTATTATATTATTACAGAGTAGAGTCTGAGCAACTTTTACTGAGCAACAATGATGGAAGTTTATGATAGTTCTCAGACTGTTACCTTCACATCTTGTTCTTGTACATAGTTAATACATTAAATGTAAATTGGGAATAATTACGCCGTATGTTGCAGGCTGTAATCTAAAGTGTTACTGCAAAATGAGAATATGCGAGACAAGGCGCCGTATTAGTATGAACGACACCAGGGAAATGTTTTCCTAACCTCTAAGCCCTGTCAGTGAGTTACAATCTTAACTTTGAAACTTTAATTTCCAAACTCTCCTCTAAAAGTTTCACACTCTACTGGAGATCCACTGGAACGAGGTAAAAATCAGACTTGGCAGCCAATTAGTTTTGAGCAGATGTTGATTGTGTTCTGGAGGCAATCACTATGTTTTTGAGGCCATATTTGTTTTATCCGAGGATAGTTAGAGGGATAAAGAGTGATCTCAACTAGTCAGCGAAGATAGTGTGATTAAAATACAGACAGATGAAGAGACAGAGAAAGGGATTCGGGCCAGGGAAGGAGAGGAAAGAGAGATGATGGAGAACAGAAAATAGGGCAGGAGAGTAAGACAAAATGGAGAAGTTGATGAAAAAGAAAAAAAAGGAATAAGAAAACAGCACATACCGAGAGAGATGATGAATGACAGACAGACACAAACTGTCTTCTCTCATCTCAGAGAGCAGAGATCACGTGGCCTTTGTTGCAGTTACAGTAGGTGCAAGACCCCCGTGTGTCTGCATACTGTAGAACCTACACAGTTAGACTTTTTGTCGAGAGAGGGAGTTTTAAAAGTGCAACCTCTAAAATCTGACAACTATATAAGTTGACAAGATATCTGTGGGAAATAGGGGCCCACAGGGAAGAGCTTATGAACGTATCTGTGGGAGATTGATGTGAGAAACTCCGGAGGTTGAGTTGGTCTTAATTGGCTTACTTTCATGTTTAGCTTTTGTGACATGGTGACAGTCAAATGTGGGAGGTTTTTTTTTTTGCCTTTGTTAGAGTGACTCCAAACAGTGTGTGTGTGAGAGAAAGTGTGCAGTCTTGCTTGACAAAAGCTGACAATGAGGATCAAAAGGAGAATATTAGAACGAGGGAAGAAAGAAAAGGATGACAAGGTAAGCATTACACACAAGAGCACTTCAGAGAAAAACAGCTTGTTGAAAACCTAATTTCCCGAGAATATGTATAGCGAGACAATAGAGCAGTCACACAGCATCTAATGGCGAGCTCTGACAGTTCAGAGACGAACTGTAAACTGCTGGATTTTCTCTTTAACAGCGGATGTATCCTGGATGCTCAGATCGCTTCCGATTTACAGCTCATTCACAAGGAAATGCACAGGGGGCTTCAAGAAAGACACATTCAAGTTCACCATACGTACAAGGACACAGGCACATGTGCCCACACAAACACGCTCGCCAACGTGCATCAAACAAACACAGAGCTCCACACTTTCATCCTGTCTTAGAACAGCATAATATACCCACCGTGTACTATGAGTAATACTAAATAATACCTCTAGAAATCAGAACAGGCACAAGTGATGAAGCATTAAATGCCGGTTTGACGTCACAACATAAAAAAGCCAATTAAGCTTAAGGGGGAGTGTGGAAAATAATTTACACATTTAGTGTGTGGATTCTTTTTTTTTTTTTACAGATGTGCTTGGAAATTTCTCTTCATCATTAACACCTTGGGGGTGTTGTTGGATAAAGCTAAATTTGGCTACGCATTTACACCGTGAATCATATCGGGCTCAGTGTTTAATGCCTATATGTTTGTGTATCTATAATGTGTTTTTACACTTGTGCACCTTGTAAAAATGATGGCTGAAAGCCGCTCTTCTGTACTTATTGTGAAAAGAAACACAAAACCTTCATGAGGATTACACCAAGTCTACATAAAGCCTCTGCAAATATCACATGACATCTGTTGACATTGCAAACCCAGTGCTCTACTTTAAACACATACACACACGCACACACATACGCAGGAAGCCTTCTCACACACCAGCGATGGTAACCATGACAATTTAGCTGCTTCAGCTTCATCATCACCCACACTCTCTCCATCCATCTCCTCTCTGTCTCACTCTGCTTTTATTCTCTTGTTTCGTTCATGGCCGGGCAGCTTTCCAAGGTCTTTGTGGAGGAGAAACTAGGCTACCAGAAACATCTCCCTTCTTTCTATGTTTATTTCTCTTTTTTTTTCTCTTCCCTGATACAAATATAAATTGTCCTTTCTCGCCTCCTTCTGGCTCTCCCTCCGCCTCTCACAGTTCAAATCCTGTTTATACTCGGTAAGGTTTAACCACAGTTTGAGGTATGACCCCGTTCTTTCTCACTTCTCGCCGCTTTCCCCCTTTCTTTTCTTGTCTCTTTGCATTTTCCTCTCTTTCCTCGAGTTGTCTCCCTCTCTGTCCTTATCCTGCTTACTCCCCGTCTCTATCTCCACCTCCTCATATTCTCCTTTTCTTCCCATAGTTTGCGTTTCTGTCGATCTACTTCCTTTTAAGAAGAAACAGAAGGGTCCTGGATCAGTGTGGGAAGAGACCTTGCAGCTAATCTAGCAGCGTTACTGTGTGAGTGTATTGCTGGATTAGGAGTTCTCATCTATGGGTTAGAGCGTGTCTTACAGGCTATCACAGTGGGAGCAGATAGCTGGTCAGGCGTATCAACATGGGGCTACATGGCCTGCAGTCTTCATCTCTCAATCCTCTATCCAGTGTGATTGGCAGTGACAGGATAAAGCGGTGATTATCCCTTATTATCCCTGTTCTTTTTTCACTGCTCCATCTCCATGCTGACGCACTGATCTGTCTGTCTCTTTCCGCCTGTCTCTCTTTTGCGCTACACATGCACACACGTTTTCCATCACTTCAGAGGACATTACATTGACTTACATTCATTTCATTCATTGGAGACTTAACCTAACCCTAACCAATACTTACCTAACTGTACCCTAACCTTATGACACCTGACTGTTGTTTTAAGACAGACTTGAAAAACTGTGAACCTATAGTTTAAAAGAAAAGGGTGTAAACAATGGTTACAGGTGGGATAATTACACAAGATATGTATATGATGTTGTCATGCACTGTGCTTCATCAGTCCATGTCATCTATAGGATACTGTCATCACTGCCTAAGAGTAAAGGAAGGCTATTTGTGTTGAAATGAAGTAATTATGGTATCCACATTGAAAAACTGCTTGTCACAGCAGCAAACACATTTCACATCAAAATCACTTTTGTCTCGCCTGCATCCTTCCTGACGAGGAACTCATCAGCAGAAATGATCTCCTCACAGTCTATTGTTTGGGACAGGAAACCATGGAAGAGTTTCAGTGTGACACCCATATCTGGTTCTTCCCAATCCTCTTCTGTCTGTCATATGTGACTCCATTATTCATGAAAGATTGTCCCGGGGCTTAACAGTATGCAAACTTCTGGCTAATTTGCATATGGGCATTGGACTGATGTGTGTGTAAGGGTCTGTGCTTGTGTGCCTCCCCAGCATGTGTGATAAAATACAAGGCCGTGACACTTGTAATCAGCTCAAAATTGAAAAGGCTGATTGCATGCATGAATTGCACAAGTTCCACTATTTCACAATCTATAAAGACGCGTTCTTCCTCCTTACTTTGCGTATGCATACGTTTCTGTGTGTGTGTCTGTATAAGTGTTCGAGCAGATGTCTTTTGGGTTGCTTGTCAAAGATGACAACTCTGATTACAATAACAATAGAAGGTAAATATAGCACAGAGAAAAGCGAAAAATGAGAACAGGAACAGCCTGGATTTTCTGAACAACATAATTTGCCAAACATTAGCATAACAATAGAGCAGTCAGAGAGCCATGATGAGAGCCATCTTAATGCAGGGGAACTATGCTGTAGCAGGGCTCACCTCCAGCCTGTCTGAATCACATGTGTCTACACCTAAGCAGGGAGTAGTGAAGAAAACCAATTTCCACATCTAAGTATTTATGACAGAGAGAAAGTGTTTCTAGTTACAGTTAGACTTCAATTACACACTTCAATCTTACCACTGAGATCTAATCAGGAAGATTGGAATTTGTGATATTGCAGGATGTTACCCAGCAGGCATTAGTGGTTAGAGGGGATGTGTGTTTAAAGCAAAATCTAAATTTTGGTTACTTTGAGGCACATTACTTTGTAATGAGTTGCAGTAATGAGATTACATCTTTCAGTCTAAACTCAAAACTCTACTTTGACAATTTGGGGGTTGATATCAGTTTGGTGTGTGAGGGTTCAGTGGAGAGACTGGTCCAGTATGTGTTAGCTTGGGGCTGGTGGTGTGGGGATGGGATTAGCCGCCACCAAAAGAGGGGAAACACGACTCCAGGTAGCTCCAAAGTTGTCTTCTTTACATGTGTTGTCTTAACTGGTTTGCTAAAGTAGCTCACCGGTAAGGTTTCATTCACACCTGGTTTGCTTCAGAGTTTGGAGGTGTGAGAACAATGCAGCTTCACTTGAGAGGATGGGACATGCAGCTTCTGGGGCTAATGTTAAGCCAGCTGTTGAAGGTCAGTAAATACATCCAAACTGTAGACTCGCTGCTTGTTAAACCACAACATTTCCTTTAATTTAATATGTGGGTGTTAAGATTTGGAAGTTGTTTTAAAGGCACCTTTTACTTGGATCAAAATAAATACAGTGATACAATCAGTGGATTCGCTGGTGGAGGCGAGGTCCATTTGTAGTTCAACTCTGATGAATTTGACATGTCAATTTGTGCCACTGACCAATAGCAACGGTGCTGACCTTTGAGGGAATGGGGAGAAGAGTCCATAATGAAGGAGGTTATCATGTTATACAATTCATTTTTATATAACTGCTCTGCTGAATGAGAAGCAATTTCCCTTCCCTCTCAATTTCCATTTTGCCATGAATGAATCGTAACCAATGGTAGCCATTGCAGTAAAGTACTCATTATATTACCAAGCTTCTGGCACCATCTATTTTGATGGCGATATCACATGCAAATGAATTTTACTGCACCACTTTATAGTGTGACTGGGCTGTTATATTTCTGTTCCAGTCTGGCTCTATGTTCCTTCCTTTATCCTTCCTGCCATTATCCACCAGTCCAGCAGAGACCCTCACCTTTTCCTCCCTGAATGTTTAGTCTGGACTGAGTGGGAGATACTTTGAATATTAAGATTAATTGACTGTTTAATCCTGCGTTGTGCTCTTACATTGGCATAGATGCCCTTTGTGTTTATTGATCTGTTCTCTGTTGATATTCATGGATGGTTTGAAGCTTGTTACCTGACTGCTGAACTCTAAGTAAAGATCTTTAATTAGTAATTCTGCCTCAGTATCTGCATTTGGGCCCACCTGCTCTGCTACCTGTGACACAGGCAAATAATAATGTGTTATGTTCAATACATTCCATGGCTTATTTTGTGAAGCTGCGTAATATACTTATATGGTATCACCAATTTCTATTAACTTGCTTTGTCTTAATGAGCTCCTATCCCAAAATGCCTTTCAGCTCTCAGCACTAGCAGGACTGAGAGAACTAGAGTTATGCAGATAAATCAACAGTGACAGTGCTGTAGGAACATCATGTCATTACATAACCTACTGTATGCTTGACCAGTTAGTTGCAGGACAAACCACCAAAAGACAATTTAAAAATTTCAAAAAACAGAACCTTAACTTCCTAAAAAGTTCTCGGCATGCTGTTCTTTAGATAACTCTGACCTCTGCAGGAAGGGTGGACGGCAATTGACCTCCTTAGCATCCTTCATTTATTTAAATCTGCATCTTCAACTCTATTTCCCATCTGAGGTTGTGCGTCCACACAAACACAATTAAGCTTTGTCCACATCTAGCTTCTGTTTTAGAAGATGTGACCACAACCAGAGTACAGTGCAGTTTTCGAGCGTCCATAGCTCTCACTTAATAAACTCTGGCATGACTGGATGATATGGTCTGCCTCCGTGGTTCGCCCCCATCTTTCTGTCACATGGAGCTGCATTATGCATAAAGGCTCTTCCCAAGGTTTAACAGACAGCAGCAAACAAACTTGGAACAGAACAGCGAGCAGCCGCTGAATGGCATCCTCTCTTCTCTATAGCTGCTCTGCTATGTCTTCTCTTGAGGTTTTGTTTTCCCTTGTCTTCTCTCTGGCACTTATGTTTCTTGTGATCCTCATTCTCCCTCCTTCTCTCATTGTGTCGTGTTTGCTGCATTTTGAACTCGCACTCGTCTCTCCTTTTCAAAGAGCGCCTTTGCTTTGCCTTCCCGTGCTGTTTGAGAGGCTTATATTTAGCAGCATTAGGACGGCGCTCTCCAGGGCAAAAGTATTTAGCATTATGTGTCTGACCCACATAAAAAAAAAAAAGGTGGAGAAATAAACAAAAACTCAAAACTTCATTCATTCACAGAGTCATACCCTCTTGCTTGTACTTACAAGTGTGCGTGTTTGTATGAGTCCCCACATGCTGTGAAGGCTCGCACTGTGTCACATGCATCTTAAGCCTACAATTACCATTTGATCCTGTGATTGGCCACAGCTTAACTGTATAAATTGATGGTTGGGTTGTAGTGTGCAATCAACACCCACATACGGTGTCCATTACACAATACACACCCTCACGCACAAATAATTAGCAAATGGTTCAAATAGCACTTTACTCTGTTCTTTCAGCTAGCGTGCCATAATAATTGGTGCTGAAATGTCTGTATGTCTGTCTGTGTCTGAAATGTGTGTATTGTATGTAGGCTATGCACTGTGTGTGTGTGTGTGTGTGTGTGTGTGTGTGTGTGTGTGTGTGTGTGTGTGTGTGTGTGTGTGTGTGTGCGTTGTGCAAATGGAATTAGCTACAGTTGTGGAGAGCCATAGAGATCGCCTGTAGCCACTTTGACAGCACTAGTCAGACATACACACACTAATATACAGCACGTACACCACCATGTGCGCTCAAACATGCATGTACAGAACACACACATCGACTCCCACTTGCACACACACACACACACACACACACAGAATCAGTTCTCAGTAGCTGTGGAGATGTGCGCCGCCAGCCACCCACACACTTACCTTCACTGATGCACTGAAACTTACAGCATTTTTGCCAAGTACCACACAAGTGCATCTATTTCACTCACGCTTTCACTTCCTCTCACTTCCTGTCTCTGCCTCACACACACACACACACACACACACACACACACACACACACACACACACACACACACAGACACACACACTCTCTAATTCTAACACTTACTATATCAGTACTCAGCTGGGGTCAACTGTTTCATGTATAGTTCAAATCTTACAGGTTCAACCTTACATGAAAGCTCTGAGAGTTCCCTGCTGCTCCACAATATTGTCAGTTTCATAGACTTTTGATGAAGCCAAACAAATTCTGTTGTAATCATTTAATTAAACCCAATTAAAACCCCAATTTTCACAACAGCCTGCAAGTGTCATATGCAGTTTGTTCCTCTTTCCCAGTCTCCATGGTGAGAGGAGGTAGTGTGGCTACCAGTTTATCTATAATTTTGTCATCCTGTTTTTCCATAATGTAATTTTGCTATCTTGGTATTTTCTGTACACATAACATCTATTGCATGTCTGTCTGTCTGTCCTGGAAGATTGATCTCTTCTCTGTTGGTCTTCCTGAGGTTTCTTCCCAATTTTTTCCCAGTAAAATGACTTTTTTGCGTGGGGAGTTTTTTCTTATTTAAATCGAGGGTCTAAGGATAGATGTTGTATTACTATAAAGATTGTAAAGCTCCCTAAAGCTAATTTGTGATTTGTGATATTAGGCTATACAAATAAACACTGACTGAACTGTTTCAGAAGAACCTCATCTTTTTTTTGCCCTCGCAGACAAAACAATACCTTATGACTATTGACAAAGACATCGTAATTCTTACACCCAAAATGTACAGGGCTTACTTAGCTGTTGTTCTCAGAGCTTTCAACCATATGGCCTTGTTCAGTCAATAGAAATTGTTCAGGTACCATCTTAACAGGTGGTCATATAACACTAATATATTTTAAAATATTTATCACAGATATGCTTTTCCAAAATCAAGAAGGAATCTCCATACTCAAAAAATATATATACAGTACTGTGCAAAAGTTTTAGGCACTGGAAGTAAATTGAGGATGCTTAAAAAAATATTGTTATAAATTGTTATTATTTACCAATTAACTTCATGCAAACAGAAGAAACCTCAATGAAATCAATATTTCTTGTGACCACACTTTGCCTTTAAAACAGCAGCAGTCCTCTTCGGTACACCTGCACACAGTTTTTCAAGGTGCTTGGCAGGAATTTAGTTTCAAGCATCTTGGAGAAGTTGCCACAGTTCTTCTGTGGATTTCGGCGTCTCAGTTGCTTCTGTCTCTTCATGTAATCCCAGACTGACTCCATGATGTTGAGATCAGGGCTCTGTGGGGGTCAAACCATCTGCTGCAGAACTCCTTGTTCTTCTTGTCCCTGAAGATAGTTCTTTATGACTCTGGCTGTATGTTTGGGGTCGTTGTCATGCTGCAGAATAAATTTGGGACCAATCAGATGCCTCCCTGATGGTGCTGCATTATGGAGAAGAATCTAAACAGTAATGTCCTTAAACGTTTTGCACTGTACTGTATATGTTGAAATAAATACATAAAAGGAAACAAGTATGACAAAACAATAGAAAAAAGTAAACAGATACAGAAATGAAGAGAAAATATATAAAATCTGAGTCAATAAGAAATTAATCTTAACTAAAGGCTGAATTCCATGTTTTTGGTGAGCGATACTTTAAATTAAGTTCAAAACTACAACAAAAGCAGAGCATCCAGAGTTGAGCCTGTGACATTGTCTTACCAATTTATGTGTCAAATATCTATCTAGTTAGTTGAATGAGAATATGACCAAATACAGTGTTCAAGACCTTATTAATTTTTCTAAAGTAATACATTTTCACTCTTCAGTAGGATGGAATTTATAATGGACAGATTTTATGATATGAAAGTAATTTCATGTTAATCTATGTTTATGTCACTTTGGGTGGGATATCTCTCATTTGAAAACACCTAATTGGCTAAGAATCTAAACTCTAACTTAAAGCCTAATGTGCTCCATATGTGTGCTTATCAGCAGCACACAACGTATACCAACTTATAAGCAGCAACATTTGTAATTGCTCTGAGTGGCAAAAGGGTGTATTGCATGGCTGAGCTCGCCAGAGACTGTTGGCTCCCTGCTGAAAGTGTTCTCTACCAAGACTCAACAGATTCGCCTGAAGGCAGCGCAAATTGAGGTGAAAATCTGTTTGTTCAAGTTAAAGGACCAGTGTGTAAGATTTAGTGGCATCTAGTGGAACGGACTTGGCAGAAATGGAATATGATATTCATAAGTATGTTTTCATTAGTGTATAATCCCCTGAAAGTAAGAATCGTTGTGTTTTCGTTACCTTAGAATGAGCCTTTTATATCTACATAGGGAGCGGGTCCCCTTCCGCGGAGGCCGCCATGTTGCACCTCCATGTTTCTACAGTAGCCCAGAACAGACAAAGCAAACATTGGCTTTAGAGAGGGTCTTTTGTTCTTGTTTTGTGGCTACCGTAGGTTCTCCTACACGCTTAGAGGGTGAGGGTGAGGGGAGGTGTATTCATTTGGTTGCAATCTGCAACCTGATTGTTAGATGCCACTAAGTCTCACACACTGGTCCTTTAAAGTGGTACTCAAAAGATATTATCCATCAGGATGAGCACTACTCAGCCTGTCCAAACAGTTGTATAATGTCTTGTGCACTAGCCTGGTGTGGCCATGGATTTCTACGATGCCTCACGGTCCCAGCGTCTCAAATCCATCAAAATCAAGAAATCACCTTGATTTTTACACTGGAATCTGAGAAAGGAGACACTCCCAAAAACTATCTGTGGTAAGACGGCTAAGTCTGGGGCTAACCAGGATGCTAACGCTAATATGCCAAACCAAGATGATACAGTGTCTTTCCTGAAACTTGCTAAACCCAAACAGACTGATTCCACTGCCACCTGGCATACACTTGGTGCTAAGCCAAAACGCAACTACAGAATGAGAAAAACGATTGATAACGTTACAAGGGGAAATACAACGTCGCCAGATATATGGCTCAAAAATAGATATCAACCACTGTCTGAAATAAGTGAGAATGAGCTGGAAAGCACTTTTATGAATGGGAAACTGGGAAGAAATAATTATTTCTTTCACAAGGGGAAACGTGGAATTAACACTGGCACACACAAGGAACACAAGGCCCACGGAGACAAAGAATCTGGGCCAGAGGTGAAGGAGAAAGATATACTCCTTGTGGGAGATGGTGCTATCAGTGCTGTGAACAATGAAAGGATAGCCACTGTGAGTGATATAACTGGACTTTTCTTCCAGGTCCTGTCTAACTACCCAGGAAGTTATTGTACACGTGGGAGCCATTAACAACAGCAAAGTGGAATCAGAACTGCTAAAACAAGATTTCTCTAAATTTTTTAACAGACTTGATGAGAAAGAAATACAGTCATTTATTAGTGACCCTCTTCCAATTATTGACAGAAAGATCAATAAATCCAGCTGCCTACTTTCACTGAATATGTGCCTGTGCCTCTAATGCCTGTGAGTCTCAAGGGATGCATTTCATTGATAACTTCAACCTGTTTTGGGAGCCTGATTTTGCTTCAAAGGAAAGGAAATCAAATCTGAAACTGCCCCAGCTTCAAATCATTCGTTGATGATCTACTGAATAAAATTTCGAATGTAATTGATGCCATTTCTCCTGCTAAGGTGAAATTGATCACGAGTAAGCAAAAGGCTCCATGGAGAAACACTCATTCTGTAAGGGCCCAGAAAAGGGAGTGCCAGAAAGCAGAGCAAAAATGGTGTAAATCAAACCTCCAGATTCACTTTGAAATCTATAAAGAAAAAATACATATTTACAGTCTGAACTTGAAAAGTGGTAGGCAATCATTTTTCTCTGAGATCACCAACAAGAACAGTAACAATTCATGCATCTTATTTGGCACTGTTGACAGGTTAAGTAACCCTCAGGTTCCAACAGCCCCAGAACTAGTTTCTACCAGCAAATGTAGTGAGTTTGCATCCTTTTTTTATTGACAAAATTCAAGGCATCAGACATGCTATTAACTCCTTAATGCCAAACAAAAAAGCATCATCACCGCAGTCTTCCTGAAGTAACTTGGTAGGTATGACACAATTTAATCCCAATTGAGGACAAAACACTCACACTAAGAAATTGTCTCCAATCACCTTGATTTTATACCCATTAGCATCCTTAAAACAGTTGTCAGCAGCCTGGTGAAAGAACTAATACTTATAGTTAACAATTCTTTCCAATCTGGCATTTTTCCAAAGGCTTTGAAAACTCATTAAGCCTCTCCTAAAGAAGAGCAGTATTGATGCTACTGTACTGAATAACTATCAGCCTATATGAAACTTACCGTTTTTAGGTAAAGTTATTGAAAAAGTCGTTCACCAACAATTTAGTAACTTTTTAATGTTGAACAATTGCTTCAATAACTTTCAATCAGGATTTTGGCCCCATCATTGCACTGAGACTGCACTCATAAAGGTACTTTGCCTGAACAATGACTGTTTTGGTTGCTTTTGACACTGTGGACCATACAATTCTATTACAAAGATTAGAAAACTGGGTGCGACTCTCTGGAACTGTCCTTAAAAGGTTTAAGTCATATCTTCATGACAGAAAGTACTTTGTCTCCATTAGAAACTATTGGTGTCTGAGCAGATGGCCATGACCTGCGGGGTTCCACAGGGGTCCATTTTGGGACCTCTCTTGTTCAATCTCTATATGCTTCCTTTAGGCCAAATCATACAAAATAACCCTACCATAAATATGCAGATGACACATAAATCTACATATCACTTACACCAGGTGACCATGGACCTGTTGAATCTCCGTGTCACTGCATCAAACAAATCAGTGACTGGATGCAGCACAATTTTCTCCAACTAAATAGAGATAAGACCGAGATAATTGTCTTTGGAGCGCAGAAAGAAAGACAGAATGTCAGCTCTAACTTTGACTCCCTGTCTCTCATAACTAAGAGTCAAGCCAGAAATCTTGGCGTTATCCTGGACTCAGATTTAAATTTCAATAGCCACATCAAATCGGTAACTTCGTCAGCTTACTACCATCTAAAAAATATTGCAAGAGTCAGAGGAATATTGTCCAAGCAAGACCTAGTAAGGCTTACCCACACCTTTATTTCCAGTAGATTGGGTTACTGCAATGGTCTGTAGATTACTGCAGACTAGATTATTAGATTATCATACAGCTTTCAAAAAAAGCTCTTCAGCAACTCCAATTTATTCAGAACGCTGCTGCCAGGGTCCTGACGAAAACTAGGAAATACAACCACATTACACCAGTTCTAAAATCCTTACACCAGTCATTTAGAGAATTGATTTCAAATCTTATCACTCTGTGGCTCTGGGCCCTAATGCATCTTTGACATGCTTATACTATATGAACCTTTTAGGACCCTTAGGACATCTGGCCTACTGGTTTTCCCAAGAGTTAGAACAAAACACAATGAAGCAGCATTTTGTTATCATACAACACAGACCTGGAATAACCTCCCATATGATATTAGACAAGCCCAGATTCTGACCACTTTTAAGTCAAAGCTGAAAACCTTCCTATTTTACACTGCCTACTCTACCCTGTAATGGCTAAAAACTTATCTTTTCAGCTTAGCTTTTTAATAGCCTTCATTTTAAATGTTTCTGTTCAGGATCCCAACAGAGCTGACACAGGCAAGTACAAACTTTCATTTGTCTTGTCCAGGTAATGCTTACTTGCACATGAGTGAACGCTGTATGTGGGGGAGACAGAACATTACCCTGTATGATTCTCATCCATCTGTGGATGGTGAGGTTTTTGACCGAGAGGAGAATCTATGATCCTCATCTGCCTTAGGCAGCGAGATCTGATGTTAATATCAGATCAAGAGTAGAATCGGGAAGGACAGTATTAGAGTATTTGTTGTGTTCTTTTATCTTTCTATTTCACTTGAATTGAACTGCATTAGTTTACTTTTTAAGTGTTTTATCTTTTGTATGTCTGTCTGTACTTTTGCACTTTTTAATTGTAAATCTTTTACCTTTACTGTATTTTTATTACTCTGTAAAGCACTTTGAATGGCCCCAGTGTATGAAATGTGCTATACAAATAAAGCTGCCCTGCCTTGTGTGGCTCTGGGGGAGATTTCTGAAGTTTGAGAAAATAACGCTGGTGATGAAGTCAGGGTTATCTCGGGTTGAGAACTACAAATTTATGATAAAAAGCTTGCATTACAAACAAAGTGATATCAAGTTTGATGGATGTTTACCAGGCACAGAAGGTCTAATGAAAGACGCTTTACAGCTGTCAGTTGAGGAACTCGTCCATTTGCTGTTTGTGTCTTAAAGTCTGAGTCGAATCTGAGAGAAAAGTGAGATAAATATCTGCTTCTCTTTTTTATTTTATCTGAACAAAGGCTCGTGGGATGGAGCAGTATCTTGGAGCGAAAGAGAACACAGATGCTCTGACTTTCAAAAAAGCCGCTTCACACTCCAGGCAAAATCACGCCACTCCGCTCCCACTCTGCACAGCCCCCATCTATTCTCTACTGCGTGCTAGACTCATAAGCACACATGCACACCTCGATGCACCTGTGCACACTGTGAACCTGTCATATGAGTGCTAGAAAAGCATTCATATGACAATTATTACAATGTCTCTTTAAGCCAATGTATCTTTAAGCCAAAACTGTCTTCCATGTAAAGAAAAGGGTAGTGCCACAACTGCATTTCCAAAGACAGGATTGCAACTACCTATCACTCCCATATTGACAGACAAGTCTCAGAATAATACACAAGGAAACATCATACATTATGCTGTTAAAGGTATGTTTAAATCAGCAATGTTTGCAAGTTAACATGGCCTATATTTTAATGATCAACTGAGAAAAGACAAAAACTGGGTAAAGTAGGAGGTGACTGGGGTACACTTTTGCCTATACAGCAGCAAAAGACCAGGACCACCAGTGCCTGTGTATGTGTGTGTGATCATATGCTTGTGCTTGTGCATGTGCATGTGTGTGTGTGTGCTGCCCTAATACGTGGCTCAGAGGCAGCCATGTCGTAATGCCACTTAACTGTAGGACATCAAAGAGACAAGCCCCAGGGGACAAGACAGACAGTCATGGAGAAAGAGCTTTGATGAGGATGTGAAGCTATGTTTCATTATTAATAACATCCCACTGTACTGACAAGAAAGTGTGGCCGCTGTAACCGAATTCAGTATATTCCAGAATAATAACAGTAATTACTGTCCCTTTATAATGTACATTTCAAATTGATTTAGGGCTATAGTGAGAGAAAAATAAGGCAGTATTGACGTTTGAGTTGCTGTATCAATATGCTGCCAAGAATTCATGACCTGAAAATTGTAGTTCTGTATAGATGTTTAATTATTAAAGATGCTTCAACGTGCATTTGTAAGTCTCAGATGAAGACTCTCTGGTGAAAATAACGAAACTAGCTGTGCATCTTGTTGTGCACAAATAAGGAAAGCCATTTAGAGCTTATGTTTCACTCTGTTTTAATTCTGTGCAGTCTTGAAATAAGGACTCTCTCTGTACACTGTAGCTATCTCTCACTGCTCTATGGAGGACAAATATAGTGCCCGTTGCCATGGTTATGGCAGAGAACGCATACACACAAACAGCAGTGAGACCACGAGGATACACACCTACACACCTCTCCCCTCTTTCAATCCACAAACACCACGTGTAGATGAGGAGGGACTGTCAGTGTATATCGATTGTGTGAGCATGTATGTATGTGTTTGTCACGTCTGTTCATGTGTCGTGTGTTTTTGCATAATGAGCACCTGTGGAAGGATGTTTTTTTTTTTTTTTTTTTTTTACAAGTTGAACACAGACTCACCGTCACAGTGGGGATGGCAGTCACGAGGGAGTAGACGAGGACGGGCGGTGCCTTGCTGTTGTCCTCTGGTCCTGGGTACGGCTTGGAGTAGGTTTTGTCGAAACAGAAGAAGCCCTGGATGTGCACGGGGAACGTGTCCGTGTACTCAAAGTAGTACGCCAGCAAAACGGTCCCTGCCATGATGACCAGCTGGAAATAAAACATATTGGTTCCAGCTTTAGGATTGGATCCACAGGAGTAGGAGTGTAGGAGTTGGGAAAAGAAGAAGTGGAAAATATTGTGACGGATAAAAAAAAAAAAAAAAAAGATTTTCCCTTTCACAGAGCAAAATGATGGATGCTTCCGTAATGTGTAAAATGAATCAAGTGTGCATGGAGAGATAGTGAGGGAAAAGGATGAGAGGGAGAGGGAGGGAGGGAGGTAGAGATAGAGACGGAGGGAGACAAATAAGGAGAAAGACACATAGAGAGGGGGAAAGAGAGAGCAATGACAGAGATACGGAGCGAGAGAGAGAGAGAGGGAGCTCCCTTCAGCAGTGTCAGTATGCAGAGTGGGAGGGTAAAAGAACAAATGGAGACCGATCAAAGAAAATAACGCTGTATGGAGAAAGAGAAGAAGAACTGAACAAGGACGGGAGAGAAAGAGGGGGTTGACACACAGATGGGGTGAATTAGAGCAGAGCGGTAAAGAGAAGACAAGAGGAGGCGAGATGGAGACCAAAAAACCTCACTGGGAAGAGCAAAGGGTAGGACGAGAGATGTGTGTGTGTGTGTGACTCTGCATAACTTAAGTTGTTATTGTACCACACCGCTATTCTGCTATTTATAATACCAACTGTATGCAAAACACAAGCCGTGAAACATAAACATAAAATATGACCTTCATAACTATTTAAAAAATAATGATATATTAGCAATTCATGAAAGATTGTTTGCGTGTGAGAGAGACAGAGCATAAGGGAGGGAGAGGGTATGATAAACATAGAAAACATTAAAATAATAGCATGCTATTCTGCACAAATGAGACAGATGCACAAGTACCAATTATTCATTTATACTTCAGTAAACAGCACACTAACTCCTTTGCCCAGTTCTTTTAAAGGAAGGAAAAAAAAGCACAACTGTGTAGTAAGCTTTCTAAATCTGTAACTGAAGGTTTGTTTGCCCTGCGGTAAAAGGCCTGAAACAAAAACTACAAGGTAAAAACAGAATGTGAGTTTAAATATGGAGAGATGCTGATGAGTCTTCTCATAATCTGCAGCCTAAATGTTTGCTAAATGAACTTGTATTTGAAGGACAAATTTATCAGCGCCGAAACATAAGGAGCCTCTACTGGCAGGCTGAGCTTTACAGCTTTAGGGACATTGAGGAAGGGGAGATACAACAGCTTTGGTGGCTGTTGGTAACAACTAGTTCTTTTACCTTAAAGGGATTACAGTATGTAGCATTTCAAAGGTTAATAAAACATTACCACTCCAAATTACCATATTAATAATAGTTATCAGTTGTTATTCACTAAATAAACTTTAACAGCGATGGAAGACATGCTGCGTGATTCTCAACCACAAAAGGATTAGGTGCCAACTAATTTGTCATAACTAGACCTCCAGCAAGGAGGAGACCTCAAGGAAATGAAAGCACATCATTGAGTTGGTTGTTTGGTAATCTGTGGAGACACAGTGGGATGTGTCGTCATACTTCCAAAGAATCAACTTACACAAATTACATTTACCAAAGAGGAAAACTTCTTCTCAAACAGAAAACCAACCAGAGTTTCCAATTCCAGAGGTGGTAGCTCAAACATCTCAACGCAATCTCAAATGATTATTACTTGATTTGTCTATAAAATATTAAAAAATGGTGAAAAATGATCACTGTTTCCTCAAACATCTTCTTTTGTCCTGACCAACAGTCCACAACCCAAAGATATTCATTTTACTATCACAGGAAACCAGACAATTAACATTTAAGAAGCTGGAAACATAGAATTTGGACATTTTCAATTAATTGATTATCAAAATAGATGCCCATTATTTTTCTGTCAATTGACTAATCAATTAACTGACTAATCATTGCAGCTCTAAACACCATTTAATCAATCAACAAACTAATGAGTTTTAGAAAGAGGCACAGGTAACAAAATATTTCAAAACAACTACAACATATATAATAATAATAGTAGTGCAGCGAATAAGAATAGAAAAAGTGTTTTGGGGCTGGATGGGTGTTTATATTTGCCTCAAAATTCAGCAAACCTGGTGTTAAATTCCCAAATCAACGCTTTTGCCAGTGAACATAACTAAAGTGGTTGGGGTGGATGGTGGGCTTTAGGCAGCAAAAGCACTGAAGAAAAAAGTTAGAGAAAGATTGTGGTTTCAGTCAAAATTTAATAAAGTAGACACATGTCTTGCACTTAAAGTCAACGCTGATCACAATCTTTCCTAAACCATAACCAAGTGCTCAGAGTGCCAAACATGACTAAAATCATGCTTTAGTATACTGTACTAGTGGACATATTGCAAGAGCGGATATTGTAGGGAAAACAAATAAAATACATTGACTACGAACATTTTGTGGCTTGAGAGATAAGTTCAATAAAAACGTTTCAATTATGTTGCTAAACAAGAGTCTAAATGGTAACGTTGGCACGCTAACACGCCTGTGTTAAAGTAAGTATAATGTTTACCATGTTCACCATCTTAGCATGTTAGCATGCTAACATTTTCTAAACACAAAGTGCACCTGAGGCTGATGGGAATCTAATTAGTTTTGTAGGTATTTGGCCATAAACGGAAATGTTGAACAAAGTGACATTTTGACCTGATGAATGTCAACAACCACATTTTGTGTCAATCAATCCAGTAGATGTTGAGATATTTCACAGGATAAGTGAAAACTTTGACCTGCTGCTGGTACTTGAGAAAAACAGTCAAAGGATCACCTGACTCGTTAGATTCATCATCTGGGTACCATGAATGTCTGCACAAACTCATCACAATCCCTCCAATAGTTGTTGAGATATTTAGATTCGCAACATCATGACATCACGCTTGTGTCCACCAATCAGCATCCTATGAGGATTCTCGTGTAATCTCACGAATCCAGCTGCCTTGGAAGGTAAGAAAGTGGTAGACAATGACAGACATGTCAAGTATTTTTTGACAGTGCCTGCCCTTCTCTAAACAGTTTCCAAGGACGACTTCTCAGATGGTTCTGTGTAACAAACCATCTGGCGTGTCAGGTTACCACGCTGCTGGCATGGTTTAAAAACGTAATTTTGGCTGCATTATGTTTCTTCAGAACATATTGTTGCAAATTAGAAGCATGTAAATGTAATTTCTATGTGACAGAATTGGTATTTACATCATGTAATCTGTTTTTGCACTTTGTGTTAATTGAATTTTGATTAATTCGTTTAAATTTTGATTTGAAGGGATTTGATGGAAAATCCTCTTTGTGCTTTTAAGCACCAAATAGGAAACATGAACTGTGGCAGATGGCTGAAACAAGTGACAAACCTCTGAGAAAGCCTCCTTCAACATGTTCATCCTCTTCAGCATAGTGGCAGAGTACCCACTTGGACTAATGCTACAGGGAGGGGACTCGCTACATGTAACACTTTTCAGCTTTATTACACAGTGAAGGGTGACAATGAACATGTGAGAGAGAGGGTGACCTAATTCAAACTCCCATATGCTTTGCTGTCAGATCTGCTGCTCTGCAAGTTTCCCTTTCCTGTTTACTTTACAGTCATTGAGATTTGGTGGATGAAAACATATGTGTGCTGCAAAATCAAATAACTGATTTGTATGTTCCCGCAGCAATGTGCAAACTGAATCTTGTTCAGTCTGTTTGTGAGAGACGTCGTCGTCGTCTTTACGCTGAGGGTCCCCAGTGAGGAGAGAGTCATACTGGAGGCACGATGTATTCAGTGACAACACACATGCCCCGAGGGCCGAAAAAGCAGAATCATGAGAGACACAGAAACACACATGCACACAAATATATCCACACATGCTGGCACACCATACAAACACCCCAAGCCTGTAATTTATATATAGACCAAGAATATCAAGCAGCTCGTTCCTCCACATTTTATCATGTTTGTTTCAATCTACATTAGCTTTGCTTAGTGTGTGTGTGTGTGGGTGTGTGAGTGCGAGTTTCCGTGTGAAGCATGTGTGTGTGTGTGTTTGTGTGTGTGAGTATGTTTGTAGGCACGTGGGTGCATTCCCGTGTCTGAGGTGGAACTCTGACACAGGCACGCTGTGTTGAACATTTCTTTCCATCATCCGTTCCTCTCTTCTCGCTGAACTACAGAAGGCTTGAGGGAGGGAGCGAGGGAGGGAGGTGTAGAAATGCGGGAGGAAGAGCGTGAGGGAGGTCTACGAACACCCATCAAAGTTTAAACAAACATTTGAAGACAACTGCAGAAAGCCAACCTGGGAGATCATGCATGTCATTTTGCATCTACTTTTGCACTACAGACGCATTAAAATTAGCTGAACTTATTGACAATACTGTCAGTCTGAGAGCTCCAACAACCATGTATGCCGAATAATACATGAGAAGACATGAGTTACAGTGGAAAGCACTTTATATACATTCTGGGACAAGACTATTACATGACTAAAATACAAAAGTTCCAGTAAATGGAGTCAAGGATAAGGCTGGTGATTTTCTATATTTTTCTCACTCAACAAATCTCATGTACAGAGCCAAACCAACAATGAACTCATCCCTCTTATGAGTATTGTGTGTGCATCCAAAGCCTGATATATCTTATTCCTCTGTGCCATAGACCTCTGTTGTTGTCCAAAAACTATTAAAAACATGTCAGTGAGCCACACTGGGTGACATGTTCCTTTGTCCCGAAGACAATGGCTACGGTAGTTTGTTTAGAAACGGCTCCAAAGAGTAATAACAGCGATCACATTTTCAGTCTCAGGAGAACATCGTAAGGTGGACACCATTGTGCTTGCACAGGAGCATGGTTCCATTTACAGTGTTTCACTAGCTTGTTGTGACACATATCACAACCTCTTGACTTTGTGCTACATTGTAAATTTCTCAAAGAACTTCTCAAAGTCAAGAGGTTGTGATATGCTAGCGACAAGCTAGTGAAGCTCTGTAAACAGAACCGTACCTTACACAAAACTACTCTCCTCAGACTGAAAATGTGATCGCTGTCGTTTTGAGCCGTTTTTAAACAACTTACAGTGCCCAAGGTCTTCATAATGAAGGAACATGTCACCCAGTGCAACGGTGTGACTCACTGATATGTTTTTTTATACTTTTTGGACAACAATGGAGGTCTACAGCACAGAGGAATAAGATACATCAGACTTTGGATACACACACAGTACTTGTAAGTAGGGTCAGTTCATTGTTGGTTTGGCTCTGCACATGAGATTTGTTGTCAATAAGAAAAATAAAGACAAATCAGCATTCCAGCACCTTCAATTGATAAGGAAATAAATCTGATTCATACAGTTTCACACATAATAATGTCAAGCGAGTTCGTTTTTCGTGTGCTGCAGCCTTGCGTTCCTGCCAGCTGATGCCATCGAGATATTCACTCAACAAATCAGAAAGTACAAATCATTTTGAGGTGACCTAAGATCCGCTACACCAGATCTTAGGGCTCCCCCCACCTGCCAAATCCCACTGTAACCCCTGATAAAGGTCAAAGCAATTTCAAGTTGATGCTTTCTAATTAGCACAGAGGCACATCCTGCAAAGGTCACCTTGGACTATTAATCTGCATACAAAATTATGGCACATACAGTGTGAAAAAACTGACAAATTTATGTAAACTGCAGCCAAGTCACAGAAGGTCAAGACAGTCTCATGGCAGCTACATTAAGGTGTTTGTCATGGTAGATGTCAAAGGAGGTACTGCACAGATTTTTTAATTTCACTCCAAACTCATTGCTCACTCATTGTCCCTAAAAGACCCTGCTCTTGCACCTCATAAATTACATATAAAGTCCAGCAATAGGTGATTTTTGGGTGATAATATCAAGCTGGATTTCCACGTTCTTCTCCACTAAGCCCTCAGCCTCAGTCTGTCACCTGTCGCCTCCACTAAGAGGTCTGTTCACCTTGTTTGTCCACACGTCAGTGCCTGACCCTTTCCCTTTTTTCCCTCAACATTGTTCAGAGTCCAGACCTCAAATCAACATCTGTCTCCTTCAAACTGAATAAGCAAAAGAAAATGTTGCACTATGGTCTTACTCTAATGCCAAGATTTTACAAATCTTTAATGATCTTTTGGGAAATCTGGCTTGCAAATAGGGTTTGAAATAAAGGATCAATGGTAACAAATCACCACATCTAATTAAACATCTGATTAATAAAACCAGCATCAGAGTTATATCTAAACAAGGCAAAGAAAATGCTAGTGAAGTTAGAAAACGCAAAGTAACATTACATTACAGCCCTAATGAAAGAAAAATTAATCTAAACTCTGAATCAAATGGCTAATTTGATTGGTTGCTGGTACTGCTGATTCAACTGAGACACCTCAGTCTGAAGCTCCGCGCAACTTTTGACCATTGTCCGCATATTGTTTCACCCTCCAGTCTACATACATGTAGATGAGTAGCTCTGGCTCTCAAAATCCACAGTGTGAAATCATAAGCAGCTGCTCCTGGCACACAAGTCCACACAAGCCCTTTGTACAGTGCATAATAAGCCTGGGCTGACTGACTCTCTAGTCTCTATTGCTCTCTTCACATTCATTCTTGTGCTTGTATATGTGTAGCAGGCATCAGCGATTGAACACACTGACGATAGGACGATCTGAAAATATGGACAATTTCCCAAGCCTGCAACTTCCCAACACAGAGTGGTGGAGAGATGAGACAAAGAAGATTGGTTTCTTAAATAAAAATCTATAGTGAGCTAAAGACCTGGATACCCACAGCCTTTGTCAAGAGGCCAAAAAAGAGGACTCCAGTGGGATTTTCGTGTTACCCTGCATCAAAGGTTCAAAGACAAGAGTTTAATCAAGTTTTCAAAGTAATTTTGGACTTTTGGAAAATTGTTGTCATCTCTGAATGTGAACTTTTTCAGTTTATTTCAGTAGTTCAGTAATGTGAGTAATAAATCTGGATTGGCAGTTATGAAATGACAAAAAAGGCCGTATTTATTATTTTCCTATTATTTTATTATCACAGAAGACTTTGCCTCTCAGCCTTCTCTCTCTCCGTTTCATCTCAAGAGATTTTGCAGTTTGAGATTAAACTCAAAGAGAATGTCACCAGCCCAGTCTATATCCACATCTTTCAGCAAATCAGACACTCTTATTTCCCAACTTTGAAATCAGTGGTACACCAGACCGACAATGAAGACAAATGGCTTCTGTCCACATGTTTGTTTGACAAAAATGAATCTTTAGAAGTACTTTCAAGAAAGAAGAAATGAACGCTACCACAGTATGCATTTCTGAAGAATGGCTCATGGATCGCCCACTCAAACGTACAGAGCCTTGTAAACATTCAAATGAAGAATGAAAAGTAAGACACAATTATCGTCTCATATTTTTCTTTGGCTGGAAGAAAGAAAGGTGGGTTACACTGACTGTAATAATAAAATGTACACAGTCTGTATAATGTTTGAGGTTTTACTGTTCATAACGGCACCTTTTCCAGATTCAGACCCTGCTTATATCACAGCATAGGTGTTTTTTATGAATGACAGATGAGGGATTACCCTGATAATGCAGTGAAACCCAACTTAATTTAACTACTAAAATCTGTCAGCATAAATTCAGCCACAAGATGAAACCAGAGTTTATAAAATAAGGCAGATTTAAGAAGATGACCCTTTTTCTGGCTGACCCAGTAAACTAAAAGGACTTATCAGGCCGTGTAATTACGGCTTAATGCTCATACCTCTGAACTTCAAAAGGGAGCAAAAGCAAGAAATTCAAAGAGACTAATATGGCAGTGATGTGACAGAAACAGAGGAAAATCCCCTGCCTTAAAAGCCCTTTAACTCCAAATGGGAAAAATAAAATGTGACAATAATAACGTGTTATGTTGGGGAAAAGGGTGGTGGAAAGAGATGTGGGCATCGCTAATGTCTCCTGGGGCAAGTGGTGCATGTCTACCCTTGGCCTGCGTGGAGTGGCCAGATGGCGGAAAAGTCAACTGATAAAGTCAAACATGTTTACAGAGGGTGAGAATGTGCGGACGGAGGCTGGTGTCGAGATGACAGCACCCCGCAGAGAGAAAAACGATTGTCACACCACTCAGGATGAACTTGGAGACATGCTGCTTTATCTTGCTGTCTAAACGTCTGATGTGTTTTAGAATGAGTGCAAGCTGTAGTATGAATGAGTCCTAATGAGCATGCAGGAGGATGAGCAATGTGTCCTCCATATTTTACACTTTGGTATGTGCGGCATGTCACTGCACACAGCAGTAGAGACACATCACATAAACCTATATTTTAACTTCCTCAGTAGTTTTTATTTCCATGTCATGCCAAATATTTGGCACATGGGATTACAAGACACTCCTATAAGTAAAAAATATATATAACGTGCATCTTCTGGTAACACAAATACAGAACCCCCCGAAAACATCAGTTATAACATAATTTCTTCTGCATCGTATACCGAATAGCAGACTAAAGAAGTTTATCATGATAAAGGAGTTTTATTCTCATTTCTCTGTGTAACTGGCTAATTTAGAGTCCTCCTCCTCTCAAAAATGAGTTTTTCTTCTTGTTCCTTCACTTGGATGTTTGAGCTTCACTGTGCAGAATGACGTATGTGCAGAGTTTGTTTTCACATTCATCTGCTGAAGGAGGAAAGTTTCTCTGTGCTCACCTAAAACCTGCTGTCTAAGAGGTGTACCAACGAGCCTGACTGATGACATCACAACGAGTTTGGAGCAAATCGTGGTCCAATATGTATCTTACACAAGTGTGATGTGGAAACTTGAAGCCTCCAGTGCACAAACACTGAGAATAGACTTTACAGTGAGACATCTTGCCTCCAACAGTTAAACAATATATGCATACTCATAGATTCTGGATTTTTGAATGAGGGAGAAGAAGTAGATGTCAATTGAAGGATTCAAACTTTTTTTTGTGGAAAAACCTTATCAGACACATTATTCCATGCAGAGTGGGATCTTTGAATGTTTTGTAGGTAAACAGCCAATTCAGTCTTTGTGCATCATCCATATTTACAAAATCCATTTCTACAGATTGTTATCTTACTAAACAAAGTGTTGTGTAGTTTCCAATAAAAAGAAAACAGCACTTTTCTTGTTCCAGGCTGACAAACCGTCCAGTTTCACCATTAACTGATAAAATACCAGAACTCAACTGGGGACATAAAGACTGTCACTGCTATAGATAACATGACATAGTTCAACATAATTCTCTGTAGCATATTGTACTGAGCACACATCTGTTTTTAAAGTGTGCTCATTAATACATTATATACTACCTTAATATACACATAAAATACATTATATCATCTTTACTCAGAACAAAACATGGAATAAACACCTGTAACCAAAAACCTGGCAGCATCAACAGCAACAAGGCTTTTTATATCAGTGTCAGGTTGGTTTCAGATGGTTTCACAGCATTACTGCCCTCACAGTCTTCAGCAAACAAAAGGCTCCCCCAAATTAGCATGAGATGAGGCTGTAACACCTCTCCTTTTTTTGTGTGTGATTTGGTTTCCCGATGAGCTCACTTAATCATTTGGTCATGTGATTAGAGCCGGTAAATATTTCGCAGCAGCCGAGGTTTCATCTCTCTGATTTTCAGCAGGTGATTAAAAAAAAAAAGGCAAGGTCTGATTTTAGAGCACAAACAAACACACAAAATCATACACACACAGCCCCCCCACAAACATACTCATCTGCATAAACCTCATAGAAAGCCAAAATACTCACTGAGGCATATGATGGTTAACAAGCAAATGAATGGGCTTGACTGCCTCCTGGTGTCACCGGATTGTATTACAACACATTGAACAAGACAATTGCAAGATAGATGAGTCGACTGATAGAAAACAGTGGACAAGCCAGAGGGACAGAGTCTTTCAGAAAGGATGGGGAGCAGCTGAGGAAAAGTGGGAGAAGATAAACAGACGGATAAAACGTTTAATGAGACATTAGTATATCAGGGCAAAGCCGAGCGTGCCACTGGGAAATAAAACAGAGGGAGGCAGCAGACAGAAGAGAAAACAAAAAGGCGAGAGGAGGTGTAAGAGAGTAAATGAGGATTTATGAGAGAGAGAGAAGAAGAGGGTGAAGTGGAGGGAAAAGTAAAATACAAAGAGGGAACAAGGGAAAAGAAGAGGATCAAAGCAGCCATTCATCTTTTCCACATGCCCTCCCCCTTTCTCCCGCTCTCTCCTCTTCTACCTCTATTGTTCATCTGATTCGTGGGTGTATTTTACCACCATGCCTTGTTTATCTTAAACTCATCTGTCGAAAAGCCTCTTTCCTCCATCATTTTTAAACCCACACTCTCCGCGTCTCCCCCCTTCTTGCTTTATTTTACTCCCATGTCTCTCAATCATCTTTGCTGTCAAAAGTCTGCACATTGGCTCTTACTCACACACACACACACACACACACACACAGACTTTGTCTCTCTGCGTCTACAGCTTCACTCCCCTCACTCCCATTCTTCCTTCCTCTTCCTCCTTCCCCCTTCTGTTTATAACAGAGTGACACATGCAGAGTTTGCTTGTGCCAGTGGACTGTGCGGGTGCACTACATTTCCATGAATAACACATTGAAATGTACGCTGCTACACACCAAAAAACAATCACATAATTTTACAAAATCACCAGTCCTCAAGCACACAGGCCCCCGCATCTTGCAAGCAGGGGAGAATAAAAGCAGATGAAGGCTCACACAAACAAACTTGTTCCATGAATAAAACCCTACAGTGCAATTAAAGGGTTGTTTTTTTTCCAAAGCTCTCTACTTACATATATAAACACAATAAATACATAATAGTTTTTAAAACAAACCACCGTGTGATATGAATTCCTTTTGACCAATAAACATCTTTTTAACATCACTTTTTGGAAGCAATGGCAAGGAAATAATTTCAGTTTGACTTTGATGCAATCTGTCCTTGAGCCAGAAAGGGTGCCAGTTTCAAAAACTGTAATGAATCTTGATTTTGGAATTAGACTCTTTCAGCATTTAGCTGACCTCATTCAGAGCAACATGCAGCATGGGCAGCAGTGAGCATCAGTGCGCGTTTCTGAATCCTATAATTGCATGTAGCTCTGAAAGAAGCAAAATTGAGGGACAAGATTATATATTACGTAAGCAAGGATCTTATATTTCTATTTCTGATAAGATAATTTGGCCTCAGTGCTGCAGCCTAGATAGTCTACTCAATATACCGCAATGAGATGAACCTATATTGTGATAAACAGAGTCTCTCATCCCTGCCTACCTAACGTGATAACAGGTGGGAAGCAGCCAGCTAACAAGTGTTTCAAACATCCACCCAGAGTGCAGAGAAATCCCAGCACAGCAGACAGGCTGGCAGGTGCTATTCATGGAGTCTGAGAGATAATGAGGGGAAAACTAGGGGGAGAATAATGTGACAATGAGCTGTTACTGTGTCTTTGTGGTGGTGGTGTGTGTGTGTGTGTGTGTGTGTGTGTGTGTGTGTGTATGTGTGCATGTGTGTATTGAAGGAGGAGGAGACACATAAAAAGAATTTGTGTGAGCATTTTTTATAAAATGAGCGTGAAAACTAACACCAAAAAATGAATCAATAAGATATTCTATTTTGTCTCTGTCTGTCTTATGTGGTAATAAGAGATGTTGATGGTTTATAAATTGCCAATAAAGAGGTTAGAGGAGAGATAAACATAAGAAAATAAGAAAGGGCTGCTATGTGAGAAGTTGAGCTGCTTCTACACCAGCTGTCTAGTCTAACATAGGATTGGTGCAACTTTGAAAAGGAACACTAAGAGAGTAGTTTAGTAAGCATATTTGGTGCTTAGACATGGACTGTGAGTACAGTACAGTTTGGTTGGGAGGTCTCGGTCTTGGCACAAGTAAAGCTGGGCGGAACAAAACATCTTTAGAAAAGAGTAAACAAGAAATGCGTTGCCTGGAGGTAGACAATGTACTGAGGCAGTGTCAAACCCAGCAGGGAGTATGGATGAAGTACATGCAGAGAGGAAGCCGCTTTGTTGTAAGGAACTGTGGGCCTGATGCATTTAGGTGGCTATTTATTATTGGAGCAGCCTACGCAGTGCTGCCTAGTTCACACCAAAACCAAAACGGTGAAAGATGCCGGAGGACCTCCATGTTCAAAAAGCAACACATATCCTGTCAAAATGTAAGGTAACTCCTTCCTGATATTGATGCACTTGGCAGCAAAACCAAGCACTGAAGAGCCTTTGATCAGCAACAAGACAGATGAAACAAAATGGGAGTTGGTTCTGTAACCTTCAAGATGAAATACTGTAAGATTTATCTATCACTACTTATGCCAAATACATTCTGTAGGGAATGTAATTGCCATGTTGGATTATGTTTAGTGGCAACTTTTTATCAAATGATTTTTTATGCCGCACACAGTCACAGGGAGATGGTCAGGGTGGAGGATGGGCATACAAAGTGCAAGATTTTGACACCAGAGACATCCTCAGTCCCATGTATGGTAAGGCATGTATGGCAACAAAAGCACTTAAAGGTTAAAAGGGTATTCTAGCAATTTAGTACTGTATTCCATAAGATTGAGGGATTCGTATGAAAAAAAGATTGTCAAAATCGACGCTGCAGAGGCCAAGATATCATGAATGTTAGTCTCAAGCATGGGTCAAGCTCCAAAAACATCGGATCCTACACCATGCATCTCAATAGTGTCATTCACAAGCGGCAACTATCAGTGCAGAAGTACCTTAAAGTTCAATGCCACTGATGGCCAAGCCCTAGTGAGCACTTCTCAGCGTTCCCAGTAAGCTAGCGTTTGGTCCGAGGTAGCGGGGCGTGTTTCCAGAGCGTGACAGGCGCCACCCCGCATTCTTTATTTGGAAGGTCCTGGCACCAAACGGAAAAAATGGCACCGATCAAAAGCTGCAACTCTGGGCTTCAAACCAGCTCCAATGCAAACCGAAGGGTGATGTCACACATCGCTATGTCCATCTTTATGTATTAATAATAATAATAAGAGTTAAGATGAAAAACCCTTCCTAAATGAAAAGCTTTTTAGGCCTTTTTTTAAGAGAGTCTAGGGTCTGTGCTGCCCTCAGATGGTTAGGAAGGCTGTTCCACAAGCGTGGCGCAGCACAGCAGAAGGCTCGATCCCCCATGGTGCGGAGCTTAGTACTGGGGGCCCAGAGGAGCAAGCTGCTGGCAGATCTGAGGGTGTGGGTGGAGGTTTGTGGTATGATCAGTTACTGTAGGTTGGGAGGCACATGTCTGTTGATGGATTTGTATGTGAGTAGCAGGACTTTGTAGTCAATCCTGAAGGAGACAGGGAGCCAGTGCAATGAAAACAGAATTGGTGTTATGTGTTCGTATTTTCGCACTCTCATCAGGATCCTGGCAGCGATGTTCTGAATGTACTGGAGCCTCTGGATGCTCCTGCCAGGGATCCCTGTGAAAAGTGTATTGCGGTAGTCCAGTCTTGAGGAGATAAAGACATGGACAAGTTTCTCTGCATCTGACAAGGTTAGAGAGGGGCGGAGTTGTATGTTTTTAAGATGGTAGAAAGAGGTTTTGCATAGATGTCTTATATGGTTGTCAAAAGAGGGTCAAACCTATTAGTGCCAGATTAGTGACTGAGGAGGAAAGGGGGATGTCTTGGCCATCAAAGGTGAGATGAGGTATGGGGGATGACTGAAACTGATGTGGAGTACCAATAAGGAGAGCTTCAGTTTTTCTGCTCTTTAACTGGAGGAAAATTGTGCTCATCCAGTCCTTTATCTCCTCTAGACAGGTGCTGAGGCTTGAGGTACAGCTGGGTATCATCAGCATAGCAATGAAACCTATAAAGATATGCAGTCTATGGTGTTTCATTAGACCCGCTGCCTCCTAAATGCACTCTTCTTTCAAACCCTAACAGTGTAATTTGTCTTTGTCGGCCAATACCATGAGAAATCACAGCTGCAAAAATACTATGGTTTGGGTGGTTAACGTTAGGTGGCCTTCGTCGCCATGGTTACAATAATAACCACTTGATTGCACAGTAGGAAACGGGAAACTAACAGTTGGCTCTCGTGCCAAAGACCTGCATTTTACCAACCCATCTGAACACCACAACATTCTGCTTCTGCAGATTTTGTGGCTCTATAAGAACGTCACACTATTTCCTCCTTTGCTCCAGATGGACAAAAGTCATAATAGTAGTATAGTATTACGTGTATATATAAACAGAGAAACATGAAGCAAAAAACAAAAAGTCATGAGAGAAATATTACTGACAAGGCAGAAATTACTGAGTATGCACAAACTGGGGCATCTACAGGAAGCTGGGGGAATGAGAGATGCAAGCAGACATGGACCAACACCTCAGAGACAGCATAAGCCACAGATCTGAAATACGATGTGGTCTGATGCTCAGCAGTCTGTTTACTTTACAGAACTCTCTGCGCCACAGGAGGATGCAGCCACGAGGCATGTGGATGGAGCGAAGAGGAGGAAGCTCTGTTACTCTAAGCTGGCAGGGGAGGCTGAACAGCAAAGCTGGAAAGCCAGGACACATTCTGCGAAGGCTGGGTGCCATGAATTTGTAGCTACAGTGCATCCACTCTCAGTTAACAGTAATGATCATCATATATTACTAGGATTACAACTAATACCACACTACTACTCACTGGCTACAAGTTGTATGCTCAGGGATCCACTCAAAGATTCCACTTGTAGTCACTCTGAGCACTTTGTAACTCACCTTCAGTACAGATTTTCACAGTAGGACTGTCTGGCCTAGATCACACAAACTCACAACCCTCCTCCCACCCACCAGTATCTAAAGCAAGTCAGGAATCAGTTGTATCAAAATGACTTTTTAAAGAGGGCCCTTTGAAGCGGTGCCTCTGTTAGGCCTCGGACCAGTCTCTTGTGTGGCTTTGCAGCATGACAGCAGCGACGGCAGCAGTATGGAGCTAAGACATGATAGAGGAGTAAAAGACAGAGAGAGCAACAGAGAGAGAGAGAGGGACAACTCATCTGCTTTCCATGACATTGTTTTCCTCCCATGCTACTAAAAGTGAAATTGTGCATAATCTTCCTCATTTGTATAGGAAACTGATTGGGCCAGTCCTCGCAATTTAAAAGAAGAAGAAAACGGAATGAGAAATAATGAGAGAAAAGAGATGAAGAGAGTAGAGATGGAGGAAACATGGAAAGTGTGAACAGAGAGAAAGAGAGACACAGTAATCAAAGTTAGATACAAGCCTTGAGACATGAAGCAGTGAACTGACAGTGGAGACTGAATGAGAGAGAGGAAAAAGGCCATCGTCATACAGATAAAGTGATAAAGAGGAGACAGGGCGAGCGGCAGACAGCACAAGACAGAGAGCAAGAAGAGAAAAAAGAAGAAAAGAGAGAGGGAATCGGCAACAACATCACAAGAGAAGAAGAGGAATAAGACTGTGCTTTTGAATTAAAACAGAAACGGGTAATGAGATGCTAATGTAACAACAAAGGAGTGAGTGCCCTCCGGGGGGAGCTATGCTACAGCAAGCTGCTCCAATATGAACACAGCAGATGGGGGAATTGAATTTAAAAATGCCCTTTATTAAACTACTGAAATGCACACATATTCATTCAGGTGCATATACAGCGATTAAAGTCAAACCAGATTCATATCTTCCCACCTCTGGCCGTGTGTGATCAAATAAAAACAATCGAGGCAACCCTGGAGAGACGAGCAATTAAGGTGACAAAACGGGAAGAAAAAGCAAAAAAGCACCGCTAGCTGCATGTAACACCCGTTCCCCAAGCATGAAGATGTCTGCGATGTGAGGTGAATACGAGGACAAGGTTCACTGAGGCCCTGAGAGAGAAGCAAAAGGAGGAAGCGATGGACAGAGACAAGAAGAAAATGAAGAAATGATGGACACTGAAGAGGAAACATGAAGCTGGAGAGAAGCGTTGCGGAGAGATGAGGAGAGCGGAGATCTTTGCGATGGCAGAAAGGCTTTTGAGTGGGAGGTGGAGATGAAGCTTTACAAGTAAAGGGGAATAATGGTAAGATCCATCGTGCAAAAGATGTAATTACTCAAGGGAATCAGTGCTGGAGAGGAGTGATGCACAGGATCTGTATAAAAAGAGTGACTGGGCAGTACTCAAGAGACCGTCAAAGGGAATACTGGAGGAGGGGAGGAGCACTACTGACAGATAAGCCTGCAGATATTATAGACGCACTATGAAAAAATTGGAAAGCTGGAAAATCATCATAACAAGTCCTCAAGAGGATGCTGGGAACGAGCCAATACCAAAGCACAATGCAAGAAAATAAAAGCAAGCTTAAGACCGCGCGTAAAACCTGCAGGGATTGTGGGATATTTGCGCTATAAAGAGATGCAGCAGTAACTGAGGTGTGTTGGGAAACACTGTTATGTAGAAAGAGGGCAGGATTCCTGCGTTGGATGCGGCACAAAGAGCAGATGAAAAAGCTATAGTACAATCTCAAGAGGATGTTGTGAATGAGTGAATGAGTACAATGAAAGAGAAGAAGAGCAAGGTTGAAGAAAAACCCTCCAGGAGAGATTCAGTTAGTGTTGCAGGGGCACTAAAGAAAGATGCCACTTGCTAAATTTAGTTTACACCAGAAACTTTTTTTGAAAAGTGCAAACCCAAAAAAAGACCAAATTTGTGGTAACTTAAGTTTGTCTCAGCCAGCGGGCCAGAAAAAAAAACATCCATATCTATCCACAGCTCGGTTGTTTGCCTGTTAGCTGTATCTACTATTGCAAAACTTGAACTTTTGACTTATCCAGTCAACTTTCCACAGCACTGTTTGACTCAATTTCCACCAACCTTAAATTTTAATATTTTAGCCCACATAAGATCACATTGTTAGGCTGAATTCAAAAGCAGACTGAATGTTAATGCTACAAAAAACTGCTCATTCAGCTCATTCAGATATTGGTGCTGTAGCTCAGAGGACCTGCAGGCTTGGAGCATGTTAGCGGTGGCACGGGCTAATTGGGTTTCCGTTCTTAATTAGGCCAATTAATTAGGAAATACAGCTGAGGCCATGAGCGCTCCACCAGGTCATTTACGGATTACACGGAGAGAAGAAGAGTCGTGGGAAGAGTGCAGGAGTGGAGGAAAGGAATCAAGGAGCTTATGAGCAAAAAGGTAACTCGAGAGGGCCTTTGTTGGGAGAACACCTCAGCAGATCCCCTCACCCTCCCGCTGAATGTTATCACTAGGTGATTCATGAACTGAGGGTAATTACCCAATTGTGACAATTTAATCAAATCAATCACTTCTTTTGGGAGTCAGTGAATTGAAAACAGAGGCTGCTAATTCATGCATTTTCCCAACTGACACTCATTGTTGCTAATCTGCCATGAGAAACATGTGAAACGATAGAAGAAAGAGATGTGAAATGAAGTGGGAGAAACAAGAAAAAAATGAAGAGAACATTCATATGCAAAAGACGGAACAATGTGCACTCATTTGTCCGTCAGACTTTCAACACGGCTTTCAACGTTCAGGTCAAACCAGACTCAGATTTTCAGATGTGAGTCAAACCTAATGAACATAAAGTGACCCCCCCCATGCTGTATATATTTGTCTTAACACTTACCTCCACAAAGAGGAAGCAGGGCACGATGTAGGTACTGGTCTTCTGCTGGCCTCTGTCTCCGGGAAAGCTCCTCATCTCCCTCCTCTGTGCCGACAGCCGACTGTCAATCATCTGTAGGGTCAAAAGTCATCGTAAAGCTTCAGTGTACTTGATTTGTTCTGTTTGTGTCAAATGAATCGTGTCTGGTGTAGAGTACTACTTCATATTTTCCAGAAGCTACAACCGCAAATGGTGAATTTATGATAACAAAAACATGTAAAGGTAATACAGATGTGGATCAGTGTTTGCAATGCTAAACAGTAAATGCAGTGCTGACACCGCATTCAGCCTGGATGATATCAAGGTGTAACAATAACCAAGAAACAAGGGTGAGGCGCTAAAATTCAGGTAATTTAAATGAACTTCAAACTCATCCCAAATCAACCTCTAAGTTTGGCTGTGGATAATAGCTTGACTTATATGCAAGGGAAGAGATCTGACTGGCACCTCAATTTATTTTTTTTGTTAGCGTTCAATTCTGTGACTACAATGAGTCACTAAACAGCCCTTTGAGTTCCAGGCAATACAAGCGTGTAAATAGTAGTCTATTTATATTCAGTTCCTGCATGGCTTAGAGTAAATCTTAGGGTGTGCATTTCACACTCTGTAGAGTCACAGCAAAGAGGCAAATAACAATATGTGGAATCCTTTGTTTTTCACCTGAAAGTTGAAGATCTATTTTGAATATTTGTCTCAAAATGTGCTACTGTACTAGTCAGACAAAATTAAGTAAAACCTCTACCTGTTTTTACCTCCATGTATTTCATTGGTGTTGTTTCTATCTTTCAGGTGAGGCAGGGCAACGATGCGACACAGCTGTGTGTAGCAATTACATTCATATTGAATGATTCGGCTGCACGTGATTTACATCCCGGAGCAGCATTCAGGGCGAGCGTTGCATTCAGTTTAACAAAGCAGACCTACGATTCATGTTTTCTTTATCAAACATGATCACATTTTTTTTTCCAACCTTAACCAGATGTTTTAGTCACTTAACCATACCTCAACAATGCCTCAGTGCCATGCATGGATATTGTAGGGATAAATCATTTTTAAAAAAAATGGTTGGTACTGAACATCCAAAAGCATAACTGAACAAAGGTTTTGCAGAAATGTCTATTATCAGCATTCTGTCTTGTGATAGCCTTGTGTTTCCCATCTGAGAGAGAAAACTAGCTCCATTCACTATCAATAAATCAGCTGAAGGATGTATTTCTCTCTGATTCTCAGATGTGGCGCCACTTATATGAGATCAAACCTTCACAGAAAATAATAGAAGCACCATCTTAAGCCTTACTACTTAAGATCTTAAATCATAGTAAGTGCACTTTATATTTGCTGGATAATTTGTTTATAGAGTATTTATCTTGAGCTCATAATGTATCATCAGTCTAGTGACAAGCCAGGGACCTTCAACACTGCCCTCCTGCTTCATTTAGTGAATTTTACAAATAATCATGTCTGAGCACAAAGAGAATCCTTTTACCATCTATAATGTGAAAGAAAACCTATTTTTATGCAAACGCACACCTACATCTATACTCATACCTGCAGTTACACATATGCAGAGATGCCCACAAAGATACATCAAAAATACACACACATACACACACACACCAGTACGGGTAGGCAATCAAAAGAATTGGGGGGGAAATGAGGTTGAAAGGAGGAGAAGTAGAGTGGAAACAGGGGAGCAATGATCAAAAACAAAAGCCTGACAGAGATAAGAGAGAGACAACGTCATGATGCAGACGTTTGGAGACTCTTCTGAAGTAAGGAGGGCGGGGTGGAAGCCAGCAGACTCAGCACTGGGAAATAATAGCGATTGGGGATAACAGGTAGAAGTTGAGGAAAAACAGCTCCAGTCCCCAAAGTAAGCATAAGAGGAAATGGAGGGAGACATAGTGAGTACATTTTGGTGGTAAAAAAGGTTTTAAGGGGTTACCGACACGCAAAGGCCAGTGTGCTTTTTTATATTTTAGGCAATCTCAAGAGTCATTTCACCCTACAAGGATTTAGGTTTGAGTTCAGTGTTTGAATCAAACAGCAAACGCAATTCTCCCAAGAACTGTGAACTCTGAAATCATGATTTTATCAATCATACAGCAAACACCCCCAGCAATATTTCAGAATTCAATATAATTTTATTCATTCAAGCACCAATTTGTTCTCTCAGATATCGAGCTTATTCCCTAATCTCCTTGACGACAATTATCTCACTGACTTAATGGCTGAGGGCACTCACTTTATTTGAAGTGATTTGATTGGCTGTAGTTCCTGTCGCTGTTTGTTAAAAGTTTTAATTCGCTCAGTGCCTCATGATTGTTTTTTCTCACCCTACTTGTGGAACGATTATCTATCTAATCACCATCAGATGTGTTACTAGGGTGTGGCCTATATTACATACCAGTGCCTGTGTCCTTGACTGTAGATCTTGAAGATGGCCTGAGGGCTGAAACATCATCTGAATAAAAGAGAAATGCATATGGAGCCAGAGTCTACTTCCAGTGATCAGCACCTCACTACAACCCTTGGTGTGCGTTACTCTTACATTATATATGAGGGCAAAGCTCTGCCGCCTTGTCAGCCCTTTCCCCAATCAATGGTCGTTATGGGTGAGAGGGGAGGAAGCCACCTCACAGTGCACCTGAACACCTATCAGTGACAGAGTAAAATGCTAAATTTGCCTCAAAGAGACAAATGAGAGGAACCAGAGTTTAAATGCTGAAACAAACAAAGCAATTTTAAAAAATATTAAAATAAAAGTAGAAGAAAAGTTTGAATGATTCATTCCTGTTTACCCAAACACACAAAAAAGTGGTGTCTTTTTGCATGCAGGAACATGAGGTGAATAGAAAAAGATCCCTATGTAATATTTCTGGTACTTGTTTGAAAGAGCACCACAGTATATGCATTAATAACTAAAGCATTAATGATGCAATGCTCTCCGAAACCTGAATTCACTTACATCTTCCCTCATCTTGAACAGTTTAATCTAACAGAAAATTTGAGCTCATAAAACGCTATCAAAAATTACCAGCAACAAGCTGAAATTCAAGGAATAAATTCAAACTTATCTGTAACCCACCCCAGAGACACTGAGTAATGGCTCCTTCAAATTGAACATGCAAGATTTAGGGATTAGAAATCATCATTTTTGCAAAATCACCTCAAGTGCTGTCACAATGTCCACAAACTTGAACTTCAATTATCTGGCAATGAAGTCCCTCACGGCGGTTTCTGTTCCACGTCATAGATTTATCATCCGGGCCCTCTATTTATAGCATTGCATGAGGCATGTTTATGGCTACAAATAGTCTAAATGTCAAAGAATTTAATTCAGAAATTGCTCCATGCATTTACACAAGTCACACATGTTTTACACTTCTACACCTATATGCATTTTCTGAAGTTGAGTGGCTGGATTTATATCTCTGCACTGTGCAATGTTAAGCTGAGTGACAACACACACACACACACACACACACACACACACACACACACACACACACGTACATTCACAAAGCAGTACAGAAACATTCATCCTGTTTAAGTGTTATAATTATTCATGCTATGGATCATATACTTATTTTCAGCCTTCTTTCCCCACTACCGCCTTTCTGCCTCATGGGAAATACTATCCCACTATTAACCCACTATTCCAATATGAGTACAAGCCTCAACTATAGACGAGCCTGAGCTACAGCTTCAGTGTTCATTGATTCTAAGAAAAGCGAGAACATGTTGTACAAGTTATGTCAGGAGATAAAAAGATGCATATATATATGTATGTATATATATATATATGCGTGTGTGTGTATATATATATGCATACACACACAGCAGGTTGTCTGCTGTAAATACAGTATTTGGGTCTCCTTTTATGTACCCATCTTCCAAAGCAGTAAGAAGCAATCAGACATAAGGCTGGCGTGACTGATTGTCTCTTGTGCTGCTGTCCATGTCGTTCACAATGATGTGCATCCTTAAGCTTCACACTGGCACCAGAGCAACAAAAGACCCACTCACTATCTCACTGGTGCGCACACACACACGCACACACGCACACACGCACACACATACACATAGGTGCACAAACATTCACAGAGACTGATATCCACACACCTGTATGCAAGGGCTCATTCACACACAGACACACACACACGCACACACACACACACACACACTCACATACCAGATCATGGTCACTTTTGGGGACATTACATAGACTTACATTCATTTCCTGGAGACTTAACCTAACCTTAACCTTTACCACTGATCCAAAAATCTGCTTTTTCCTAATTGGGGACACAGCCATCCCCACCTAACTGGTATTAAGTCTGAAATTTGTCTCCAAAAGTAGCCTATGACAGACAACACACACATATAAGCATTCATATAGGCGACCAATAATCTAGTATTCATTACATGTCAACTTGGATGTCAGTCCAACAAGTGGTGCTGCACAGCTGATGCCTGTGTGTGTGTGTGAATGTGTGTGTGTGTGTGAGAGAGACAGAGAGAGAGAAAGAGAGAGAGAGAGAGATCAACCCGCACAGAATTCCTGCTGTGCTGCACCTCAGGTTCAACAATGTGGGTCAGAGAGATGCACAATCACATTCACACACTCTCTCATATATATATGCACACACATATTCATGGACAAACCATTTCCAAAAAGAACCAGAAGAAAAAATGCAGGTTGAAAAACTCACCTTAAATCTGTATATGTTGCTGCACAGTGTTGCTGCACAGTGGCCGCTGCTTCCTCCGTCTCTAGGAGGATTTGCTCCTGCAGCTGACTCCCATTCTGTGATTTTCGTTGTGGTCTCTCCTTCTCTTTTCCCTTCTCGCCTCTTTCAAAGCAAAACCACCTCTCACTTCCGCTGCTCCGCCACTGAAAAGCCCTCAGCGCTGAGTGTGAATAGAGAGAGATAGAGAGCTTGCCCACTGCACAGGCACCCTGCCTCCAGCCAGCCTAGTCTATATCTGTCTGCACCCTGCCGCTAGGTCGCTAAGCTAAATATGATGATCTTCAACAGCACTTCAAGGCTAATTAGTCAAGTGAAGGGATCCACAGGCTTGGTGAGGGAGGCTGCTGCTCAGCGCAGTTGCCGGTGGATACGAGGAGAGGAAGAGAGAAGAGAGAGTATGTGTGTGTGTGTGTGTGTGTGTGCATCTGTATGCTTGTGTGTGAGAGGAAAAGAAGGAGAGGCAAAGAGGAGGAGGAAAAAAATAGAGAGTGGGAAGAGGGAATGAGAGACTGAGAGCAGAAAACAGTCAGCATGTGAGATGCCGAGATAGAAAGAGAGGGGGCAAGAGAGTGAGAGAGCGAGAGAGAGAGAGAGAGAGAGAGAGAGAGAGAGAGAGAGAGAGGGTCTGTATGGGTGTCAGAGGCTGAGGCAACACTAAGGCTAAAATGGTAGACACTGTGCACTTTAATACCCCATGAAACCACTTTGATACTGACAGACTGGCTTTGTGTGAGTGTGAATGCATAGGTGTGTGTTTCTGTGGTATTGTGAGGTGTGTGTGTGTGTGTGTGCGTGCGTGCGTGTGTGTGCACGCGCAATTATGCGAAAATGGAAAGTCAAAGCAGAAAAGAAAAAGCCGTGAGCATTCTGACAGTATTGTGTCACTGTCTTGTATCGTGTGTCTGTGTCTGTGAGCAGTGTAGCTCTATACAATGTGAGCTCAGGTGAGCAGGGGATCACAATCCATCTCATCCCCTCGTACACTACACGGCGGGTTAATGTTGCATTGTCAAGTGGAAAAGTGGGACGCATCCCGCTTATGGCCCTATATGGGTCAGAGGCCCACAAGTGCATGCTCACCAGCAGCTTTTGGACTCTTTTGTGTGTGTGTGTAGGTGTGTGTGCACTAGTGTATACCTGCATAATGGCGTGCGTTTGCCTTTAACAAATTCTCTGCTTCCCTCAGGCCTCAAACAGAGACAGTGTGTGTGTTTCTGTGCTTGTGTTTACATGTGTGTGTCGGTACATGTTCAAGCCTGCTGGACTGGCACCGGTGGACTGCTGGACACTGGGGAATTCCCCTAAGCCATTGGCACACAGGTTTGTACTTGGTGTGGACTTCAGCCCTGTTAAAAAAGTGTATGACATCGAATACTAACATAACATACAGGTGAATGCAAGTCCTTGTCCACAAATTGCTTGTACGTGTCACTCAAGGTTGGTGTAGTATAGAGTTCTTCGCCTTCAATATTACATTGTATGAAATGTATTCAAATTTAAAGGCAGGAGACTAGTTCGACATTTTGGGATATATATTTATTCGCTTACTTTTACTGAGAGTTAAATGAGAAGATTTATATAGTAAATATGCGCTGGACTATTTCCTGGCCAGATGCTTCCTGGAGTCGCTGCTGGTTGCCTGGCAACCTCACATGACAACACGATTCAGTCAAGAAGTAGTGTAAACAAACACATTAATTAACATGTTAATTAGTGAGCTTTAGAGGTTTTGGTAGGTGGATATTGTTACCTTTGGACAGAGCCAGGCTAGCTGTTTCCCCCTGTTTCCAGTCTTTATGCTAAGCTCCGCTAATCGGCTGCTGGCGTTAGCTTCATATTTACCGTACAGACATTAGAGCGGTATTAAACTTTTTATCTTCTTTAAACATGTTAAGAAAGTGAATAAGCATATTTTCCAAAATGTCAAACTTATCTTTTAACATTTTAGGAAAGTAAATATCACCTCCTCTTATATTTTAGTCAAATATGTATTACAAATTAACTAGAGTCATGACATCCTCACCGCTTTGAAATCCAGTTTGAATGGAACAATTATGGTAAAGTGTACGGTCAGAGTACGACATTAAAAGGAATTAAATCTCAGGAGAATATAAAAGTACAAAGTCCCTCTTGCCAGCACAAAATACATCTAAACACATCTCTATTTTAACAGAAGACAGTCCAATGTGTAAGGAAACAGCATTATAAAAGCTGCCCACCCTCTGTCTGCACTCAAACAAATCACTCACAGCTGGAGAGGGACCATGGACCACTCACAGTGAAGTGTCTTTTTTTTTTCCTGAGAATAAGGGATCAAATCACGTGGTGGCACAGATATCATAGTTCCCATGGTAACTCACTGCATTCATAGAGTAGAAAAACAAGCAAGGAAAAGAAATTTAAATTTAAAAAACATTTAAAAATGCCTATACAATGTAGATAAAACAAATGGCACTTAAAATGGCCTTGCCCACAAATGATTGAATTCCCATACCAGAATGGGAACGGAAGTCGAGGATGTAAAAGAAAAAAAGCTTAAACACCCAAAATCTCAAATTAAATGTCAGTTAAAGACTTTTAATCACCTACATTCTGATAAAAGCTCAAAGAAGACAGTTGCATATCAAACAAGTTAAAGTACTCCTCTTTTTTTGTTCACTTTAGCATCATTATTACTTTCACTTGAATAAACCCTAAAAGTCCATAAGTGCGATTGTTTAGTATCAATAATGTGAAGTCATAAGTGGCAAAAACAACGCTGTTAAAACCTCATAAGATCATAAGAGGTAGACATTTTCCAAAGATGCAACACTTTTATGTAAGAACAGCACCTGGTTGGTGCAAGGACATAGAAACAACTGCAGTATATTTTAGTGACTACATTAATATCTGTCTTTTACAGCCTCCCAAAGGACATCTACTGTATATTATCCACCCCATCATTTTAACTCATACTCTGCAGGTGTGCAGTATTCAGTCCCTTTCATGACGGTTGAGGCCTTTAGATATGCCTGTCTGGTCTTATAGTGTGATGTATGTGATAAAATAGCTCAGTTGGCATCATACATTACAGGGATGTAAAGAGTGAGAGGAGTTATCAAAGTCAAGGTCAAACGGGGAAGGTAAGACACCGTAGGACTCTGTAAATAGAGCAAGTACACAGGGGTGGACGTGTGTGGCCTGCAAACACACACACACACACACAAGTGCAGCAGACATGCACATACTGTACACACACACGCATGCAGCACACCTGTCCTCTCTTGACTTTCTTCCAGCCCACTACACTGTATAAATTACATCCACATTAGACAATTCTGCACCTCACAATTTCCACGCAGTGCCAATGCAGGAAGCTCTATATGCAGCGAGGTGGAATGTAAGTGTGTGAAGGTCGGGGTGGTTTATGGGTGTGCAGCACATCCAACTTTCATCCAGAAGACCAGAGTTCATTTCCCATCACAAACTTGCAATTAACGTTTGCCTTTTTAGTAAACTAATCACAATCTTTCCCTAACCTTAACCAAGCTGCCTAACCCTAACAATCAATATTTTATGGATCACAAGACTACTTGTATGTGAAAGAGGTCATATGTAGTGACAAACCCACAGAGAATTTTGACCCGACTCAGCATTTCCCCTCAGCTCTTTGAAACAGTAAAAAAAAAAAACCAGTAATTGCAGGTTTAACTAAGTACTTTAGTTACCTAAACATAACCATAACCTAACCTTAAAGTTATAATATTTAAGATTTCAGTTCTGGTTGATTTCGCAAAATAACTTGATCAATTTATTGATCACTGAAGGCAGAAAACGCTCTTTGAGCAGCTACTCTGTCAGAAGAAGACAGGTGATTTATTCATACTGTAAATCATTGTAGCTATATTTCTTCAAGATGCCTGGGACCAACTATTCTGCCCTCCAGCTTACATCATAACGTGACATACAGTATGTGCATGTGCACAAATTGTCTTCTGAATTGTGAGTGTGCACGCCATTTGAATCCAAGGTAGTGGACTCTGCCACTACCAATGCAAACTACAGTATTATATGCCAGCTATAAATAGGTCCACCTAGTACTGTGTTTGATATGGTGAAAATCATAATGATTGTAACATTAACCAAGTGTTTTTATTGCCTAATGCTAACATATTTTAAATGCCATAACCACAATTTTTCTCTATCTGTAACCATACAATAGTTGTGTGCATGTGCAAATTTTGCAAAAAGTGACAATTTCAAATACGTTGGTATTGGACATACCAAAAAAAAAAAAGTTGGCATTGTTGCAGAACCAACCAACAGTGACATTCTTGTCTGGGGAGGGTTGCAGCCGTCCTTCACATACACACACAACCATACACATTCAAGTCTGCATTCACATGAAGCATTCTCACACTCACTTATATGGCACCAGGGTGGCTGAGTGGTGAAACAGACTGTCCTTCAGCTGGTCAACACAAGCTTGTGGCTTTTTGTCAACAAGCATCCGCCCTGTTAATGGTTTCCCTGACATTCTTTGTTCACAATATCTCGTTGAAAAATATACGCAAACCCGACAGAGATAACTCTGTCTCTTAATAAAATACCACATAGCACTTGACGCAACGTGCTTCAAAGTAGAAACACGTTGATCTCGCTCTCTCTTTACGTGTCTATTGTATGCACACAAACACACAGGCAGCGCTCTTTCAGTGCGCTACACAGGCAGATACAAGCACATACACAAGCAAACAAAGAGCAGTGTTTAGAAGGTGCTGGCACTCGTACGCATGAACACAGGTACAAAAGCACACGCACACTGTATTGTTAAGAAAAGGTTGCTATACTAACAAATCCCCCCACAAACACACACACACACACACACACAAAAGACAGAGAGAGACTGTTAAGGGAAAGCCGTGTGATATGAGCCTGCGTGCTTCCACTATCTGGCTGTTCATGTGAAGACTCTCTTGTCTTGGGGAATCAGAAGTAGGCCGAGTCAGTGGATGTGCTCATTTCATACACTATCACTGTGGATCACAGCCAAGGACATTCTCGTTTCAAATTGCCATGCTAGGGAATTTCAGCCATAAAGAATTAATCAGATTTTTAGCAAAATGGGATTATAAAAAAGATACAGCGCAGGTCAGCTAAGCTGTAATTTATGTGGCTAAAATTCTGACCATCATGTTACGCTAGTTCTACCCTAGATTTGGGCAAATTAAAAAGGCAATTAATCGCAAGAAAATGAGCTTCAAGTATATTGTGGTATAAATGAAATATGAGTAAGCTATAATGAAATATACATAAAAATAACTTGGCCTAGTTTTATTTCATGGAGCTATAGAGTAGTTGAATGGTCTGTCCTTGCTGTCACCCATGAATTAAAACTTTTTATCCTTCCCACACTAGTGCATTGTAGGTATTATGTGACATGAAGTAGAACACTTCAAGGAAATGTTTTTTGGTCTGAATAGTATAAAATGAAGGCATGCAATTATATGCACATCATGTAGTTGTAAGGCCATTTTAAAAAAAGCACTGATGGAACAAGACTCACACTTACTCCAAAGCCACGATTTTAATTTAAAATATACACGATCCTAGTCAGATCTTTGTTAGGCCTTTTTTTTTAAAAATCAATCCCACACCCATGTATATACACACACACCTATTGGCTGGCAGGCTAATTATCCTACCCACCCAGGGACATAAACATCTCAAATCAATAACTACAAAGGTACATCTCAAAGAGGTACAAAGATGAAAATATCAATACATAGTTTTGAAGAGGAGGAAAGGGGGACTTTTAAAAGTTTTACAAAACCATGAGAATATAAATTGTATGCTACTCTTGTTCCACTGGTGCTGAATAGTATAAAAGCAAACTTGGGCCAGTATGGTCACAGTTAGATGCAAAACACGCCCCGATAAATTCCTTTGGAATGAATATTGCAAATGATCTGTTTGTCTTGAATGCAAAGCAAAATAAACTAAGATGTGGATTTGCAGGAGTAAATGTAATCACACATATCAGATCATGCTGATCCACTGCATAATTGTAAACCACCAAGCATTTAACGACTTGACTGACAATATTCCTACCTACAGTATATCTAACTAAAGCCTTTTTAACTCACAAAACAAAGTGGAATAATATGCAAATAAAACACTACCAAGGAAACAAAACAAAGCATAAGACACAACACGGTCTGTTTTAAAAACACAAAATCCTTCATCTAAGCAGTTCTAGATGAATGTGTGCGTGATTTGTGGAATAATCTTGAAAATTACAAGAATACAACACAAAATGTGTATGTTTAGAATAATGAAACACTCACCAGCTCAGTAAGCCTGAAAGGTGACTCTGAAGAGTTCTTTGCAGAGGATGGCAGCTTAGATTCACAATAGTTACACAGCAGTGACTCACAGCAAAAAAAATGTATTACAACAAGTTCATAGAAGGTTTTCAAATGCCCATTCATAATCTCAAATGAGTAACTTTCAATGACTCATATTTTCTTCAAAAATATAGCGCTCAGTACAATGCTTTCAGTGAGCTGTTTACATCTGACACTCACTGTCAATGTCAGACAGTAAACCAAGGCCAAGATATTTGCTTCTCAGTAGCTGGTGGACCAAATTCAGAGCAGAAACACCAGTGGTCTTGGTTTTAGCAGATTTAGCATGTTAGGAAGTTTCTTTCTGCTCCCCTTCGTGGTCAAAAATTGCTTAATCTGACTATAAGTTTTTACAACAAGCAAAATGTTCCACTCACCTCTAAGAACCTTTAGTTTTTGCTTTCAGACTGTTGACATTTCTTCCTTCCTATGAAAACGAATTGTGGTGAAATAGCAGTGCTGGATCCTGCTGTCCCATTTTTTAAAAAATGTATGAAATTGTTCATTATAAAATGGCAGATTCAAAATATGATATTAAATTACATACAGTATATATTCAAAACTGTCTAGAATCCACCTTTGGATATGCAAAAAGGCAGATGTGGAATCATTAATCTGTGTTGATTGACTAGTGATTACAGTTTTGAGGCACCCTTCCATACAGAGCAAAGTTTATATTACATACTATGGTTTACATGACTGATGTAATGCTTGGACTATAGTCTATATATAGTAGAATACGTCCCTTTACCCCAAAGGATACAACAATTAGCTGCTACTTGCGCAGATACCACTAAAATCATGTCTGATAACAGATAACAGGAGCAGTTGCATTAAGTAGCTACACCTAAACATGCACTGATATGACCTCATTATCTGATACAGGAGCAGGAGATTATAGGATGTTGACTCTATACCATTTGATTTTAGCCTATAGAGCCAAATACAAAAGTGAATATTGGTTTAAACCGTTTATCTTTAGTTTTATCTGCTACATTATTCTCAATATGCAGATGGCAGGTCATGTTAAAGCAGAAAACAATCTGCTGCTTTTGCGGAAAGCCGCTTTATCTGCTCAGTTCATTAAAAGCGATAACAACAGGAAACATGAAGCCGCCGCTGCTGCCGCTGCTGCTGCTGCTGTGTGGAGGGCTGGCCTCACGGTAATGACTGGAGTCAGGTAACCACCGGCGGCCAAAGCCGACTCTTTTCCTCCTCACAGACGGGTTTAGACACGAAGGGATGTGGTGAGAGCGGCTCTCTGGGACGGGTTTCACCTCTTGTCTATCGATATCGCGACTTTCTCTGTGAAAAGCAACTTTACAGACCCGTAAAAGTTTGGTAAATCGGACGCTGTTGCCGTGAGGAGCGTCGCGTTTCGGAGCGCCAGTGCTGCAGAGGTTACTCAGGTGTTCAACCACACAGGAGACTTCGTGTCGTTTTTCTTCCCCCTTCTTGCCACATATTTCATTGAGCTGGAGGGAGGATTTCTCTCTTTTCTCGCTTTTTTTGTCGCGTGTCCACCGTATTTCCATTTTTTTTTAAAAGAACTTAGTTTCGTTTTCCTACTTCACTTTGTTGGACTTATAAATACCAAGTGGCCCAAGTTTGAACAGGTAAGTGTTTCTTTTTTTTTTTTTTTTTTTAACTCATTTCAACCAACATTTTGTTGGCGTACGTGGTCGGTTGACACCTTTTGAAACTGGGCCAACTGGTGGAAGTGAGCCCAGCCAGAGTTGGACAGCCCCAAGCAGCTGTTGACTTGTGTGACCTCTGTTAAGCATTGCAAAGAGTTTATTGATTAACAATCTTTTGAAGTATTATTTGGCTGTTCAAAAGTCACTTCTGATATGTTCTGACACTCTCTGGCTCTTCTTTAATCCTCACCCAGCCTCTCTAAAATACATGTCTGGCACATGGACACAGACAGCAGATGTCACCGTGAACAGAGTTGTGAGTTTACAGACACCACTGTAATTATTGTAGTTTTATCTTAAAACATATGCTATTATGTGTGTAGAGTAGCCTGTGCTTCTTGTATTGCTCTGTAGCTCCTCTCTGTAAAGGTTTGTCTGTCAGCACTGAGTTTTATAAGTAATTTAAGTCCAAAAGCCTCAAGTCTGCAGGACATTTACAACAGTTTTATGACGCAGATAGTTAAGATAGTGGGCCCATCTTTTAACACTTTTCTAGCTGCTGTTGCAGCTGCATCTCACACACACACAAACATCAAGTGGCATTAACCACACATTTGTTTTCAGATTCTCATATGTATGACTCACCTACTTTACGGAAACACTTTGCCACTCTGCTATCTCATCATTTTTAACCACAGCTACGTAACGTCGTGCTATAGCTTTATTTTTGTTTAAAAGCCCATTTCTGACTTACAACCCGTCAAACCAGCACTGCTTAGCATGCAGCTGAGCATACTGATTTACAAGCAGGGATCCCAGCAGGAGCTCCTGACATGGCTCTTCTTCTGTCAGCCTGAAAAGGAGGGCCTTGAGGCCATATCCAGGGGGTGTAACTTACTTCTGGCTTAATTTGACTCACAGGAAAGACTTAGTTTCTCGACGGTTTATTAACAAGCATGCTTATGCCTGAGGTTTCAATGAGAAGTTGCACATAAGATATCACTGTGCGGGATACATGAAAATGTGTGAAAGCAGACAGAGCTGTGTTGTGACACAATAAATAGGAATCATTTATTAAGACAGTCCTGAAAAAATGATGAAATCACCTTTAGCTAGTGTTGCCCTCCTGTTCTAAGATACTCAGTCCAGACTGTTAGAAAACTTAACAAAACTATCATGATTTGATGCTGTATTATACAGAGATACCCTAATTGATTTTGACAGCTTTGTAGGAACTTTGCAGAAGGTTTTTATACATCAGCTTGATGTCCATATGTCACAGTTTTTTGAATTCTCTTAAAGCGGAATGAGATTCAGACGAAGAGTGGACCGAAACCAAGTTTTACTTTATCACGTTGCTGTCACGTTTTCACGGTTTCTATTTGGTATTAATTACTCATAAATCTCAGTACTGTCTTCTGTCTTCTCCAAAATTTAAAAATCCCACATTATGCTATATACGCCTCATAGAAATGATGTTAAAATTGAACCAGAGTTCTTGTTTGATGAAAATGTTCAACATCTTGTAAATTGGCAGCAGCATTTTGACCATCAGAACAATGTTATCTTGAGTGCAGTGTAGTCCACAGCTGGTTGAAGTCATGTCTCTCTTGTGCAATGATCAAATAAGATATTCAATGTGTGAGTTAAACCTCCTGGTGCACACGTAACAGAGCCAAATTCAAGGAAACAAGAAGTCATTTCTTTGACTAATCTGGCCTGTTTGTTGCTGTTCAGCAGAAAAGTTTTCTTGCATCCAAAATATATAACGTAGAACCCAAGTCAATATACAAGGCACTTGCAAAGCAGTTTGGTTTTGATATGAATCTGCAGAAATCTACCCAAATGTACAAAGAGAAAGAGAGAAAGTGGGGGGGATAGAGTGGGCGAGATAGCTGTTAAAGACAGATAAAAGGGCAGGAGACACTGTGTGGTCGTCAGCACCACCAATCAGCAAGAGTTTTATCTTTTCAAATCTTGTTGAAGAGAGCAGGAGAGAGTCAGACTCTGACAAGGCAGAGGGGAGATTAAAAAACAGAAAGATAAAGGGGTGGAGACAAAGAAGTAGCTGGGAGTGATGAAATCCACCACTTCTTTGCTTGGCAAACTGGGTGATGGATGAATTTTCAGCAGGAGGGAAATTCCTCACTGCCACATCGCTCCCAGCGCTCCATGTCTGTCTGTCTGTCTGTCTGTCTGTCTGTCTGTCTGTCTGTCTGTCTGTCTGTCTGTCTGTCTGTCTGTCTGTCTGTCTGTCTGTCTGTCTCGCCATCCTCAGTTTAAGTGATATTGGATTTCCTCATCTCTCTCCCCATTACATTCTGTAGCATTGTCATCAGAAACCAACTCCTCCGCTGCTGTTAGCACATTTCTATATTTGTGTTAAAGCTGTTTACATGGGTTGAACTATTCCCCGTTTACAATCTGCGAAGTATACTCTGGCTAATGAAGCGCCCCCTTCCTCATTAGATTACAATGTCACAGTTTCAGAGTTCTACCTCGAGCTCTCTCTTTATGTCACGCCACCACCGCTCTGACTGTCTGTTTGCAGATTGCACTAAAAAAACACTGTCCTCAGGGCTGTTATTATTATGGCTATACAGGAGATTAGACTCAGCAGGCAGAGCATACACAAAGATGGTTCACCTGAAAACATATCACTAAGACCCTGGCCACGCCAAGTTTTTTTTTTTCTTCTGGTTTTTCTGGGTGTAGCATAATTTTTCATTAACTCAACTGTGATTATTGGAATGAGAAAAATCAGAGTTCAGAGGAAATCCTGCATTTTTTTTGTCTTAACTGAGTTAGCTTTACAATGTTACAGTCCATGTTAGTGTAATGTGTGATTGGTTAATTCAAAGAAATATTGAAATCCAGACATCGTACGCCAAATGACTCCCTCGTGAGCTCATCTGACCTACAGTGTGTTTCTGCATTATGTCACTTTGTCAGTCTCAGCATACCTGAGATACCAGCCACGCCCCAACATTCAAGTGTGAACTATAGTTTGAATTTCACAGACTCCCCCTTTTGTCTGTCCTCTGTCTCTCGCGTCGTGTTTGGGCGCAGGGGGCGGTAGTCATTTTGCTTGTGTGTCTGTGTGCGGTATTCTTTTCATTTGCAATAATCTGTTGACTTAAAGTCTTAGAATTCCTGACAGAGAAGGAGGAGGACAGAAACAAAACATTTACTATCTTCAGTATGTTGTACACATGCCCTTCTTTTGACACCACCAACAATGTATTAATCAAGCAGACAAGGATTAGACAGCTAAGTAATGTGTTATGGTTGTGAAGGTAATGGTCTGAGGAGATACCATCAAGAAAGACCTGAGCAGTCTCTGACAGGATCATATTTTAGCTTCTTAGCTTCCCCACGTTTACTGACTTCTTCCTCACAAATTCCTTTTTAAAGTCTAGTCTAATAGTGCAGTCTCCATTAAGGAAGCTGTTCCCTGCATCTTAGTGACCTTTGCATAATATGAGTCAGGAACAGGAACACAAGGGGAAACTTGATGAAAAATCTGGATATTTCATATGTATCTACTATGAAAAGCAGAAAAAATGTAGTTTAGTCTGGATTTTCTGATGGACATCCACATGCTAACAATGGTTAGCTGTTCCTGTTTACGTGCAAATGAAACAAAGGCGACAATGTAAATGATGCAACCTCAAGACATCACACAAAAATAAATGCACATGCATGCAGTTACTAGGTTACGGCGTCTGGTTAGACATGGTGCTCGGCACATAGGTAACAGAAAAATCCCACAACTGTACAGTGGAGGTAACAGTTACCTGAATGATGTTTGTTTACTGTGTGGGAATGTATTTAAAATGCTGGCATAGCATGACTGCACATTAGAAATTGGATTTGCTTTAGGTTTTATATACACACAATTGATTGAACACAATAAACCATTAATGAAAGAACAGACCCACACTTTGTGGTGTGTGTATCTTAGTGGTGGGAGAGAAGGAAGTGTTGTCAATTTAGCGATGCCAGCAAGCTGCCTAGTGTTACACATCCTTCCAAAGCTAATGTGTGATGTTCTTGTCTGGTCAATTAAATGGTGAAAAATGTTGCCAACTCACAACTAATTTGGAAGAAACTCACCTGTTGCCCACAGTGCCAGCAACCCACACTCAAATAAACTGCCAAGCTCATCCTGACTGAGATGCACACAGGGTATACAGTACACATAAATATCCTTTTTTCCTCTCAAAGGAGGCTTGGAACTTGTTAACGGTTTCATTTTCCGCTTACAGACGCGCTTCTCATCTGACACTCAGTGAAACAAAATATTCCAACTCTTTTTGTGCTGCTTCACACGACCGCTTTATCAGCACAAGTTGCCATTCTTTCAAGTCCGACTGTCTAATTAATGAAGTTGTCAATCACACAGTATCCAGGGAGGAGCAGTAGTCCGTATTTGGAAGCTCTCCCATGTCGTGATGTGGCCTTGTTAGCACTCTTTTGCACTAGTTGAGGAACACTGTAATGGTTTGAGTGCCTGTAACTCGTTTTGTTATGTATACTATTGTTCCTGGTGTATTGATTTTTAACAATGGTGACTTAGCCTTTTGCTTTGTGTGGCTTAAGAGACGTGCGTCATGTCTGCTGTTATCTTGAAGTGTGCCTTGAAACGTGTTTACAGTCACACTCAGGTTTTGTTTGATTTCCATTAATCAGTGTATGCAGCATTACACTTAAATGCAGTGTACTCTAGCTGTAGACCAGGCTTACGGCTTGTGACGGAGACCTGTAGGTATCCTTACATACAAAAATCTGTCTTGCGTTCGAAGAGAGAGGAGGCATTCCTCTGTACCAGCCTGTTGAACCTGATTCAGCCATGGTGGTGGTGTGAAGTGCTGTTGTTGTTGAAACCCCACAGTGTTTGGTCCTGGGAACCACCCAGGACCTTTAACCCTGATACAGATGACTTGTAAACCAAGCATGGGTTAAAAAATGTATGTTAGTTCAGTAATTTTGAACCTGTTCATTTTAACCTTGCAAACCCCAGACACTTCAGCAACGTTAAAGATTTACATGGAGGACCAGATGTGTGGTTGTCAATCTGTTATAGTGTTCCTATATTACAGGAAGCATGTGTATTATGAATGAATTCTGCTTTGTAAATAATTTGTATGTATGATGTAGCCAGTGCTGTCTGATTCATTTGGAATTAAACAAGCCAGCTTTAGGCTATTTAGCACTTGGCTTGTAAAAATGTATTTTAACTGACCTCATTAAGATTTGAAATCAACAGAAAAACTGAAAGTTAGACACACACAGCATTAAAAGAGACAGTTACTGTATGTATATCACAAATAAAAGAGGAGAGAAGGGGATGAGAGGAGATGTAAGTGAGAGGGAAATGAAAGACAGTCAGGAGCAGAGAAGGACTGAAACCTGGGAATGATATGGTAAAATTCAATTAAAGGACCGTTTTGACGATTTTCAACCTTATCTCTAACTATCTGAATTGAGGATATAGTGTGAAAAACGCCTGCAGTTGTTGCCGACGTTGTCTGTGTCTCTGGGGCACAGCTGCTAAATCTGTTCTTCCGGCACCAGCGCCGTCATTTGACGTGTGCAGTGACGTAGCTGGGGGCAAGGAAGAACTACAGGCTATTCCAGCTTGGTTTTGAAGTCTCTGCCTCTCGGTAGCTGGGGGACGTGCTCCAGATGCCGCTCAGAAATAAAACTTCCTTGTTCTCTTCGCTTGTCTTGCAAACTAGCTACGTTTCCAACAGCAAAAATGGCATCCCAAAATATGAGTGCAGAGGATGTTATGGACGAGGATGCATCTTAGTGTTTTGGCTGACGAAGATATTCAGCCCTATTTATTCGAGCCAGAGTGGGTTTGGGGGTTGGGGCGTCAGAAGCTCACGTGCAATGCATCCTGGTACATGTAGGCACTGCCGGCACAGCTCCGCAAGCAGGAAAACTCAGCTTTCTCAGTCAATATAACACACGCTGAGGAATTTATTGCTTCAATTGACTACATTTACCGTCAATGATGATTGGACATCCACATAAAACGTGGCGAAATTTCCCTTCAAGTATCTTAATAAAACTCTGAATATAAAGAGAGCGTCAGGTCTGTTGAAATGGAACATAACTCTGTTGGAAATTACTAAAAGATACCAGTTCACTGACTTTCAAGTACTTCTGCAAGATATTAAACAGAAACGGCAGCAGTCATGATTTCTTTCACAGCCTTGAGCTTGATAAGCAATATACTTTATTTAAGAAATAGATAAGAAATAGTGGGATGTTTTACATTCTCATTTATATTTTAGGGTTTGCTACCTTTCAGGGAGATCTCTGCCCCACCGACATTGAGCTAATCTCAGACGTGAAGTCAAATCATGGTCTGTTTACTGCTACAAATAGGATGTCTCATGGCTCCTCAATCAATACCACTCAGTTCCGTCAGTGCTTCAGTTGACATTTCTTACATTTTTGTTTCACAAAACACATGAAGTCATTTTGATGTGAATTCACCCTTCATTGCCTTCGTAACCTCCGGGATTGGAAAATGGCTCTGGACTGAATGATGAGTGTATTGACTCTAATTTATTTAATGGTAGGCTGGAATGTCAGTTTGTTTGGCCACAGTGATAATGAGGAGGGAGGAAAGTTAAACATTAGATTGCCCGAGTAGATGTTTGCAAGGTGACTGGACACATTTTGTAGAATAGATTTAAACAAGCTTCATGGCTCGACATTGCAAGGTCGTACCAGCTTTTTGCAAATGAGTTGTTTTATCTCCAAGTTATTTCAAAGTAATACATTTTAGGATAGAGAGTTTATGTTACTGTTTCTTAAAGGTTGTCCTTGCAACGTTGTGCTGTGTTGTCCAGAAGGTAGTTTAATTCTCATACAGGGTGCAGTGTGTTCTGTGAGATGATGTGTTCAATGGAGCTACGAGGCCCCGCGGCAGTGGCACACAGGCCTGCAGGCTTTTGATGCCATGACAATAGCGAAAATGAACCGAAACTGGATTACACCAGTCCTGCATTCCTCTCCAAACCTGTTTGACACACACACACACACACACACACACACACACACACACACTAATCCTGCGCGCACAGACAGACAAATCACTGAAGCAAGCCAATACATGTCTTACACGTGCTCCAAATGCAAAGAGAGCGCTTTCCAACACGAATAGTGTCTGCATGTGTGCACACTGGGAGTCAGAAAACTCATTAGTAGAAAGTCCCAAAATGGTTCTGTCATTGAAATGATTACCATGAGGCAGTTCCCCTGTGTTTTTATCAGAGCTGCTTCAGCATTTAATCAATTAACTATGTGCATGATCAGTATCCCTGAACATGGCCTTTTTTTTTAAAAAAAAAATTGATTAGTCTTTAAACCAGATTAAATTCACACCTTTTGTTTATTGTAATCCGTTGCACTGTGTCAAAACCTGCTTTCCATTAACACAGTTGAACCTCCTCCTAGTGCACATGGTGAGTGATTAAACCACAGAGCAGCATGAACGAATAACCTGCAGCCAGCAGTTTCAATGAAGATCCACACTGACAGCGTGCGTCAGTGAGCAGAGCCACTTTGGGTTAAAAAAGGTCACTTTGCCTTTATTTCAGTAACATTTTGCAGGTGCACTATGCCTCTAAAGTGCTACTGTTGGTTTAAAATTGCACTTGAACTACCATATTTTTTTCATGAAGGAGATGAACAGTGGCTGTCCAAATGCTGTAGGAACCTTCCTGCTGCAGTGGCTCCATAGTGACTCCTGTCCTCGCCGAAGGCATCAAGCATATGTTAAAGGACGGGTTCACAATTTTTCAAGTCTGTTGAAACATTGAAACAGGTTTTGCTTGCTGTAATCATTCCTTCTGTTCACACTGACCATTACAAAGTCCCTTCCAAATGTGCTTACAATGTAAGTGATGGGGGGGACAAAATCCACAGTCCTCATTTTGAGCAAAAAATGTATTTAAAAGCTTCAGCAGTCAAATAGTTAGTCAAATAAAGTGTGTATCTTCCACAGTGACACTCTTTTTAGTAAAAGAATTCCCTCATTGTGTCTCCACAGTGTTTTCCTGTTCAGCTGCAGTGGAAGGATCGAAACAAAAAGGGAATTTGGCACTAAGCTTCATATTAGCTTCAAATAGCTCTTGCACACTTTTGCACAGAAAGATGACTGTAGATTTTGTCCCCCATCACTTACATTGAAAGTGCATTATAAAGGGATCTCCTGATGGGCAGTATGAAGAGGAGGAATGATTATATTAAGAAAAACATTGTGTCAATGTTCATTTGGGCTCCTGACTATTGTTTTAGTAAAAATCAGTCATCTTAGAGGATAGGTTCACAATTTTTCAAATTTTAATATGCATTTATTTAAAGCTAATGACGTGCTGTGCAGCTAAATTATGAAGAACAGTAGGAACCACTATATTAGTTTGAGACAACGTATTAGCAGATGCAAAAACACACTGTGAATATCACTTTTCTCTTCTTGTTTTAGAGAAATGGCACTTACAAGGTTGTAACTGTATTGTAGCTGCACCATTGCGGTTAAAGTAACTGTCACACGCTTATTCTTGTGAAATGTGTCTGTATGATAAGATACCGACAAGATGGAGACTGGCACATATTATATGGTGTCTCCGTATGAACTTGACACGTGTCATCGAGCTGGGTTTGGTGGAGAATACATGACAGAATGGTTATGTTGTGTCACAGCCTCAAGTGTCTTGTCAGGACTTGTCAGAACAGGTGTCTCAAACTGTGATCCCCCTTCTGCACATCACTCCCTCTACTTCATGCGCTCTCATTTGTTCTAACCTCTCCGGTTCCTTGCAGGAGTTTCCATTTATATGATGTCGCTCTGTCTTATCCGTCTTTTGTTCATTTCCTCTGTTCTCCCCTTACATTTTCTCATTTCTAAAGCTTTCTGCCTGCCTGCTTCTCCTGACTTATCACCTGTGAAGCAGGTCATGCAGGCAGCTCACTCAATCTTGTGGCAGCCCATGTTCTTGTGCTCAGCTTTGTTTGAACAGAAACTCTGATAGAGTAAAGTGTTAACCTTTTACTTCCTTCTCGGTTTATTATTTTTTCTCTCTCTCTCTCATTCTGTTGGCATTTGACGCCATCACATTTTCGCCAATTTCACTTTGTATTTTATGAAATTGCTCTGACTACAGCGACACTGCTTATATTGATTACACAGCATGACCTTTATGACACTGGTACTGTTCACTAAACTCACAGATATAAGACAAGAGGGTGTAATGACCTTCAGTCAGTGTTTCAGGATAAATTTGCCCTCAGTCATGCTGTCTCTGTTTCCCATGAAATTCCAGCTAACTTGTAATCTACACTCATTGGCAGAGCAGAACAACACACGCACGCACGCACACACACTCAGCTCTCTCGTTGCGTCTCACAGTTAAAAACCGGTGTTTTCCCTCTTATCATGAACACTAATACGTGCCTCAACTGTCTATGTCTATGCACAATGTTTTTGGAGATAAAGCTGTAGATAAGAGAGAGAGGAGAGTTCACAAATGCCAAAACATTGAAACCACAGTGATTAAGTCAGTCTGTCTTTATAGTTTAAAGGAGACGGTCGTCAGTTGACAGACTTTGTATCCGGCTTTGAAGTCATGCAAGGTCGTGACTGTACATGAAGAGCTGGGCAGTAAACTTATATTCGCTAATACTTTCATGTTGGTACAAAAAAAAGTCCAAGTGCTTTTAAGGGGTTTCCCATTAAAAATGTCCAATAAAATCGGAGCCTTAAGCAGATCTAATTTATCACCTGTTTATTCTTATTATAAAGATATTGGTTTCTAGTCATATTGTCCAGTAATTTTTAAATATTTATGTAGCTCAAAATCACAAATTTGTCTGAGAATTTATCTGTACAACTTAAGACACCCTCGGATAAAGACAAACTCAACACACAAAAAACACCCTGATGTAAGCCAAGTGTAAACTTTTTGGTCACATATTTCTCTAGTTAGACATCACGTGTGATTGTGCAGCCTGAATACATAAATACTGAAAATATTTCTTGATCAGTCAAACTGCTGTTTTGAATGAACCTTTATATGCATGAGGAGGTCCTCATCTCAGGTTTTTTAAGGTACTCTTGCATTAATCTAGTTAATGTGTTGTTTAAACTTAACATATTTATCAAACTATAACCATGCATCTATCTGTGTTAATTTAACATAATGAATGTATGTACGTCCAGTCTAATTATCCCTTTTTATCTCTTATTTACATGTAGATTACAGCTGATTCAGCTGAGTCCATACAAACCTCTCAACAGGAGTGTGAAGTTGTGTTGTGTTTGTGTTTTTCAGTGATTGACACTTCTAAAAACTGAACCATTCTAGGAAAATGCATACAGTTAAAGTAATGCAACAATGTGACTTCTTCCCAGTCGGTTTAAATAGATAATCCTGCATGTTAATCATACCGAGTGAGCCAAGATGACTCATCCAAAGCTGCATAGCACGTTATTTTTCAGTTTCATCATGCATATGTGTGTTCCAGATGACCGTGTTAATCTCTGTGGCCCCTCTGCTGATTTGATGAGTGGATGACAAGGTTTTTACAAAGGCTTCACTATGCTGTCACTTTTGATCTGCTGCTCAGCTTAATGGCCGTGGAACCGATTTTCTCACCCTTCCAGACTTAATATTTTAAAAGTCTGTGGCAGATGGTGATTTTTGACATGGCTTGCGATCAGAAGCTTGCCCATATTGGTAACCACTCAGAGGGTAATATCAAGCAGTATACAGCTTTATACAGTTTTTCCCTCGATGTCAACCAACTGTGGCTGACAATATAATGGCTGCACAAACTGTGTTCTGACAGTAAAGACATTGTCAGTAGGCCACAGTAAGACAAACCTGGTAGAAAAAGGTAATTATACTAACAAACAAACTCTTTTAAGGGTGCTATTCCCGTTTGGTAAGTTTAGGCCGGTGTGAATGCTGTCAATCCAGACCACTTGAAAAGGAAGTGTTGTTGTAGTTAATATGACTCTGGTAAAGTTTGTTTTTGATGTGACAGCAAAGTGGACCAACCACAGGTTTTTGTGGTAGTAGACATGTGATTTTAGCATTAACTCAAAAGCTAAACTACTATTAAATCCATCATCCATTTGTCCACCAGCAGTCTACAACCCAAAAATATTCACTTTACTACAATGTTAAGACAAGAAAAAGCAGCAGATTTTCACATTTGAGAGCCTTAAACAAGAGATTGTTTGGATTTTTTACTTAAAAATGACAAATGATGAATGGATTATCAAAATAGTTAATAAAATTTCTGTCTATCGACTAATCATTGCAGCTGTACAGTAGGGTGAATTTACACGCTTGACTAATACTGCTTATAATCAGTAATTACTTTGTGAGATCTTTGTGACACCAGAGAAGATAAATAAACACACAAGTTACAGTAAAGTGCTGCACAGCTTGATGTCAGCCACTAGAACGTTTTTTGTCCCACGTGGGGCCAGGTGCTGTTTGACGATGCAGGACGACAGGCGCCCAAACTGATGAATGACTTACCAGTCAGTCTGTGTAACTTCATGTTTACACCTCTTGGTAAATTTGCAATAAAGTGAGCCCCTACAGCTTTGACAGTTGAACCTAGAAATGTTCAAGTCGCATAACTTTCTGGATCAGCCCAGAGAACAGATGGAGCGCTGTGGGTGTGTGTTGTGTATATAAGTGTTCCTTTACCGCACTAGGATACTGAGGGCAGAGCCAGGCGAAGGCTAAGACCAGCCCACCTCCTGCTGAACAGAGAGTCTATTGTGTCTGTCTGTGTGTGTCTGTGTGTGTGTGTGTGTGTGTGTGTGTGTGTGTGTGTGTGGTGGGGGGGGGGGGTACCTGACAGAACACCATTGATCCCTCTTGATCCTTTTTTATGGCTGTACAACGTAAAGACAAAATGAGAGTGAAGGAATTTGCTCCTTTGAGATGCGATTGTTTCATCATAGTCTCCTCTCTCAACACGGTTTAGTCAAATTGTCAGTGCATTAAACTTGCTTTAGTCCAACCACTGAACACTGGGACCTGTAGGAAGATTTCTTTTGATATTCCCTTGCAGTGATGCCTTTTGATGCTCTCAAGCGTGTGTTCCATTGTGATAGTGTGTGCAAGCTTACTATCTGCAGTGTTAATACGCTGATAAATATGGGATTGGTGGGTTGATGGCGTCTTTGATGCTTTGAAGCACACGTATTATTTCAGCCTGTGTGTTACTTCAGAGGCTAGGCAGCAGGAGGACTGTCATGCCTGTGAAGTGCAGAGGTGATAAATGACTTGGCGTAAACCTGTGATGTACGTTGTTGACTTTGATAATCCTCAACACACAGTCTACTACACTGTTAGCTCTGTGACGTAGGACGAGCACACATATCACACATTAACTGTCCATATTTTACTGATAGACACACACACACACACAGCAGTGGAATTCAGTGTTTTCATTCCCCTGATCTGGACTGTCAATCAAAGGTACTTGGCTGTGTGCTGCTGTTGCAGCAGCACCATCCAGGCCACACAAATTCCACCAATACCACCCACCCACATATATAAACACACACGTGTACAGTGCACACACACACACACACACACACACACACACACACATACCCTCCCACTGTGTGTCAGATTTATTTCTATCTAGATAAGCTGGATATCTATCTCCAATAATGCAATTTCTGCTGAAGAGTCTGTAAAGCAACTGAAAATCTATAGCTGATGAAAAAGCGCTTTACAGCAATTCCCCCTGTCCATCCCGCAAGCTAGAGGGTGGTCTGATTCCCCCGTCTCTGATTGAAGTTCTATCTAGGAATTTGTTTTACAGTTAGTTGGCTGTCTGTTTAAGTCAGGCTCATCCTGAGCAATGGCCAGTGACGACAGCAGAGGATGCGTAAGTTCAGAGATCAGGGTCACTGCGATTGCATGGTCTGTCTCTAATCGTCTGGAGGACGGTGTTTGTGCTCTTCCTGTTCCCAAACACACGGGTGGAAGGATATTTTCGGTTTATAGTGGCCTTGGAATACTAATCGCTCTCTCTCTCTCTCTCTCTCTCTCTGTCTCTCTGTCTGAGGTCTGAAAATGTGAAACTGTTCAGATCGAAACTTAAAAACTTTTAGGGCCCTAATTCCATAGTGGTAACACGATCAGCACAATCTTGACGGTTAGGTATTTTCCTGATCTTGAAATTTGCTTTGTCTGTCTGTGTGGTCTGCACTGCGAAGCTGCGCTGAGAATAAACATCTGTCTGTTTCTGGTGTTATTCTGCTGGCAAATGAGCACTTTAAGAATATGCACAGAAAAAATATAAATAAACTATCTTGATTAAACTCCTTTTATTCAGTAGATGTGAAATAATCAGTCAGAAATAACTTAAATCTTAAGCCACCTATTTGAGAGGTACGCAGTGTATATATGTCATTATTCTGCCTGTTCATGCAGGAGAAGTTGGATAACTGGGCCTCATCAATCCTGTGCATTGCAGTGCCAATGCTGCCATATCACATTTTACAGTTCGATGTGAGATACAGTGGAATTATGAGTAAAATAGCATCAGATTGAGCCAATTAATCATATCCACTGCTTTCATTTTCTATTTATACACTCATTGTACTAATTAACTGTTAAAAAAACAGCATGTCGTAGTGTTGTGTGTTCATGTTGTACCTCTCTGAACCATCTTGACAACAGTATGATTTCCTAGAGAAACTGATTTATTTGTTGAGCTTTTGTTGTCATGCTTCACTGCGACTGGCGCAGCTATGAAACCAATGATATGAATGGATGAGTGTATTTATTAATCACTATACCGTCTGATCTATATTCCACTTTACCCAGCCCTTTTGCACTTTGCCTTGCTACACGTACATGCTACACAGTCTGTGCATCTAAGACCTACTGCTTTGTGCTTGTCGCTGGGCTTGCGCAAATAAAATAGGAGCCTTAGTCGCGGTCTAAAAAGCTTTGCATTTTTCAAAACCCTGTCCTTCTCTGCCCTTATCCGGTCCAGTTCCACTCATTCTTGAGTTGAAAATCCATCAATGTTGAATAGAAGCAGGATAATAGGGCATGTAGAAGCAGCACCGTAAATGAGCCTCTAGCAGATGAACTGCACTTCAAAGCAGAAATTAGTCCAGCATAGCGTCACTAATACAGGTATTAGAAATTAATAAAACTACTAATGTAAGTACTCGTATGGTATCGTATATAATTTTGTGATTGAGAGCACAGAATCTGACCCAACTCTACCTCTGCTTCCTTCTCTCCCTCCTCTGTTTTTACCGTAATCATCCCCACCTCCACCCCCCTCCCCCCCATATCTCTCCAAGAAATGGAGCAGAAACTTCAAAGTGCAGAGAAGCAGGATAGCCAGCAGCCTAACAGCAACGTAATTGCATCATCACACAAAAACAAAATGTCACTGGGTGGCCTTTTAATGACTCCATCCACCCTCCACCCTCCACCCCCTGCGCCACCAGACCTGAAGCTATTTTATAATCTCTGTATGTTGTGTGTTCAGCAGCCAGTGATTACAGAATCAGCCCTTTTAGAGCGCTGATGCTCTTTGATCTTTCTCTTTGCCCTCCTGACATTAAGTACATGTTAATTTTTAGGCAAATTGATGTTGAACATCTCACTACAGATGTTACATGATAACTTGTCTGCAGTCCTTGACCTTCTTCAGTTTTATTGTGCTTGTGCACTGGTGACAGCCGTGGCTGGAGGCATTATGTTTTCGGGTTGTCCGTACGTCCCTCCTTTTCTTGTGGACGCGATATTTCTGGAACGCCTCGAGGGAATTTCTTCAAATTTGGCACAAACGTCTACTTGGACTCAAGGATGAACTAATTAGAATTTGGTGGTCAAAGGTCACTGTGACCTCAAAAAACACCATTTTCGGCAATAACTCAAGAATTCATACGCTAATTATGACAAAGTTCCACACAAATGTCTACTAGCATAAAATGATGAAGTGATGACATTTTATATCCAAATATTCTCTAAAACGGCATGTTTCTCACTGGATAACTTCCATTTCACCAGAAAATACACCTTTTATTAAATTCCTTTCATTAGCTTACATTATGATGATTGACTAAAATTGATTCTCCACCCGAGAGGCTTTGTCAACAATTATCCCAGTCTAGTGAAGCCTGAAGCGAAAGGTGACCTGTACCACAGTGTTGTTGGAGTTTGATGACTTGAAAGTTCACAGTTTTCATGCTCTAATACAGCCGCTGTCCATCCCTGCCATGCCAAAGTCAAACACTCTGTGCTGTTACCTCTCTAATAAAACATGCCACCATGTCCATGTTGGAAGTGGAGTACTGTATTTCAATAAGCTAGTTCCTGATTCCATAATGTGAAACAGGCCTCAAATTCCTGATTGTGTGCTAAATACTACCTTTTAGCTAACACTGATTGTTCTGACTGCCTCTCCCTCAGTCTTCTCAGAGACCTCATAAAATGAATTGCTAATACTTTGGCTTTTGTGGTATTTGGCTCAGTTTGAAAATATAATGAAGGCTTTTCTTTACACAGACTTTGATTTGGTTTTAAGTGAACAGCAAAACAGTTTGCGGAAAAGGTCTTCTGGTGTTTTGATCAAAACAAAAACTGCAGCTTGTTGCTTTGTTGGAATAGTGCTGCTTAAGATTTCCATTCGGGTATTTGCTGTGAAGTGTGCACTGCTTTTGTGTGTGTCAGAGAAAGCTACGAGCAGTGAGCTGCGATACAAAATGATTCTTAAAGTTTTTCATTCCAGACACCCTACTGTTCTTCCATCTGTTCCCACAGAGCTAATGTCGCTACACCAGAACTCAACATATAGACTTCATGGCACCCCACTAGGCAAATATACATTGTTATATAAACATGCACACATACACTGAAGGCAAATATACGTTCTTTTGCACCAGGGCAGGAGGAATGTTTGCAATGCAACCATGCTGACTGAATGACTGAGAGGCAGCTGGACTTAGTAGAAAGTTTCTGGAACTTCCTAAACACACTATTAAGCGCTCGTAATTTACAATAGGACAGCAAATTATGATTATTTTCAGTTCATCTATTATTTTCTATTAATAAATTTAGAGTTGAAACAACTTTAGACACTGCAGAATTACATACAAAAGTCAATACAAAGATGCGAGTAGATGCAGTGTGGGCGTCTACATGAGTTGAAAATGTTACAAATTGAGTGATAAATTTGTGCGTATCCCAGAGCTTTATGGATATACTTTATATAAAAGTACAGAGAGGAGAGGAAAAAAGGAGAGAGACTGGAGGGAAATAACAGAACGATCCGGAGTCTCTGGTGCGGCAAAAATTTGCTTCACGTTCTGTCTTGGACTGTTGGTCACACAAAAAAAGCAATTTGAAGACATCAGCTTGGACTCCAGGAAATTGTGGTAGACATTTTTTGCTATTTTCTGACATTTTGTAGATCAAATAATTGATTAATCAGAAAGGAATCAGCAGATTAGTTGATAATGAAAATAATCATTAGTTGCAGCCCTAAATCAATTTATCGTTTAGTCTATAAAATGACCCATCCCCCACACTGTTGGTTTTTTGTCTTTTGTTTTTTTTTAATCCAACCTACAGTCCAAAAACTAAAGGCGTTCATTTTACAATGTTACAAAAAAGCCAATTTAGAAGCTGAAACCAGCTATTGTTTGGCATTTTTGTTTGATAGAGAATTTAACACTTGTGTTTTTTTAAGGATTGACTATCTGTTTCAGCACTAAAAAGGTACTTTCTCTCTGCATTGAAGATGTTGTTTCTCATGTGTCTGCTCTTCTTTTTTACCTTTTGACCATAGCAGCGTCAGTCCTCTGTGTGACTATGTGTGCGTGGGATATTAAGGGAGAGAGAGACTGAGAGATGTAAACCGGGAGAGACTCTGTGTGTGTGGGAGGTCATACCACTGAGGTCAGACAGCCTACGACTTACTCAACTGGAAAGTGTTTGAGTAGGACACAAATTATTGCCTTGAAAACAAAAAAAAAAAGCTGTCTGTTTTAATGGAACTCAGGCTTCAGTCATTTTAGTCATCTGGGTTGGCATGTAACAGGTGTTGCAGGTGAACGAATCTGTAATTAAATTCTGTAGCAGCCGAGCTGTGTTTCATGGCCATGTGCCATATTGGTATTACTGCTGTTTGGTTCTGAGATGTATTTGATATAGTGTGAATTAACAGAGGCAACTGTGCAGTGAACAAGTGCAGTTTTTGCTCAGTCCCGCAGCACATTTGTGGGTTGCTATGCCTTCTGAATACCACAAGAGGATTGTGGGAGTTGTGTGAATATTCACAGTTAAGGTGCAAAGTTTCATAGTTAAAGATTTTGGATTAGTAAAACTTCTAATTGGTTTTATAATGTGGCTACTGTCCAATAAGGAATAGACATGATTTACAGTAAATTAGTTTAAAAATGTTTGACACCAGTGGTTCCACACCTGGGAGTCGGGACTCCACAAGTGGCTCCAAGGTAAGTGTGAGGGGTCAAAAGATGATTAAAGGCACAAGAAAGAAAAAAACATATTATATATTTTTCAGATTTTTTTTCTCCAAGGTTTGCTTTTTCTTCTTTGGCCCACTGACAATCCTTTTAATTGAACCCATCCAAGAATGCAAAATCACTCTTTGGTTTAGCTGCACAGCTCATATCCACAGTAATGTCATAACCTGTGATCAGGGATCAATAGTAGACATTCTTCATTTTAAAGGGTCAAAGACCAAAAACGTTGGGTGCTGATCAGTGTAGGAAAATTTAAATATTTGGGTTCAACTTTTGCCCCCACTGTCTAAAAAATTGGGGCATTTACAAAATTTTGGGGGCACTTTTAAACACTAGTAATTGTGTTATTAAAATACATACAGTAATCACCACCTTGTGTAACCACAGCCACTTCAGTAAACACTGTCTCATTTGTAATATCTACATTTTCTAACTACAGTGATAAGCACATGAAAACAAAACAATGCAGGACAATTCCCTTTTAACAGCTAAGATTTTTTAGGGAGAGCCTTCAGTATAAACTACTGGCAGTATAAGATAATGATCATGGGATCATATGGGCTTGATCTAATTAGATTTAGCAAAAGTTGTGGTTGGGGGGATAATGTCATATTCATATCTCCTACAAGTCAAAACCAGTCAAACCTCAATGATATTGTAGGTCTGATGCATTGCGTGCCACAGACTCAAGTGTTTCACAAAATTACAGACTAGTAGCTACAAGTGCTGTCAAAAGAGCTAAATGAGTGTAACATTCCTTCTTTATTCATGCAGTTCCGGAAATAACTTCAGATGAATTTTTTAGCATGTTTTATTTCATCCCCAAATGTAGCCCTGCTGACATTTTGAGCATGAATGAAATAACATTATAGACTCGACTATCCAGCACTGTATCATTGGTTAGTAGACTGAAAAAATATGTTCGAGATTTTGGACTAAAAAGCTTGATGCATTGAGCTCAGTAACGTTAGTCAACGGCACTGATCTGATCACCCACCGCATGTTGGCTGTAACATTAACGTTGTCTAGCCAACTTGCTAACACTAATGTTAGCTAACACGCCAGACCAAAGACATTTCAAATTCTCTAGCGTTAATGTTACTTACCCTAAGCAAATCGATGATGCTTGCTTTGTGACAATGAGCTGAGTACTTTTTAACCTGTTCACTTCCTTTAACAAAGTCGTGATTAGCTTTTAGCTGTCCAAGGCTATGTTTGGGTGGGTGAGCCCTGCATGCTTTACAGAAGAGGAGATTTGTCTTATTCACCTCTTAAACACAAAGACAGTCAGGAGCAGATTGACCTGAGTTTGCTTGATAATGATCAGGGAAACAGACTTTCTACAGTTTCTCTGTTCTTCCAATTCTTGAACAATCTCTTGTTTTATATCTGCCCTGTACAAGATTTTTTTCTTACTTTTGTGTCACAGACCGTCCCTTTTTTTTTTTTTTTGTTGGGGATTTGAATCCCAAACCGGTCGCCACATTTTCTGTCACCTCATTCCCCTCATGTCCTCTTCCCAACCATCTTGACTTTCTCTGTCTCTTAACTTTTTGACTTTGTCAGCCTTCCCTTCTCCATCCTCCTGTATCATGTCTAATTATCAAAGTCAGTGTGTGTCTATGGGGAGCTCCTCAATACCTCCTCACCAAAGCCTCTGTTTGTGTTTGCTTGTTTATCTCTGGCTGCTATTCTAGGCGCTCTCCTGGAGCCCTGATGAGACACAAGCCTCCGCTCCCTACGGAGGCTTATACTGTAAGCTGTCACTGCACCTCCAGTCATTCAAAACACTGCCAAAATGAGATTTTGTCTCTACCTCTGTTGCTCTTGGAGGGTGCATTCTCTCTTGTCTCCCAATCTCTATATATTTATCTATATAAATGTATATCCTCGTATGTCTGCTGATCCTTCCCTCCGCCTCGCCACCTCAGTTCTTGAGAGAACTCTGGTGTAAGGAAAGGCATGCCAGAGGTTGTCCCCCTTCCTTCATCTTTCTTTCTTTGTTTTCCTCTTCATACACAGTACACTTATGTTTATTTTTTTTTTATGTGGGCCCTTTTCCCCTGTGACCCCGCCACCCACCCCACACCTGGAGGGTGCCGAAGGAATCCTTCAGGTGCTGGTAAGGAGATGTTTCTCACTATGATAACTAACAAACCCCGAGGACCTGAAAGATCTACCTTATTGGATGAGCAACAATAGCAGCAGCTTGCCTTGTCTTATGAGTAGAAATGATGGAGTGTGTATGTGTTGGTTGGGGAGGGGGGAAAATGAGAAATGTGGCTTTGGGTAGATGTGTCAAAGCTTATTTTGTCGACTTGCATGTGAGGTGAAGAAAATATGTATTTTTAATATAAAAGCTAGAGTCACCATTTGGGTTTGATCTTCTTATTGGTGTCCTCAAATATTAGCTTGTTTATGGGGTTTTGTATGTTAAGTATCTGGAGTCCTCAAATTTTAGCTTGTTTATGGGATTTTGTATGTTATGTATCTGGAAAGTGTTTGGTGCGTGTGTGCGTGCATTGGTAGGCACGCGTTTTGTGCTTCAAAGCTCCGTGATGGCGATTAGCGACACAAGTTGTGACAGTGTGGCATTTGTTACAGAAATAGGGCCTCATATTACTTAGATCCCCCCCAATGTGAATTCCCAGCCGCTGTCATGGCTAAATGTGGTTTTGGTGTAGTACAGAACTGTTTCGGGGATTGTCAGTGACTGGAAGATTATTGCGGTCATCGCAAAAATTATTCTTATCATATAGACTTTTTTATGGAACCCACCCAGTGCAGAATTACATGCGGGCCAAAAATAAGTGTTGTTTCTCTCCTTAAAAGGTTTTTAAAGAAGGAAAGTTTTCTAAGAGTAGAGTTATGACTTGCGGGAACTCGCTAATGACTTTCTCTCTCAACCCAACCAGTCAAGGCAGATTGCCGCCCACCTAGAGCCCGGTTCTGCTCAAGGTTTCTTCCTGTTAAAGGGGAGTTTTTCCTTGCTGCTGTCGCCAAATGCTTGCTCAAGGGGGAATTGTTGGGTCTCTGTAACTTAAAGAGTACAGTCTAGACCTGCTCTATGTGAAAAGTGTACTGAGATAACTTCTTTTGTGTTTTGGCGCTATATAAATACAATTGACTTGACTTGTCTTGACTTGACTGAGTTGCTGTGAGCTGGTTGCTCTAGACTATGCTCTCTCATGCACCTCTGAGTTTTGGAGAGCTCAAATATTGTCCCATTTAGTGACAGCTGCAGAGAAAACAAATATTGCCTATGCTCATTTTCTTGGAGATGCCTGAGGCTGTGTCATGACAGAAAACAAAAAGCTTAATTGGGGTGTGGGGAAGGCGTTTTTGGTGAGGGTGCGAATGGTGTGGGGGACTGTGGTTCATGGTGGCTCTGCAGACGAAGGCAACCAAGATACTTGTCCAACTACATGCTTCACACTTCAAGATCTTGCCTCTGATCTTGTGTTGCCACTCGTCAGCTGCTGCCTCTATGATCTCTGATGTAGCAAGGCTGGGACTCATGGAGTTTTGGGACTAACACAGTTTGATTCTCTTCTCTACATACTCTTCAGACCACAGACACATCTTACACTTGGAAAGACAAAAAAGGAGACCACGCAGCACAAAAACATAGACATCTGAACATAAGAAACAATTGCAAATGATTGATGTAACCAGGGTTCAGTCTCTCAAACCAGTGAAGGCTGTAAGTTCGGAGAATAAGTGGATCCACTTCTCTCGTATTTATTCAACCTCTGATCTCTAACCTTCAACCCTGTCTTGTTGTGCCACAGGTGCCAGGATGGATGAGGCGGAGAAGTACAAACAGCGACTGGAGGCCATTGCTGTGAGTCCACACACACACACACACACACACACACATAATTTATCTGTGTATACAGAGGAAGAGAGGGTAAGGAGACTTAGCTGTGCTCTCTGAGCTGCTTGTAACTCCTAAATAATTAAGTGTGCAGTGTGGTGAGCCAGGGTGTCCCTGGTCCCACGAAAACAACACCAGGTTGTCATAGGGACAGTTTCTGTGAGCGTTATGGGATATAGAGAATACCTAATGTCTGTGGTGATGGTGTCCTTGTGGCAGATGGTTGACCAGGTGTCCACCGTTTTACTTTCCCACTGATGTTTAATTCACTTCCATCTCTTCCTTTTCTTTGTTTCTGTTTATTAATTTACATTGGCTTGTTTGTAATGATGTTGATCTGAGTTTCTCTGTCTATATTTCTTTTTTAGTTGAATTAAATCTTATTCTCTTTTTACTTTCACTCCCTCTCTAGCAAATCTCAATATGCATACATTCATTCTCTGTCTTTCAGTTTGTCTCCTTCATTCCTACTTGTCCTCTTTCAGGAGAAGCGTCGGCTGCAGGAGGAACAGGACAAAGCCAGAAGAGAGATGGAGGATGAGAAACTGAGACTACAACAGCTCAAGGTCTGACACACATACCAGGATGATCTAACCTGTCTCATTCATTCACTCACATACTGACACACATACAGTATTTACTGTACACACATGCAGCCTTAATTTCACTCATCTAAAATCCTCTGTAGACTCATTCCAGCTGGTTAACAAGCAGATAGCCTCCAAATATATTTCCTTTTCACACACACACATACACACAAATGAACTGTACAACCTTCCACACTTCCTGGTGTTTGCCGCTCTCTCGCAAGGTCAGAGGCAAGCCTTCCTTTACTGAAATCAGTTTTTATAGTGTTTATACACTCTGCAAGTCACAGAGCTGCTCTATTGTTTTCACATCATTTCCAGACTGGCGTTCCCACTTCCTACTCCACCGTGTTACACAGCCCCCAGGCACATTCCTCAAATTGTGTGTAATCTGTGCAGAGTGTGTTTGTGTGCATGCAGGTATGCATGTGTGCACCGGTGTGGTCATGCAAGTGAAGTGTTTTGGATATGCTCACCATATATGAGTTTGTGGACAACACCTGCCTTGAGGGAATTTCTTCAAATTTGGCACAAATGTCCACTTGGACTTAAGGATGAACTCATTCGATTTTGGTGGTCAAAGATCAAGGTCAGTGTGACCTCACGTCCATCCCATTCTTGTGAACGTTATATCTCAGGAATGCCCGGAGGGAAGTTCATTATAGGTCACTTTGACCTCACAAAACACGTTTTTCGACCACAACTCAAGAATTCATACGTTAATTATGACAAAGTTTCACAGAAACATAAATTGATGAAGTGATTACATTTTATATACAAAAGGACAAAAGGTCAACTTCACTGTGACATCATAATGTTCTGCAAAAATACTTTTCTGGCCATTATTCGACACCATAACTCAGGAACAGAAGGGGAGATTGTGACCATATTTCACATTTGGTCACATACTGAATTGGTGACAGTAATCTTGGGTGCCCACCTTGAAACTGTGGTGATTTTATAGATCTTCTGTGTTGCCAGGTTGAAGATATGTGTGAAGCATCCAGAATTTGTATCTTTGCATTTTGCTTTCCCAAGGAACTTGTATAAGTCCTCTCCCTGGACGACAACCAGGACAGGGGGGCTCCTGTTTCTCAAGTAGTCCACCACAAGCTCACTGATTTTGCTGATATTGAGCTTCAGGCGATTATCGTTGCACCATGTGACGAAGCTTTCTATCAGTCCTCTGTACTCCTCTGTACCAATAGTCTCTAAGTGAAGACAGCGTGTTTCTCACTGGAAATTATTCACTGGAATCATACATGTCAATATAGTGATAACTTTCATTTTGTCAAAAAATACACTTAATACCTTTTATTAAATTCCTTCAAAGTCTTCCCTACCAATATTTTATGAGTCTGGACAGACATGAATTTAAACTACAACTTGACTGGTTAGCTGAGGCGTACAACCGCGAGGCAGTAATTCTAGTTGATGATTATTCCAATACTTGCTCTCTCACAAGAGGTGATATTCTCATGGCTTTTAGTACATTCATTAGATTTGACATTGACTCTAACCTCAGTGTAGATATAAGGATGTGATAGGAGGGAGCAGCAGCTTGTACGCTGGAAAGTATAGCGAGGGTTGTGTCCAGCCAGCCACAGGCACAGGGGGAGGGGAACAGAGCGAGGCTTGTTCTTTGCTGCAGGCGAAAACACAGAGATGGTTTTGTGATGCTTATATTTAAGTAGGTAACTACTGACTAACAGTCGCTAGATTTTGGAAACATGGGGCCATATAGGCTAGAGGGGAGTGTGGGTTTTCAGATGCTTTCACCTCAGCAGCAAAGTGAAAATACATCACCTGGCTTTACACAGTTGGAGTATGGCTGCTGTGAGAGCTAGTAGTAGATTTTAGAGCATATAGCCACATGATTACAATGAAAAATGATAATCTTGATTATTTTACTGGATGAAATGTTATACTTGAAAGTTCCCTGCAGATAGACTCTTAATTTCCACTTGTCAGGGTCAGACCAGCGCTCCTCGAGCTGGTAAGGATTCATAGTCTGGCTCAAGGGCACTTTAAAAGCATAGATGCAAGCTGAAAAAAGACGAGTTCTTGAACCAAGGTCAACTGGTTGCAATATGGCTATCATACTTACTAAGTCACCCTGCAGCCACTGTTATTAGTCCTGATGTAAGGAGGAAAACACAGCTGTTTTTTTTGTGTGTGTGTAAAAACACATTCTTCTGCTTCTTGACAGTTACATGCTTCCGACTATCTCAATGAAGTGTATAATATATACATTGCACAATCATTTGAAGAGTTTCCATTCATTTCTACTTCTACATCTACACTTTTTTAAAAAGAGGAATTTTGTTTGTCTGAAGAAGTTCAGCAACAAATAGCAATGGAAATACGTATGTGGAGTAAATAATGGCAGGCTTGACTGATAAGCCTGACAAATGGCAGTAAAACCACTATCATCATTGTCAAGGATGTTTGTTTATTTACGACAGTCACTGCTGTGAAGTCTGTAGGGGAGGTGCCAAAAAGTAAGTGTCCACTGAATGTATGAACCTGCCTGTGTTACTCAGACAAAGTTGGCGTTTGTTACAAAGACTGAAAGCTCGCTAGTTATTCTTATTTAAACTAAAACACAGATTATTACATGGTGCCAGAAGTGGGATGAAGAACACTTTTTTGACGAGGATGGCAACGTTTCATCTGCTTTGAGAATGGGAGAATGTGCAGAGACATTCATTCATGCACTGTATGAGCTGTCAGAGCTCTGTGATTTCTGAACAAACCGTGAGCAACACGTCAGGGACCAAATCATGGTGGGCATTCTGGGCAAGGACAAGCACAGGGATGGAGATAGTCACAGCTACTGCAGAAAGTGCGGATGGTGCAGCAAAATACAACACAGCCAACAGGGCAAGTGCCCAGCCGTGAAGTCTACGTGCAACAGATGTGGGGCTTCAGGGTTCTGGCAGATCCCACTGGACAAAGACAACCACAGGTTGACCACCTTCATCACACCATTTGGAAGGTACTGTTTTAAACAACTTCCTTTTGGGATTGCCAGTGCACCTGTGATCTTCCAAAGAAAGATGGTTGAGACGCTGGAAGGGCATCTGATGAGCAGCTCCGAGATGTGATCGGGTACATACAAGGGGGGTGGCCTGAACATATAGTAGACACACACAGCTATGTTAGAGAGTACATTCCCATGAGAAATGAACTGTCTGTGTATGATGGGTTAGGAACCAGAGGTAGCAGAATTGTGATACCTTAGACAATGAGACCAGAGATACTAGAACGTATACATAAGGGCCAACAAGTGCTGAGACAGAGCCAGCACTTCAGGGCGATGGCCTGGCATAGCCTCACAGATCACACACAAGGTTGAGAACTGCATGTACTGTCGTGAGCAGAGGAGAGCACAGTGCATAGAGCCTCTCTTGTCAACACCTCGCCCAGACAGGCCGTGGAAGAAACTTGGCATAGATTTGTGTGAACAGGAAAGAGACAACTTCCTAGTCATAGCAGACTACTACTCTAGATACTTGGAGATACGCCACATGCCAACTACGACAAGCACACAGGTAGCTTTGAAGCTGAAAGCTACATTTGCCCGGTACGGAATACCGGAGGAGGTTGTCAGCGACAACAGGCCACAGTTCAGCAGTGATGTATTCAGAGACTTAGCCCATGAGATGGACTTCAAGCACACAATCTCTAGCCCCCATAACCCAGAAGAAAAAGGACATACAGAGCATGCAGTCCAAACAGCCAAAAGGATTCTGAAACAAAAAGATCCCACTCATGATGTACAGATCCTCCCCACACAGCAGCACAGGTGTCAGTCTGGCTGAACTCCTGATGGGCTAGAGATGCTGTGGAGAAAGATAAACAGGCCTACTACTACAAGTGTCATTGTGTGAGACAACACACACCACTGCAACAAGGAGACCATTTTCTCACAAGAAAGGACAGTCAAAAGGCATTTAGTAAACCTGCAGTAGTGACAGGTAAGAGCACTACACAGAGGTTGTACCTCATTGAGACAGAGCAAGGAGCTCTGTTCAGGCGAAACAGTTGCCATCTCCAAGCGGTGCCCGTTGCAGGGTCCACAGTGCATAAGATAGACATTATAATATCCTGGAAACAGAGCTGTGAATGTTTTTTAAGAAGGTGGAGATATCATACTGTATGTACTGTAACTCATCAAATATAAACTAAAAAACACAACCCACATTGTTAGTTAAAAATTCACATCTGTGGGGCTAGCACATATTAGTGCAGGTGAAATGAATCCATTATATTAAGATAACATTAAATATATAGACACCTGTGTAGTTTGAGATGGACTGTCTGGCTTTCAATAGAAACTCACAGCTGATACACTTGTGTCGGATGTGTCTCTCATTGTCATACACACAGAAATATGTGTCACTGGTGAGCGTGTGTGAGAGCTGGAGCAACTAAAGACATCCAAGGAATGATGATGACAAAGCAGTGAAAACTAGACGTTATTTAATTTAATCTTAGAGAGATGTTGTATTGCTGTTGTTGCCTGTTAGGCTAGAAGATGACATTGAGAGAGAAGTCAGCTCTACAAACTACAGAGAATTGAGCTCTTGTTTTTGTAAAACTTGAAAGCACTTGGTTTGGTGTACTGTTAGGAGGCATGGTAAGTAGCCTCAGGCAGTTTTCTTTTGCTGGGACATGTCTACTAGAGCGTGCTAGGAATAAGACAAGAAGAACACACACATGCTGTGTTTCATGCTTGCTTTTCTTCTGTTTGATAGCTGAGATGAAGAGCGGTTACACAGACTCACAGGTGTTTCTCTCTTTCTGTCTCTCACATTTTTTTTCTTCTCACCTTCACAATCTTCAAAATAACCACATTTCGCTTTACTTTCTCATTCTGGCCAGCATGTCAGTGCTCTCCTCTCTCTCCAATCCTCACTATTTTGCTTTGGCTTTGTATAAAATCACTCCCTTGTTTACTCATTTACTATTCCCTAAATCACTTGTTTACTTTATCGTGAGTAGTACATTAAGATTTCAGACACTTTTGAATCATCACTTTTGAAACATCATTTTGCATTGCAATTGAGAAGTGTAGTGTCTCTAACATGTTGTGCATCTATGCAACACAGATTGCATTGTGCGATTTTGAGTTATGGACACAGTCAATCACTCCATATTTACTTGCAAGGCAAATTTATTTATATAGCACATTTGATACCAGAGGCAACCCAAAGTGCTTCACAGAGTACACAGGCAAAAGCACAAATGATAAAAACAACAAAGGCAAACAAGCAAAAGCACACAGAATAAAAACAATATAAATATACAAACACCTAAATTTGACAAGATAAAAAAATCAATCAATTTGTAGAAGTAGGCCGAATCATGAGGACAATAATAAAAAGTGCAAGTTGGTTTGTAATCAGTTGTGCATCTGTATAAAATTGTAGATCTGACCACATAAAATACAGAGCATTACATAATGTAATTAAAAGCAATGGCGAACAGGTAGGTCTTTAATTTAGATTTGAAAGTAGTCAGCAGAGAAGCTAAAGGCCGCTTCACCGCGTTTAGTTTTCCAAACAACCAGTAATCCAGAACCAACTGACCTGAGTGGTCTGCAGGGTTCATAGTAGGTCAGGAGATCTGATATGTATCTAGGACCTAAACCGTTCAGTGATTTATGAACAACCAGTAGTATTTTGAAGTCATTTGTCTAAGAAACTGGTAACCATTGTAGTGATCTGAGAACAGGAGTTATATGCTGAGAAAGTACTTTATTAAAAGCACTTTATTTACCCTCCAGCATTTTATTTGAGTGTCCGCAGTGTGTAAATGTATCCACTATATAGTGCCCTCAAAAAATGTCTGAGCCAGCCAGGCTGTGTCCAAAATCACTCCCTTGTTCACTCTGTAGTTTACTCAGTAGTAAGCAGTAAATTGAAATTTTGGACACTTAATCATCATCATAATTTTGATGAGTCATCGGCTGTAGAGTCACCAAAAGTAATTTTCACATAGAAGGCGCACATTGCATTGTGGTATTGTTAGCAGAAGGTAGTGTACATGCCAGGGACACTACTGTTTTCATTCCATTGTGAACTTTTTGTAAGTAGTCAGCACTTTTTGAGGGCACTATATAGTGGATGAATGTAAACACTCTCAATGGCACTCAAAATGGCACTGTATAGTAAACAGGGAGTGATTTTTGGACACAGTCTCTGGCTCTCACCATACTGCCAGCAGCAGTTAGTTTCAGTTGAACGTTCTGTTGCTAGGGGCAACCACAAGGGCACAGTTCAGAAACAGTTGGTGTTAAACTGAGATTGTTAGCTAGCTAGATAACTGTTACAGCTATCTGTATCTTTTATCTACTCTCAAAATACCTTCTGTGGACCATTATCTGTTGTAAGTGTGTGTAGATGTTAAGGAAGTGTTTAAGTGTTAACCAGGCTTGACATTTGTATGTTGCTAGCCATCTGTCCATTGCTAATTAGTTAGCCTTATACTTTCTAGGTTACTGTTGATTTATTGTTGGGCTACTGTTGATGGTTTGTAACTTTTAGCTATTTCTCTTGCGGACTCGTTTACTAGATTAATAGGTAACTAATACTTTTCATTAAAGGACATGTAACTAACTTGACAGTTAGCGTTAGCCTATGCTTTTGTGATTCCAGTTGCTAATTAAATTTTACAAATTTGGTTTATCTTTTGTATTTTTTTCACGATTTGTAACCGGAGCCTGACTTACAGGTCGGCAGGCTGATATTATTGGCCGATATTAGCTTATATATGTGTCAGTATTTACATATGTCAGCCAATAAGCAACCAGATATTGGTGTACAGAAATGCCAAAGATATGATTCAGATAATTTAACTCGCAAATATGGGTATCAGCCTCAAAAATCTAATACTGGTCAAACCCCATTTGTAATCCCTATTACTGAATTTGCTTTGTTAAAATTTCTGCTTTCAAAGTTTCCAATTTGCACCCAGTAAAAGCTGTGAGATATGGTTGAAATCAATTTCAAGATATGAACCTTTTCTGATATCTATACATATTACAATATGGCTATATGACATATGGCTTTGTTCCACTACATGAGTGGGCGATGAGGATAAAATCCTCTATTATTGTATATATAATTTTATATTGATACATTGATACATATATATTTATCCTAATATAGTAGTTTTTTTGGAAAATCAGTTGATAAAAGAAAGTCCATCACAATGATGCAAAAAAACATAAGAATCCAATAAGCACTTCTGTTCATTGATGTGCAGTGCTGCTCACAGCCTAATAAAACCTGAGATATTTGGTGTGAACGGCACTGTTTATCAAAACTGTATCAATTTACAGTATATACCATCATATTTCATTACAATTATCTTGGAATTACTAAGAACACAACAATCTACATACAATATTACTGAAATTTGACTCACTCTCTTCTCTCCTCCTTCCATCTCTCTCTCTCTCTCTCTCTCTCTCTCTCTCTCTCTCTCTCTTTTTTTCTTTCTTTCTTTCTCTCTCTCCAGAGAAAGTCTCTGAGGGATCAGTGGTTGATGGAGGGAGCTCCTTTGTCCCCAACCTCCACGGATGCCCAGAGCCCTCGCTCCCCTCTGTGGGGCTCCCAGGCCCAGGAGATCGAAAAGCGCATTGACAAGTACAGTCCCTGTGTGTGTGTGTGTGTGTGTGTGTGTGTGTGTGTGTGTGTGTGTGTGTGTGTGTGTGCAACTTAGAGCTAGGAGACCAGGAGACAGTTAGCAGAACAGACAGAGCATGAGAGAACTGTCACATTTTTGTTGTATTTGTATAGTTGAAAACTTCATGTATAATTGATAGTTGCAGCGTTCCCTTTTCTATTTTTGTTTTCTTGTCATTTCTGCTGTTGTTGTACATTATGTATGCTTTGGCAAAGTTGAGATTTAATTCTGCCAGCACTGAACTCAAAGAGTTAGAGGGTAATCCAGCCTGTACACTTGCCAGACAGGACTAGGCTGTTCCTTATTGCAGTGGACAACGCTGTGAAGTCCCTGAAGATCTCACTCCTAGATCCCAGTCTTATTATTGCAAAAGTCCACAGCTCTGCCTTGCTTTCCAACAAGACTCCTCACATACACTGTACATGTCCTCTGGGGGGATTTAAACACACTGTCTTAGCAAAGACATGTGCCTACAGTAGTGTCACTGAGATTGGGATCATAAATAAATCATATCTGGGATCACATTTGAATGTGTATACATCCTAACATTTAAAAGCATTTAAGAGTACATTGTTGATATAGATTTGATGTGTTTGTTTTGTGTGTGTGTGTGTCTGCACAACGGTGTATCTGTCTCAGGTTGCAGGCACATAGTCAGCAGCTGGCAGAGGAGGAAGAGAAGCTGAAGGAACAGATGGAGGATGGCCAAACGGTGAGGAACTTGTGCACACACAGACACACACATACACACACACACACACACACACACACACTCACCTACTCACTCTGTGGACACAAAGGGGGGTTGGAATATGTGTCGAACAAGCTTGCTCCATCATCTTCCATTAGGCAGAAATTTTCCCACAACTTCTGTCTGTGGCTTTTTGCCATGGATAATGCATTTCCTCTCTTAATGTACCTTTGACGTAGCATCTCTTGTTCAAAAGCAGAAACTTTATGAATGTACGCTGCCCTGTTACATAAACAATTCAGCACTTGATCCACTCTGGAATTGTTTTTTCACCTCAAGCACAAGTTTGTTTACCTCACCTCCCTGAAAGTCTTTATAGTAGAACAAAAGAGTTGTCGCTCCTTTTCTGCCGTCTGCCTCAGGTTGTTTTTACTAAGGTTTTTCATAGTTATCATGTGTTCATCTTAACCTTGGCTTTTGGAGTTCAGCTAAAATCAGCTGGATACATAAGCAGTGGATTCCATTTTTAATAGCTATTACAGCTGATTAGCCATGCTGGCTGTGATGGATCAGACATTTAATGTGTGACTTTACCCTCAATTTGAAAATACAGTACATCCAACAGGCCCTGCCGGAAAATCTTTGGTTTAGTGGGCAGACTGAGAGTGACTGACAGCTAATATCTGGCAGCTCAAACAAGCGCATGAAGATGACTTCTTTATCAATTTTTGTTTGCTTAATGCTGTTTTATGAGTCTATGAATGTGATAATATGTTGAGGTTCTTGAAAATGGGCTTTTATTTGCAACAAGTGCACAAACACAAATACACAGGATAACTGTCCAGTACAGACTTACTGTCAGTAATGAAAATAACTCTTGGGAGAGATTATGATGTTGTTTTGCTGTACGTCAAAGCTGCAAAGTAGAAATGATGATAACATGTTCTTTGACAGTCTCGACTTGAAATATTAGACAGTAGTAAATTTGAAGTGTGTAAAAGGGCATCACTTTATAAAGTGTAAATTTTATGTGTATAGGTAAATTATTATTAAAATTAGATGATAAAATGATGTTTGCAAATACGTTGTTTAGCCTATATAGCAGTTAACAACAGCATTTACGCAGCTTAAAAAAATTAACGCAGTAAATTAAGTAGCTATAAATGGAAGGTAATTCAACTTTTTTTCATATTACCTTCAAAATACACCATTGGTTCAGGTAAAACATCACATTTTCATTATTCCAGTTACCTCATATTTAATTCCACCCCTTTCACCCAACAGGAGGCAGTGAAAGTGGCAGAGGCCGGAGTAGGTAAGTGGGATCAGATAAACGTTTTAGTACAGATAAATGTTAAGATTACAGTGGACATTTTAGAGAATTGCATTTCCATTAGCTTCTCACCAGACAAAGTGATAAATTGATGCAGATTTCACTCTGCATTTTTAAGTAATTTGACAAGCTCAAACATCCACAGTATGTAACAAAGTGCAGAGCGACGCTTTGCTGGCATCCATCTGCCTGCCTTATTCAACACTCACACTGTTTTCTGTCCAATACTTTTCAACCCTTTGACACTTTATCATTATGAAACCACTCTGTGCAGACACGCTGCTTTTCTGGCTGCCACTACCTGTTAGCCAAAGCTGGACTTCTAATGCTACTCTTGGTTAATTACATCACTACTTAATTGGATTTAATTTGTTTAATGTTTTGACCTTCCTAGTTTTTCTCTCTTTGTGTGCAATGAAAAGAAGGACGTTCTTTTGCCAGATGTTATTTTCTAGTGTTGAGTGACACTGAAATTTCCCTTAGGGGATACATCTATCTATCTATCTAGTGCATTAATATAATGACAAGAAAAATTATCCAAACAAGCACAGATGTATTGATTATGCCACATCGCAATTCTTTCTGCAGTATGCTTTCACAGTATGCTAAATGTGTCATTTAGTGTCATTTTCTAAAAACGACATCCTTCTTCACATAGTAATTTATGTATTTTATACTGCATGTGTAACTGAAAATCACTGCTACCTGCTAACAGTGCAATAAATACAAATCTTTTCCTTCTCAGAAATAGTCCAAGATGCTGTTGTGCAGAACGGAGAAAACAATTCATCAGGATCAAGTGGGTATACAGTTGACTCATTTGTTATAAAATGCACAGGGACATGCTCTACAGCATTGACATAAATCTCTTATGCGGAGGGCTCAAATCCTGCACATGTTAAATCACATATAAAGGCTCATTGATGTCAACATCTTTCTCCACCCTTTACACCAACCCCTTAAAGACCATGACATCCCCTATAGATTTACTTCTCAGTATACATTGTATATATGAAATTTGCATTCTAAAGAAAGGCACAGGCATAGCTATAGTTCACAAAACGTTCATACATGCTGTGATGAATATTTACACATGTTGAATATGGTTTTGCATATATATTTGTGCTAATAGGGGCTAAAGTGCGTAACTTGCATTTTTAGAGGGCAGTAGGTACGTGGACATGTCAGCAGGATGCTGCTCAAACCGCAGATAAGAAAGTTCTCAAAATGAAAGTGACCCATCTGTTTGTATTTAAATCATCCAGGGTCTATAACTTTCTTGCCCAGACTGCAGAATCTAAATCTGCATGTAATGCACACTCTTTATTCTAGTTTAGCTTTCTTCTTGTGTCTGTTGCAACTCACTTTTTTCTCTCATGACTTAGCCTTACAGTGTTCAGTATATTTTACTTTTGTGTTTTGTGGCTTGTCTTTCCTCATGATGGTACAAATAATATCTACTCTTGATGATTGTTGTTACACTCTGCTCTGTAGAAGCCTCCATTCATTGTCAGTATACATTTTATGGCACGTAGCTAAAACAGTATTATCCTTTACTAGCTTCTACATTTTATATTAGGACAGAGGTGAATGACTTTTCCATGTTTTGCGTTCAAACCATAGGTGGCAGAACCTTTTGTTAACAGCATTAGAATACTTAAATTAGCTGTATTGAACCCTGACATATTGGTGACAAAGCAACTTCTAATTGCACTCAAGTAATGGTGTTTCTACAGCAACTACAATGAAAGCTAATAATCTGTGTTAATGAGAGTGTGGCATATTGGTTGCAAATTCACTCAACATCATAGAGATGCATGAACAGTACTAGCTTTTCTAATGAATCCACTTTCACAGATCATTCACTCATTTAATGAGGGTGATATTAATTTAATGTTTTATCTTCAGAAACAACTGAAGAAGAAGTGAAGACAACACAAACCCCACTACTGGAAGAAGCTGCAACTGTGCTAACCAATGGCAGAGGAGAGACAGACGCAAACATGAATCACGATACTGAAGAGCAAATAACTCAGTCCACCACCAACGGGCCAATTGGAGCAACTGAGAATGTTATTAGCATGAAGTTGAGCCTGGGTGTGTCTGAGGCAGAGCTTGGTCAAGTTCCAAATTTCAGCATTCATGATGAGGAAGAAGGGACTCTGGTAATGAGAGCAGAACGTGTGATCATCACAGATGAAGGGGATGATGTACCTGCAGATCTTACACCCCAGGAAGATCAGCAGAAGACCATGCAGCCAGAGGAAACCCCTCTGCCAAATTCAGAAGCAGGCTTAGAGGGAGGGGAGGCTGTGGAGGAGGTGATAAAAACAGAAGCAGCTCCGGAAACTTTCACAGAATCAGAAAAGAGACCCTCTCCAGAGGCACAAAGAGCAACTGGAGATGCAGACGTGGAGAACGAAAACGGAGATGGAGAGACAAAAGCTGAAGCAGAGGACAATCAATTGGAAGCTCCAGCCACTGTGCAGCTGCAGTCCCCAGCCAATGCTCTAGAGGGCACTACAGTGGCTTTGGTGCCAGTCTATTCTGAGGCACAACCCTGCACTCTCACCCTGGAGCTAGAGGCAGAGGTTGAAGCTGCAACAGCACCGGAGGGAGCTGAGGCAGCTTTAGTCCAGGACCCTGTCCAAGACCCTGGCACCATGCCTGGTCAGTTCCAGGAAGTTCCCCTGGCTGATCCCCAGGAAATGCAGAGGACACAGGCAGAGCCGGGGGAGCAGGAACCCCTTCTGTCCCAGGCCAAAGCCCCCAACACCCAGGCAGAGCCAGCAGCAGCCAGCAGCCCAGCCAGCACAGAGACACACAGCCCAACCAGGGCTAACCAGGGAGAGGAGACTGAAGCACCCAAACACAAAGCCTGCCAGTGCTGCTCTGTCATGTAAATGCCCGCTCTGTACATTCATTTCCTCTCTCTCTCTTCAGTCAGTATCCTTCAGTCTGTTTCTCTGCTGTAAAATTCATAACACACTCCTTTCCTTGTCCCTTTATTTTGTGCACCCAATCTTTTTCAAATCAGTACGCCCACAAGCTACTTCCCTTTCCTCTTCTTTTACTCTCTGCCCTCATTCCTTGTCGTCATCTTGAAACCTTCTCATCCCATTCTTAAGCTTTGATTCTCCAAGAGGAAGTGAGCTCTCTCTAACATGAAGAGAGAGGAGGTATGGACTGGATTTGTTAGTGTTTAAGTGCCTTTTAGAGCTCACTACCCATGACTGCACTTTTAAATTTGCTTCACACAATGTGGACCAAAACACATGGTGTTTTTTACACAGTTTGAGTTTGATTTAATTTTCTCGGTTAGCAGACAAGCCAGCCAAACTACACAGAATCACAAAAATCCACATTTTAGATGCAGTTAAGCAGAAAACAGACTAAAGATGTTTTATTGTAAACTGTTGTATCTACATGTATAATTCATTGGGTAGTTTTCATAATGTAAATATGAGAGTAAACTGGAAAAGATGTGGAGAGGTTCAGAGAGGATATTATTCTAATTTAATGACTCTAAAGTTGAATTATTTTATTGATTTTGGTCTTTTATTAGAGATATTTTTAATCCAAGTATAGGGCCAGAACATTTTTATTCACTCTGCAATACAGATTACACATACTTAGTAGTATGAGATGGTCTCATTTATAAACAACAAGGTGTGCATCACTGAATAATTTGTGGGCCATTATCTGTTTTAAAAGAGAAATTATTTTAAAATACCTGAAAGTGAATGAATGAAATGAATTTTGTATTTTTACCAGATTGCTTTTGAAGAGAAGTTCCAGAGGTCCTGACACAGCTCTGTGCATGGATGTATATACTGTATGCAGAAAGCATGTTGAATTGAGATTGTCTGAAATGTCAGTTTTGAAATGATTAATGAATGGTTTAATGATTAAACTGACATTTGTGATACATTACTTGACGTACTTGATGTTTGTTCAGCATTTGTCCCAAAAACAGCACATTGCCTCATGCAGAACAAACACACTGGATAATGTTTACCCATCTGTTTCACAATGTCCTTTCTCTCTTATTCTAGTAGCACCAGATCCTGAAAATGTATCTCTTGTCATTACTTTAAATATAATGCACCTGTAACCATCTTAGGTTTTAATTGGAAAAATTGGAAAGACCATAGTTCCTACCCAATTACAGAATATAATGATGATAATAATAATACATGTATTCCTGATCTAAGGGGACCCTTTAAGACACACTACGAGGAATCATTGTTCTACAACTACATTGTTCTCCTACAATGTAAGCTGAAGATAGGATGAATGAGATCACGCTGCAACCTGTTCTCCAAACAAAATCCTGAAAGCATTTATGCTCCCAAAACACACAACTTGGGTCAAAAGTTAACATTTTTCTTACAACTACATACAGTATAATGTTTCAGCCACATTTCAGTTATTGTACATACAGTATGTTCAGTCACTTTGCATTTGTCATCAGCACGATCTCCTGCACAAACTCAAGCTGTGTAAAAGCTGTTAAAAGTGAATCCTGTGAGTGAGATGCCACTACAGTACTGGCAGGTTGTTTGCTTCTGCCTTCTTCCCCAGATTATTCCGTTCACATGTACAATGTCAGAGCTGTGACCAGACGTCTCAGTGATCGCCTGCACTCGTCATCGCCCCTTTATGTGGAGTTCAATCGCCAAATCAGAAATTACCCTTTTTTTCTGTCTGTCATAAACTCTCCTAGCACACTTAAGAAAATATGAGTGGGAGTTTGCAGCCCACCTTAGGTAACTGGTATTTCTCAATCATTGCAGCTTTAATTGTGGCAACCATTCCCCTGAAGGGAACTAACAAGGATCTAGATAATCTGTAGAAACCGCAGGATCACAAGGACTGAGCACACAAGATGATGTACCTGCTGTTCCCTGCAACATGTCTCATAAATCTTCCATTTAGCTACAAGGATATTGAGTTAGTCAAAACTGCCTGAGGTCTGAGCAGTGTCTCTTCTTGTGGCAGTTCCATATCTAACAGCAGGTATCTCTCAAGGGCCAGACCAAAGCTTGAGTACCTGGGGAAAGGGATGCAGCAATGCACCCTATAACTTTGAAGATAAGTCCTGCTGAGCTGAGAGCTCCCAGGGGTCCCATCCAACAATAATGGGACTTCAAAGGACTAATGCACGAGGAACCAGTACCTCTCCAAACTAGTCAGGAGGTCATTAACCCGCTCTCTTAAAAAAACAAAATGGTTAGTGTGTGTATTTGATGTGACTTGCAGTATGCTGTGCAGAGCCACCTCTAAGTTTTTCTTCTATCTCATGACATGTAACCACAATGTCCATAGTTCAACTGAGGGGGTTGTCATGAAGACATGGTGGTCTAAGATGTGTACCATGTAACCACAAGTTCATATCTGGCTGGAGATCAACCTCTGTCCGCCCACATTTTCTGTTCCAGAGTTTAACTGTATATGTATAGTTTTCTACAGTGTGTCTTATTGTGTGCACCGTTGCCACATTGATACGGGTGTTTTGGCTGTTGAATTGGCAAAAGCTGGAGATTAATTTTGGTTTAGATCCCAGATTCACTGAATTCACCACAAATTAAGAAATTGCCTTTTTCTTTTTCAACAATGCAAAAACTTCACAGTACAGTTTTTACCATGAAACCATACCTCTGTCACAGAAATAGGACTAATTTCAGCTCACAAATATATTGTACCAGAGTTTATATTGATTTTGACAAATACAGTACATGTATTGAAGTTTTAGTTTTGACTAAAGATTAAAATGTATTGTTTACAACATCTGCGTAATGATGAACTCACTACATTATTACATATAACACTTTGCAAGTAAGAAAATCTCCAACATAAATAATCAGGAATCACTCATTCAAATAATTTATACTCTAAAAAATCTTTCTTAATGCTGAGCCACTGTCCCATCTGGTAACTGCTGGGTTATCTTTTCAAAAAAAATACTCTGTTGATAATTTAACCGTGTCAGTTTGTTGACACAAAGGAAGGCCGTTTGCTTGATATGCTGAAAAACATGGTTATTGGCTTTCTTGCAGAGAGTTAGATGAGACAAGGCACTCTCAGGTCAGCATTAAAGCTGGAGTTGGGGACTTTTGTCTCCTCCTTCTGGCAGTCAGACCAAAAGGGGGGCGCTGTGATTGCCTGAGCACAAAGACGTTTCTAGGATGAGGGGAGGACATTTGCCTTTGTTTGATAACGTTAAAAGTAAAGTTGGACTTTTCTGTCGGCTTCCTGACTCATTTTAATAAAAAGAGAAAAGAGAGAGAAAGCTGAGAGCACCAGCGAGCGAGCTAGACAGTGAATGAAGAGAGGTAGCGGTGGTAATGAAAGCCAGTGAATCAGATCAATAAAATGTTATTTTCTGATTGCTTCACAGCGGTTACGTTCTAGAGCACAAACACACCCACACCCCCACACACCTCTGCTCGGTGCGCTGCAACACCTGATTTGGTCTGAATATGGCCTGACACAGCCATGCAGCATGCTTTTATGTACACCCGGAAGGACAGGCACACAGAGAGGGCCGGTAAAAATGGATATATTTTGACAGTCCACCAGGATGTATCCCAGTATGCCCGGTGGCCAGTACATACTGGCTGTAACTTGCTGTTGCAGCTGTAAAACAGTGGATAAATTGTTTTGAGCGTCACACAACCCCCGCAAAATGACTCATTTCATTATCAGAATTTGATCCATTTGGTCCTATAACAATTGGAAAGTCTAGAAGAGCCGCACGGCCAAACGGCCAGCGCAGGAATGTCTCTCCCGACATGAGATTTAAAAATTCTGTATACTGTGAAATACAGAGAGATTTATCTGCCAGTGATAGGCTTAATCAGCATTGTGTGAACTCGTTTGGCATGGGCTTGAATATAACGGACATTCATTTATATGTAACAGTTCCGTACCGCAGGTTTAAGTACAGAGGTGGGGCCGGGAGCTCATTAGCCTAGCTTAGCACAAAGACTGGAAGCAGGGGGAAACAGTTAGCCTGACTAGTTAGCCTCCACTATCTGCTGGTTGCCTGGCAACCTTATAGTAACAACGGGACTCCAAGTGCTGGTGGAGACAAAACAGACGCCAAATGAATCCAGATTTTGTTCTGATGTCTACATTTACAATTGTTTGCTACTTTATAATGTGATAATCTTATGTAAAGTGATGTTAGCAGCTTTTTTACACCTTCTGTAATTTCACAATAGGCCTTTTTATTCAGTCATTGATTCAATTTTATTTATACAGTGCCAAATCACAACAGAAGTTATCCTCAGGGCACTTTTCACATAGAGCAGGTCTAGACTGTACTCTTTATTTTACAGAAACCCAACATTCCCCCATGAGCAAGCACTTGGCAACAGCAGCAAGGAAAAACTCCCCTTTAATGGGAAGAAATATCAAGCAGAACCGGCCATCTGCCTTGACCAGTTGGTTTGAGAGAGAAAGTGGGGGGGGGGGGGCGGAGAAGCACAATAACAACAATAATAACAACAACAATAATAATAATAGAAATATGACTAATAATAATAATAGCAGACGTGGGCATCAAGCAGGACCACAGCAGCACGGGATCTGCAATCGCGACCCATGGAAGCTCACGACCATGATCTATAGAAAGCTGTGAGCCAAGAAAGCACAAAAACTCCGGGGAAGAAGCCAAGTTAGTAACATGCATTAATGGTACATGAGTGCATACAGATGGAGAGGAGAAGGAGGAGAGAGGAGCTCAGTGCATCATGGTAAGTCCCCCGACAGTCTAGGCCCATAGCAGCATAACTAGCGGCTGGTCCAAGGCAAGCCTTGCCAGCCCTAACTATAAGCTTTATCAAAAAGGAAAGTTTTAAGCCTACTCTCTAACGTAAAGAGGGTGTCTGCCCCCTGGACCGAAACTGGAAGATGGTTCCACAGGAGAGGGGGCCTAAAAGTTGAAGGCTCTCCCTCCCATTCTACTTTTGGAGATTTAAAGAACCACAAGTAATCCTGCATTCTGGGAGCACAGCATTCTAGTGGGGAAAGGGTACAATGAGCTCTTTAAGATATGATGGTGCCTGACAAGTAAGGCTTTGTAGGTGAGGAGAAGGATTTTAAATTCTTTTCTGGATTTTGCAGGAAGCCAGTGCAGCAAAGCTAAAATGGGAGAAATATGAACTCTTTTCCTAGTTTTTATCAGTACACGTGGAGCTGCATTCTGGACCAGCTGGAGAGTCTTTAGAGACTTGTTAGGGTAGCCTGATAAAGAATTGCAATAATCCAGCCTAGAAGTAATAAATGCGTGGACTAGTTTTTCTGCATCTTTTTGAGACAGGATGTGCCCGATTTTTGCAATATTACGTAGGTGAAACAAGGCAGTCCTTGAAATTAGTTTAATATGGGAGTTAAAGGACATATCCTGATCAAAGATAACTTCAAGATTCCTTACGGTGGAGCTGGAGGCCAGGATAATGCCATCCAGAGTAGCTATATCATTAGATAATGTGTTTCTGAGGTGTTTAGGGCCAAGCACAATAACTTCAGTTTTGTCTGAGTTTAGTGGCAGAAAATTACAGGTCACCAATGTCTTTATGTCCTTAAGGCATATTTGGAGTTTAGTTTACTGATTGGATTCATCTGGCTTCATTGATAAATATAATTGGGTATCATCTGCATAACAATGAAAATTTATGGAGTGTATCTGAATAGTATTACCTAAAGGAAGCATATATAAGGTGAATAGTATTGGTCCAAGCACAGAACCTTGTGGAACTCCATGTGTACAGCGTGTACAAACTGAAATTGATCTGATAAATAGGACTTAAACCAGATTAATGCAGTTTCTTTAATGCAAATTAAGTGTTCCAGTCTCTGTAATAGGATGTGATGGTCAATGGTGTCGAATGCAGCACTAAGATCTAACAAGACGAGTACAGAGAGAAGTCCTTTGTCTGATGCGATTACAAGGTCATTTATAACTTTGACCAGTGCTGTCTCTGTGCTATGATGCTCTAAATCCTGACTGAAAAATCCTCAAATAAACTATTATTATGTAGAAAGTCACACAACTGATTGGCGACTGCTTTCTCAAGGATCTTAGAGAGAAAGGGAAGGTTAGATATAGGTCTATAGTTGGCTAAAACACCAGAATCAAGAGTAGGCTTTTTAAGAAAAGGTTTAATTACAGCTACTTTAAAAGGACTGTGGTACATAGTTTACTGTTACTGTTACTGAAGACAGATTGATCATATCTAGTAAAGAATTGCTAACTAAGGGTAAGACTTTCTTAAGCAGCCTAGTTGGGATGGGGTCTAAGAGACAGGTTGATGGTTTAGATGAAGAAATTGTTAGTTTAGGAAGGTCGAGAAAAGCTGTCTAAATATATATCAGGTTTTATAGCTGTTTCTAAGGTTCCTGTGTTTGGGGATAAATTGGTGCCTGTTGAGGGCAGGAGGTGATGAATTTTGTCTCTAATAGTTAAAATTTTATCATTAAAGAAGCTCATGAAGTCGTTACTATTGAGAGCTATAAGAATACATGGATCAATAGAGTTATGACTCTGTGTCAGCCTGGCCAGAGTGCTAAAATGGTTCCTTTTCAGCACTTTGTTTTTATTCTCCTCAATTAATGATGAGTAATAGGCGGCTTTGGCATTATAGAGGGCCTTCCTATATGTTTTAAGACTATCTTGCCTGACTAATGCCTACCATACAATAGAAGGCTTTGAAAAGACTAAAGTTTGACACCCTCTCACATCTAAAGACAATGTGTCATAAGTCACAGACTAAGATTTTGCAAAGACTGGGGATTTTGCAGGATCACTATTTGCAAGACTACAACTAGATTCCTTTTGAGATGATTTCCCATCCTGCTGCTGGTGGAAATTTACAAGAAGTTTTTAATTAGTTTTTTTTGGGGGGAATAAATGTTAATGTGACTTATAAATAGGGATGCTAAAGGGCAATGGGAATGCTTAGCTTTCAAGTTTCATCAGGAGTGATTAATAACACCATCAAGCACATCATGTTAGGAAAGTAGTTTAAAAACATGCATACAAAGGACAACCATTTACTGCATACTGCTGTTAGAAACTGAGTACAATCAGCCACTGTCAGTAATCAATACAAATACACATTACAACCCTGCACTCTCACCCCGGAGCTAGGGGCAGAGTAGCTGAAGCTGCAATGGCACCAAAGGGAGCTGAGGTAGCTTTAAAAGTCCAAGACCCTGGCACCATGCCTGGTCAGTTCCAGGAAGTTCCCCTGGCTGATCCCCAGGAGATGCAGAGGACAGAGGCAGAGCCGGGGGAGCAGGAACACCTTCTGTCCCAGGCCAAAGCCCCTAACACCCAGGCAGAGCCAGCAGCAGCCAGCAGCCCAGCCAGCACAGAGACACACAGCCCAACCAGGGTTAACCAGGGAGAGGAGACTGAAGCACCCAAACACAAAGCCTGCCAGTGCTGCTCTGTCATGTAAATGCCCGCTCTGTACATTCATTTCCTCTCTCTCTCTTCAGTCAGTATCCTTCAGTCTGTTTCTCTGCTGTAAAATTCATAACACACTCCTTTCCTTGTCCCTTTATTTTGTGCACCCAATCTTTTTCAAATCAGTACGCCCACAAGCTACTTCCCTTTCCTCTTCTTTTACTCTCTGCCCTCATTCCTTGTCGTCATCTTGAAACCTTCTCATCCCATTCTTAAGCTTTGATTCTCCAAGAGGAAGTGAGCTCTCTCTAACATGAAGAGAGAGGAGGTATGGACTGGATTTGTCAGTGTTTAAGTGCCTTTTAGAGCTCACTACTAAATTTTCTTAAAGATGTATCGCTTCTCTTCTCATCTCAGTGATCGCCTGCACTCGTCATCGCCCCTTTATGTGGAGTTCAATCGCCAAATCAGAAATTACCCTTTTTTTCTGTCTGTCATAAACTCTCCTAGCACACTTAAGAAAATATGAGTGGGAGTTTGCAGCCCACCTTAGGTAACTGGTATTTCTCAATCATTGCAGCTTTAATTGTGGCAACCATTCCCCTGAAGGGAACTAACAAAGATCTAGATAATCTGTAGAAACCGCAGGATCACAAGGACTGAGCACACAAGATGATGTACCTGCTGTTCCCTGCAACATGTCTCATAAATCTTCCATTTAGCTACAAGGATATTGAGTTAGTCAAAACTGCCTGAGGTCTGAGCAGTGTCTCTTTTTGTGGCAGTTCCATATCTAACAGCAGGTATCTCTCAAGGGCCAGACCAAAGCTTGAGTACCTGGGGAAAGGGATGCAGCAATGCACCCTATAACTTTGAAGATAAGTCCTGCTGAGCTGAGAGCTCCCAGGGGTCCCATCCAACAATAATGGGACTTCAAAGGACTAACGCATGAGGTGTCACATCCTGCCAGGACTTTTCTGTTTGTGTTTGGACTCTTTGTGTTTTGTTCTTTTGGTTTTACTGTGTTACACTTCTGTTGTCCAGTCTGTCTGGTCATTTGGGTTTGCTCAATTATGTCATTTGAGTTGTATCTTTGAAAGACTGTGTTAGATCATTGGTTAGCTTGTAGTGCTATGTACCTAGGTTTATTTATTTGGACACAGTTTGATTTATGCTGGGTTATTATTGAATGTTGTGTTTTCTAGGTTTTGGTTTGCTCTGTATTTACCTTGTGTGTTCCTTCACTCCTCCTATGTTCATGTGCTCCTCCTCTCACTTGCCCTGCATTACCCTTATTAGTCTTGCCCTTCTCCTAGTGTCTTCAGTCTTAGGTGAGTCGTCTGTTCTGTTATGTCCTGTTGTGTTTGCTCAGTTTCGGTCAGCCTGTTAAGTCATTTGTTGTATTCAATCCTGCTCACCTCTGCCTGCTTTTGTTTTCTGCCTGCCAGTCCCAGAAATAAAGAAGGTTTTCTTCAGACCTGCTTCACCTAGTCTCTGCATTTAGGTCCACCTGCTCCGCAACGTGACATGAGGAGCCAGTACCTCTCCAAACTAGTCAGGAGGTCATTAACCCGCTATCTTAAAAAAACAAAATGGTTAGTGTGTGTATTTGATGTGTAGCTGCTTGCAGTATGCTGTGCAGAGCCACCTCTAAGGGGATCAACCTCTGTCCTCCCACATTTTCTGTCTGCCTTTGACTGTACACTATTGTAAAAAGGCATAAATTCCATTAAGAAAAAATAACAAATATGATCTTGATACAGTAGATCAACCAAGTAGATAAATACTTGCAGAGTTTAACTGTATATGTATAGTTTTCTACAGTGTGTCTTATTGTGTGCACTGTTGCCACAATGATACGGGTGTTTTGGCTGTTGAGTTGGCAAAAACTAGAGATTTAATTTGGTTTAGATCCCAGAATTCACAGGTGCAAAACTCTGCTCTCTGGTTGCTGCAGTATTGTGAAACTGAAGGTTTCTGAACGTATAAAGCCAGAAAGGCATCTTTACATTTTCAGTTAGACATTACAGTGCAACTGAGACGTGATATAAATATCCCAACAACAGTATGTTTGCTGTATTTGCCATTTGCCTGTATTAGCATCTTTCTAGTAGGTAAATATCTGTAAATCAATTTCAGTTTTAATATTCTAATGACATCAAAGGTTATTTTGCAAAAACTGACAGAATTTCAAGGAAAAATACAATCAACAAAACAGTAATTATATTGAATTTGATTAACAATATGTGATTAACTATGATCAGACAACGTTAGAGACGTCCAGTAAACTTCCAGTGTAAACAACTGCAATTGCCCAATATTTAAAAAGGACTCTGCTCTCTGGTTGTTGCAGTATTGTGAAACTGAAGGTTTCTGAACGTATATAGCCAGAAAGGCATCTTTACCAGACACATTTTCAGTTAGACATTACAGTGCAACTGAGACGTGATATAAATATCCCAACAACAGTATGTTTGCTGTATTTGCCACCGTTCTCTGCTTGCTGTCTTTGAGCCATTCAGCTCCTCTGGACTGTGAAAAGTTGGTCCGGCCTTTGGGTCAACTGGATCCTCATGTCGTGGAGGGCAGATGGGTTTTAGTTGCTGGGAGTTTGAACAACACAGCAAATGAGCGCATCCTAAAAAGAAGAGACAGTGTAACTATTGATTTCCACAACTCCACATTCACCCAAGCCGACCGTTTTGGTGGGACGTGCCATTATCATGCCAGCAACATCTCAGTGGAAGGCCACGTCTTTGACTATAAAATGAGCATCTTTAACTTCACTGGGACCCTCTTCCATACGTCCTGTCCAGACTGTATGGTGATTCGCTTGGATGCAGTGTCAACACTTCGTGCAACTGTGGACCTCTATCTGCTGAGCAAGAGGAGGGAGGTGGAGCAGAAGGAGATGGAGGAGTTTAAGGCTCAGGTGGAGTGTCTCAGCATGCCTGCATCTATCGTGATGGATCCTACCAAAGAACTTTGTCCAAAACAGGCCACCAGTAGCCCAGCAGCTCCCACTGAAGAGAAAACAGAGGGACAAAAGGCTTAAGAGACTTTGATGCATGATTTATGTTCATGATAAATAAAAATGTATGTTACGTAAGTTTCATTTTCTTTTACTCAAATCAGAAAATAAATCATATAAAACATGAGTCCCAACATCATCAAAAGTTGTTTTGTAAATTCATGTAATAACTTTTTCCTTTGGAATACAATTATCTAACAAATCCTCCCATTTTGGTGTTTTGGCTGTTGAGTTGGCAAAAGCTGGAGATTAATTTTGGTTTAGATCCCAGATTCACTGAATTCACCACAAATTTTAAAAAAGCCTTTTTCCTTTTCAACAATGCAAAAACTTTACAGTTTTTACTATGAAACCAAACCTCTGTCACAGAAATAGGACTAATTTCAGCTATACTATATTGTACCAGAGTTTATATTGATTTTGATAAATACAGTAGATGTATTGAAGTTTTAGTTTTGACTTAAGATTAAAATGTATTGTTTACAACATCTGTATAATGATGAACTCACTACATTATTACATATAACACTGTGCAAGTAAGAAAATCTCCAACATAAATAATCAGGAATCACTCATTCAAATAATTTTTAACATAGACATTCAGCTTTGTATATTGTACAGTTTCAGATTTCAGTGCTTGAAAACGGTAGATATCAAATAAAATATGAGAAGGTAACAAATTGGGGTAAAATTAAAAATACATATATGTTAATAAAAATAAATAAATTAATAAAAATCTAAACACAATAAACAAACAATAACCATGTACCATATATCTTACAGGTTACAGAAAATAATTCATTGAAGTATAGCGGCATACATTCATTTTTCATGTTCTTCATAAGGGTTAACTTATCTATGTATAATTTGAATTTATTCGGAAAAATATTAAAGTTTTGGGAGGACTTATAGAATTTTGCCTTATGTTTGTGAAATTTACCAATCTCAAGTATAAGATTCATCATGTAACTCAAAAGCTTATTATTCGTTTCAAATTTAGTGATAATGTCTTTTGGCGTAATTATTATAGAACGTTCAGTCTTATTACAGACAAACTTTTCTATGTCTCTCCAAAACACAAGTGAAGACAGGCAGGAACAAAACAAATGCATGTCTGTTTCTGACTCATCGCCACAAAAGGTACACTTAACATCTATGTCAATAAATCTGGAAATTATTATGCTGCATCGGTAAATATTATGTAAGATTTTAAAATTAATTTCTCTAATCTTGTTCAAAATACAGAATTGGAAGGGGTATAACCATGCTTTGCGCCAGTTTATGTTCCCTAATTGCGAAATTCCGAAAGCTTTCTCTTTGGGTGAAATCTTATAATTTTGAAATTCTTTTCTTATGTGTTTGTTTGTACATTTTATATCTGGTAATTTTATCCTACCAACTTTTAAGGAAGAACATTAATATAAGCTAAATGATATTTCATTAACTCAATTATATCTGTAGGAGTAGCCCTTATTACAGAAACAAATTCTATGTATCTAACTGGAAAAGATTTGAAATTTTCATAACTATAAAGATTACCTTAATCATCATACAGAGTTGTAACAAAAATTATACCCTTTTCTATCCAGTTCTCTTTATATATACTTTTATTGTTAACAGTAATTACTGTTGTTCCAAATTATATCCTTATGTGGTAAAAAGTTGTGAACATAACATAATTTCCAAGAAAATAAAGCCTGCTAATAGAACTTTGAGAGTTTTAGAATTTAGAAGCAGTGTAGTTGCACCCCATTAGAAAATTTAAGCCATCTAAATTTTTAAATACATTATGTGGTATAAAATTCAATAATGATTGCGGGAGTTACAAACATTTTATTAAGCCACTTGATCTTAAAGGTGCAGTTTAAATGGACAAAATTTAAGATTTCCAATCCTCCTTTCAGTCTCTCTAAACTTAGTATTTTCTTTTTGAGGTGATGGTGTCTATTTCTCCACACAAATTTGATAAATAGATTACTAATGTCCTTACAGAGTACATAATTAACAAAAACTGACAGAGTAGGATGAACAAATCTTGATACACCTTTAGCCTTTGTCAATAACATTCTTTCAAAAACAGAAAGATCTCTCTGAAACTACATGTTGAGAATTGACTTAGTTTTCTTAATTTTAAGAAGAAAATTTAGCTCCTGTCTGAGAGCCATATCTTTTGAAATATGAATGCCAATATATTTTACACATTGTTTCACAGGGATATTAAACATACGTTTCTCTTTGGTCTCATATAAACATAAAATTTCACTTTTGTTGATGTTAAGTTTAAGACCCGAAGCTTCTGAAAATTCACCAGTTACATGTAATGCACTCTGTATTTGCTATCTATCCTTAAGAAATAATACAGTGGACCTGATGAAGGCACCTTTGGCAAGATTCATATACATTCGATCAAGTTCCTCACTGAGACTTTTAAGTGTTTTTAATTAACAATCAAATAAATTGTCTCTAGAAGTTAACAACTGCAACTGGCTCATTAAGAGATCTTCTTTGCTAGAATTTAGTTTTTTAATTTCTTTACTACGCTTTATTGCAACTTCTCTAACTTTAAATTTAAAGAAGTTTTATTTTACGTAACTTCCCTTTTGCCCAATGACATAATAGAGGAACTATTATCATTATCTGCGGCAACAGATGTCTATTCTTCCCCTTGTCTTACACGTTCTTATCTCTTATCTACATGTCTGCACATTTTTAGAAAACAATCTCTGCATTACAACACCTACTGAAGAGAAACACTGCCTTCCTTTTTGTGCTATCACATAGTCCCCTTACAGTAATAGAACATAAATTGAATGCACCAAACTTAAAATGTGTCATACTTTCAAGAAAAGTAAATGAATTAGGTACTTACAAACAGTAAACCTCAACTATAGGTACCATCTCACATAGTTGTGTACTTTAAACCATTTAGTATTATTCAGGTGTGAGCAATGCGAGAAGTTTGATGATTTCACCTCTGATGTTCTCTGCAGGCATCTCTCTTATTCCATACAGGCGTAGGTTTCATCGCCTGCTGTAGCCTTCAGCATCTTCACTTCTTTTTTTAGTTGCAAGACTTGCCCTGAAATTTCTTTCATATGTTCTTTATTTTTTGCTACTTGAATTTTCATCCCTTTCAGCTGTGCACATACTGTGTTAATGATGACAGTGTTCTTGGATATGTTTTGTTCAAGAGTATTGAAGTGCTTTGTCAACTCAACCACTTGTAACACCCAAATGGGACTTATCTTTGTTAGTCAGAGTGCCTAACATCTGCAATAATGTTCTGTTGAAGTGCTTGACGGGGTTGCCATTTGCATGATATGGAGTCGTTCTCGTCTTTTGTATCCCTGCCATTTCACATAGCCCCTTTATAGTGCGCGACTCAAAATCTGGGCCCTGATCACTATGAAGCTTCTCAGGGAACCCATCATGCACTATAAAATGGTCCCATAAACACTTAGCTACAGTGCTTGCTTTCTGATTCAGTGTCCATATGGCAAGGCCATTTTTGGTAAAGTGGTCTGTTATTACCAGGATGTCCCTGGTTTTACTCCGATCTGGTTCAACACTTAGAAAGTCCATGCAGACCAGCTCCAATGGTCTACTGGTTTTTATATTGACCATAGGGGCAGCTCTCTCTGCTGGAGTCTTCCTGGGCACACAACGGTCACATGTCCTAATCTTTTCCTCAACTGGCCAATAGAATCTAGCCCTCAATAAATCAAGAGTTCGCTCAACACTGAGATGACCCATGTCATCATGTAAGCTTTTGAGCACCAATTCTCTCAACTCTCTCGGTAAAACCAGTTGATGGGTGGTAGTACAGGCATTTTGTCTCTTCCTGTATAAGACTTCATCTTTGAGTTCCAACCTCTTCCATTCTCTCAACAAGGAAACAAACTCAGGAAGCTCCTTTCTCATTAAGGGTGGGGGCGATTCACCTGTTTGCATCTGCGTTATTATTTCCCTGATGCTGGGATCTGAATGTTGCTTCTCTGACAGCTCAGCAAATGAGAGAGAGGGGATAACTGGCAGGCCATGATCATGTCCCCCTGGGAGGCTGGGGGGCAGAGCCTCAGGACAGAGTACTATGGACTCAATTAATGCAATAGAATGATCAGAGGAGTCAGACTTCTCGGCCATTGAGTAGACATCATGCCTTTCACAGAGGGCTTTGATCACCTCTGGTTGAATCACCTCAGAGGTCACAGTTTCAGGAAGGTGATTGCTTGCTGGCAAGAGACAGTCCAACGTTCACCGAATATTTCTTTGGGACTGTAATACTGAGCAGAATTTGTTTTCTCTTTTTCCTTGCGGGATTTAGCATTTAGCAGCTTCACAATGTGGGAGAAGTCCTTCATGAATCTGCGATAGTACCCGCAAAATCCCAGAAAAGACCTCAACTCCTTTAAATTTTTTGGCTTTGGCCAGGTTTTAAGGGCTTGGATTTTTTCGGGGTCTGTTTCAACTCCATTTTGTGAAACTATATGGCCTAGATATCGGACTGAAGACTGGAAAAACCTGCACTTTTCAGGTGAGAGTTTAAGGCCGTATTCCTTCAAATGAGTTAGGACCCGCAGCAGTCACCCCTCGTGCTCTTCAAGGGTGTCTGAAAAAATGATCAATGAAGACCAGCACCTCCTTCAAATTTAGGTCGCCCATACAGCATTCCATAAGCCACTGGAAAGTGCTGGGTGCATTAGTGACCACTTGAGGCATTCTATTAAATTCATAGAATCCCAAAGGACACACAAACACTGTTTTCTCTTTATCAGCTCCCTCCACCTCAATCTGATAATAGCCTGATTTCAAGTCTAAAACTGAAACCACTTTGAGCCAGTTAAGACAGAGAAAACCTCTTCCAAGTTGGGGAGCACATAAGCGTCCTTGATTGTCTGTGAGTTGAGTTTGTGGCAATCAATACAGAGGCAGACAGGGTTATCACGCTTCTGGACAACCACAATGGGGGATGCAAAAGGTGACTTAGACTCACGAATCACACCAGCATCAAGTAGCTCTCTCAGATGCTTCCGCACAGCATCAACATCTTGAGGATGGATTGGTCGGGCCCTTTGTTTGAAAGGGGTTGGATCTTGGAGCTTGATGTGTTGCTTAACTTGAGTAGTCCAATTCATGATGCGCAAACACCTCAGGCATGGAGTTTAATTTCTGTGTTATTTTCTCTTTCTAGTCAGCAGACAAGGGAGAGTCACCAAAATCAACCTTGATATCTGGACGGGGTTTAGGTTGATCTGTTGCAGGGTCAGTTGTGCTGGGGTCACACTTGTGTGGCATCACTTGTTGAACAGCATTGATTTAAGCTATTACTGTTTTTGGTGTAATTGCAACATGTTCAGTTTCATTTCTGATTATGATGATTGTTTCGTGGGTAAGGGAACCAAGCAATTTGCCACAAGCAACCCCCCAGGCAAGGAGGGAAATGATGGCTGCTCGACGGCAGCCCACTTTTCATTCAGGGAACTAACATTGACTAGTCCCTCCAAAGCAATGGTATGTCCAGCAGGAATTACTTCTGTTTTTTTTTCCTGACAGCTTCACCACCTGCAGGTTACCACTTTGCCCCTGCTTGTGTCTGAGTTCCAGGATTTTAAGAACTGCTTTGTAGCCACATTGCACTGGTAGGTTAGCATCACTGTAGGTGAGGAGCCAGATCTGAAAACAACACGTCAAGTGTGTTAGGGCAGATGAGGTGTTGCTCTTGAGCTCCCTCTCTCATATTAGGAACGGCAAGGGCCAACGTTGGAACCTCAACTTCCAGCACTACAAACTCTTTGGGGAAAGTGATATCTAGTTTCACAAATTCTCTGAAGCAAGCGATGGCAAAGACGGCTGGGGGATTAGCTTTGTCTGCAAAGTCACTTTTGCGTTTGTGTTTGAAGGTGTTTTACCTTTGTTCTTGTTTTGTGTTGTCAATTGAGCAACTTGTGCCTGTAGCTCAGCAATTGGCTTCTTCAAATGATCTGCTTCAGCTGTAGCCTTGTGCTCTGAACAGGCACACGTGCTCTGTAGCTGGGACAATACTCACTGTTTGGGACCACCTTGTGGTTGCTTGGAAACACCAAGGTGCTTTTTCATATGCATTTCTTTATTAGCATGTTTATCCTCCTCTGTATGTAGCAGGAGTAGCAGATCCGCAAAGGAAGGGGGGCATACCTTTTGCTGAAGCTGCAGATTGGCAATTAAAGAGTCATCCCAACAGCCTCTACAAAACTGCTTTAATAGATGTCTATCGTACTCATCAGCAGAGATCCCTCCCCTCCTCATAGCAGTATTGGAAGTAGTTTGATGGTTTCTCACCAGCATTCTGCAAGGTACAGAGGAACCTAGCAAACAGTTCATCCCCATCTTCTACTGTGCCATAAGCTGAGTCAAGGAGCTGAAAATATGCTAATGGTGATGCTTGAGAACCAGGATGTTTGATAAAATCTGAGGCTAGGGGTAGTAGGCTGTCTACGATTTTACGGGAGCGATTTAGGTCAGAAAGTGTTGGGTCTGTTAGAAGAAGCTCCATGCTTGTCTCATAATCTGCCTCATTATTTGGTCGTGGCAATCTACCAGAAAAGGCTCAAAGACAAAAGCCAGCATAGTAGTAGGTTAGAGCTTCCTCATTCCTCATAATATGTTCCACCACAACCTTCTTTATCTCAGGTGGGTTTATATCACTTCCAGTTAAGGGTGTACCTGAATTGGCAGTTACTGGTGATTTGACAGATTACAGCCCTTTGGTCAGGTTTTTCTCTGATGTGGCTGTGCAAGCTGGGGAAGGAACATTAACTGGTGGCATAGGACCTTAAGTGGTAATAGGGTGGGCTACACTCAACTGAGTTGCACTGGGAGGTGGCATCACTGAACCCAGACCAGGTGCCTAGCCTACCTCATGATGATCTTTTTCTGAAAGCACACTTTCTACAGTTGTAGAGCTAGGCTTTGTTAACTCTTCTTGCGCGACAAGTTGGAATGGTTTCCTTGTCGTTTTGGCAATAGCTTGTAACTTGGAAATGTAACTCTTAGTGTCACTATTACTAGCAGCAGGGGAATAAACACTAGCAAGTGCACGGACATGAAATGTTACATGTTACTAATGATAGCAGAATTAGGAACTTTAACTTCTTCATGTGTCACTATTTCCATCTTAATGACATGCCAGATTTTAGTCACCCACTTTACCATTCAGCATTCAATATTCCACAGTGTGTAAAAAAAAATTGACTCACTAATCAGCCAACTGCTCCTGGCTGGCTCACCAAAATTTCTGTAACACCCAATTCAATAGATAGAATACAATTTTCAGTATACAGTTGGTTACTGGACCAAATGCCAAGGTTCGACTACTGGAGCACGACGGATGATTAATGAGACCAACTCAGTAGGTTTAGTTTGATGACATATATTGGAAAATATTTCAAGCGCAGCACAACTTGTCACCTCCAACGTGGTTACCAAACACTTACACCCACAATAAAGAATGAAACAAAATTACATAAAAAAAAAAAAAAACAGAATGGGTCCAAAATACTGAGATAAAAAAAACAAAATTATACCCCCAGGGGCTTTCACTCAGTCTCTATGGTATCAACCCGCACCATAAAAGTCTGAAATCTCTTATTTTCCTTGCAGAATACGCAGCGGAGGAGTGAAGTGCAAGTCTGTCCTGTCACTCAAGCAGAATCAGCAAAGTTCACAGTCCATCCAAAGAATTTCAAATTCTCTTGCAATCAGTCATCATCACAGTGGATCCTGGTATGGTGGCTCGCCATCTTTGGAGTGGATCATTATTGAATCATACATCAAAACCTGACCTGTACAACACGGTCACATTGATATTCAAAAGTCTACACCCAACTTCCTCATCCTTGGTTGATGCATCACACTAATACATTTTCATGAATGATTTTAACAGTGTACACAAACAACTATAAACAAACCAAAAACATTGATAAGAGTTGTTTCTTACCAAAGGGAACAAGAAACAGGGCTCTCCTGGAGCCTCAAAATGGCTACTGTGTGGCGCTGCGGAGCAACTACAGGAAAAAACTTTTATGAGTGCATTGCACTGCACAGTGTATACAACTAAGTTCGGTGCACAAACACACACACACACTTTCTACAATGTGCATATAACCTATATTATTTACATACAACGTTACAACTAGCTAACTGCATTTTGTAGAAGGTCCAGCCTTTACAATTTCACATGTAACACCTGCTTAGTCAGCAGCACTAGCCATTAGCATATCACGGTTGTGACTTTAGCTAAACAGTTTCTCATTCAGACACAGTTCAACTCACCGAGAAGAGTCCCAGTAAATCTCAACAGAGCAACGTTCATTTGACTATTGGTTAGCAAGGTTTTTTCTGACTAAGTTCTACCGAAGGAAAGCATCTGCTCTGTCTGGCTTGGAGGAAAAACGTTTTTTTTATTTCTCTCTGTCAGTACCTCACAGCGCACACACAGGGGTGGAGCTTACTCTCTTTTCACTTCACGGACTTTCTGAATAATATTCACCTGCCTATTAGTTTACTCAACATCAAATAAAATTCTTTCAGACACTTAAAAATAGACATATTTCTTTTCTGCAGCATTTTGAGTAAATAAGACACCCTCATTTGCCCTCTATGCTAACAGGGTTACACACTGCTTTCTGGATATCAGCGTTTGAAATGTCCTCTGATTCTCCACCACTTTTGGAGCACTGTTTCTTTGGTTCCAGGGTCTTACTTGGTGTAACGGGTAACGGTGAGCACAAACCGTTAAAGCCCCTAACATCTTGTTCAAATAATGATGTGCAGTTACTGGTTCTGGACTCTCTTTTCGGCATGTTGATCCTGGTATTTAGCTAGCGCTAAGCTAACAAAGTTAGGAAATTAGCTTGTTAAATTTTTAAGGTTTATTTTGCAAGAAACCTTTATCAGGTGTTGTCCTGTCTACTCACAGTACTCTTCTTTTTTCAAAACGTGGGCTCAGTGGTCATAATATTTGGTTTATCTGTCTGTTTTTGTCATGGTACAATTTATAGCTTTGGAGCTCTTCACACTCCAACCGCCCAGGTTGCCATCTTGAATTCATCATTATAATTGGTTTGCTGACTATTTCCCTATCGTGATGATGAGTCAGGTCAGGTCAGGTGGGGACCGTGGGAAGTTAGGGGCAAGGCCAGCCAACAAACAAATGTTGGAGTAGTGGAGCAGCAAAAAAGACAAGAAAGAAAAGGATATCAGAGACATTGAACTTCGGAAGAACATCTCCACTTTTTTCAAAAGTTGGCTTGCTAGCAAAGAGCCTGGAGAGGACAATGCTAACAGCGAAGAGGAGGAGGACAGTAAAGGTTCAGCTGAGCATCAGCATGAACCTGAGGCAGAGAACTACAGCCCTGTGACAGCAGAGCCACCTGTTCAACTGCCCCACCCTCATCTCCACTTGAGCCCAACACCGATGCGAGTGGCAGAGACCTGGTGGCGGATAGGTTACCAGTTAAGCAGCCCCACAATTTATCTATTTACCTATTTCAACCTTACTTTTAGCTAACTATTTCAACCATTCAGGCCAGGCGCCAGGATAAAGTGACTGAGGGGGCTGTTGCTTGCAGGGCTATATGTTTGTTGTTGCAGTATTATTGCACTGATGTTTTGCTGTTTCCTGTTGTTCTGCATGGCTTGTGTTCTGAATCATAGAACTGTATTGGTGGATATGGGGCAGTATGTGCTTGCATATGGCATTGAGCTACACACTGTAGGCTAATGTGTTAATATTGTTGCTGCTGGCCCAGGAAAGTATTGTTGCAATCATGTAGTGCAAATCCTGTATGATAGAAGATATCTACAGGTGTTGATATTGTCCTTCAGGTTGTGATCATAGGCTGTCAGTGTAAATCTTGTATAAGCTACAGGTGTTTCCAACAGATAGTAGCCCAGGCTGAAAACCTATACTTCAAAACCTGGATTGCGCGTGTGTGGAGCAGGGGAGGAGGGGGGCCTCCAAGATTTTGTGCCCAGGGGCCTCTGAATTCTTAATCCGTGCCTGGTCTGCAGGATGTGTAAATTTACAATTGTTTGCTAACTTTATAAGGTGATAATATTATGTAAAGTGGTGTTAGCAGCTTTTGTCCATTCTGTAATTTCACAATAGGCCTTTTTATGACAGAAGAAAAAACACAGGTGCAAGTAATTAATGAAAAATGCCTCATTCAATTCAATTTGAGTAATTGGGTGGATTTTATTTCTTGTCAGACTTGGATGTTTATTTATCACAATAAATTATTTAAAATAACAATGCAATATACAATTTCTTGCAGACCACTGATGATTAAATTCTGCCATTTAGTAAACCAGTGTTTCTGTAACAATACTAAATATTGACAGAACTTCAAGGAAAAATACAATAAAAAAAAAACTGTAATTATATTGAATTTGATTAACAATATGTGATTAACTATGATCAGACAACGTTAGAGATGTTCAGTAAACTTCCAGTGTAAACAACTAATTGCCCAATATTTAAAAACGTCAATCACAGAGTCCACAGGTGCCAAAAGGACTCTGCTCTCTGGTTGTTGCAGTATTGTGAAACTGAAGGTTTCTGAACGTATAAAGCCAGAAAGGCATCTTTACCAGACACATTTTCAGTGAGACATTACAGTGCAACTGAGACGTGATACAAATATCCCAACAACAGTATGTTTGCTGTATTTGCCACCGTTCTCTGCTTGCTGTCTTTGAGCCGTTCAGCTCCTCTGGACTGTGAAAAGTTGGTCCGGCCTTTGGATCAAATGGATCCTCATGTCGTGGAGGGCAGATGGGTTTTAGTTGCTGGGAGTTTGAACGACACAGAAAATGAGGACATCCTAAAAAGAAGAGACAGTGTAACTATTGATTTCCACAACTCCACATTCACCCAAGCCGACCGTTTTGAGGGGACGTGCCAGTATCATACCAGCAACATCTCAGTGGAAGGCCACAGCTTTCACTATAAAACGAGCGTCTTTAACTTCACTGGGACCCTCTTCCATACATCCTGTTCAGACTGTATGGTGATTCGCTTGGATGCAGCATCACTGTCTCAAACGTCTGTGGACCTCTATCTGCTGAGCAAGAGAAGGGAGGTGGAGCAGAAGGAGATGGAGGAGTTTAAGGCTCAGGTGGAGTGTCTCAGCATGCCTGCATCTATCGTGATGGATCCTACCAAAGAACTTTGTCCAAAACAGGCCACCAGTAGCCCAGCAGCTCCCACTGAAGAGAAAACAGAGGGACAAAAGGCTTAAGAGACTTTGATGCATGATTTATGTTCATGATAAATAAAAATGTATGTTACGTAAGTTTCATTTTCTTTTACTCAAATCAGAAAATAAATCATATAAAACACGAGATGTCTCATTGCTGGCTTCCTGTTGTCCTGGGTAATCAAGATAAAAACAATAAATATAATCAAGCAGGTCAAACTTTAGTGATCATTTCCACTGTAAAGATACAAATTAGATGTATCCTAAATTTTCTTAGCAAAACAAAACAAAATTGAATAACACAATAACAGAACACACATCTGTGCAAAAAATAAAAAACAAATATCACCAGCAACAAAACAAAAAACAGACAAAGCCAGTAAAGTAAATCACTTCATTTTCCACTTAAAACCTCAATCAGCAGTTTAAAAAATTAAGTCTCAAAAAGAAGAAAAAAGTAGCTTCCTTATCTTGTATATAGTTGAACGTGTTCTGTGATAACTCCAACCCTCCCCCTGACTCAAAATATCCCACCCATGTTCAAAAATTAGCTTTTGTTCTTTATTCTTACTAATATCCTTTTCAAGAGTCCACTGATACTAAAAGACAACAAGTCACCACAGAATGTTTTTAAAATGTTTCTGAAGTGGCTTTAAATATATATGCTTTTCTCATCATAATGATGCTGTTCAGGTTTTTTCCTTCTTCATTTGTAACCCTCAAATCCCCAAGCATTATAGTTAAAGGACAGTTATAGAAATTTGAATTATAAACAAAGATGAATTTTCTTAATTTTGATCCAACATATGGCCAATTCCTTAAAATACCAAAACAAATGAAAATCTGACTCTTTGTCCTCCTCACAAAATCTACATAGACCACATTGTTAAATTTCCCATTTTCTAAGCATCTTATTAGTAGGTAAATATCTGTAAATCAATTTCAGTTGTAATATTCTAATGACATCAAAGGTTGTTTTGTAAATTCATGTAATAACTATTTCCTTTGGAATACAATTATCTAACAAATCCTCCCATTTTGATTTAATAGTTACTGGTGCAGCTGATACTTTATTGAGGTACATATATGTATAACTGGTACATGTTTTTATATATTTCAAAGGACTAACACATGAGGATCCAGTACCTTTCCAAACTAGTCAGGAGGTCATTAACCCGCTCTCTTAAAAAAACAAAATGGTTAGTGTGTGTATTTGATGTGTAGTTGCTTGCAGTATGCTGTGCAGAGCCACCTCTAAGTTCATCTTCTATCTCTTCACTCAGTAACACATAAAATACATACCGGGGGGGGGGTTGTCATGAAGACATGGTGGTCTAAGATGTGTACCATGTAACCACAATGTCCATAGTTCATATCTGGCTGGAGATCAACCTCTGTCCTCCCACATTTTCTGTTCCAGAGTTTAACTGTATATGTATAGTTTTCTACAGTGTGTCTTATTGTGTGCACTGTTGCCACGATGATACATGGTGTTTTGGCTGTTGAGTTGGCAAAAGCTGGAGATTAATTTTAGTTTAGATCCCATGAGATCCCCCATTTTACCTTGAAACCAAACCTCTGTCACAGAAAAAGGACTCATTTTAGCTCCAAACTATATTGTACCAGTTTATATTGATTCTGACAAATATAGTACATTTTTCAAGCTTTGACAAAGGATGAAAATGTTACAAAATCTGTGTAATGATGATCTCACTACATTCTTACATATAAGACTGTACAAGTAAGAAAATCTCCAACATAAATAATCAGGACTTACTCATTCAAATAATTTATACTCTAATTCTTATAAGGAAAAAAATATTTCTTAATGGTAATGGTAACTGTTGGGTCCAATCAGGACGCGCCTACCGATTACGTATGCCTCACAGACGATATAAGCAGCGTCTCACTGCTGCTCACTATCCGAAACCACTTCAGCAGACAGTGTAGGAGTGGCAAGGTCCATAGGTAGAGGGCTAGGCCTGTGCTTATAGACCTAGGGTTACAATATTGTAACCTTCGTTCTCACACATGCTCCGCCCTCTACTGGACTCCATGGGTACAGTAGGCGGAGCCCGATGAATCTTCGCCATGCCGCAACATGTCATCAGACTGCCTTACGGAGCCCGACTGGCTATAGGTTAGTCGCTGTGGCCCTCCTACTATTTTATAATCCAAGTTGCTTAAGCTGAGCAGTAGGGGGCCCAACCTAGTCCTGTTAACATGGACCTGAACTGGGTGAAAACATGGCGTCCTAATTGGCCGGCTACATACATGCAAATTTCAGTGGGCGATTATGTGCATGTGATTGGAAGAGAGTATTACCCATAGAGTCCACTAGAAGGCTCTGCCTGTGCGTATAGAACCAGGGTTACAATATTGTAACCTTTGTTATTGGCTTTCTTGCAGGGAGTTAGGGACTGTTTGTTATTTATGAGAGGGAGGGGGGTGGTGCAAAATGGGGGAGGCACGTCAAATACGTTTTTAAGCACTGGGGAGGGATTTATGTTTTTTATTTTGGCTTAGGGAGGGACATACAACTTTAAATGGTTGCATTTTGTATTTATTTTAAATATGTTTTTCTTTTCAAAATACATGTTTTACCGCTGTATGGTGACATACACACATACATGGATTATACAAACACAAACAAGTCAGGGGAGATTGATAAGACAGAACTGATGAATGTCATTCAGGTTCACATAAAATCATATTGTGAACATTTCTGTCCATGCTGGCAGTTATTTGTCAGCTAAGAAAGCTACCATGGCTTTTGCCCTGTGGGCGGACATTGTTGTTTATTTTGTCAGTTGACAATTACGTGGTTGCTGCCGCTGGCTGACAGATTACACTCCATTTCAACAGTTTCCCGGCCTTCACCGTTGTGCGTTAAGCGGTGCATCAGCGCACTGAAATGGAGCAGACCCAATCACAAGCTGGCGGGCAAAAAAACAGCTAAACAAGCCGGGAGTAACCATGGCTAGTGAAGATTATCCATGCATTTTTCAAGATTAACTTTTAATGAAAAATTGGAGTTAATCTGCAAAGGAAGACACCAGAGCTAATTTAGTGCAGAAAACCAAGGCTTTTTTCTCCAGGATTTTGTTAGCAAGTAACTTTCATTAATGTGATCATCAAAGGATAAGTTTTCCAAATCTCATAATGACATTTAGTTGGTTTTGTGTGGTAGGAGGGCTGACTGGCACCATATTGTGCTGAAGTGCACACAGTTTGTGTGATGTGATTATTTGTAAGGAGGATTTGCATTTTGCTTAAGAAATTATCTGTTTGTTTTGGTGATAACTCTCACTCCCTCCCTGCTGTTTGCTAGTTACATTGGCTGGACTAAGTTAGTGTCTTACTTTTGTTTCAGAGCTGGAACTGTCATCTGTAACTTCTGCAGTACTATAGTAGAGGACACAGTAAATTGGGTTAGTAGCTTGCTTTTTTTCCCCGACGAGGGAAGGGGGGTCAGAGGGCCAAGTTTTAAGAGTCACGATTCACTATTAAACTGTCAGGGATAGCAGAGCAGGTGGACCCAAATGCAGAGACCGAAGGTGAGGCAGGTCTGAAGAAAACTTCTTTATTAGAAGTGTGCAGGCAAACCAAAAATAGCTGGAGGGTCAAAAAAAGCAAAACTAAATGCATAACCAGGCAGAGAAGGACTGAACAAAACAGACTGAGCATAACAGATGATTCGACAAGGACTGAACTCAAAACTGAACTTGAATACAAACTGAACTAATCAGGGAACAGGTGGCAACACACAAGGGCAGGCTGGGAGTGACTGGCTGGGAAAGACACTGGGAGCAAGGACAGGGCTAACGAGGACAACGCAGGACAGGTGTGAAGGGAAAGTGTGGAGGGAATGGAAGAACAGAGACAGACACAATAACCATAAACTGGAAATAAAGATACACAGAGAGAATGGTGGATTCATTGTTTTGAACACAAACCCATGAAATGACTCATTTCACTATCAGAATGTGATCCATTTGGTCCAATAACATTTGGAAAGTCTAGAAGAGGTGCACAATTAAATTATCTTATCCCCATTCAAGTTAGCAGAGAGCTAACCGGTAGTTAGCCAGCTCGGCTGGCATAGTGTCCATGCTCTGCCTATAGAGCAAGCACAGTATGTATTCATCCGGCTAGCACAGGAACGTCAAACCCGACACCATATTAAAATCTCCAGTATAGTGTGAAATACAGAGAGATTTACCTGGCGGGGATATGCTTAATCAGCATTGTGTAAACTTATTTGGCGAACATACATTTATATGTAAAAGTTCCACACTGCAGGTTTAACCATAGACTGTAAATGCAGCATGCTAACCAAGCTAGCACCTAGCCTTAGGGTCAGCTCCACCCTCTTGTCCAAATATGGTCACTTTTGGCTCCAAAAATCCAAGATGGCGATGGTCAAAATGCCAAATTCGAGGCTTCCAATGTGAAGTGATTGAAGTCTACAAATCAATGGGTGATGTCATGGTGGCTATGTCCATTATTTTTTTTACAGTCTATGACATCAATAGACACATATGTCAAGGGTTAAGGGGTAAATGAATTATATAATGAAAGTAAAAAAAGAAAATTTAAAAAAAAGGTTCAGCAGTTCAGACAATTATACAATTTACACATATTAAGAGTTTTTAAGGCTTTTGGGGTTTGTAGAGTGCTGAACAGTTTGTATGTATTGTTGCGCTTCATTTATAAAACATTTAAATAAAGGTTTTGTGTTATAAAATTTACATTGATGAATGTGAAATTTTGCTACGATAATAAAAAGATTTGCAGACATCATACAAACCAAACAGCACATCTTTGTATAGTAATGAAAATTGAACAGAAATGTTGTAATGAATATATTGGGCAAATTCTTTCCAAAAAAGAAGAAGTGTAAGGAAAGCTCCAAAACAAGTGTATGGTTCTTATGAAATCCACAGAAAGAGCAATTAATAGCAATGTCATTTCTCATGTTTTGTAAATAATGTTTTGCTGGATGGCATCGATGGAGAAGTTTGAAACAGACACCTTGAGGTTTGTTTGTGATCAAGTATTTTTAAGATAAGGTGCAAAGTTTTTACCACCAGATATTTGAGACAAACCTTCCCCAGTAATGGATTACATATGGGTGACAATGTCTTTCTGAAATGGGGATCTGATCCTTCTGTTCCTGGTTCCCCTAAATAATATCATCACACCTTTAAAAATGACATCCATTACAATAGCAAATTCCTTTGGGGTGACAGGGATATTAGAATTTCAGAATAACTCATTAGAAGACCTTCTAACTGAATTAATTAATTGTTTTACAAATAGAATATTATTGTTAAACCAATTTGGTGAAAATATAGATTTGTTTTTAAATATTATGTCACAGTTATTCCACATGAGATGTTTATGTGGACAGAAACAGTGCTTGTAAATAAGAGCCTGTAAGCTAAAACATTCGTTTGTGGAAATTAGCTCATTTAAATGGTAATTTTTCAATATTGTAGTTGGACCTAAGCAAAAAATAAAGACCACTTAATTTAGAAAATATGTAATTTGGAATAAAGTTGATTTTAAAGGTGTAGTTCAGGGTAGTAAAATCTAAAAAGTTAAGGCCACCAGAGTCAATAATATTGATCATCACAGAGTTTTTGATATAATGGGTTTTGTTTTTCCAAACAAATTTAAACAGTATCTTATCAATAGATACAAACAGAGGAATCAACATTTTAAGCAACTTCAGCATATGTCAGCCTGGATATACCTTCAGCTTTTGTTAATAGAGTTCTACCTCTTAAAGTCAAATCTCTCTGGAGCCACAGATTGAATCTTTTCTGAGTGTTATCGATAATGGGGCGTTCATCTTCAGTTTGAGTTATCACGTGTTACCTGGGATTTCACAGGAAAGTCATATAAATATGTATGTTTACACTGTGTAATGGACAATAGTTCACATTTATTCATATTTAAACAAAGACCTGATGCTGCAGGAAAATATTTGAATATGTTTAATTGCAACTGGAATTTGATTCTTTCAAAAAAAAAAAAAAAAGTAGTGTCATCAGCCACCTGACTTATGGTCATCTGTCTGCCAACAAGAGAACAATACCTTGAATATTACCTTTAAGAATGAATGAGGAGAGGAGTTGGGCAGCAAGTAAAAATAAATAATTTTTTTGTTCCAGGGATTCAAATCCAAAAACAGAATAAATCCATTGTCATTAATAAATTCAGAATAATCCAATAAATCCAGAAACAATAACAATAAAATCTAATATAGTTTGAATTATGCCTGTTTGACATAAAGCCAGATTGTGATTTGTCAATTATAGAGGCTAAGGACTTCTTAATTATATTGGCAAGAATAAGAGCCAGAGCAAACAGAGAGGGTGCCTGTTGTCTATCGAATGCAAATCTTGTTGGGGCTTTGGAATGAGGGTGATGAGGCCTTGCGTCAGTGTAGGTGGTAATACTCCAAGTTCAATACTTTCAGAAAGGACATTGAAAAGAAAGGGGACCAGTTCATCAGAAAATTTTGCAGTGAGTCCGTCATTGCCTGGAGATTTGTTGTTTTTAAGCTTCAGAAAAGCATTCAGAACTTTATCATGAGTTATTTTGCTGGCACACAGTGCTTTATAATCTTCAGAAATTACTTTGCAATTTTTAATGGAGTTCAGAATTTGAGGTCAAAACCTACTATAAGGCTGGACCGTGTATGAAACGCTAGGGGGCTTTTAATTTGTACGTTGCCTGGTTGCCATCACACACATCGACAGCATTTTTAAGATGTTTGTTTTTTAAGTTTAAGTTTACTTATTTGTACACTTTTCATACACTAGTTGTAACTCAGGGTGCTGTACACTTAAGAAAAACATTAAAAATACATAAAATACATTGCACCAGATTTTGGGTGTAGACTATGAGAAACATGCTAGAGTAGTGCTAGAATAATTTCATTGGCATTTCCAAGGAGTTTCTGTGTTTTGGAAAGTGGTAAGCATGGGTTCAGGTAACGAGACAGGTCATGTATTTCTTGTTGTTCCATTGTCCTGTTTGATGTCTCCTCAGTTTCTAAAGAGTTTGTCTTGCAGATCTAACAGCAGCAAAAAAGCTGCATGCTGTTCATCGGAAGAGCCAATGTACAGTATGTATGTATAAATTAAGTGTAGCTATATTTTTATATGTATATGAGGATAAATTATGTAATACTAGATCTATTTTTTTTAACTTATTTAATGTGTTTTTCCATTATGTATATACATATATTATTGTTGAAATTGGAAACAGCAATGCAGCATGTATGAAAATTTAAAAAAAAATTAAATATTAAAAAAGAAAAGTCGAAGAAGATTAAAAATTTGCTCTGATGTGTATAAAGTGTAATGTGTTCCAAAATACATATTTCATATTTACAAAAATACCTATATTAGTAAGAGATACTGTAGATGACTTGTATAGCTTGAATGCCAGGTAGAGAAGGGACTATCTGCATACAAAATAATAGTTTTTATAAATTTTAGCATTTACAGAAGATACATGTTTGCTCTCTGCGTGCCAAAGGTCTTATTCAAGGAGATCTTTCTAAAACTGTCTCAGACAAATCAATGTGAAAGAAGAAATGTTCATTTCAATTTGGAAAAGCTCATTTGTAGTGAAATTCCATTTTATTCTTATTCAGTTTGACTCGGTTATATGCTGTATATCTATTTGCATGCTGGGACTGATATCTTTCTATATTTTAAATTATTTAAAGTGACAAAGTATAGATACACTTTTAATACGTACTTCTCAGACTCAGATATGTATTCATGGCAATAAGTTATCTACTAACTGCCTTTCAAATGACCTCTTTTTATTAAAATCTGCAGTTTATTAACAACAAAAGTGTGGTTTTACTGCACTTCATCAAAAATACATGACTCCCAAGGAACTCACAATATTAACACAAGTACAACTCCACTGTAAACAAACAATTGTCACAGACATGACGCAACATATTTAATTTCACAATCCCAGAATCTACAGGTGAAAAAGGGACTCTGCTCTCTGGCATTTTCTGGATTGTGAAACTGGACGCTTCTGAATCAATTAAAACCTTCACCAGCCACATTTTCAGCTGAACACTACAGTGTGACCGACACATCATACGACTATCCTAACAACTGCCTGCATATAGTACAATATGATTTTTGTAGTGTGTGCCATCGCTCTCGTCTGCTTGATGTCTGTGAGCCGGTCAGCTCCTCTGGCCTGTGAAGAATTGGTTCGGCCTTTGGATCAACTGGATCCTCGTCATCTGGAGGGAAAATGGGCTTTAGTTGCTGGCAGTCTGAGCCATCTACCATACCTGGAGCGATTCAAACAAAGAGACAGTGCCACTGTCAACTTCTCCGGCAACACAAGTGAAACCAACATTTTCTATACTCGCAGCATCCGTTTAAATAACAAGTGCCAGTACAGTTCCTATAATATCTCCCTGGAAGGTAGCAGCTTCACCTATGATGGGACAGATAAAAGCAACCTCACCGCAAACTTCGTCCACACATCCTGCCATGACTGCATGCTGATGCGCATGATCGTGGAGTCTGGGAAGCGGCAACATTTGTACCTGTTCAGCAGGAGGAGGGAGGTTGAGCAGAAGGAGATGGAGGAGTTCAGAGCTCAGGTGGAGTGTCTGAACATGCCTCCACCTGCTGTGATGGATCCTACCAAGGAGCTTTGTCCAGAAGAGATGGCAAGTGATCCAGCAGCTCAAACTGAGGAGAAAACAGAGAGATAAAAAGACTGAGAGTCACTGAAAAGACACTTAGTCACACAGTGTAGATAAATTGTTATTCAGTATGAGTGGATGTTAAATTGCCTTTTTCATTTCTACTTTCCTAAATCTTCACACACAACATCAACATGCCATCAATAAAAACCGACTTAATTAAATAAATTTTCTCTGTTGTGTCACATATCCCTATATGTAATGAAGGAGGGGCTACTGGAAATATCACACCTGTATTGTTCTCAGTTTTAAAGTAATCTGTAACTGGATTTGGATTTGTTTTTAAAGTGCTACTTTTTTGAGAAGAGTTTGTTTTTCAGCTCAATGGTACCTAGCAAATCTTTCATCATGTGCGTTATGTTAGTCACTGAGCTTATTCATCCCTCAGATATACTGTCTGCTGCTATACAGTAAGTCTTAAAAACTGAAGTTAAAGTGGAAACAGACAACTTTTCAACTTTCCCTCCCCTAGTGTTTCCAAGTGGTATTATTGTTGGGGTCGAAGGGGGAGTAATGCTAGAAGAAAACATTAGGAGAAAGCGTGAGTTTGTTTATTCATTTAGTCTATAATGGAGACATGAAAGCAGATGGAAATTCTTTATGTATGTATGTGTTGAGAAAAGCAAACTGGCTTCATTGCATATTCGTGTTTTTACAAAATGAAAGAAACTGCACAGTGGAGACAGTAATAACATATTTTCTGTCTGTTGATTTTCATATGAACAAGTAGATGAGCTTAACTGGATGCTGAACCAGGATTGTATGGCTGTAGGGCTGGTAGCTTAGCTAAATGATTTCTAGAAGTTTATTAAGGTGGTATACTCTACTTGAATAATGCAACTAAAACGTAGCATACGCAGATATAAGTATTGTGTCATCAGATTTGCACGTGCAATATTCGACATTTATCATATAGCAATAAGACAATAGAAAGAGGTTGGCCACCTAACAAATTATTATGAGATATAGCTACCAGAGAAAACAAAAGCGATATTCCTTCTTCCACTTTAATAAAGAAGGTCATTTTCATTTTGTCATTACCATTGATTGAAATTGATAAGCATACTTGAAATTAGGTTTTTACCACTTTTGTTTCCTGAGCACATTCATCAGTGGCATCATCACAGTCTTCATGTAGCCAATCAGACATAAGTAGCACTCCTGCTCAACTCTTCATCTTATATATATAACATCTTATACTGGTCCTTTATGCAGCCCCTCAGTTCAGTTTCTGTCTCTTTAAGGCCCCCCTCACGACTCTGCTCTGATTGGCCAGCTCTGCTTTCGGAAGGTGCATCTCGGCACACTTCTGGCAGCTCCGGAGGCTACGACAACAAACAATAGTAGTCGGATTTCACTTCCTTTTCAAGTTCTTCTTTACATGAAATGGAAACTTCTCAAATACATCGGTACATTTTCAAGCCCAAATCCGATCAGAAATACAGTATGCTAGTGGACAACGCGAACAGCCCACGGAACAACCTTAGCAACAAAAGCTATGGACCCACAGTACAGAATAAAGTGAAAATAATTGATTACTTGATTGATGGACTGATTGAAAAGATCAGAAAATGAGTGTGCAACTGTTACTCACAAATTACACTTGTTTTGTTTTTATATATTAATGAACAGTAAATCTTTAGATTATACGCACATCTCAAAAATCCTGCTCCTTTAAAGTCAATCAACAGCAGCTATTCATTCTGCATGGGGAAGGCTGTGGTTCAGGAGGTAGAGGGGGACGTCCATTAATCACAGGGTTGGTGCCGGTTCGAGTCCCAGCTCTTCCTGTTCAAGTGTCCCTAGTGAGAAAGTGAGCCCCAAATTGCTCCAGCACCTCGCACGGTAGCTGGCGGCCATTGGTGTGTGAGGGTGTGGTTGAATGGGTGAGTGAGAGGTAAATTGTAAAGCGCTTTAGATAAAAGTGCCATATAAATGCAGCCATTTGCCATTTATTAAACCTCCAGTATTTCAGTACAAACATTCAGTACATTCAGTACTGAATTTCAGTCCAGGAAAACTAAAAACACCAAAACAGTGGATTTATTGCATTGGATTACCAAAGTGACATGATAAACTTTACCACTGGTACGAGAGAGCCAACACGTACACCTCCAGTGTAAACAATCAAAAGTCACAGAACTGAAAACATTCATTCATTTCACAATCACAGAACCCACAATTGAAAAAGGGACTCTGCTCTCTGGCATTTTCAGTATTGTGAAATTGAAGGTTTCTGAAACGACTACAAAACCAGAAAACTAACCTGATTAGGTAGACACTACCTCCATATAATTATCTCAACTGCTTGCAAACAAGACAGAAGATTTTGATTTTGACATGTTTGCTGTGTGTGCCATTGTTCTTCTTTGCTTGATGTCTGTGAGCCATTTGGCTCCTCTGGACTGTGAGAACTTGGTCCGGCCTTTGGATCAACTGGATCCTCATCATTTGGAGGGCAGATGGGCTATGGTTGCAGGCAGTCTGAGTCATCTACCATTCATGGAGCGATTAAGATATAGAGACAGTGCCACCGTTACCTTCTCCAGCAACACCAGCGAAACCAACATCATCTTCAGTCGCAGCATGCGTTTAGATAACAAGTGCCACCATCTATCTTACAACATCTCACTAGAAAGCAGCAGCTTCACTTTTGACAATGGCAACGTTACCACAACCTTCATCCACACATCCTGTCATGACTGCGTCCTGATGAGCTTTGATGTAGAATCAGGAAAGCGGCAACATTTGTACCTGTTCAGCAGGAGGAGGGACCTGGAGCAGAAGGAGATGGAGGAGTTCAAAGCTCAGGTGGAGTGTCTGAACATGCCTCCACCTGCTGTGATGGATCCTACCAAGGAGCTTTGTCTAGAAGAGACCTCCAGTGAACCAGCAGCTGAAACTGAAGAGAAGACAAAGGCACAAAAGGCTTAAGAGACTCAGTAGGTGCTTTGTGGAAATGCTACATAGTGCGGTACCTTTGTGTTTTTGCAAAGACAGTGCCTTTAGTTAGTAAGATATTGTCATTCAAGCACACATATATAGTAATAACCTTGACACAATGCAGGAATAAACAAACCAGCATGTTTGTATACTTTTCACTCTGTTTCCCAGAAGTACTTGTGTAAATTCACTGCATCTTTTTTGATAACGTTGTCATATTTTTCAACTAATTTGGAGCCACCTTGAAAATGTTTATGAACTACAATGTGTCAGTCACTAAGCTTATTTATGGTTTAGATGTAGTGTCAGAATTGCTGTATCCTCCTTAGAAATAATGTAAAAAAAAATGTATGCTTACATAATTAAATTTTTTTTCATATTTAAATTAATACAAAGATTGATTTTGTAGGTTTCACCTTTAAATAAATGTCAATGCTTAATTTTTTTGTCTGTAAATGAAAAATAAACGAATTAAATCTCAGTTAGATTTGCAAACTGATTTTTAAATAGGCCCTTTATTTGACTTTTTATGACATCATACTGTGTGTTCTTGTCATATTTCTTCTCAACTTTACACAATTACATTAAAATGCAACTGTTTGCAAACACAGTGAAAACACAGGGAAAACATGCAGTGGCCGACTGGACGTAAAAATATAAACCTGGTACACTCAGTGGGCCCCCATCAGCAGTGAACAATGATGCATGTTTGGTAAAAAGGCTACATCCCCGATGAGGGTGAACATTTTATAGTGTGATTCAGAATATAAGGAAAACAACGTCTCAGTTTTAAAAAGGATTTACTTTTACATTTATTTTAAAAAGTCAGAGAACTGGCAAACATCCTTGACAGCCTGGGCAGCTCTGTCATTTGTCATGTATTTCCAGTTACTTGGGAGGGCAAGGCACTGACATACTCCTCTCCGTTTGTTTGTCTGTTAGCAGGGTTACTCAAAAGTTTTCATGACGGGATATATTTTTGAAACTTTTTAACATGCCTAGGCAGAGGTTTAAGCTCTACTGGGCATCCCTCTAATTGCTAATAACTAATGCAAATGTACATTTATCTCTCTTATCTCCTCCTGTGCTGCCTCTAGCTGCATTTTGCAGATTCCTTTGTATTGTCTTCAATTTTATGTCTCTTCTTGGCATTCTGTAATCACAGGGTAACTCAATGCTAATCTCCCTCTTTAAAAATGCAAGTTAATCCAAGCTAAAGGGTTGTGAATGCATTTTGAGAAAATAATACTCTAAAAGAGATGGCATACATCTATTTAGTATAGAGATGGATATTCATCAGCTTTGGACAGGCCTACTTATAAAACCAGCTTAGAAAATATAGTCTACAAACATTAGTAATGCATCCTTAATAAAATGCAATCCATACGCTTGTTTTAATTGCAAAATAAGCCTTGCTATGTGACCTGCCTCACAAAGGTTACATTTTACTGCACTGACCCAAACAATCCAAAGAGTGTGGACTGAGCAAACTAGTGAGTACTGCTGGACCAAAATCAATCAAATCAATCAATCAATTCATTTCTACCATACTGGCCAGTTTCTTCCATCGTAAGGGCATCTTATAGGGCACAGTATCTCATGTTCTTCACTGGAAGGGCACTTCACCATGTTTTTTGTTCATTGAAAGGGCACTTCACCATGGCATCATGCTTTCTCACACGTGTGGGCACCCAAGAGGGCACTTATTGTAATTGTGGGTTTTTTGGGTTTTTTTATGTTTTTTTTTTTTTTTGAAAGGACACCAAATTCTGCACCTCAGAATGTTAGACTTAGGGGAACCTTTTTTTTGTTCACTGTAAGGGTACTCATACAGAACCTGCCCCCCACCCACCAGCCCCCGCCTCTCCCTGGGTCCGCCAGTGAACTCCCTGAGTACTTTGATCAGTGGATCAGAACATTTATTTCTGCAAATCTTGTGTAAAAAGTGACAGTTTAAAACAAGTAAATCTGCAGTGTAAATAAAGGGTCACAGTACTCGTTATTTCACAATCACAGACACCACAGGTGGATAAGGGACTCTGCTCTCTGGTGTTTCCAATATTGTGAAATTGAAGGTTAGATATAAAACCAGCCTCTTTTATAGCATCATTTTCAGTTGCAAAGTGCAGTCTGACTGATTCTAGATTTCCAAAAATATGATTTCAACGTACAGAGAAATGTTTGCTGTGTGTGCCATCGCTCTTCTCTGCTTGATGTCAGTGAGTCATTCAGTTCCTCTGGTGTGCGAAGACTTGGTCAAAACTTTAGATCAGCTGGATACTCAACATCTGGATGGCAGATGGGCTATAGTTTCAGGCAGTTTGAATGATCCACATTACCTGGGGTTCTTTAAACACAGAGACAGCTCCAGTGTTGACTTCTCTTTTGCTCCTGGAACCGCCAACATTACCTTCACACTCAGCACTCTTGGAAAGTGCTACTATCAGTCCTTCAACATCTCGCTGGAGGGCAGCGTCCTCACCTTTGAAGCACATGATCAGTTCAACCTCACTGTGACCTTCCTTTATACATCCTGTCCTGACTGTGTGGTCATGCATTTTTCCACAATGTCAAAGGAAGTGCTGCATGTGTACCTGTTCAGCAGGAAGAGGAAGGTGGAGCAGGAGGAGATGGAGGAGTTCAGGGCTCAGATAGAGTGTCTGAAGATGCCTGCACCTGTCGTGATGGATCCTACCAAGGAGCTTTGTCCAGAACAGCCTGAGACTCAACCAACTGCAGCAGCTCAGACTGAGGAGGAAACATTGGACCAGAAGGCATGAAAGACTTTGCAATGTTTTAATTCAAGAAATTAATTGAAGTGTGCAGTTCAAATAAAATTGATCCTAGTATACTTCTTCAGTCTCGCCATATTTGTATGTTGTTCTGTGTTAAACCAAGTCATTAAATGGACACTTCTGCAATTTATAATTTCATTTCCATAATTTGGGGGACATGGAAAAGACAGATTTGAACAGTCATCAACAGTCAAATTGATGCAGCAGAGGCTGAGAAACCCTAATACCTAATATCTCAAAGACCAAAACTTTTAATAACACAACTTGATGGCCTCTTTTATTAGACCCTCCCAACATGGTTAGAACCCACATCTTTCAAACTCAACAGGCCCAGTTTGAAAAAAAAAAAAAAAGTTGTGTTTCTCTTAGCTCATCCAAACATTTCTTCTACTTTGGGAAGAACAGAAAGTCCTTGATCGTTAAACTCAGACTTAAACTCTAAACAGTTAGATGATTAATTGATTACTTGATTTCTCAATTTCTCACACAGAAAAATAATCAACAATGAATCTTAATCAATTGGCTAAGTCATTTTTCAAGCACCAAATGTTCCCAAATTCATTGGTTCCAGCTTTTAAAATGTAAACAGCTTCTGGTTTTCATATTTTTCTATAATAATAATAATAATAATGGTCAGACAAACCAAGCACTTTGAATGTCACCCTGGATACACTATTTTCAGACTTTTAATTACCAAATTATTATTCAAGGAAATAATCTGCACATTAATCAATAATGAAAGGAATTATTAGTTTCAGCCCTAAACCTGATTGCACACAACTACTATATATTTTGTTGCTCTCTGTATATAATTACTGTAAGCAATGGCATGTGTGGAGATTAGAGACAGATGGAGGTTTTCCAGTTCAAACATTGATCATTCCCAGAATAATCAAACCTTCTTTCATTGCACAGTAATGGATTCTACAGCTGGATAATGGATAATTGTACTGATAGTGCTGCAAAACTGTAGTTTCTTGATGCAAATTGTACTATAAAATTGGACTACTTCACTAAGTCTTTACATAGCAAATAGTTGTCATATATTGCACCTTTAAACAATAGTCGGTTTATTAATCATAGTAAATTACATTTTGGATAGGCATAGCATAGTAGGAAAATCACTTTACAGTTTTCAGATGTCCCATCATGTTACACACCACTGTAGTGTCTACACATCCACATAATTTGTATTTTTTTAATGTATCATTTTTTATTAAAGTGCTTCAAATAAGACTACGTGCATACTGTATCTATAATAAACCCTTCTCTAAAGTCTTTATCTCAGCTCGTCCAATATTATCTACAACACAGGGAAGAACAGAAAGTCCTTGAATGTTATCAACAGAGTGATATTACTGTGCTCTTTTTTATCTCTAGATTCAACAAATTAGAAAAATGATTGTGAACTTGATTAAGCACTACATGTATTGTTGCTGCCTGGGTATAATTTCTGTAGGCAAAGGCAAAGTTTGAGATGATCAGTTTGGGCACTAACACTACATATAAATATCCTTTTTATGTTTTAGTCCAGAAAAAAAGAAAATACCAAAACAGAGTAAACAACATCTCAGGTGGGAGACAATGACGAAATAATACAAATAGTAGTCAGACACTCTTTCATTGCACAATAATGGAATGTACACTTAGATAAGAGATAATGAACCTGGACTGTGTTGCAAAACTGGACTTTCTTGATGCAATTTTTACTATAAAACTGAACAAGACTTTCAAGAACAAGAATTTGGTGGAGGTGTAGATATCAACACAGAATCAGTATAATTTCTAGATACAGAGACATGTTTGCTGTGTTTGCCATCGCTCTCCTCTGCTCAATGTCTGTGAGCCATTCAGCTCTAGTCTGTGAAAAACTGGTCCACCCTTTGGCTCAGCTGGATCCTAATCATTTTGAGGGCAGATGGGCTTTAGTTGCAGGCAGTCTCAACCACCCAACATCCATGGATGCCCTGAGACTTAGAGACAGCATCACCATGTACTTCTCCAACTCCAGTGAAGCTTCCACTATGTCCTATACCCAAGTCAACCGCTTTGGTGATCAATGCCAGCACCTGCCCTACAACATCTCAGTAGAAGGCAGCACCTTCACCTTTGATGTGGGGAATCGCTTCGACCTTACTGGGTCTTTCGTCTACACATCCTGTCCAGACTGTGCAGTGATGCGGTGGATTGTGAAGTCAAGCAAGAGGGTATCTTCAGACTTGTACCTGCTGAGCAGGAGGAGGCAGGTGGAGCAGAGAGAGATGGAGGAGTTCATGGCTCAGCTGAAGTGTTTTCAGCTGCCTGCACCCATTGTGATGGATCCTACCAAGGAGCTTTGTGCAGAACAGCCTGAGACTCAACCAACAGCAGCAGCTCAGACTGTGGAGGAAACATTGGACCAGAAGGCATGAAAGGCTTTGGCACACTGGTTCATGATGTAACTGGGTGCTTTGTGCAGACTGGATATTTCCACCTTCCTTATATTCCTCTAAACATCTTGTGTAATGGTATAATACTGAACACAATGAACATTTTTCAGCATGGAGAGATGTCCCCTGTAAGTCACCCCTTGGATGCTGCCAATAGAGCACAGCATGATGGGATTTATTTTGTGAGAATTTCTATTTCTGTTATATATTTGTGTTGTCATGTACTGTAGCAGGCACATCCCTGATGTAATGCAGCAACATTTCTTTCTCCAGTATGTGGACACCTGCGTAACTGAATCTGTTGCCCATTGACTCTCAGTGAAAATGAAATTATTTTTGGCAATCTTGTTAGGAGTTTCAGATTCAACTTTAAAATTTTACCCAGTTTGGGTCAATATAGCACTGACACAATACTGGTTTAATGTTTCCCAGAAAGTCACTCAAGAAAAGGAGTTGTTTTGACCCAGTTTTAGTGTTTAATTTCATTGTTGAGTTATTTACCCAAACTAAAGCTTGTCAGAATCTACTTTACTCTTTTTAAATGTACATGTCACCATTTGTAATTGATTGTTAATAGCTTGTTTGTCTTTTGAATGACATATGCACATCATTTTGTACAAGAAACAATAAATTTGTGACAGCTCTTAGCTAAAGCTTAAGCTTGTTGAGTGTACCACTGGGTGAAAATAACAGATTGCTACTGGGTAAAGTTAATCCAGTGTTGTATTGGTGCTACATTGACCCAAACTGGGCAAATTTTAACCAGTGATTTTTAGTGCACCTAGTGTACGTAATTTCCTACCAAAATGTAATATTAAAAAAAAATGTTATGTAATCTCAGTGACAAACTCACACAGTTTTGACCCAGATATAAGTGGACAAAAAGCGTGCAGTGATAAAATCACCACCTCATCCCCCTGGTTCTTTCATTCACTTGCATGGTGTGATAATTAACGTGTGTTGCTCACTAATTGGATTAGTACTACACATTTTCTAATCCACAACAATAGGATAAGCCTCTAGGACACGTGTGTGCATGCACACATGCTCATTCTTGTGTATGTATTTGTGAATGTTTGCTAGTGAGCTTGGTATGCAAATGTGGGCGTGCACAGCCGGGTGCTGAGGGTGTTAGTGTGCACAAGGGGGGAGTTGCAGGCAGCAAGGAAACAGAGCTGTGAGCAAAGAGGTTCCTCTTGTGTTGATGAAACATCAGTGACCTGAAACAAGAAAAGAGTGTAATCTCAGAAATGTGTATCTGTTATTTGGAGGGCATCAGAGCATTTTTTTAAACAGGTATGTACAACTGTATATTCTTGTATTCTGTGAATTGCTCTGCATTTGTTGAACTTATACAAATGTTGTACACACATATAAATTGCATATTTAGTCAGGTAAATTCTTACTACAAGAGAAAACAATTGTGTTACAGAAATTATTCTAAACAGTCCTGTAGAGACTGGCCAAAGTGACTAAAGCATATCAAAGTAAGTGACTGTAAAATGTGCAAAGAACTATGTCAGCATCCATTAGATAGCAACAGAACGCATTCTAATTAGGGATGAAGTTGGCTGCATTTATTTAAATTCATTTGCATTTTTGTCAAACGCCCTCAGATCTCAAACTACCTTAGGACACTGGCCATCCCAAAAAGGAGGGCAAGTTTATTTGTAAGGCCCGTCGCAGATATATTTTTAATGATGATCATGATTTTGCTGTTCTTTTGATAAAGTGAGCCCCTTTGTAGATAACGAGCAAAACATGAGCGTGTTATGTAATGGAGTTTTAACCCGCAATGTCTTGCAACATTACTCACCCGACCACAGACGTTGGAGAAACTTTGGTTAAATTCTGCCAGCTTTCTCTGTGCATGTTAGAAAATAAAACAAAAAGGCATGTCATATTAGATATATAACACCATTAGTTTGTTGAGGCAAACTAATGGTGTTAGGGCATGCCAGAGTTTACATTCAGAGCAGCTAGATTACATTACCACACTACAATATAAATTAAGGTTTTTGTTTCACTGTAGTGCTGCAGGATCATTGTACTAATTGATTTAAGCTTGTTTGTTTGGAGCAGGATTTTCAACAGACTCAGCAGGTGTGGGTGAATAAAACTGTTTAAGCAGAGATTTGCAGTAGATTTCTTACCAGAGTTTAAACCTTTACAACAATCAGCTTCTCACTGTGACAAACTGCTACTTTTCATGCCCCATTTCACACTGAAACTTCATGTTGAGAACTCGGTCAATGAGTGACATATTATTGCTACCATTATGAATTGCATGAGATTGACTGAGTCTGTCAAGATGTGGTCAAGTTTGACCTATTGTACAACAAGGCTGACAGCAGTTTAATCCTCTCCAGATGTTTTTTTTTTTTGTGTCCGGAATATATAAAAGGTGCAGTATTCACAAACTCAGTCAATGAGCCGAAATGCTGCAGTGTCATTTCGACACGGTGATAACTTTGTGGAAACTATCACATTCCCTCTTCCACTCATTCCCCAAGAGAAAATGGCCAGTCTGACAGCAGCCACAGTACATTTCATAACAGGCACTGAATGGAGGCAATGGAAATTTCTGAGTGCACTCTAAAAAGCTGCTTGTGGAACGGCCAAATGACACAACATACAGTAAATGTGTTCATCATGTAGACATTGGACAGGAAACAAGCTGTCTTATTTGAATGTATATTTATGTTTTTAGAAAAGAAAACAACCTTGAAACACAGTAATGGGAGTGCACAATTTTACCAATGACAGCCCAAATACAGTGATGGTATGCAGCTGGTGAGTGGTTCCCCAAACCAGCCATTGTTGATTGTAAACAGTGTCTGTCATATCTCTCATGACTCACTGTTCCCTCACTGTTCTCATCCTAATTTACCCGCATTACACCATGTTGTTTTGCCATGGTGCCAACATGCTCTACCATTATTATTACCACAGTGTCCCCATTCTTCCTGTCATGTCACACTGTCGCTCCTTATTATATCTACATGAAGGGGGAGATGTACTGCAACTATCTATTTATCTATCCTTTTTGACCGTCCATCCCAATTCATCAGAGACTAGTCATCCCCGGTGCTGTGATCTACATTCCCCTTAATGATCAGTCACAGTATTGGAGTCCAGCCTAGTCAGAGCGGCTTGGCAAGAATCAGTGGATGGGAATGAGAGTTTGTCAGGGTGCAGGCTGAACACGGCGCTCAGAGAGAGTTTTGTGAGTGTGTGTGTATCAGAGAGATGGAGAGGGCAACAATATTGATACAAGGCAGGTTTGGAATAGAAAAGTATGTGTGTTAAACAAAAGGAGATATTGGTGGAGCCGGACTCCCCCTTTAGTCGGTATATCCTGCGGACAATCCTATTGTTATTTCAGATTATGTGTGTGTGTGTGTGTGTGTGTGTGTGTGTGTGTAATACTGAGCCATTCGCCAGCCTGTAAGCTGATTAAAGAAAGGTGTGTTCAGCAGAAAACTTTATACGTTGCACAGTGGAGTAGAGTGGTGCGGTACAGTATGTGTGGCTACATACAAGAGCAGTATCTGCCTTTAAAAAGAGGACGCATGCAGCGGTAGTCATCACAGACGACAACTGCACACCCACCATTGTTTGCATAAATACACAGGTGGGTGACAAACCAACATTTAGCATCTTAGTAAGGTTTTGGGCCACCACAAGCCTCCAGAACAGCGTCATTCCCCTCTGGCACATATTCTCCATGTCTCCACTGTAGGGATGAACAGCATGTTTCCAAAAGATATTCCATCATTTGTTGTTTTGATGATAGAGAGCAATGTCCACCACGTTGCTGCAAAATCACCCTTGGGCACTCAATCTGGTGAAGGCCAGAGCATATGAGTCACATACTTATCAAACCATAAAACGCACCCTTTCTACACTAATTTGTTCAGATTTTTTCTTCAGTATTTGATTCTAAAAAAAGCTCACACACACAAAATATTTGCACATTAAAGGAAACTAAAGTTGACATTATAATTCTAAAAAGAAATGAATATTCCTGTCATAGATGGGATGCAGATAAGGACTGATGCACTTGGCTAATGCCAGATGTCAAGACAAGACTGAATACAAGTTATTTACTTTGTCTTTTTAAATTGTGTCTTTTAAAATGTGTTTTCCTTTCTACTTGCCATGGAATTGCAACACAAGCTGAGGAAGGTATGAAAACACACACAAAAACATGTCAACAAAGCACACATTTCAAAACTATTCCACAGTAAATACAGTATGATGATTCATTCCCTTGGTAATGCTGAAATAATGATGTTTGTTGTTGAACTCTGTTAATCACTCTGTTATTCCCTCTCCCCTCTGTGTCCCTCTGCTTTCACTCAGACTGACTGAAGGCTGAACATCCTGACTGCTCCGAACGGTTTTACATCAGCAGACTTGTCACCATGGCAACAAAGCCTGTGGACTGGCAGGAACGGGATCCTGCCAACTCGCTAGACGAGTGGGTCAATGAGTCCAGGATGCAGGGTGAAGTGGGTGCAAGCCATAATTCCCCTCTGCAAGACAAAAAGGCTCCCAGAGCAGAACCTGAAGAGGACATAGATGTGGAGCCTGGAGCTCAGGATGAAACTCAAGAAATGGTAACAGAATTAGTTCCCCAACTATCAGAAACAACACAGGCTCATAAGGAATCTGAAAAGTTCATGAATCTAATAGGCGAAGATGCTTTGCCACCTCCACCTCCCCTTGGTGCCTTATCAACAGAGGAATGCCATGAGAAAGAGAGCTTTTTCAGCCTAGAGGGGGAGGTTGTGGAGTGGATCAATGATGTGGAGATAATATCAAATCCAATAGAAGACTGTATGTCTCCTGATTGCCAGACCAGTCAAGAATGGCCACAGACACCTCAGCTCACTGAGCCGGTTGATAGAGAGGTAGATTCAACATCTGAGGAGATGACAGGAGATGAAATAACAACAGAGGAGAATCTTGTACAGCTAAACTCATCACTAGATGTTTTTAACAATAGTGAACCCGAAAATAACACATCCGGTGCTGCTGCTGCTGCTGCTGCTGCAACAAATTCAACCGTTCATCATTTTCCCTCTGACAGGAACAAGCCAGATGATGTATATACAGTCAGTTCTCCTCCTTTTGCTGATGAAAGTGAAGAGGAAGAGGAAATGAGAATAGATGTTACATCTTGCCAGCAGCAATGGGGTACAATAGAGATCAGAAGCAAGCCTTTCCAACCCTCATATTCTGCCAATGACTCAATTTCCATTGAACAAGACCCAACCTCAGCCCTGACTGCAGTAACCTCAGCCAAACAGCAGGAGGAACTGTTGTCCCAAGGCCAATGTGAACCTGCCCCCAAGGGAACAGACCAGGAAGCTGCACAACAGGTGTTCGGCCAGAGCTCTGTACCTTTGTCGACCGTTGCCATGGAGTCATCCAACCAGGGCGGGGCGGCTTCTCAAGGCTCTGGTTGTGTTGTCACTGTGAGAGAAAGGCACAGCAGGGCGGGAGAAAGGACAGAGGGAGATAGCGAAACAGGTGGAGAGGAAGGGCAGAAAGAGAGTGGACTTGCAAGGAACAAAGCGGTTGGGCAACAACATGGTGAAGGATTGTTAAGATATTCAAAAACAGCCCAAATACGAGAGCAGAGGACAGAAAAATACAGCTGTGGTATGTCTTCTAAACACATCAGTCACACCAGGATGGAGAGCGACTCGTGTGATGATAGCCAGAGTGACAGTGGAGTATCAGCGGACTTCTCCCCATGCAGCACTCTGGAGGGCAGCACCACCATCCCTACGGGCTCTCCTGCAACTGTACCCAAAGAGACCCCCATTGAGAGGGAGATCAGACGGGCAATAGAGCGTGAACAAAGCCTGAGAAGGTCGAGAGGGCTTCCAAATCCACCCACTTCCCCAGAGTATGTAGACGTCCCTTTAAAGAAAACTGTTCTCAGCCAGTCGCTACCTGCCAAGTCTGAGAAGTGTCAAGGCAAAGAGAGGGAGTTTGCAGGTAAAAAGATGCAGCATGAGATGCACAAGGAGGCCCAGAGGGAGCAGGATCTGGTCAAGCTTGGGAAAGTTCCAGGTTTCTATGACAAAGGCACCGTTCGCCAACTAAAAGAGAGGAAACAGCTTTTTGAGGCCTTTCAGAAACCCAATGACTCAACCTCGACTATCTCAGGCAGGAGTAAGCCCATGTCCTGGTCCTCAGCCAGTGACATTTCAACCCTGGAGAACCAGGAAGACATCTCATCACAGGCATCCACAGTAGGAGGCTTACATGTGGAGAGAAGACAGAGTTTAAACCTTCTGAGTCCCACACAGAGCCCCAACTCTGCCAAAAGAGGGGGTTCCACTTCTTCGACTCCCCGAGGACCGGGCTTCTCTGAGGGGACGAGCTGCCAGGTCATCATCCTCGAGAATAACCTGAGTGTCCCAGCACAGAGGTTCTACCACGCCAAACCAGAGGCAGAGCAGGTCACAGCTGTTGACTCTAGAGCTCCTTATGTCTCGCCTGGTGGGATTATAGAGAGAAAACAGGAAAAGGAGGAGGAGGAGATGGCACCTAAGGAGAACCCCTTTTTCAAGCTGCGCTCCTCCACAAATTTAGTTGAGTTGGATGTCCGGGAGACTCAAGAGAGGGAGAAGGACCTTCGGAAGCAGAGGATCAGCCTGTACGGGGGCACAGGGGGTGCAAAAGAAGGGGTGGGAGAAGGAGGAGGTAGTAGGAGGCCATCCAGCATGGAAGGAAAGAGTCCCAAGTTGTCTTCTTCTTCATTGAATGGACTGGCTGTTCCTGACTTACCTGGCTCATCATCCAGGGGGGGAACTGGATCCCCAGCAGGTTAGTGTAGCGCTGGTGCTCGGTTGTGCTAAAAGTGTGTGTGTGTAATTGATTCTGCTTGTACCTATAAGTTCACACAGACAATGTGTTTGTGTGTGTGGATGCTTGTGGGAGTGTTTGTAATTTTTATATCAGCGGTAAGATGATGAAAACCCCCTGAAACAGCCCAGCAAGCACATTATTTCATTTTCTCATGGTCAGGAAAACCTCAAAACAGCTATCGAAATCAGTGTTAGCTGTTGGAAGCAATAATTTTGCACCAGAGACTGCAAGCTGGCCAATGAGAAAATACATTTCTGTAACTCCATAATAAATGTAGCATCTGGTCTGTTCTATTAATTGCAAAAGCCAAAGTGAGGGAGAGTCCTGAGTCATATCTCGACACTTTATTGTGTCAGCAAGAAAAGAGCATGATGGAAGAGTCCAATTCTGAGATGAAATCCTAATCCAGCATTCAAAAACTGCATACAACTTGTTTTCAGTTTTATGATGATAAAGAGTTGGCCTGGAGACTCTTGACAACAAAATTAATTGTCACATACAATTCTGCCTTTACAGCCTGTTGCGAGGATGAATTATTAAAGTGAATTTCTGTGTGATTTCAAGTATGTTTGAGTATAAATTTGTGTTTTGTTGGCAGAGAGGGTTCCCCGGGTGTTTTTTTGTGTGTCTACAAATGGATACCAGTGTCACCAGTCATTGTAGGCTTAACAACTTGATGACAAACTGAATAGGGCGTGCCACTACAGGACTTGAATGACTGTGAATGATTCATTATTGTCTTAAACAATGAGTTGTATAATCTTTTTCAGGTTCCTTCATTTCTGGTGCCTTCTTTTTGTTTCTACTTCACCATGTTCATTGCCAATCAAATACATTTCTTGCCCTTAATTCCCTTTTCATTCCTTCTCGGTCTCCTCTCGTTTCTCTCTGCTGCTTCACTACGTTCACTTTTAATTTGATTCAAGAGGCTTTATTGCTCACAGTGTGGAGCACAAACAAAATCAGAGGAACACCTTCCCCACATCTCGCTCACTGCACTCATCCACTTTTATTCTCTCTTTCTCTCTCTATTCCAGCACGTCAGTCCATTGGCAAGTTCAGCGTGTGGCCCCCAGCCCAGGCCGAGGAAGAAAAGATTAACCGGCCAGAGGTCAGTCAGTGTTGCCAGTCGCTCCATTACAAAGAAGTGTTGACAGTTTCCTTCACACTGCTACTTGCCACACGTTTTTGAATGTTTAACCATGTAGAAAAATACTACACCTCACCATGACAATCTATTAAGAATATTTTGCTCCATAAATTATCACACCAACCCTACCTATCTGGCACACTTGGTATAGGACATGGAAATGTAGGCAAATCACCTCCCTGAGTCTCCCTCGATTGCAGTTGAGAAGATATCAGGTTCCACCATCATCAAGCCTCTAAAAGTTTATATATAAACTGCAATGTAGCGAGGGGGGGGGGGTTCAATCAGTCTCACAGTGGCATGAATATGAATGCATGTTTAAAACTGCACTGGATTGTAAAGGGTCCAATGAAGAAAGGCTTTTGGGAGGATGTTAGCATCTCTTTTGCTCCAAATATGGGCCACAAACATCTGATAACATACTGAACACACAGTAAGGAGCTTATCTTTATAGATAAGGAAGGGAGGCAAACAGCCCTGAGAGCGAGAGAGAGAGTGCATGTGTGCGGGTGTGTGCGAGAGAGAGCAAAGTCAATTGACAATCCCACTGATTTCCGTTACCTGTCTTGCATCTCTTTGAAACTGTGGTATCTCTGATTAGAGTTGAGTGCTGTACCATGGCTTAAGCTCTGTAATTCAGTTTGACATTGATATGCTGGGTTTTAGCTGAACAGTTCAGTTTGATGTTAGCATTAGCAACGTTTTGCACCCCCCCCCCCTCAGCTGGTTGGTTATCTGCTTTCTGCACACGACCCGGTTCCTGATTACAGTTCAGGAATAAATGAAGGATTGCAGGAGAAATTGGCCTCAGTTGTTGACTTAGTCATACTTAACATGGCCTTGGATCACAGTCGCATTAACCTCTCTCTGACTTACAGAGCTAATGATGCTCATCTAAAGAGAAGTCCTCTGGAGGAAATAAATTCTCTTTTTATCTGTCGACTTCTTTTTCCTATGTTGGCTTTTTGGTCCTATCTCATGCTCCTACACATCTGATGTTTCTACTCTTTTATTCTCTTTCTTTCCCTCTCTCCCTACACCCCCTTTTGACATGCCTCCCTCCTCTTTCACTTTGCTACAATATCACCACTTATTCCTGCTTCCCCTTATTTTACCCAGGTCCTCCAGAGTCCCCGGACCCCCAGACAGAAGACTCCTCTTGTGCAACGCTGGGAGTCAGGCCTGGTCAACAGACACAACGAGGAGAATGACGACTGAGAAGTCACTGACAGAGCAAACTAAGGAAACTAAGGAAGGTTTACTAAGACCATAGTTGGAGGGCTGAGAGACTGTGAAATAAAAAGAGGGAGCATCGATGAAGAGGAGGAATGTGAAATGAGAAAGAGGTCAGGGATTGAGGCTAGAAAGGGGGTCAGGTGGATTGGGAGAAAAGGAAAAGGATTGGTGTTGGACTGAAAACCCTGAAGAGTCCTGTAGCGAGGAAGAGAGAAAAAGGAGGAGGGGGGCCACCTATTAGTGGATAAGCACTTGGCCTGCTTCTGGTACTGTTGGGTAACACAGGAAAACTCTGAGCCTAATGAATGTAAAAAGGCAAATATAATAATAATACATTGCACTGGAGAAGAGAGAAATCCAAATTTAGTAAGAATGGGATTTTCAGACCTAAATGAATTTCTTTACCGTTGGATTTTTTGAAATAATAATGAGTTATTATTTGTTGATGAGAATAGTTTCGGTGGTATTTTATACTGTACTATACTGAAAAAATAACCACCATCAGTTTTATGTTTTTAATGATGTGTTACACAGAGTTACCAGTTTATTACAGCCGTACAATCTAATGCAATCCGATACAATAGCCATGCAGTAAATCCTACCTTTTTATTGACATTGTGTAGCTGGTGGTGGGGTTGTATTTGACTGCATCATAAACTAGCACTTTTGTCAATATATTTACATACATAATAGTGGAGACTATTATGCAACATTAACACTCACCACAGCCCCCAAAATGACCAGCTTCACAAAGAGAATTTACTGCAGGCTTGTTTTTGATCGCATTGTTGAGGTTTTCCTAATGAACTGGTAATTCAGTGTATATAGGCCACTGAATTATAGCACCCGTCTTAATCCATGAATAGCTACTTCTTTTGGTTTGTTCATTCATCACTACTAAAAGGTGGATTATAGTGCAATAAAGCACCTTCTTAAAATCTGGATTTCAGAACTGAATGACGGTTCATAATACACACCTAATGCTTTAATAAAAGATGCTCTGTTGTAAGACTTGTAATATTTTTAATTGATGCAGCAGATGTGTACTTTTGAATGAAACCTGATATGCATATTATCCCAATTATCCAACTGAATCAGACATAACATTAACATATTCTGTGTTGGGCTCCAGTCCATATTGTCCTTATACTCTTATCCCATAGTGTTGTTTTGACATTGACTTTACTTGATCAGTGTTTGGGGTCCCACAGACCAAAAAACAAATAAATGAAAATAACAGTAATTGAAAAATCAACAAAATTTTTCCTTTAAATATTTTTCTTGATTTTGTGACCTTTTTTTAAAGCTATTGTAATGAAGTTGTAATCCTTTCCTTTGTCACAACTTGAACATGTGCATATTTTAATTGTTATATATAATTATGGGAAAGCATTGTTATTGCATCAAATAAGGAAATATTTCATGTTCTATACATTATATTGCATATTCATCAATAAATATATACTTATATTGGTTTGACAAAAAGTCATACACAGACAAAGTGTATGACAAAAGGTACATTATGTTATCCTATATAGTTACTTTTGTTTGGGGTCAGAGAGGACTCGCTGTTAGACCTCTTATCAACAAAATGTTATAAAAGTGCAATAACAGAAATCCAAATAGACCTTTTTAGGATCTGGGAGGGGATGTGCTGTGTAAAAAGTACTGTCAACACTAATCATAGATATATAGTATATGCCAGTGGTTCTCAAAGTGGGGTCTGGGGACCCCCACAGGTCCTTGAGGCAGTCCCAGGGGGTCCCCAGCAAAAAGGGGAATCATTTATTTTCACTATAATTCCATCCATAAGTAACACAGTGACAGAATGTATGAGTATGTTGGTCATGGGTTTCATATACTTTCTGTAATAAAACATCTAAAAGCAAAAATCTTATCAGATGGGGTCTGTGGTCTAATCTGTGGCAGTTTAGGGGGACGTGAAAAAGTTTGAACCACTGGTATATGCAAGTCCATTTTATTTAACAATAGATTACAGCTGGGAACCCAAACAAAAGTAATGCGTAATTTTCTGTCCTCAGTGTAAAATCATGTTTATAAGCAATTCTCTATAAATATCAAGCTGATAAAACAATGTTAAGTTTCTTTTTTTGAGCTGTTCAAGAGGACCCAACACAGAACATTCAGGTTAGGCTGCATGTTTATCTCCTTCATAGCTTGACCTGTTAGTACTGACACTATTTATGTTATGGCCACAATATAAACAGTGACAGATCCTCTGAACAATGATCTGTTTTATGTGCTGTCCTTATTTGGGTCTCTTGCACTGTCAGTGGTCAAAGAGAAATGTGTCACCACGGATACAGCTTTGGAAGATGTTCTTTGCTATAATTGAGCAGCATAAATGCTCTGGTGGACCTTTGTGTGTATATGTGTGTGTGTGTGTGTGTGTGTGTAGGTGAGATCAGCAGACCACGCTTTAGTGACCTCCCAATCTCCTGTGAATAATTCATCACCTCATTCTGACTGGACGCAGCCCAGTGACATTGCCAGTACAATATCATGGTGGAGCCCCAGCAACTTAAGTCTTCAAAATTATTAATAAGCTCTATTCTTCACTAGGCAACTTTCCTCATATTGCCACATTGCCACATCTGATGGCACATCACCAAAGGCCTCAATATAAAGCAAGTGATGTATCGGCTGTCACCCTATTTGAAATTAAATATAGCAAATGAACTACCTACACTACCTACTACCTACACTAAAGCTTGGCACTGATGAAATTTGTAGCCTCTGTTTTGTTATCTAGGAATAATGTCAGAGTCAAAGATTATTTTTTTAATGCCCACACCATCAAACATGGCAGCACGTCCCGGCTAGCCAAGCAAACTGTGCTTTCCAAGTTATCTTTCACTCCGATATCTAATCTGGCTGCTCTTCAGATCTGGTGACCCAAACCTACGCCTGTGCGCCTGTCTATCACCTGCTCCGCTCCGGACTCATTTCCATGATATTTCATTATCATGGTCTTCTAAAGTCCTGCTGGCACAAGTCATCGAAGCAGCATTGTGTGAGACAGTCAGTGTGTTACCCGCTGCTCTTGTAAAGCCTCTTTGTCAAGAGGACCGAAGAAATATATTGAAATGAAATATAATGTATACTCAAATTTAGTGTGTTCGTCACTCTCAAGTACTGTATTTAAGTACAGTATAATTTGAAGGTACTTGTATATATTTGAGTACTGCCATTTTATGCTACTTCAGCTTTTCATGGATAAATATCAGTTAAACTTTATCTTACAGGCCTTTAATTTTAATATATTTACCAAGAAATTTCCTGGAAAGAAATAATCAATTCGGTATTAGTATATATTAGAGGAGGAAAATGAATTTCCTTGAAAGAAAAATTCAAATTACAGGTCATTCATTCATTAATTCATAATGCATTTATTATTGATAACTTTTCATATATTTTGAATTGTATGCCTGACCTGCATGCACTGACTAAAAGACTCACCTGGAATAACTGGAATTTATTAACTGGAAATGAGTAATTAGAAGTGTACCAATTGAACAGTGAACTGTCTCTATTCAGACTATTGTTATCCAAATCTTTATTTATTATTATACGTGTGAATGCTGAAAGTTGAATTCATGAGCAATAAAACACCCCCTCGTCAGGAGTTTTACTGCTATTTGGTCTGTAGGACCAGAAGCTTATGTGGGTAATCTTAACTGAAAGTTGACTGAAATAAAAAACATGAAACATGTTTTCTCCATATTATAGCATATTTCAAACACATCACACCCCGGGTTTCATATGACAGCAGTCCTATTCATAAGCATTTGTTAAAAGAAGAGATAGAGGTATTTGAGTTTAGGTGTTTGGTCATGCTGACTTGCCGTAGTCTCGTTTCCATGGTGACCAAAAGCGTACGCCGCTAATTTCTTTAGTTAGTTATCTATAGCTAATATCCTGTGTAATGAATTTACAGTTACCGGGCTTCTGTCCTGACATGTCTGCCCAGTCGGAGTCTCCGGAGCAGGAGGAGTTTGATCAGCTCTTCACCGTATTTAACGGCTCTTCTCCGGAGGATGCGTCCCACGCCCGGCAGCTGTGGAGCTCCCTGTCCCTGCTGCCGCCGCAGGAGTCCCGCCGAGCGTCCCCGCTGCCCGGCAGAGACAGGAGGAGAGGCAGCGGTATCTGTGATCCTGGCTCTGCTGAGGAGACAGAGGGAGCAGAGGATCCTGAAGGAGCTGCTGTCGGTGGCCTTTAAACAGAAGGTGAAGATCAGCAGAGGACTGAAAACACAAAAAACACCAGAGTTTGAGACGGACAAAGAGCTGGTCAGACAGCTTCATTAGGCAAAGGACTGGCATTAACTGTTGATGTGAAAAGCTTCACGGGTTTATGTTACACATGGAGAAACAAATATGTAAAAATTAAAAAGCAAGCTGTACAGTAGCCTAAACATTCATGTCAAGCATGTCATGGAGATTGGTTCAGTTTATTCAAAATATTATAATATATTTATAAAATACAACACATCAGACTTTGTCAGGGGCAGAACAATAAAGTCCTGGGCTTATTTCCATCAGTCTCTCTGTATATGTTGTTTAGGTCTTGATGCACATTTCAAAATGCCTGTAAAGACAAATTTGGCAATGCAGAACAGGTGGGATGCTGAACAAGTCTGTAGCATTTGATACAATTAAAACTTGCTGCTGGAGCAGCAGCTTACAGCAGCAGCAGCTAGCAGTCTAATCAGCCAGCAGCAATCACACATTTTCTCCTAGGAAATGCACTTTGTAGTTATATATGACTTCATTAGATTATTAATACTGAAGCATCAGTGTGTAAGCAGCATGTTACTGTTGTAGCTGCTGGAGGTGGAGCTAGTTTCGACTACTTTATATACAGTTAGCTAGTTTAGTCCAGTGGTTCCCAACCTAGGTGAGAAGTTTAGAGGGAAAAATCACTATTTGGTGGAGCTGTTAACAACTCAGACATCTGAAATGTGACCCTGACTACACACTGCTTTTTTTAAGATGTCAAAAGCCAAAAAGGTTGGAAACCACTGGTTTCATCTCTAACAATGTGTTGTATTTTAAAAGCTTGTTATATTATCCATTGTGTCAAATCTTCATCTGAAAAGTAACTAAAGCTGTCAAATAAATGTAGTGGAGTAGAAAGTACAATATTTCCCTCTGAAATGTAGTGGAGTGGAAGTATAAAGTAGCATAAAGTGGAAATACTCAAGTAAAGTACAAGTACCTCAAAACTGTACTTAAGTACAGTACTTGAGTAAATATACTGTTACTTTCCACCACTGATGTTAAACTTTAGCTCAGTATTGCTGCATAACTGACAGACATTAGACATTACTGAGTCAGTTTGCTGACTTTATGACTCTTCTTTACCTGTGTTGCTGTTACACTCTGTTTTAGTCTCAATTTGGACAAAGTCTGCAGAGCTGTGGACTTAAATATGCATAAAGGGCTCAAATAATCAACCAGAAGTCCATCATTCACTCTCTACCTCCGGAGGGAAATATCTGGCTCTTTAGCTGCTAAATGCTCCACTATGTTCACCAGCTCTGTGGGTTCATCACTATGAGCCACGACCAACACATTACACAGTCAGCTCATGCATTGTTATTAAAATATCTATTATAGGCACTTTAACAGTGCCTTCACAAGCATAAAAAGCAGTTAAGTTAAAGCAGAACTGTAGCTCCTGAACAGAGCCGGTTTACAGCGGTTTGCTTCAAACAGCATTACATAACATGAAGTGAAGCCTCTGTGGATATTCAAATTCCAAATGCCCAACCATAACAGGATAAGAAGAGGCCTGCTGACTGTTGACTAGCTTAATTGGTTAAAGTGTTCAAAGCAGAAAGAGCAAACAGAAGTCTGTCATCTATTAATGTTCTTTAGCCTCTCAAACCCTGATGATCCTCTTAATTCACCCTTAAGTAGCTTTAAAGTGATCCTCCAGTCAAAATTTATCTTGAAACACTCATTTCAGTTACAATGATTGATGTCAAGTTTACTGTACATGGAAGAAGCAGCATATTCAGCCATATTCAAGCAAAGTTCATAGTCTGTGTGAGAAAGAAGTTGTGTTCAGTTTTCATGGTGGAGAAAAAGTATCAAATCATCACCAAAAACTTCTGAAATCCCTCCTGTAGCATTAAACACTTGTTTTCATCTGTATATTCAGGATTTTGCTAACATGCAACTGTTATGACATTTTAAATTGTTTTTATTTTATTAAATGATAAGCTTGCTATTATGTAATGTTAACAAATGTTAACAATGACCTACTAACAATTATTGTTTGCCTGATATATCTTATTCCTCTGTGCTGCAGAGCTCCATTACTGTCCAAAAACTGTTAACAAGCTACTGCCAGCTGCTAGAGGCTATGTGGCTTTGAGCTAAATGCTAACAACAGCATGCTAACATGCTAATGTTGTAACTTACCATATATCCACCATACTTTCCAGGAGACAAAAGGGGGGGCACTGAACCACTTCCTGATTTTAAGCTCTTGCTGACATCACCAGTGATGTCATGGGTTAGACCAAATATGGGGGCATTTGTTTTATTTAGTGAAATGTTTGGTTTTGTATTTATGTTATTTGTACTTATTTCGGTTAATGGTAAGGACTATGCTGCGGTTGATGTGTGTGTAAACAATGTTAACTGATAAAAGTGACATTGTCATTAACCAGTTGTTGGTATAAGGGAAAGGACACCCCTGATAGAAATATGGTTCTGCCCAGAGAGATTGGAGGGCCTATTTAAGGGGATATTTGTTGGTTTGAGAAAGAAATGAAAGAGGATGTCAGTGTAGTTGTGTCAAGGTAAGTTTGAGTGTGTTTGATTGCATTTGGTAGTCTCTGATTATGTCTCTTATCACCTTCCTTGACCCTCTGGCAAAGCTTCCTCACAGGTAAAACTTTGTTTTATAGTAAAACAGCAAGTAATTGTAAAAAGCCAGAAAGGGTTGCAGAAATGTTTCCTATCTCGTCAATCGTCTTTTTGACCCAAAATCCTTCAGGTATTTGGTGTATAGCGGTACGTTGGTGGCTTCACATCCTCATTATGAGTTCAAATTTATGAGAACTTTGATTTTATTTGAGAGCCACAGTCTAGGAGTCTATCTGTGCTTGTTATTCCAGATGGCAGCGAGAAAATTCCATTTGAAGGTTTTATTACTTTTCATTAAAAGTCTAAGGTTGGCCGACGCTGTCTCAGCCTCCTCACTGAGGCTGACTGACATGTTGCTGCTCCCTCCATTTGTCATTGTTTTAAAAGGTCTTAATTGTATTACATGCAAATGAAGAGATTTGCTTTTTGCCCATTTATCTATTCATATAAGAAAATGAACAGACCATTAGTGGGTCACCAAATGAGGGAGAGGAGGGGTGAGACACAGACAGTGATGATCAGTAGATACAGAGTAAAAGAGAACAGGCAGCTTTACATTATGGTGCTGTAATGTGTCTTAACTTTTGGGATTGTACTAAAAACAATCCTTTCATCCCCATGTCTAAGCTGTGTGAGTGTTAGCGTGTGTATGTAATACTGAAGGTGAAGGCTGATAATTAGTGTGATTACTGCAAACAGTCACACTACTGTAGCAGCAGCTCTCTACAACAGTAGAGTTGGTACATGCCGGCCTGGAAAGTGGAGCATGATTTTTTTTTTTTTTTTCTCACCCATCTTCATCCAGCAAATCAACAGGTGAGTTCCTTTTTGCTTGGTAGCACAGGCAAACAATACATTACATTTCCAATCAATTTGCATTGTGCTATATGCCCTTACACTTGTCATGATGATGATTTGGTACCATGCCATCTGATCACAACATCAAACAAAAAACATTCTTTTACTAGTATATATTTTGTCATTAAGCCTGCGATCTATTCTTTGAGATTCTTTCTCACTTATTGACCAATCTTGATTATTTGTTTTTGCTCAAATTGTTTTCCTGAAGTGAATTTTATTCCGATGAAATGCGAAAGGCATCGGACTTGAATTAAGTTTTAAAATCAATCTTGCTAACTAGCTACATCTGTACTGTTGCTAAAATGTCTTGTTTCAGTGGCAAGTCAACATTTCTGAGAGTGGAGCTGCATGTCTGATTCTGATGCTTTTTACACGTTACAAGTTTCATTTAACTTTTTTTTATGACTTAATTTTATTTAATGTCCCATTGCTGTCTGTGTAGTAGCATGTACCACTTTGTGACTGATTTAAAAAATAAAATAAAATAAAAAAATTTATGCTCAAGTACTAGTAGATTTAGTACTATAGTGGCCTATATGAAACACATCAGCAATATCCCAGTCCTTCAGTGTTGCATCCCTGGATGGATGCAATAATATGGATGTATTAATTAATAATTATTATAATTAATTTAATAAATAAAACATGTTTTCACACACTTTTGTTTGTTTTTCAGGAGGTTCATAGGGAAACTCTGAGAGGCCCCCCAGCAGAGACAAAGTAAGTCGTACAGAAAAAGATGACGTCAGTGTGTTAAGTCTACTAAAGACTTTGTATGAGTCAGTGAACTTTTCAGTTACTCACTGAGTTATTCTTCTCTTCATTCACTCAGTCACGTTCTCAGTCTTTCACTCACTACAAACCCTTATAAATACACACTTTACCAATTTAAAAAAACAGGCAGGTAACCAAACAGACATTGATATAAGATACAAAATGTGGTGAGCATTAGTACATGGCAACAATTACAGATGTACTCTACTAAACCATCAGATTCTTGTCAGGGTTAGGCTGCTCCCTACGGACATATACCCACTAAAGCTGTCCCATTGTTGTTTAACATATCATTTTTCCAGTTCAGTCTTCCTGGCATCTTTTCACATGCAACAGTTTCCATCATTTGTTCCCTCCACATTTTCAGTGTAGGAGTTTGAGGTTCTTTCCAACATGTAAGAATCAGCCGGGCACAGGTTATGAATGCTCTAAATGCAAATTTACTCAATTGTGGCATTACAGCATTACATTGCAGTCTCCCCAAGGAGACACAGCTTTGGTGATCTTGGCAGTTCTCACTCTAAGTGTTCACCCATATATCCCAGCACCTTCCTCCATAAAGGAGACCATAGGACATTCGCATAATGCATGTATGTACCCTGTTCTGTTTTATATTTCCAACAGTCTTTCAAACTGTCTAATTAGACCTATTTTATTGAGTCTTGTTGGGGTGTAAATAATATCTATGAAGTAGTTAGTATTGAATAAATATGCCTCTGACTTGATATATTTCCCATTGTTGGAAAGAATCCTGTTAGAGGAGAATGTTTTTTGTTTTGTCTTTATTTGTGTACAATCTTCAGACAGACTGTACTGCTTTAAGTATTTACTTTTTAACTGACTTTTGAATGTTTACCTGAATTAGCTCCATGTTTGTTTGTTTTTTAATTACTAATTGTGTACAAATGTTTAGCATCATTCATTTAAAATGTTAAAGTGAGACACGGTTTGAAAGAAATACCTTGAAGTTGTATAATTTGTGTTAATATTTGAAGTCACAATTCAAATGGTGGTTTGTTCACTATTAATACTGTCAATGAGTAATTATGTAAAGTAACAAGGTTTGTGGGAAAAAATATAAACTCACTGTTAGTCGTCACTGTTAGTAGTCAGTTACACAATAGTGTGTCAAGTAGTATGTTGTACATTTTGCAGTTTATAGAAAAATCTAAGTATGCCACTTGTGAAAAGTGCAAATTAACAGTAATAAACGATACAATCATTTTGGCAGGACTTTGCTGTAAAAGTAGAGAATAATAGATTTATGCTGTATTTATAAAAGCAGCAACAAACTGTTAATTTCAGCAACAGTTAATTTCAATTATCAATTTTGCAGTAAATTCATAGCAACCCTGCACTTGGTAAGTACTACTTGGGGGTCCTGGAAGGCAGCAGTTCACTGCAGCTGGTTCAGGTTTTGTTATGGGGATGTACCTGGGCGAGTGTGGGAATGGTGGTCAGGGTGCTGGGAAGACAGCAGCTAGCTGCAGCTGGTCCCAGGTACCTGACTGATACTCCAAGTTGCACCCATTGCCATGGGAGGAACAACAACAGGTGTGCCATGAGACTAAAACTACCCAACCCAAAACTATAAATGAGTTGCGTTTTTTTTTTTAATTGTGATATTGCTACACATCAGTCAGATTTGAATACTTAATCCACTGCACTCCTGTCACTGAAGATGACACTCAGCACTGCAGCAACAATTTTGTGGCTGTTGCTAAGGAAATAGCTGATTGTTTACTTCCTTTTGTAGGAAGTCATGGAAACTATACTCTTATAAGTATGTACCAACGGGCCAATTTGACATCTAGCTACACTATAGTATATATTTAATGCTACCCACACAGACCTATACGTGTCTGTACTGTCAGCAGACAATAAAATATTTTTTTTCTTTTGATTTTCTCACATATGGGCCTTTTGCATGTCATAACACTTAGTGTGGGTGTGTGTGTTCTGTGGCTTTGATGTTCAAGAGAAGGGGGAATAAAATGATGGCAGAGCTGAGTCACAGAATCAACATAAACCCATGACAGCAAAATTTATGCCATCTGTTGTTTAATTGTATGGAGAGGAAATATTTAACAGGTCCTGTACTGCAAACACTCATCTCCATCTTAACATGGAGTTGTGTCCATTAATGAGTCATTCTGTCAAAAAATGGTATTTTGGAAAAGATGTGATGAAGACTTTTGTATGAAGAGTTTCTTTTTAATCTTTTCCAAATCAGCTTGCTTCAAGATTCCTGGAAATTATTTAAATAAGATCATATTATACCTAAAATGAAAAGAAAAAAATGTTTAATTCCAAAAAAAATCATTGAATAAACCTATCTGTAAAGGAAAGTAGTGAAAAATATAACCACCTGGCATTTCTTGAATCATCAAAATAAGATTTTTAGGAAATAGACAATCAGACTCACTATCTGACAAAATGACTTGCTAAAATAGAGCTTGTTGCAGAATCCATCATGGATTGCTTCTGTTTAAAGCAGCAAGCAGTCAAACTGTCGCCGATTACAGTAGGAGGTGCTCTCCATACTGTCACTGTCAGAAAACTTCAATGGATTTCATGCTTAAATTAAACTAAAGGACACATGGTGTTTGGTTCAGAAAGTTCTGCAAGCCATTGGACAATTTTAAAAAGTCGGTCTGAAAAACTCTTGATAAATGTGCAGTGGTGAAAAAGCAGGCTGCTTTTCTGGCGTTGAATATGACCTGACACCTGTGATGTCACCTTTTGTTTTGTGTTGCTGTCACAGTGTTTTTCCATATACAGTACGCTAGTGCTGCAGTTAGTGCAGAGTGGAAAAAAAAAAGGTTAGAAGTATTTTAAAAAAGTGTTCTCACATTTCACATCTTGATTATGTAGCTGAAAATTATTACACTCAATAATTTACATTTGCGCTTGCCCTTGTAATATGAATTATTCTACAAGGCTGTCTGATTTATATTACTGTGAGTTCCTGTGAAGCCGCTGACAAAGAGGGCTGAACTGTCAGCAGACAAAAAGCCTTGAGCTATAATGTCTTAAGTGGTCAGGAAAATGGACACAACAACAGGATTTTTCTTTGTCATAAGCGATTGAAGCAAATCACCTGAGATGTGTTGCTGCCAGCCGAAATCCTCACTTTAGTCATGCCACAGTGACTTTAATGAACTTACTAAATTCATAATGTGCATTGCATCAGATTAAATTAAAATTGTGAACTCAAACCAGCTGCCAAAACTTCCAGGGTGTAGATGAAATGCCAACACCTCCTACAGTCTTAGATTTCAGCACACACCTTCATCTTCAGTCTCTGCATACACCCCTTTAGCTAATACATGGGAGACAGCATGGGGTGGCATTGAAAGAGCAATTATCATGAAAATCAAGATTGCAAATGTCATTTAATATCAACCTGACTGATAATTCGATGTGTCACGTATGCACACAAAGATACGCAGAGGGTGAGGCTGCCATGAGCCGGTGTGGTGTGGGTGCACATCGAACTCACATGGCTCAGGCCTCTTATCATTATTCTGCCTCTTATACAAACAGATCTGCCTAATGTCATTATCTACCGCTAAATATCGACACTGTGTGTGCACATGCTTGCATGTGACTACACACAAAGAGATGACTCAGACATGAATATGAGCAAGACAAATCAAGCACTTTTGCAACACTTAAATCTAAGTTCCCTTTCCCTCATATATCTGTTTTTTTTCCTGTGTATATGAAGAGAAATGCATAAATACTCGACTCTGTGCATGTCTGACACTGCGCTGCTATGGAGGACTGTAAAATGTAATAAAAACTCAGTAATAATACAGAGTTGGCTTTCTGCTGCTTCCTGAAGTACAATGACAGCTATTCTCTGCAGAGTTATTATCTACCATAAAAACCATATAAACAGGTGGGAGGTGGATCTCCCTCTTGAGTCCTTTTACTTTCTTACTTTTACACAGTACTGAAGTCTAAGCACACTCACTTATTATGTAGGAAAAAAATGCAGATCAGGGCTCAAATGTAATTTCCTCATGGGTGATTCTTGTCCCATCATCACATGGTAAAAAGTAAGCTGCTTTTGTATTACTGTGGATACACCGCGATTGCTTGGCTTCATGCACGTCAGGGCGACATTGTTCCACTGAACACAAAACCTGTTTTGTCATTATAAAGGAATTCAGCATGATAATGAAACTCTTTATGTTGTCCTGTACTGTGGGTGTTTTTGACATTCAAATGATATATAAACGGTGCCCTCTGCAGAATATTAGGCAAAACTACAGCAGACCAATTTCAATATGTTGATATGTGCCTTTTCCTTTTCTGTCACTATGCACAGTATCGTATGTGTGTGCCAGCGCACAGTACTAAAATTTGTGAGACACATCATCATGTCCTGGCCTGGCCCCGCATTATGTCTGAATTATTCTGTCCTTATCAGCCTGCACCTTGTCCACAGTAATCAGGTGAGAGACTAAAGAGGACCAAGCTAAGAAAGTCAGATTTGCAAAATCACTATCCTCTTTTAAATCACTCCTGCAATTTTTAGCAAAAGTTTTATAATTTTATTCAATTTGAGTCTTTTGCGTGCGTGCGTGCGTGTGTGCGTGCGCGCGCGTGCGCGTGTGCGTGTGTGCGTGCGTGTGTGTGTAATACATACAGTACCAGTCAAAAGTTTGGACAAACCTACCCATTCAAGGGTTTTTCTTTATTTTAACTATTTTCAACATTGTAGAACGATCCTGAAGACATCAAAACTATGAAATAACACATATGGAATCATGTGGTAAGCAAAAAAAGTTTAAACAACACAAACTATTTTTCATATTTTAGATTCCTCAAAGCAGCCACTGTTTTCCTTGATGACAGCTTTGCACACCGTTGGCAATATCTTAACCAGCTTCATGGGGTAGTCACCTGGAATGGTTTTCAGTTAACGTGTGCCTTGTCAAAAGTGGAATTTCTTGCCTTCTTTGAGCCCTATTCGACTACTGTAGTAATCCAAATTATGGCACAAACCGTTCAACTGAGCAAAGAGAAACAAGAGTCTGTCATTACTTTGAGACGTGAAGCTCCGTCAATCTTGAAAATTTCAGGGACTTTCTTAAAGTGCAGTTGCAAAAACCATTAAACGCTATAATGAAACAGGCTCTCATGAGGACCGCCCCAGGAAAGGAAGACCAAGATTTAACGATTAACGGCGCCTCAGATTAGAGCCCACATCAGTGCTTCCCAGAGTTCAAGTAGCAGACACATCTCAACATCATCTGTTCGGAGCAGACTGCGTGAATAAGGCCTTCATGGTCGAATTGCTGCAAAGAAACCACTCCTGAGGGAGACGAATAAGAAGAAGAGAATTGCTTGGGCCAAGAAACATCAGTGGAAATCTGTACTCTTGTCTGATGAATGTGAGAGTTTTTGTTCCAACCGCCGTGTTTCTGTGAGACACAGAGAAGGTGAATGGATGGTATCTGCAAGTGTGGTGCCCACTGTGAAGCGTGGAGCGGGAGGTGTGGTGTTCAGGGGGGGGGGGATAAAATGATGGCGGAGCTGAGTCACAGACAATCAACATAAACACATGACAGCAAATTTTATGCGTCTGTGTTTTTATTGAGAATGAGTCATTATGTCAATTTATTAGGTTTTTTTTAATAATAATATAATATAATTTGTAATATTCATGAAGCTTAAACAGACAGACACATTATCTGACAAAACAATCTCACCTCAAGGTCCATTTAGTAGCTGTTATTAAATTCCCACATCTGGGCAAACTGCTGTTGCTGATGCTCCAGAGAAGCTTCTCAAAGGAGCTTGAGGTGAGATTGTTTTGTCAGCTGCTGTTTCTGAGGTTGAGAATAAATTTTAAAGCTCAAGGTTAGTTATTCACAAAACACGTCTCCCACAAGAAAACTTCATTAAAAAAAAAAAAAAATCCGTATTTAGATTTAGTGGCTCAGCAACATGTAAGATCAAACAAACATCATATCCTGCCAAATTGTACAACTGCAATGCTACACATGAAATATGAACTCAGGAAATAGCCTTTCCTGCCCTGCTGCGTAAGTACATAGCTACATAGCTACACTAGAATAAAGTATAAACACATACATACACACACACACACACACACACAGAGAGAGAGAGAGAGAAACATTTCTAATGGATGGGATGGATCGGGGTTGTGAATGTGGAGAGAGAGTTCCATAAAGTGGATCTGGAGGTTGTCTCTGTAGTCATGTCCTCGCAGTCCCATTCCTACACACAAACACAAGTACAGTACAGGCTGTTAAAGCTCTCAGCATGATATAATTTCCTGTGGCATGATTCATACTCTACCTCTGCTTTAAAGAATAAGGCTGGCAATTTTCTAGCCTATATTTTTCTTACTGTTAACAAATCTCATGCGCAGAGCCAAACCAACAACAAACTGATCCTACTTACAAGTATTGTGTGTATCCAAAGCCAAATATATCAGAGTCCTCTGTACCCTAGACCTCTATTGTTGTCCAAAAACGATTAAAAAGACATTAATGAGCCACACTGCTGCAACGGATTACATGTTCCTTCACCGCGAAGATTACCAGCGTCACGGTAGTTTGTTTAGAAACAGCCAGTGCAAGAGTGTGGCTCATTGGCGTGTTTTTAATAGTTTAATAGGAACGGAAATCTACAGCACAGGGGAATTGGATACACAAACAATACTTGCAAGTAGGTCTCTGTACATGAGATTCATTGACATTAGGAAAAAATAAAGGAAGTTTCTCTGTCTCAGGGTACCTAAATCACTGCTCATGCATCATCCTAAAATGTACCCATTTTCTGACACTCCCAGAATACATGAGTGTGACCTGCGGCCTGCTTTCCACACAACCTGCAGAATGATTATTTGTCGATGAGAATATGCTTTGAGTCTTTGCAGTGATGACGAATTAGTATTATTTTGTCAGATAAGTTTGGAAGGTTATTTACAATCGCCAAATTAAAAATTGAAAGAAAACAGCGTGTCTCCTTGCTGTGCAGCTGAAGTACAGTGTGTACTTTGCAAAAACAAATTAAATTGTAAATGATTCAATTACTGCTCTTCAAGTCGAAGACAAGGACACTTCAGATCACTGCTGAGACTGAGACGCACATCTAATATTAAACACACATCTGTTCTGGGGGCTCTCAGTCAGCTCTCAGTCATGGCTGTTGCAAGAGAGCTGGCTAGTCTTTTGCATCAGCTGGTGATGGCAGCCTCCCTGGCAGTGACAACACCCAGCCTGGAGAGAGCCTTTAGTATAATGAGCGCCCGTCATGAAGGTAATTAATGAAAGTGATTACAGCTGATGAGAGGCGGGCCCAAATCCTATATGACAGCACTAATAAGGAATATGTGTGGGCTTGAGTTTGACAGCGTGTTTGTGATAGGGGATGTTTGTTTGGTGATTGGCAGTTTGCATGGATGTGTGTGCGCATGTACTGTATGTATTCGTGTGTGTGTGTTTATAGCAAAGGGATCAAGGAAGTTTACATAGTGAGTCTGCCGAAGAAACCCAGAGGTTGCAGAAATACCGAAAGAATAAAAGGGAACTGATGTCAGCGAGTTGCACACGATTAGCCCCATTTCTGTGTCACAATGATAACTTGCGTGAAGTTTGCTGTTGCTAAGACGAAGATGCTGAAAGTATAAGTCTGGGGATGTTCTATGTTTTCCTTATTGCCAATAAATCCCTTGAAACGAGCAGACTGATTTTTACTTCAATTATTGTCTGTGTAGCCAAAGTCTGATTCCTCTGCGCCGTAGACCTCCATTGTTGAGCAAACACTATAAATAATAAAAGCACATCAAGGAGGAGCCACACTGTTGCACTGGGTGACATTTTTCTTCACAATGATGAACACTGGCGCTGAATCCACACTGTCCTGCTGCTGTAAATACCCACTAGAGTGCCAGAGCTGAAATAATCCCCAATAAATACATTATTTACTCCAGTTTGAGTAACGTTTGCTTACTTGCTGCCCCCCCCCCTCCCCAGTGCCCAGCTGTTTTTAAGAAATTATTTAGGCTTTTTTTTTTTAATGTAACTGTATTTGTGACCTATTTGTGAAGATTTATGTCTTCAGTCGGAACCAATTGGCTCGGGGCTGTCTGACGCAGACAGTCTGGGGGAGTACTGAGAAAGGGAGCAACATATTCTTGGTTTTGATCTTTTTGGGGGTTGTGTGTTGACAATAACAAAAAGCCAGCCAGCCTTGTCCTTTAACTGAAAATGTGATAGAAATGCAAAGGTAAAAGGAAGCCATTGCAAGCTTATTCATAGTTGATGTATATATACTGTACATACACCTACTGTATGTACATAAAGTAACTTATTACACTACCTATACAATATGTATTTCAGCACTCCTCACACTTACACACCTTTGCATTACTTGTATCCTGTTTACAATTTACAAAAACAGTTCCGCCTGCTTTGATGTCCTTGTTCTGGCTGTACGTCCTTGTGTATCTTCCTGAACATTGTTGCGTCTAAGTACATTGAGAGCCAAACATACTTGGCCAATAAAGCTGATTCTGATTCTTTGAATTTTTGTGAGTAACTGGAGATACAGGTGATGCTTAATAATTACCTGAGAGACTGAGTTTGTACGCCTGAGTGGAAGTTCTGAAAAAACAACAAGCAAGCACATTTGTATTAGTATAAATCTTTACTTAGAATATTCAATTTGAAACTGCCTGAGAAAACTGAGTGAAAAGAGAATAAAGTAACTATAAATGCAGGAGGAGCCGTGATTCTGAAAAGAAATACTCACCAACATGGTCCTTAGCATGGCCTTGAGTCCAGAACTGTGCTTCCTGCCTGAAACAGTTCAACATGACAAGATTTAACACCAAATACTGATGCTGCAATGCATTTTATATAGCAAGTTATCTGAAAATTAACCTGGTAACCCAAAATCGGACCTGAATTGATATTGTGAGTATGGATTAATAAGCTGGTCCTACTTCTCTCTACAGGCAGTAATATATTTTAAACCTTCTATATATCATATTGGAGCAAATTTGAACACACACAACCATATGTTTTAATGACAATACCTTTTCTTCTTTTCCTTGGCTGCTGCTTTTACTTCAAAGAGAAGTGAGAAGAGATAGGAAATTATAAGTTTCACAAAGAAAGACAATGATGCAAGCGTTAGGAAGCAGATATTCATGGTACGTTTGTGAAATACCTTTCCTGTGTGCCACCACAACCACAAGTGCCACTGAGAAAAGGAGTAAGACCACAGCGGAGAAAGAGCCCAGTACAAGAGGCCAATCCACACCCGAGAAATCTGCAGACGTCACACCGGCATTATTATGACATATAAAAGGGACTGTGAGACATAAAATTATTTTTCATTCAGCTCAGACAGCTGTGATACATTTTAATTCAACAGAAAATCGTCTTTTTTTTTTTTTTTTTTTCCTGCGGCTCAAGATTCACAATAGATAAAACCACATATGACATGCTACCTGCTGATGATGGAGAGGGAGTTCCTGAAAGATGAAAAAAAAGAAGCAAACAGTCACATTTTGGCTAAAATGACAGTCTGACCAAACCACATCCATATAGTTCAGACATAGAGCTCTACCTCTTACAGCCAGAGGGAGGCTGCGTTCAGAGTCGCTCCATTTCCTTCCCAAGAGGACACTGTACTGGCATTGGTACAAAGCCACTGAAGTGTCCTGGACAGGCACTGGGAACGTAGCCTCATAGTGAATCACTCTAGCATGGTGAGTGGCAACAGGGAGGTCATTGTCCGCCAGGTAAAGAGAAAACACAGCACCGGGGTATGCAGGAGACCCTATGCAGAGCAGATGCCAAACTTCTGTCTGCTGCTGGAGAAAAAGGCTGGGTACTGGCAGCACGTCTGGCAACAGATAAAATCAGAGGAAATATTAGTCAGAGTGAAAACTGCTGACATGTATAACTTATTATATAAAATGCACGTTTCTAGATTAGATAAATGAATGACGAGTCGTTGATCGCTTTATTAGTTGTTGGGCAGAAAATGATATAATCGTTTTAAGTAATTTTAAGCGAAGAGATCACTGGTTCTAGCTTAAATGTGACTGTTTAATGTTTTTCTTAGTATTCAGATAATAAACTGAATCAGATTGTTGGTCGGACAAAACAAGTCTTTTCAATATGTCAACTTGGGCTTTGGAAAATTGTGATAATGGACATTTTTCATTGTTTTTCTAACATTTAATGAATAGCCTTGCCTTGAAATTCTGTTGATAAATAAACTAAAATAAACTTAGAACATTTTCAACCTAAATATAAATATAATAATACTAAACCTTCATTTTAAAATGAAACAATGTTAAATAAAAATGTTTCACAGGAAAAAAACATCCCAGAACTATAAAATAGCAGTAATTATGTCAAATGAGGCCAAAAAAAAAAAAAACTCAACTCAAGAAATTCAAGTTTATAAAAATGACTTTTCAGTAAAGATTTAAAAGAAGTCAACCAGTAACAAGATGTAATTTTTGCAGGCCCCGATAACAAAAAATTATATGAGACATCCTCACCTGTGATGGTGACTTCAACCATGTTACTGACAGTTGAATTGACCAATCCCGTCTTCCTGGTGATCTGGTAGAGGCAGGTATACTTGCCGTCCTCTCCTCCCTTCACTGGTCCCACACTGAAGACTCCTGGCTGTGGTTCCAGGTTTGATCCCTGGCTGGCCTGAGGCTGCTGGATAATGGTTGTCGCCCCTGTTATCTCAGCGGTCCTCAGCAAAAGGAAGGACACCGGTTTGTACTTAGACCTGGACCGGGATTTAGACTGGGGCAAGGGAGTGGGGACAGAGCAGCTGAAGGATAGCATGTCTCCACATTTTACCACACCAGCAGAGGGCTCCACAGACAGGACTGGAGGTGGGAAAGAGGGTATGGAGAGAGTCGGGGCAGCGGCTGGAGAAGCACAGAGAGGGAGAGGAAACTATCTCATTATATTATCTCTATATTTTGTCATTGCTTTTACAGATATCATTCCATGTACAGTAAAACCTATCGCTGGTTTGCCACAGTTGCTTGCCAAACATCCTTTTGTAACTGTCGACAGTTCAGAGCAGCACACATTGTGTTTGATGTTGTGTGTCTGTGTGGGTGTGTGGTTTCTGTATGTGCAGGATGTAACTACCACTATGCACACAGAGCGCAGGACAATAACAGACCACAGAGAGCACCTGCAAGCAGCATGCATGCATGTGTGTTTTGCGGGTTGGAGAGGAGCGGATGGGAGTGTTTATTATTTTATACTACAGGTACTATCACTACTGGGTACAGATTGAACAGATAAACTCTTTTGTCCTACTTTGAATGAAATGTAAAGCTACAGCCTAGGCCACATTTTCGTCATCCCTGATACTGCAGAGTAATTTTTTTTAATTTTCAGTACAGTAATAAAGTATGTGTAATAGTTTGAAACCAAAGTAGAGTCAAAGCTGAAACTGAAGGTCAAATCAGATTGCTAATTTTAAATTCCAATCAAAAAACATCATTTTACAAGACAAACTAACCTTTTAGTTGCTCTATCTGCAAATAGGGACTGAACGCACTGTAGCGGTTTTGCTCGTTCTTGTACACACAGCAGAAAAGTTCATGTTGGTCTGAGTCCTCTCCCTTTACCCTGACGGTAAAGAGAGCCCTCTCACCACCAGACTGCAGCTCCTGGGAGTCCACCTCAACAAATGAAGAGAAATACAGACAAAATAGAATCAAAGGAGCCCAGTGACAGCACAAGACAGTCCAGAAAACATACACACATTCTCACCTTCTCCCTGAATCGGTACAACATGACCAGAACCCCAGGGTAGTCCTTTGGGACTTCGCAGATGAGGACAGCTGAGTCCCTTGACCTCGAAAGGATGTCAAGTTGAGGTGCAGGAAGACTGGGAGAGGAAGTGGAAGCTGAAAGTCTTCCTAGGGAGGGGCGAGAAAGGTAGAAATCAGTTGAGTTTCACAAATTCCTTTTTAGGTGGAGCAACAATGCAGCTGTGCAGAAGTCATATATAAAACCACTGCTGTGGGTGCAACACATGGTGACGCTCACTTGTACCAAACTGGGGATTGCAGCTGAAACTTGAAATAGAGATAAAGCCTGTAACTTAAAATGTTTGTACATTTACAGCAGACAGAATTTCTTGAGTTAATTATATAATTAATAGCAATTTCACTATAGTTTACTTCATCTTTATCCCCCAAAAAATCAGTGAATGGGCTGTAAATATACTGTGTACAAACAGTTTGAACAATGATGTGAATATTTAGAAGAACCTACATTATAGTATGACGCTTACCCCAAAGTTGTAGAGAAGTAAACAGCAGAGCGTATATCCAAAGTGATCGCTCACCACTAACAACCTGCATCTTTGACACCAGAAGAAGAATGGCCGGAGAAGAGGAGCACCTACAAGCATGGGCTGCTCTCGCTCTCTCGCTCTCTCTCTCTCTTTCTTCCTCTCTCTGTTTTCTTAATACATACCACATCCTCTTGAAAACAGAATGATGGGGGAAGTGGAACCATGTAAACAAACTTCCTTTTTTGGCGTCCACCGGTCAGATCCAGGGTATGATGGGAATAAAAAGCAAGCTTCGGTAATCCACGTGTAAAAAATATGTCTGTGTCAGCGTTTTACTGAAATAGCAAAAGACTTTAAATTCTCTTCAAACATGCCCGCTATCATCTTTACTAATTAAAAGTTATCCCAGTGAGTAAGATGTTACTCTGTCACATTTGTGTATGAATTTCTTTGTGGGGGGGGGTCTGAAATGCTTTGATGTAAGCAGACCCTCAAGACACAGATGTTCAGTGTTGCTCCCAGAAGAATATAATACAAACACTCAGTCATGATTAATTATTGTTTCATTACATTTTGCTTCTTCATTAATCAAATCAATTTTTTTTTCTTTCTTTCTTTCAACCTTTATTGTTTCATCGTCCATAAAATATGAGAAGATCATTTTTAAAAAAAACGCATGTCACAGCTTCCCAGAGATTGACGTATTATCATCAACTATCTTGCTTTGTCTGACCAACAATCCAAAGATCTTTGGTTTCTGATAATATAAAACAGAGAAAAGCAGCAAATTCTCATTCAAATTGTAAAGATACACTAAATACAGTAGATCATCAAAGCAACAATGTCAACTCATTATTGTGAATGATGGACGCACAGAAGACTCCTAGAAGGAATATAACAGGGATCTTATTCTTATTTTGCATTCTGGGAGATGGCCTGCGTCTCCTCAAAACACAAAGTATGAACAATTTTTTTTTTTTTTTTGCATTTTGAAGAGAAGTGGCCTGAAAACAAGTTTGTTAGAGTCTACGCAAAAGCTCAGTCTTTGTTACGCAGAAAGAAGTCTCGGGTTAAATGTGTGGGAAAGGTTTATAAAAGATGATAGAAGAAAAATTTGATAAACGGTGACCAAATGTTTATAAAGTGCATCAACAACTCCAAACTTGGGTGCTTGTTAAATAGAGGTAGTTAAGTTTGCGTAATAGAGGGAATAAAACTCAGCAGGTGGACTAAATGAGAAGTGCAGAGTTTAACGTGAATTTATGTCAAAGTGGTGATAAAGTATCTGAGAGTGGATGATAAACCGTGTTCAAGTTCAAATCACATTACCCTGCTAACTTCTACTGGTGCAAAATGAAGAGACATGTTTCATTATCAATTCATCAAAAGGAAGATTAGCTCTACGAATATTTCACTGACAGTGAAGCCAGTTAAAAAAACCAGTAGTAAATCTGCTCATGAAAATATTCTCATGTATATATATATATATATATATATATATAGACACACACACATCCCTGAGAGTCACTTTTCCTTTGAGAGCCTCCTGCCTTTTATAGAGTTGCCACAGTGAATCACTATGACGCTGTTTTCTGATATAACCCTAAAAATTTGTCAACACAATATCTGCATTAAAGAGTTCATACTTATTAGGAAAACTGCATTTAAGAGAGACGTTTAACTTTTTCTTCTTAGTATCTCTTTTAAGGTTTCATATGCTTGTTTAAAGTGTGTCATTTCCACCCAGCATACAAACAAATACGTACAGGAACCCAAATACCGGCAAACTGGTGGTATATTTTTGAGGAAGTGGTTGAGTTGCTGCCTCTGAATCATTTTCTAAATAAAATGTAAAATTCCCCCATTTTGACCATGTTTGTGTGTGGGTGTTAGAGCAGAGATGAGTCTCTTTCTGCTATGAAGTAAAACAGACTAAACACGCATTTCAAGTGCAATTCTGGGATCTGTGCAATGAAATCATAGTTTATGTAAACAACAGTCACCAAAGACATCAATCGCTGCTCTTCGATTCAGATACTGCTTATCTACAAAACAGCAAAATAATTCTTACTTTCAGTGGATATTACAAAATAGGGAGAATTGTGTTGTTTTTGCCAGCAGTCGCGCAACATCTGTGCATAAATCAGTGCTTCATATCTGGCTCTTGCATGTGGTTTCTGCTCCACCAGCTGATTAACACTGTTTACCTTCCATCCTGGGAGGCTAGATGCAACCCTGATTAGATGCTAGAATGAAAAGATCTGAGTCACAAGGATCTAGATTGAAAAATAATGCTATTTATGCTCAAATAACAAAAGCATGCACAGTGCACAATGTAAGAAGACTTCAGCTCTGTAAAATGCATGCATGCCCACTTTTCATAACAGGGGAAATGTTAACTGGCATTCACACATGAAAACCAGTCAAATGCAGCTGACTGGTTTTACTTTCTAGACATCTCAGCTTTATTTGTGGTTTTTTGACATTTCAAATGTTGCTGCGCTGTCTGACAGCGACAGCAGAGGTGTAAAGATATTTTAATGTCTCTAGAGCTCCACATCAGAACAATAAAGAGGGTGGCAGTGAGTACATGTAAGGACAAGATTGATTTCTTTGTCTCCAACCATCTCCATAGTTGAAAGAATGAGCTTCCTTGACAAAAAGTGTGAGGCAAATCAATCCCAAGATAAAATCAGCATTGTGGACCACTATCAATCAGAATCAGGTTTATTGCCAAGTAAGTTTGCACCTACACGGAATTTGCCTTGGTGTTGTGGTCCTAAAGTCCTAAATAATATAAAAAAGAAAGAAATTATTATAATTATAGAATTATAATAAAGAAAATATGTAAAATATATTGTAAGTGAGAAGAGCTGCTACAGGTTTAAATTCTAAATTGAAGAGAATGAGATGAAATGTACAAAATATTCACCAGGAGTAAACAGTACATGCAGTGTGCAATTAATAATAATAATAATCATAATCACAATACAGGTGGGGGTCTCGGGCCTTGTTGATGAGACTGGCTGCAGCTGGGAAGAAACTGTTCTTGTGTCGTGAGGTTTTGGTCTTGACAGACCTCAACTTCTTGCCAGAGGGGAGCATTTGAAAAAGTTTATGTCTAGGGTGATTTTTCCTGCTCGCCTCAGTGTCCTGGGGGGACGGCAGGTTGCAGCCGATCACCTTCTCAGCACAGCGGATGATGCTCTGCAGTCTGCCACTTGTCACTGGCAGTGGCAGCAGCGTACCAGATGGTGATGGAGGAGGTGAGGATGGACTCGATGACGACGGTGTAGAAGTGCACCGTCATTGACTTTGGCAGGTTGAACTTTTTCAGCTGCCACAGGAAGTACATCCTCTGCTGAGCCTTCATGGTTGCTGATGTTCTGCAGTCTTTGTTAGTTAAGACACACTGATGCTATTTTCTTTTAGAAAGCTGTGATTTAAAACTAAACTGTGTCCGTCATTGTTAATTGTGGCAGAATCTGCTCAGCGAGACCAGATTACCAGCGGGGCACCGTGCAGAAAAAAAGTTTGTAATTTGGCTAATTATACATTTGTTTGGTAAAGCACAATGTAAACTGAAATGGCAGCAACCTTAATGTGTTAAATCTCACTAGTTAAATCTAGTTTTAAGACCTTTATTTTATATGGTGCATATTCCTAAATGAAGCTGTGCTTAATCAAGTTACCACACACTATTATTACAAACTAAAATAAACACAATGCGCTGACTGCGGGTGAAACAGGGGTCTCAGTATGGGGGTTGTTTTCTCTCTTTTTTTTTCTTTTTCCGTCTGTGTGACTTTCTTTATCAAGGCCTCTCAGTTTCTATCACACGTCACTTTATATACCTATGTGTGTCTGTACTTTTTTTCGGTTTGTTTACTGTGTCAAGGGTTGCATTCGTGTTGCACGGTAGCTATGTAAACAGGAGAGCGTAGCTCCAGCTCTTGACTTTTGTCTATCCTGAGTTCACTGAAGAACATTTCTGGAAACATTGGTGGAATGCAGTGGTGGAAAGTAACTAAGTGCATGTACTCAAGTACTTTACCTGAGTATTTAGATTTTATGCTACTTTATACTTCCACTCCACAACATTTCAGAGGCAAATATTGTACTTTCTACTCCACTACATTTATTTGACAGCTTTAGATACTTTTGTGTATCAGAACTTTGTTTTTTCTTCTTTCCTCTCCCATTAATCATCTCACGACCCCTCAGATTTATCTGCTGACCCTTTGGAGGGGCCCCACCCCTAGGTTGGGAACCACTGGACTAAACTAGCTAACTGTATATGAAGTAGTTGAAACTAGCTCCACCTCCAGCAGCTACAACAGTAACATGCTGCTTACACACTGATGCTTCAGTATTAATAATCTAATGATGTCATATATAATAATATATCAGTCACAGGGACCAAACCACTACTTTTACTGCAATACTTTAACTACATCAAGCTCATAATACTTATGTACTTTTATGAAGTAGGATTTTTCATGCAGGACTTTTACTTGTAATGGAGTATTTTTACATTACTGTATTGGTATTTTTACTTAAGTAAAGGTTCTCAGTACTTCTTCCACCACTGCTATTAATGGCAATTAGCTATGACTGTGTTGTCATTTAACACTTCACTGGAGCTGAAAAGTGACCACAAACTGAGTGGGGGGTGAAAGAGAGGTGAACTTCTTTACAAGCACTACTTTCAGCATCACTCCTCCTCCTCCTCCTCCTCCTCCTCCTCCTCCTCCTCCTCCTCCTCATGTCGCGCGCAGGAGCAGCAGCATCCACGGGCTCCCGTGTGACGCACGCGCGTAAAGCCTGAGCGGTTTCCAAACAGCATGGTGTAGCCGCGGGTCACGTCGGGGTAAAAACATCCCGAAAGAAAATTAATAAAGCAATAAAGAGATGGACGGAGACTCTCTTCCTGAGCCAGAACATCTGCTGGTATTCCTGAGGAAACTCAAAGAGGTGTTTGACGTGTGTGACGAGGACTCAGACGGGTTTATCCGCCCTGAACACTTGCTGCAGTTGGGTTCTCAGTTTGGACAAACAGAGCAGGTGAGAACATGTCCTGGAGATTTTAAGTTGGCTTAATTGTATGTTTTTTTCAGTTAATATGCTTCGTCTGTCTTTTAAAAAGAACTACAGTGAATTAAGTAGGCAACCATATAACGCTCCCTCATTATTTTCCCAGGATTAGCCTAACAGGCTTCTGTATCTTGCCTAATGAAATATATAATTACGGGCTTTCTCGTTGCTATGAAGTTCCACTTTTATTTTTTGACACATGAGAGGCTAATTGGGTAGATCCCAGCTGGACCTGGGGCGCATACTGTTGCAGTGGAAGTTCCTAATTAAAGTTTTCCAGACTGGAACCAAGCGGAATGAAATTTTTGTCCATTAGCAATGTGGAGACAGAGGGAATAGCTGACAGTCCAGCAAAACAGCCTGAAGCTCCTTTTCCTCTCTGACCTGAAAGTTGTGAGTCGAATGAGATGGTTAAGTTCTACTGGAGCATGAAAGTAACTTTAATGCTCACTGGCCACGTTGTCTGGTTAAAATAAACACCTTTGAGGTTCTTTTGAAAGACACTTGAAGTAAATGAGCAGACATAAACACCAGAGGAAAAACGTTTTTGAGAATTGCATAAATTGAGAAATTGGCCCAATAGAGGGCCAATATCAAGCACAAGCTTATTATAAGGAGAATTAGAGCTGGGGCGATAAATATATTGCTGATATTAGCTTGTTGCAGCCATTTTGTATGTGTATAAATGTGTGCCAAAGAGTAACAAGAAATTGCAATATGGAAATGCAAAATATATGTTTTAAACTTTAAAATATTGCTATCAATATTGGCCTAAAAATCCAGTAGTGGCTGAGCTATAAAGAAAATATCTAACATTTTGCATTTGCGGCGTATTTAAGCCTGGACTGGTAACCTGTCCCAGGTCAGTGTACCATGCCTCTCACCCATTTTGTGTTAAGAAAGCTTTAGCCTCCCGCAACTCCGAATGAGATAAGAAATTTAGAAAACGGTGAGTGGATGGACAGACTGTAGTAGTTCTCTAATGAGGAAATGCAGGAAAGACTCTCATCTTTGTCAGTAAGTGCTGCTGAGAGACTCTTTAGCAAGCTGCTAACATCAAGCATCCAAAATTACCATAGAGGCAAAACTGTGGGTGCACTGGGCCTTTAGTATATGGAACTGATTGAGTGTGAAGCTTAGAAATGCAGAAAACTGCTACAATCTGCATGTCATTATTGGGTTATGTAAGCTTAAAACCCCTTAAATTTTTCACTTTAGTTTTTCTGATGAGCTTTGATTAAGATGCTGTTTCATTTGAAGATAGTTTTATTCAAGTCATAGTTCATTTAGAAAAACATAATTAGAAAAACAAACAAACAAGAAGACACTGTGGCATCTAACCCTCAAAGAGCTTAGTTTGTGTTAAATAATCGATATCATTGGTTGCATTATAGATGTTTTTCACCAGTGCATGTGTCACAGTGGACGTCCAGCCCCTCGTGCCTCTGTGTCTCACTGCGTGTCAAGCTAATTGTACATTGTCGTTGATTGGCTCCCCAGTGTTGTGTTCCTCATCAGCAGGAACATTGTGATGGCACTGATTAGCTCCAAGGGGACGCTTGTCACTGACCTGGGAAATGGGTTCATACAGTAGGACGTGTAACTCATGTGTAACTCAAAGACCTGCATGTTGGTAGAAATCCTTATTTAACATACTTGTGATGCAGGTATAATACTGAGACTCTTGCACTGAAAGTAATTTAGAATTTACACAAAAACTCAATGATGATTATGTGACCCAAATAACATTGCATACAGAAAAAAACAAACACACGCACTCAGCATCTACTCTGTTGAGTTTCAGTTTGTATTCTTTAAAAACTGAGGTGCTGTGTTGAGCTGCTTCCTCGTCCCATTGCATGTGTTGACCTCTCATGTCATTGTCCTAAATGAGCAAATCCCACTGGCTGCTTAGTGAGAAGCTGACCTACTCTTGTACACACTGGGTAGGTGACACTCTCTCAGTTGTACAGTCACGTGCAAATGTGCACTCACTCACATTATCCTTCAGTTTTTTTTTCCCCTGCTCTGATATCTTTTTTTACCCTTCACTCTGACCTTAAAAATCTGAGGACAAATCAGAATCAGCTACCTGCTGTAGGCTGTCCTGAACAGGACCAGTTGACAGAATCTGTAAAAATCTGGTTTGATCTAAACAGATAGGTAACCTTGATCTAAGTTGTCTTTAAAACACCTCAAAATGTTTATACTGTGCTGTACAATGTTGACTTTGTGACCCAGTTTCCAGGGTAGTAACATAATATTTTCCTATTTCTCATGTAACACTTAAACTATATGTGGCACTTGCTCTACCCCTCTAAGCAGAAACATCAGAATCTGTCCTACGTTTTTTTTTTAGCCTGTTTCTGTTTCAACCGCAAACCTTTGAAATGGCTGTAGGTCGCTTGCAAAGAGAATGATGCCTTATTAAGCCATGGTGCAGAGTGCTGCATCGTAGCACCTCTCTTCAGTGATGTGAATGTGGGAGGATCATGAATGAGAGTATGCACGCACTTTTGGCACTTGCAGCACAAAGGTATGATAATGCAAATGAGGTATGTTAGGCCTACAGTCTTTGTTTAGGTTATTGTATTTGTTTGTTTTTATTGTCAGCGGTTTTGCCTCAGTTAAGGCCTAATGATAATGATACCATATTGTCAGTCTGTTGGTTTGTAAGCAGGTCTAGATGTTGAATATGTCTCTACAGATGCTGCTCAAATGTTAATGTATATTATTATTTCGTATCATGGTTCACGGAGAATACTTTCTTATAATATTTGTGACCTCTTGGACTTTCATCTAGTGCCATTATTAGAACAAAATTTCCATTCGTACTCGAGAAAATATTGAAATGTAATTGGCAGATTGCCTTTTACTGTGCACATTCACTCTCCCCACAGGCTGATTCCTATCTGTTTTGGATACTTCATGATCTGTGCACCATCCTCAGGCCAAAATATCATCTTTGTACACTTGATGTAACCTAATCTAATAGACAGATTGCTGTGAATTATCTGGGCATGGACTCCCAGTGTGATAAACCATGCTGATTTTAATGACTCCATGGCCTTTCCACTACTGTTATTATCTGGACAAACTTTGCCCTCAGTACTCCCAAAAAATTTTAGAATATAAAAATCATATAATTATTGGTATATTGTGGATTTTCAAACCAACACTTTAGCATTTTGCCATGCACATTAATGTTAACATTACAGCCTCCAGTGGACACCAGTGAGCCTATAATATTGTCCTGTTTACAATATGATAAAGGCAGTAATCTGTTGTCATTTATACATTCATTGCTGGGGTTATAATCTTACAGGGTTATAATATCTTTTTTTGTGCATGACGTTGCATCATTACAAGACTCATTGGTTTGAAAAAAAAAGCTGGTAATAAACAGTAGAGGCTGTGGAGGAAAATTCAAATATGTGTGTGTTGTTTTTAATAATAAGTTGTTGTAATTATACAGCATGGAATGGATGTTTAGCTATTAATTTGACAAACAAAACAGTGTTTGCTGCAGATCTAATGAAAAGGGAGGATAGATGTATCTTGAAGAAATGCAATCAAACTACCGCTGTTATACTTCTGAAGGTATGAAAGCCTTTACATCACTTCACACGAGCCTTGGTGCAATATTGAAAGTGAAGATGAGTAATTTAGTGATAACTGGTTTGTACTTATCGTTATTATTATTATTCGTTATCTCTCATTTTGAGAGGTACATTTAGAAGTGGCTGGGAATTGTTTGACTAGAATAGCTGTCTGACACCAATAAGACACCAGACTTTATGACTAATAACAGACACATTTTGAGTTGTCATAGTAAGACAAGCACAGGTGTAACTAGTAACACTAACGATGGCTCAGATTCATTCAAGTGCCATCACTGATGTTATTAATCACACTTGTGCTTTTCCTGCTATGAAATGTCAAAATGTGAAAAACGTGAGAAAAATTTTAACAAAATAATCCAAACCTCTTAAATGCATATATATAGCAGCCGTAACATAACATTGCCTATAAAATGAGCCGGTGACTGTGCAGTAACAGAACTTTGTCCTGTGTACTCTGAGAGCCTTCAGGTTTTCTCTGTTCTTTCTCACAGGTGGAGAAGTTGGCCAAATGTTTGGACCTCGACTATCATGGGAGGATTGACTTCAAAGATTTCTGCCGTGGTGTTCTCACCATGAAAGGTAAGAATGAGCACCTGACGGCATTCATTTTTTGCGTGTGTGTGTTTAGGCCTTTTCTGGTTGTGTGTGTTTGGTTTGTACATGTTATGTGTGCATATTTATTTAACATGTCACCATTATTAGCAGGTTATATCAGAAACAAATCAACAGGGAGGAATCCAGTGTAGCAGCTTAGCTTTGGGAGTGATTTGGCATGTAGGCTACATTTCTATTTGAGCTATTAACTCTTAAGTGCTACAAGAAAGAGTTTTTCACCTTTGCTACACTAAGCAGAACATTTTCAGCACTGGCATCATTTTTTATTGTTGTATTAATATGTGCTTTTATCCAAAGTGGTTTACTGTGGAGTCACTTTTGCATATGAATTGCTACACAGCCAAATTGCTTATTTGCACAAGCAATTGATGCCTACATGCATGCAGAGATGCAAGTCAGTTTTCATGCGAAAAACACAACCAATGACAACAAATTGCGCATCAAATTTAATTGACTTTCACTGTATTGTGGTCATGCATGGCTAGATACCACAAGGTGGTGAGAAAGTTTTTTTTTTCTAAATGCGTTGAACCCTGTAGCCTGTATGCATTTCTGGAGCACACTAACCGAACTGAAGTTTATGTATATACGTTAGTATTTCACTTGTTTGTTTTTTGCTACAACAATCAGATTACTGTAGCTTAACTGTTTGTCACTGTAATACGATGAATGCCTTCTGTATATTTTTTGTATGTGGCTGCAGTGAAGCCCTAAGGCTAGCATGCTTAACCACGTGGAATAAAGTTGCGTTTATGCCGACTCATCATATTTCCTGTGGCAGTCCTGTTCTCTTTGTATTCTGCCCAGACTGTGAGTCTCTGTAAAACCAGGTCAGCTTGCCCACTATACTGGACCCAGGCCAACCAGGACACAGGAGGGGACAGAGCCTGGTACTAACCCTGAGTGGGACAAATCAGGTTTCTAGTTCTGCATTGTAGAGTGACATTGAGTTGACCTGGCAGTAATAAGATGTTTTCTTTAACATTTCAGTGGCAGTTAATGAAACTTAAGGAAAGCTACATGAGAAATATGTTGCAACATCATGCAGACTGCAGCCAGAGTTACAGCTGCTGTCTACAACAGTAATAATATAGACATCAATACATAAAAATTTGTGTTCAGCACACTTTTTGGGGTTTTCACTTACAAAGTACAGCATGCAAACCAAGAAAGAATGCATGAAGTCAGGCCAAAAATTCCAACAAACATTGAGCAATACTCTCCTCCCAGTAATCCCTGATCAATAGGTGATAATTAGCTTTGAAATTAGCTTCTACAGCAAGTTTTAACACAGGGAGTGTTTTTTTTTTTTCTATCTAGATGTTGACCTGCTGTTTTCAAAGCAGTTCGGACAGAAAAACTACTTTGTATCCAAACTACACAGGAGTTGCTATGGATTTCAAACTGTCTGCAGTTTGGTAAATGGACTGCATTTATGTAGCGCTTTTATCCAAAGCACTTTACACCATGCGTCTCATTCATGTATTCAAAACACACAGTCAGAGACCAGTGGTAGCGTGCTATCACGCAAGGTACTGGCCTAACCACTCGGAGCAATGTGTGTGTGTGTGGCATGTAAGTATATAATAAACCATATCTAGATGAGGTTACTTTTGAAACAGTCTAGTAATGTGTGTGACTGTATATGAACAATCTTAACTGGTTATTGAATAAAAGCTGCATGACTACTTCAAGCACTCACCAGACACTTCCAAAAAAAAGACAGAATCAGCGTATTGTGGAACATTAGTGTTTACTGTAATAATTATCCTGTATTAGAATATTGTGCAAATTGTTGTACTATAAGTGTAAGTATAATTTATGAGAAAACTTCGGCACACCTGCAGCCAGTAGATTTTTCACTGTTTTTTCTTTTTAATTTGTCATTTAGGTGAATTGAAGGTGAATTAAAATAAGGCAATTCAGGGAAATAACCTAAAATGCATTCACAAAATAAAAAGTCACTTATTACCATTAAAACAACTCCCCCTAACATAAAATATACATATATATAAGTATTTATATTTACAATATCAGCTGTGCTGTATGCTACTATTTAGAGCCCATGCAGTTTCAGCATCATGGATGGGAAGCGATTGCTCTGCAGAACCTGAAACAGACAAAGATGACTCGTGTGTGCTTTTTTTCTCTGCAGGTTATGTTGGGATCCTTAAAAAGACAAGTGGGGCACAGCTCTTCAAAGGGCCACATGAGTCAGCAAAACGTTGCTATCAGGTAAGTTTTTAATGTGCGTAGTGTGTGTGTGTGTGTGTGTGTGTGTGTGTGTGTGTGTGTGTGTGTGTGTGTGCGCACGCATCCTTCAGTAAGTGTTCCCAATTTTGCTGGCTCACTGTAATGTATCTCTAACCATTTATTTTTCTCCACATCAGTCTCTGACACTCTTATGATCTCCCCCTATTCTAAATTACGATGATAATCTGGATTAATTGTACTTGTCTCTTGCCAGTGCTGGATAAATCTAGATTCTTATCAGCACTGCAGCACACGAGTTGAGCACCAGATTAATTGTGGTCCACCCAGAAGCTACTGAACATACTTGGCAGCCATCCTGTGACTTTTTCTGGATTCATTTTATAGTCCAGTTGTGCACATGGAGCAGTGGTAAAATAAATAATGGTTTGACATCAATCCCAAATCCTACCATAATGACAACAATATTTATTTTTTTAGACACAGGTATGCTACACTTTCCAGTAAATTAAGTGCAAAATGGGAGAAGGAAATGTGCTATATGTTAAGTGTGGCACTCAATATAAGTCTAGTTACATTGTCTTTGGGCTGTTTGACTATTTTCCAAAAATCTTACAGCTATATTTAGAGTCCTGACTTGTTAAACTACAAGACAGCAGCAAAAATGCTGCAGTAGGGTGGCAGCTTGCACTAGCAATATACTATCCACTAGATGGTAGTGTTTATCTGCAGAAGTTCACACAGGCAGACCCACGCAGCAACTTAGCAACTTCAACAAGAAAGACATATTTCAGGACCACTTATGTTATCAGTTCAAGCACATCTGGAGAGTTCTAGGATTATGTACTTTTCTTTAAACTGTTAGATTTGTGCTTCTAGATATATGATTTTGGCTTTGAATACCGCTTGGTTAAATGATAAAACAGCTGAACTTAAATGTTTCTACTGTGAAACTTCAACTTTCAGTATTTTCAGATGGAAAGGTTTTATAGATGTTGTAATTTGTTTTTATTGACGCACAATATTGCCCCACGTATCCTGTTTGACTCAGTCTCAAACTGGCGTCAAGGTATGCTGAGATAACTGGTTCATTACATCATAGTCTAATTGAGAGGAAAGATCCCTAAGTGTTACATGTGACACATATTTCATAAGTTCCTGTGGCTATCTCTTGGGAAATTAGAAACTTTGTATAATACCACTCCCTCTAGCGTTACCTTGTCCTCCTGCATTAATAAGACGGGTACTTTGCATAGCAACAAAGTCAGATAAATGGCAGCTCAGCTTCATAGTTAGGAAATAATTGTTGCAGAGTATCCTGTGCAAGAGTTGGCATCAACATTTATTTTGAGTCCCAGATGTTTTGAGGAATATAAGTGATCCCTTTCTGTTGAATCTTTTCTGTTGTTTATTTCAATTCTAGCTTTGCAGTGTTGGTCTTTTAACTTGACAGGTATAGGGAAGTCTTTTCACCACCATTGGTACAGTATAACATTTCAGTGTACCAATGGAGAAGTGCTCTTGAAATATTCACACTGGGTGAAATGCAATACTAGGCCCTACCTACTGCGCCTTTGATGGGCAATACGAAGCACTTCTCCTTTTTGTTTCATTTGCGCACTTCCCTGTGAAACATGGCTTATAAATGATCACTCACCTTACATCCCTGAGATAAGAGTTTACCTTCATCCAAGATTACTTTTGACTTTTATCATTTTCTCCACACAGTGACGGGTAAGTGTGATTTGCAGTTGCAGGTATTTCTCAGTTGTGTGCTTAAAGTAAAATGCATTGTTTTGAACTTGGAAATGTCTTTGTGATGACTGGACGGAGATCGTCAAAACAACCATAAATAATGCATTATGTTATTGCCACACATGTCTTCCTGTCAGTTGTTAAATAGATGTTTGTTCAAATGAGAAAATACTGGAAATAGAGCAATTATTTTTGAAGCCATTTATCTTAATTACACATTTGTTACAATCACACTGATGGTCAGACTTGTAGTAACTGATGTGATGAAGATGACCAGGATGATGCTGTTGCTTGTGATTGTGCTGAAGGTAATGATGATGCTTACACTGAGCATCAAGGCATTGTTTGAGGAGAAAAAGATTAGAAAGCTTAGACGGCTGGATTTAAAGTTATCTTTGTGTTATACTGTATACACTTAACCTCGTTTCAGTGCTGTGATGGTAGCTCTGCTTACAGCTGTTGATATTAGTACAACTTGCTCCATCTGTATACATAATTGATCTGTTAGGTGGTCTATATAGGCTCATTTACAGAGAGATGTGGTGAGAAGAGCACTGATACAGCTACTGAAAGATTAAAAAAACTCTTCTCTTCACCTTGTTTCCATGTTTTATTGAATGTTTCCCGTGGGGGGAATAATCTAAAGCTCTAATCTGCTGCACTGGGAAGCAGCCACTGCATTTGGACTGACTGGAAGCTGCAGCCATTCGATGTGTGTTGTTTTCCAGTACAGAAACAGATAGTGTGATCTGCAGAGAGGTACATCCTCCTGTCACAAGGAGTCTTCCTTATGTGGTGGATAGAGATAACGAGAAACTAATACCTGCGATTTAACCTTCTCACTGATAGCAGCCACTTTATTAACATCTCCTCAGTCTACTGCGGGTCTTTTGTAAACATCTCCTTATCTCATTTCCACATTAGAGAGGCTTCTTTCTCTCTTTTGTTGGATATGTCGTGCATGTGTTACAAATTATATTTATGATCCATTGAAGCCCAGTTATTCTTGGCTTGGGGTTCCAATTGTGGGAAAAATGTTAAGAAGTAAAGTTCTGTTGCCTAGCAAGGAGAGGGAAGAATCCCAGAGCTCCCCAGGGTAGATCTGCAGAGGTATGTGTGTGTGTGTGTGTGTGTGTGTGTGTGTGTGTGTGTGTGTGTGAGTGTGAGAGGAAAGAGAGGGAGTGAAAGAAGAGAGGGAGGAAAGGTGAGAAATGTCTCATTATTTCAAGAGGTGTGATAGGAGAGGATTTATTAGCCTGCTCTCACCTGCTGCTTGGGTTCATACATGTGGACATGTACACACACACACACACACACACACACACACACACGCACTCACACAAATATTAGTGAGTACCATGGAAGGACTCAGCATGGCCGAGGCGGCTGCTGAAATTAATTTTGGCATGTAGCAAAAAAAAAAAATTAAACAGGTGTACAAACCACCTAAGAGGATACATGCAACTCTATGTGCACGCGCGTGTGTGCGTGCGTGTGTGTTTGTGTGTGTGCCTGCTTCTGTGTGTAGGAATGTTTTGGCCTAGATTCTCAGCTACAGAGTAACAATGAGCAATAGCCGGATCAGTGGGAGAGCTGAAATCAATCATCCCTGATGATAGTTACAGCAGCTAATTGTAGATATGTTGTCGTCTCTGCAGAAGACGTCCTCCTCAATGTGAATACAGAACTGGACCCACATGTGTGTGACAGTTATTTTCTAACAAAAGAGAGACTGAACAACTTACTGTATATTTAACTGTGTTTTTTGGGCTCTTCTGAGTAACACAACACTGATATATTATTACATTATAAAGTTTTTATGGTGAACATGTTATTAAACAGTTGCCTATTTACTTTCAGCAGATACAGATAGAGCTACAATGATTGGTTAATTGATTAGTTAATCGACAGAAAATTATTATAGTTATAGTTTTATAGTTAATTGTAGTTTTATTAGAATTGTTTTTTTAAATATCGATTAATCGTTTTGAATAATTTTTTAAGAGAAAATGTCAAAATTCTCTGATTCCATCTTCTCTTTTTTTAAATTTAGTCTTCTATGATAGTAAGCTAAATATCTGTGGGTTATGGACTGTTGTTGTGATCGACATTTTTCACCATTTTTGGACATTTTACAGAAGCGATTAATCAATAATGAAAATAATCGTTAGTTGCAGCCTTATACAGAGCAACTTTAGCATTAATTTGGTCATGTTTCTGCCCAGCTGATAAATGTAATTTCAATATTCACTCTCCTTTTAACTTTGTTTTGGTCTCCACCAACTGAGGGAAATATCTGGCTCTGTAGCTGCTAAATGCTCCACTGTGTTCACCAGCTAACTTTGTCTGTCTGCCGTTTGGTGCTGGACAGGTATACAGTGGGTCTATCAGAGCTCTTTTTGCTGATAACAGCTGCTGGAAACGAGGTTGATGAAAGCGGCGACAGTGAACAAGCTCACAAGAGCCGAAGGAAGCTACAGTGTCAGGTGATAAACTCTGTATCTCTTTCCCATTTTAGTCTAATATCCCCTCACATTTACTGAGCCGCACCAGTCCTCTTAACCAGCGGGGAACCTCACAGAACCTGATCTTGGAAACGTGTGGAAACTCTGTGGTGTCCCAGATTTGCTTAACCACTGCAGAAAAATAATCAATAATTTACACCTCATTTGTCCTCGCATGGAGAGATGTTAATTTTTTTTCTCCTCAGGGTTTCTAGCAGGTCAAAAGAATCATATGAGCTCTCTGCCTCTAATCTGCTTTCCTGTCAAAGCTTGGCTGCTCTTTCCCTGTGTGTTTTCTTCATCTCCTGCTTGTTTCGTTTGATCTCTGCGCTCTCAGTGATTGTGCATCCTCCCTTGGTTATCATCCGAGGGTATTTTGTTGTTTGTCGTGCGTGCGTTTGTGTTACGGCTGCAGAAGTGGAGGGTTTGGGGGTCAGACACAAGCACAAAAATCTGTTGACATTTCATCTTGTCACCTCATCTCTATCTCTCTTTTATGCTCCCCTCTATTTTTAGCCCCCATCCTCTGTTTGATACATGCGCTTGTTTTGAGCACGTCTCCTGCTTTTATTTATTATCCATCACTCCCCAACTCTCTCCTGCAAACCCCTTTCTGTTTTTACTCTGACATTGTTCTCCTCTCATCTTCTTCTAGGATTCTCTTTTATTCGTTGCTTCATTTCACTCACCACTATCCGCTCATTTCCTCTCCCTCGCGCCCATGGCTTGTCTTCCTCTCCCTTCCTTTGATTTCTCCATCTCTTCCCACTTCCATCATCCCTTTTCTCTTCTCCTCCCTCCTTCCGCATTAGCACTTCAGATGAACAGCGAGGAGGAGATCGCTCTGCCAGTCTCTGCAGTCATTTCATGGTCTGATTAAAGAACCGAGATGGCGAGGCGGGTATCGAGACAAAACATCAGGAGAGAGTAATACGGGAGGAAGCTGAAACAAAGAAAAACAAAACGAGTATTTAAAAAAAAAAGGAACCAGCATTAAACAGAGAGAGAGTGCAAAGGGGATGTTTGCTGTTTACCATTGTTTGTGCAAGAGCACCATGGGAAAATTAGTCAGCCGAGCTGCACTGCAGACTGTGTAGCAAACCTCCCCGTCACTGTCTGCAACACTTCCTCATGACAGTCATCAACAAGGCTTCATCAGAGCTGTGCGTTTGGTATCTGTTTGACTGTTTATTTAGTCAGAGTTAGAAGTTTGTGTTAAAGGTCAACAGCAGTTTGTTTATATCATGTTTCAGTTCAGGCAGCATGCATTGTTCTTTACAATCAGCAGTGCAATGATGCAAATGGCTCATGGTTCACTTCATACACTCTCATTTGATGCAGGAATAATCTATCCCATAAAACACATTGAATAGCTAACAGCCTCAACTGCATCTCTTAGGACTACATGGTGATGAACTGTATACAGAATCACTTCATGCAACATCAGACCTGTTTTCTACTTTAACCGAAAATACAACAGTGCTAGTCATTATTTCCAATCCCTAAAAGCACCTGTGTTTGTGTTTACTTGACAAGGACTTATTGTGGCTGTGGAAATTCTGATTCTTGTCTCTCGGAAGCAAAGGAAGAAGAGCATGATGTTGTTATAGCACCTCAAAACCTCGCAGGAAGGAGGTCATGCTTGGTGTTTGACAACAGAGATTGCTTTTCACATCTTGCTTGCTGCCAACGGTTTACTTTGTTTTCTTCTAACCATGACCGTGATCATTCCCTAACATTAACCAAGCTGTTTTTGAGCCTAAACCTAATCAAACCTTTGTGGATGCAAATCGGAAAACGGATGAACCATATTAGTAACTGTGGAGGACACTGACAATGTTGTCCTGGCGATACAGACACTAGATCAGATGATGCTTGTGTCAGTTTGGAATGGCATATTTTATCATTAGGTTTGGAGGACTTGTTGGTTTACTTTATATCAGTGTATTTAACTGTATGTATAGTGAAAGTATGACTGGAGGGCAGAGACAGGTCCACTCCGTCCTAACAAGTAGTAATATGTCCACACCCGAAAGATCCAGTTTACTATCATAGAAGACAAATGAAACCAGAAAATATTCACATTTAAGAAGCTGGAATCTGACAATTTGGACATTTTTTTTCTTAAAAAATTACTCTAAATGATTAATCAATTATCAAAATAGTTGGCAATTAATTTAATAGTTGACAATTAATTGATTAAAACTGCCTGTATCTTTTTGACATGTTTCAGTTATGTGTGCTTTTGTGCGTGTTTTATGTTTCTGACACACATGCGGAGCAGCATTCATGTGAGAGCCTTGCATGTGTGAATGCCTGGAGACATGCGAGCCGTCGGACAATCCAAAACCAACACGGAAAACTTTCTGGCCACATTAAAAAAGCCTTTCAGTTGACTCACAGCTCCGCTGACAGCCATGGAAACCTTACGTGATGTGATGCCACATTGTGAACCATCTGGTGTGATGTGATGTGATGGCACATTATAACAAGCTGTCTTTTAGATTTGCCATTTTTCTTGTGATCAGAGGACATTGTTGGCAGTGTGGGCCTTTTTTATGCTTGCTAATGACCCAGACCTTTCTGAGCTGCCATGGTTGAAGTCATTTTGAAATTTAATTTAAGACAGCTGTCATCATCTGCCATATAGAGGAATGGAGAGTAAAGTCAGTGTTGCATCGTCTGTAGACTTTACTACATCTTAAAGTACACTTCATTTGCAAAATTCAATGTAATAGTCCAGCTTCCAAATGTTTCTGGCGATTTAGAGAAACGTTCCCACTCACAGAATCACAAATATGTGAGATTTGAACGACTGAACAGAGCTTAATTTCACATAATGTAATTGATTCCTTTGATAGCTCTTTTTTTTTTTGTAATATGACGGTTGCAGCAAAACACACCATGTCAAAAGTAAATCTACAACCATGCTATGAAATGTTTAATGAAGTTTTTGTATGTTTCAGTTAGCTTAACCTTTGGCCCAAACTTCTCCTTCAGCTTTCAAAGCAGTCATTTGGTGTCAAACTGTTCACATATTTGTGATTAGTGTAGAAAATCATTATTTATTTGTGTATGAATTGGATCATGTAAACTCATATAATCTTGCACAGTAAGATTCAATACAGCACAATGTTGTTCTGCATACAAGCATAACACAGAACAAGAAATAGGCTGCTGAGACCAGTATGATATTTATAGAATAGTGATACATAACATATCCCAAATATCTTCTCATAACAATCTGTATAGTGTTTATAATGCTGTATACTTTATTACAGTCATATTATTACTGTGGCATGTATATCATGTACTGCAGGAGGAGCAAAGCATGTGGATTAACTACCTGTAGCACATATAGCCACAGGCAAAAAAAATCAATTGGTATTCATTGCATTTTGCTTGTTATATTGATAGAATATTGACTTTGAGTACTTCTAAAGGAGGGTTATGGAAAGCGAGCGTGCGTGTGAATACTAACTATGTGCGCTTGTCTACCTCTGAGTGAGTGAGGAGAAAATGATGGAGTTGCGGTGACAGCAGAAAGACAAAGAATGACACAGGAAGAAATTTAGCGTGAGAAAGACGAGGCAGTTAGAGGAGAGAGGAAATATAATGATGAAGAGAAAGAGAGACGGGATGTGGTGAGTTAGAGTGTTGAGTGTGAATTGATGGATGGAAGGGAATGAGAGTTTGGAAAGAGATAAGAGCAGCAGATGGAATGCAGTCAGCCCGAAACGTGAAACAAAATGGGGGGAAAAAGAGAGAGAACAAAGAAAAGATAAGAGGTGCACAAAGAGAAAGAACAGAAGAACGACAGTCAGATAAACTTAACAGCACCTTTATCTAATTTATTAATGGATGAGCCATTTGGCCTGTGGCTGTGAGTGACAGAGCCCATTAGTACAGGTGACACTTATCAGGTCTCACTTCCAAATCAGTCAACGACCTTTCTGTGTCCAGAAAAAGGAATGGATGATATGTTTAAAACGACCAACAATGATGAGGGGTCTGCACCGTGGCTGCTTTACTGTACTTAAATAGATAAACATGGCATCAAAAGTCTTTAATCAGATTAACTGAAGACCTTAAAAAGTTTTGAATGCAGTTATTACATTTTAATTGTTTGTTTTATATATTTACCTAAAAAAGATTTTAGTACACCTAATATATACACCTAATACAAGAAAACAGCAGTGAAATGTTTCCTCACCGAGCAAAGTATATAAGAAGAAAAGAAAACTGATTATCTATCAATGTATAACTTATATTTAGAAAAGAAGAATGTATAGAAAAACAGAGAGATGAAAATATAAACAACACAAAAAAATGTAATCAACACAAGTGTAAAAACATAAACCAAAAGACACAGAAAAACAGAAGAATAAGAAATAAATGAAGTTTTGTGCAAACAATCAAGTGTCGAACATTCAGGAGTCAGTTATTGAGGTTAGAAACCTTACATACATAGTTTTTGTTAGTACCTGCAGTATGTTGCCATAAATTTTTTTTTGGGTGATTTTACAACATTTTCACAGTAATTTCAAAACTGGCTGAGGAGATATAATCTGTGTCTCTTTACGCTGAATTGACTAGCAAAACAGATAATCCCTCTGCACTTTCGGGATTTGGAAAAACTTGTGCGATCACATTGAAAAATGGTAACTGTGATGCAGCTGTGTGGAAAATATGCTCACTTTTTCACCCATCGATTATGGTGCTGCACAAGTTTGGAAAATATCCTTGAGAAAATCAGCCAGTCAACCCAATATTGTGGAGTTGCAAAATCATTCTAACTCTGTTCAAAGCAGAGAGCGATCAATGGATAGTATCAATAAGGAATGCAGCAGGGCATCCTAGTAAAAATGGGACAAGGGGGTATTTAGCTGCAACACTGCATCTGTTCAAAGATCATTGTTTTCAATTGTTTCCTCCCTTTTCTATCCTCGTATTTCTTGGTGCGTCGTAATATCAGATATTAAAAAAGGTCAAATGCCAGTAAAAAAATATTGAATGCAGAATGTGGCTGTTACTATTGTCTGGGTTATACATCAAAGTCTCACAGGATTGGAAATGCTTACACTGTAGGCTGACTGGAAAGGAAGGGGATTGTATTTTATTGATTTGGAAGAGCCCACACAATGCTGCCTCACAGTTTCTGGCATCAGTGTGTGTGTGGCTTAGTCGGTTAATTAAAGTTTTGAAAGACTCTCATACAAATACAAACACACACACACACACACACACAGTCTGGAATAGAGACAAGACCCAGCAGTCCCACCAATGACAATCAAGGACACACCACCACCAAGCAGACATGATTATCCTGTTACTATCCGGCTATAGGGGAGGACTGCTAATGAACAGAAGCATCACTCCTTCTCCCTGAGACCCTCCCTCTCTCTCGCTCTCCTTCTCTCTCCCGTACACACACACACACATACACAGTTGCCTTTCTCCCATGATCTCACTGACTAGAAATGACTATAAATCCAACATGTTCTCACCTCCAACTCGTCACATACGGAAGCTTGGTCAGGACCCCTTGGTGTCACTTTTTTAACGCACTGGGTACCCCTTTAGCGTCAACGTGCAGTATCACAGCAGTTCATGTTAAAAAAAAAGTTTTATGGTGTGACAATGCGGTGGTTAAGGTCTGGTTAGGTTTAGGCACAAAAACCACCTGGTTAGGGTTAGGGAAAGATCATGGCTTGGGTTAAAATGATCACTTGAAATGTGGCGTTAGTACCACTTTTTGCCATCTATCTATTTAGCCGTCCACCCAACCCGCCTCCTCCTAATATGGAAATTTGTCACCTTATCACATCATCGGTCTCATGGCGTCAATTTCAGATGTTAGTGGAGTTCTATAGAAGTCTATCAGACTACCTTGCACACAAAATGACACAATGCATAAAAAAGTGACGCCAAGGGGTCCTGATCAAGCTTCCTTTGTCTATGTGACGAGTTGAGAGTGAGAACAGGTTGATAAATCTTATGCACAACTGGCTCTCACTCATTTCTGTTGTGCTGTCCTATTCCCCAGGTTAATGTTTATGCATATACAGTACATACTGTACATTTACATATTCCTCATCAACCTTGTTTTTTGCAATGCTCATATATTCTCATATATATTGTCGACCACCCCTTATTTTCTCTTTCCCTCCCTTCACCCTCATCATCTTTGATAAGAGCAGAGCATCAGTAAACACAGAAACACACTCAAGTCATTTTCTCTCCATTTTCTGATAAATTATGCTTTTCACTGGCCTCAGCCAGTTCCACCATGTTGATGATAGTGTGTGTGTGTCCCAGTGCTGTGGCTTATTTAACAAGGTACAAACTCCACTAAAGGTACTTAAAATCTTTTTATAGCAACATTCATAATGCTAATGTGAGAATATTACATTATGTTACATTTGAAGCTGGAGGCAGTGTTGTGAGATGAATTAGCATTTGGAAGAGAATTGCAATGGATGTGACGAGGAAGCTGAAAAAGGTGGTTTCATATCTCTGCTGTTCCTCTTTCACTAGGTATTCTGGAAGTTTACCTGACCTTATTCTGACTTTGAGCAGGCTTTGAGTTTCTCTTTCTATCACTGTGTGTGTGTGTGTGTGTGTGTTTGTGTTGCCACAGGTCCAGACCGTCTGTTAGAGGACAGAGGTCACCTCCTGCCAGGAGCATCTGTGTGGATAGCATGAAGCACGAGCTTTTATACACACAGAGACACACACACTTGGAAGATGAGTGTATCCCTACAGACCTTCATTTATTTAGTGTGCTTGTATACAGAGAATATAGTGAATTCTGTCATGTAAATGTGATGTAACATGTAATGTAAAAAAGTACAGTAGATAGTAGTAGATATATTCAGGCTGAGTTTCACAGGCAGTAAGAGGGCAGTTAATTTCCACCTTTAACTTGTCTTTTTAGGGCCATGCTCTTTGTGTTTTGCCTTTGACTTCTACAGGAAGTTTACATTTCTCTCTATTGTGTTTTGCCAGATTGAGACGATGAAGTTCTCTCAAAAAAAAGAGAGCAGAATTGTATTTTCTATAATAAGCTTACAGTAAGGTACCCTTTTTGTACCCCAGCTATTTGTAACTTCAAAATTACTATTATATATGCCAAGTGACCAAAATTTACTTTTTAATAAAACATTTTACATTAAGCAGCATTGAGAACCTGATGATAGGGGGAGTGCTGCACAGAGTTTAAAGCCTTTTGAGGCAATTTGTGATTTTGGGATGTACAAATAAATTGACTTGTCTTGGTAGACCAACTACAACAACTTTCTTGTCAATCCTTCACCAGCTTCCCATCCTTGGACACTGCCAAATATGTTTGATAGGGCCAAGCAGGAAGCACTGCTAATAAGGATTGAATGTCAGTTTTTGCAGTGGTAGATGAGTGTTTAGTCCCCTGTGCAACCCAGGTACCTCAGTCTGTGTGCGACCTCGACTGACTTGAGTGTTGAACTGTCTCTTTAGTTTAGGCTGCAGTGGTACAAACTTTTCTATAAACTTACATAAACTACTTTGGGGTCCTGCTATGTGTGTGTATGTGCCTTTGAAAGAGAGAAGGAGAGTATACAGTAAACTGTGCTTATGCAGCCATTCTGTCATCCCCGTCCATCTCAGTATGTGTGTGGGTGATCTTCTAGCCCTTTATGATGACAGCACTCTTTAACACTTTGCTTCACCAACACGTTTAGCTGTTAAAGGACCAGTGTGCAGAATTTAGTGGCATCTAGTGGTGAGGTTGCAGATTGCAACCAACTGAATACCCCTCACCCTCCCCTTCCAAGCGTGTAGGAGAACCTACGGTGGTCGTGAAACTTGCAAAAAACACGAAAGGTCCTCTCTAGAGCCAGTGTTTGATTTGTCCGTTCTGGGCTACTGTAGAAACATGGCGGTGCAACATGGTGGGCTCCATGGAAGAGGACCCGCTCCCTCTGTAGATATAAAGGGCTCAATCTAAGGTAACAAAAACACAATGATTCTTATTTTCAGGTGATTATACTCTAATGAAAACATACTTATGAATTTTATATTCCATTTCTGCCAAGTCCGTTTCACTAGGTGCCACTAAATTCTACACACTGCACCTTTAACTTCCAAACAACTTCTCTTTCTGTCTGGGTGCTTCTTTATCGTTCCATGCCAGACGGAACAGAGAACGTGTCAATTCACACAGCTGGTATGTGTAATTTCTCCAATGAATGAAGAAGGAAGAGTCACAGTACTCAGCAGAACACAGAAAAGTGCTTGTGCATGCAAATGCACACACTGATGTGCACTGTTGCAGACCTAAACATGGATCCACAGGCATATTGGACGTAGTTCTTAATGCACATGCCTGTATAAAACACTAGCTGACATACACTGTGTGCCAGCAGATATGCAGATTAATCCCATTGCCACAAGCACTCAAAAACACACACAAAGTTACCATCATCAAAGCTGAAGTGAGAGATTGTATTTAGCAAACTAGAGGCATGTATTAATAAGCAATTCCACTACAAATTGACCCTTAATAACCCTCTCAGTCAAAACAGTTTTGACCGTGTTATGTGCACAGACTGCTCTGTGCCGTTTGTCAAACTGAGCTAAATGACGCCTTAAATGAAAGTGTCAGCTGAATCAGTGTGACCAACAGGATACATTCTCATTTCGACAGGCTCATTAAGTCTGGCTTTGGTATCCCGCAGTTTGTTTTTTAAACATTCTTGGAATTTGAGTTTTAGTCATTTTTCAAGTAACAATGTCAAACATTTCATGCGACAATGTCCTGCCTTTCTTTATATACTCAGTATCTTTGGACTGTTAATGAGACAAAAAAGAAATGTGTAGATATTACTTTGGCCTCCAGAAACTTGCAATGGCTTATTTTTACTATTTTTTTGACCAAATGTATAATCAACAGAATAAATGAACAGAAAAATTGGCAGACTAATCACTATTGGAAACAGTTGTTCCTGTAGTTGCAGCCCCACTGTAGATATTACCTCTCCACCCCCAACTAATCCCTCAGTTACTGTGCAGGCACTCTGACTGGCTTAATAAGGCGTCCCAACCGTGAATGCGACCAATTGTGTTCGCTGGAGTGGACGCCCAAGCCGCTGGTACCTCTACTGGAAATTTGAAAGCTACCCAGAATTTGCAGTGGTGTCTCAGAACTTTGCCCCAGTGCCACCAGTGCGCCCTGAGTCTGATTAAATAAAACAGCTAACTTCTTACTTTCTGTCCTTCCCTCCCTCCTTTCATGTCTCTCTCCCCTGTTCTCTCCCCGGACCAGTGCTGGAGGTCTGGACTAAGCCCTGTTGTGTGTCCGTCTGTCTTGTTATCCATAATTAGTGTCCAGACGCTGTCCTCTTCTTCTCAAAGTGGATAAACTGAATTGCTTGCAACAGCACTGTTCCCCCATGCTTCTTCTCTCTGCCCCCAAATCTGAGCCAGCATTTCTTGCGCTGCTCAAGGCCAGTGTGTAAAACCACTGCACCCCTCTTCACTAAACCCATATCCATCCCTCTTTCTATTTTTTTTTCACTCCGCAGCTCATGTTTCATTTGGGCCTTGCCTGATTTAATCATTGATTTTCTCCACTAGCTCTTCAGATCCCCTCACTCTCTCTTCCTCTCTCTCTTTTCTTCCCCTCATCTCTCTGTCTTTTTCTCTTTCTTCCTCTTTTTCTCCCTCATTCTCTTTCTGTTTGTTTAATTAGGTCGCTGATTGTGTCGGCTGAATAGAAATGCTGTCACAGGAGTTCAGTTCTGGATCACTGCTCCCTCCTTTTCTCTCTCTCTCTCTCTCTCTCTCTCTCTCTCTCTCTCTTTCTCTCTTTCTCTCTCTCTCATCATCAAACCTAGTGGAAATTACAATACGCTGACCACAACAATATGACTCACGGCATTGTTTTAAATTTGGAGGGATATTTACTAACATTATAAAAATGTTCCCTGCTTCTAAACATGGACTGAAGAAGAAAAGATATCAGACCAGATAAAACTTCAATGGCTACAGCTGTGAATATGGTAGCATAGAGAAACGTTGTGATAAACAGAGTCTGTAGGAAAGTTACAGACCAAATTGACACATGCCTGTTGCCTCAGCCTCAGCAGGTAGCTATAGAGGAAGTTCATGCTTGCTCAAACTGTTTCAACAGGTGTTTTCAGCAACGTGCCGTCCCCGACAGTGTGTCATAACAAGGTGACACACAGATGAATTTAACGAGAACTGTGTGACAGAAAGGAATTATCTTGCTATAAATATTTACCAAGGCTAACTTCCTGTGTCAGCACGCAGGTGTCTTTAAACCCCAACACTGCTGCTCTGCTTGAGGATTTCTCTTTGTGCGAGTGGAATAATACTGCAGTGGTTTAAGCTAATGTAACACGTTTTTAGCAGGGCACTTATGGATTACAAAAAAACATCCCTATGTACTGAGTTTCAGACAAATAAGCTATGTGTTGGTTGCAGTTCTGCACATTATATGGATATTTAGTTTGGTTGCTACAGTGCATGCTAATCTTACAGTGAATGGTGTCATTTGTGGGAAGTTACAGACCCAGCTCTACAGTGGCCTGCCGCAAACATGTGTCAGCCAGCAATATAAGTTCACTTACCTAAGAATGTGTTTATTTAGAGTAGAGGATTAAAATGTTTGTGAGCTGTTTGTGCTCATCTGGTTCCAATAGTCAAATTCAAATACCTCACCCATTACGTGTGGGCGTGCATCTCTTGGTGTTTGTTTATCTCTTTGCAATGCGCATTTATCTTCCATGACCTTGGTTCATAACGCCTTTCATGGTTCAGTGTTTTTCCCTCCTGTCTGTCAGGCTAATTAGGATCCACTGTCTAGTCGCACTGTTTCAGCTCAGCTCACACCAAGTGCAATACTACCCACTGTAACCTTTTAATAGAGGAAGTGAAAGCCTTCATTAAACCCTGATCATCCTGCTGAGGCTCTTCTTCTTTAGCACTGAGCTGCACTCTGGCCAACAAGAGTTTATGAAATTATAGCAAATGGATTCGTGGCAAACTCTGACAATTGTTAGGACTTACAGACCACATATTATTTGTTGATGACTAATTTGAAGATAGGGCAGCACCTTTACTTGGTAGTATTTCAGACAGAATTGTGTCAGGCCTTTTTGACCCCATCTCCACCTTTTTATCTTCAATTATCTGTATGTGTCCTTCCTCAGACTTCTCATTGTCTCTCCTGTTCCCCCCCCCTCTCTTCCTATCTCAGCTTTTAATCAGACCTGTCTTTATCTTCCTCTTTCTCATTTCCTCATTGATCCCACTGTCACTTGCTGCCCCAGTGGTCCGATAGTGATTTGATAGATGGGTGGTCAGGTTGTGTATTGATCATCGGGCTTTGATCTGTTGTCAGTCAGTTGTTTGCCACGGCTGCTCAGCACACTGACAGAGAGGATTCTGTGTGTTGGTTCTCTGTCTCTTTTTACCAAAGATCTCTTAAACTATTTTCTTCTAGAACAGAAAAGTTATGCACACATGATATGACAATAAGAATAACACTGACGGCATCAGAGTTATTCTGTATAAGCCAATAAATTGTTTGTTGTTGCTGCAACATAGCAAATGTCAGCTCACTACATCTAATTTCCTAATATTTTATGTTTTAAACAACAGGCCTACATGGACAAAACTATAATTGTGAATAGCTCATAACCTGTGTCAGTATCTATAACATCATGCCTGTTTAAAATAACACTAAACGTTATTATGAGATGTAGCCAATGCTCTTATCATCAAGCACTGTATCAGTTACCCAACAGGTGGTATAAACCTGACTTTGTAATTAAAAACATATAAAATTTGGGGGAAAAAAACAGCTTTGCAGGTGTTTGAGGATTGTTGTTGTAGGGATTTGTTGATAGATAGAATCAACAACTATTCTTAGAATCGAATAATCGTTTCAGTAATTTATTAAGATGAAAAATGCCAAATATTTGCTGGTTGCAGCTTCTCAAATATGAGGATTTGAAACTTGTATGTGTCATACATGATAGTAAACTGAATATCTTTGGATTTTGGGCTGTTAGATAAAACAAGACCTTTGAAGACATCACCTGTAAGGCCTTTTTCTGACATTTTATAGACAAAGTGATTGATACGGTCAAAATATGTGTTTCCGCTGCAGTGGAGCTCTCTGTCATTTTCAGCATAGTTACCTGCTGTATTCTTGTGTGTGGATTTGCATACAATCCTAAAGTGCGTACCACCCTCTTTGAATAGAGTATAAATCCTATTGTATACTTGATACTTGTCATTCATGACCGTGTCAGTGCACATTGCAATTGTCCTTCCATAAACAATTGCATTCTGACCATGTGAACAGTAATCAATACCTCTGCAACTATGTGTGAATTTTCCCTGCAGGCAACAGTAACCCAGTAGCCTGGTTTCACTCATACTACAGCTGAATAGTCACGAACAGATAGATGTGTAACGCAGTAGGAAGAGGTCCACTCTTTACATATTTGAGCTGCAAGTTCTCTTCAATATTCAAATATTCTCTATGAAACTGGATATGATACATATTTTATGTCATTTTAACTATATTTCTGTAAAGTTTGAAGCAGAGCAAACGATACTCAGTTATTCATGCTCTCGCTTTTTCTATCAAGACTGACTAACTCGAGATAGCAATAGAAATGATACTGCAGATTTCAGCCTTTTCAATATCTCTCTCACACTCTAGCTGACCCCTTCTTTCACCCCCTCCACTGCCTACATTGTCATTATAGTAAATGAACCAGATGTTTACTTCGGATATATTCCTCCAAACCCTAACAATATAGGACACTGAGGTTGCTTAAAATAAAAACACTTCTAATTATGTGGAGTTATCAGTTATACCAGAAATTATACACCATAAAAAATCCAATCTATGAATGTGGTATGGTCCAGCAGCTTGATTAGTCCATTAGTCTAGAGAGTGCACTGCAGGAGACAGTACTGAATACCCGTGGCTGGTAGAATTGAGCAATTAAAGGACACATGGCAGAAGTGCTGGCCTAATGGTCTGAAATGAAATTTACTGAATTACAACAACATCACAAGAAAACTTTAAGCACACATATAATGTGTGTGACAGAACCTGAACCCGCACACGTGAATCTGTGCACGTGTGCGTGCTTTTTTCTCATATGCCCACAGCTTTGTGTGTATCTAGAACAAGTAGCAGCAGAGTTATTGGCATTCACAGCACTCGGCCCGAATAAACAGCCTACCAACCCACTGCCCCCCTGAAGAGTATCCCTGCCTCGTTCATTTCTTGTAAGCCTGTGCTCTCCTTTCCCTCTCTTACGCTGTGGGGCCTCTCCCTCCCTCTCTCGCTCTATCCATCTCTACCCCCACCCTCTTCCTCTCGATCATTCGTCTTGCTGCATTGCAGCCGGTGGAGTATCCCCACAGAGCTGAACTCTCCAACACACACATTTGTTTTGTTTTTTTTAATACTATGTGTGGATGAACGTAAAGGTATATACAGTATATATCACTGTGTCCATTCATCTATGAGGAGTACAATGCAGTCTGAATAACTTAAATACAGCACTTCCCTTCACTCCATTATACACCATCGCTGAAAGTGATGTAGTAATGTCTTCCACTGACTTTCCCTCTCTGAATAGCATTAACAAAACGCTTTTAACACTCTCTGAAAGAATGTAGTGAAATCCAGACCCTTGGTCCATAACTATGTGTTGCCATCTGAATGAGGCAGGTAGACATGAATAGAATTGTAAATGGTTTCTTTGAAAAGAGGGAAAGGGGCCAGCCCTCTAACAAATTGCACATAAACAAATAGCCACAGGCCATTGGTTGAGCCCTCGCCAACGTATTTGAGGAGTGAAGGAGAAAGAGAGCAAGAGAGAGAGAAAGGAGACTGTAGGAAGGGTGCATTCTTATCCACATAATTAGGTTTTATTTGGCTCCCTCAGCTTGGATGATATCTCTTTCCTCCTCTTTATCCTTCTCACCACCTCTCCTTCTTTTTCTCATCCCTCCTTCAGCACAAGGACACTCGCACCAAGCATCAGGACTCAAGCAGCTACAGCTCGCTGACACATACTGTATGAGACACGGAGATTGGCCGGCCTCATATAGACTATGAGTCACCAAATTAACACTGGAACACTGAAAATATGTCAACAGGTGGAAGAGAGAAAAATAGCAAGAAGGTAATAAGTTCGCTGACATTTCCTTGTAATTTTAGCAGGATTAGGTTTTGGCTCAGCTGCCATCAGCCCTTGCCAGCGGCTGCTGAGTCCAGTTACTGGAACAAGACATGAAATGGTGAAACCTGAGCTAAGGCAATACAAACAGAAGCACAGAAACACACACTGATATGAAATTATGAGATTTTATCATTATTAAATTAACAATATAATTTGTTTTCTTTGGGTTGGAATGAAACACAGTGTGGAGGAGAGAAAGCCAGGAGATGATAGAAATTTAAAACAAAGGCACCGAAGCAATATAAGCCAAATACAGAAGCCATGTCTTTATTTCAAGAGGCACAGAAGCCGGAGGGGATTTGTTGAGATGGCAATAGAGTGTGTGATTTATGTTTCCACAGCACAGGGAACAGGTCCTTCAAATATACGTACAGTAAGTAGGCCAGCAGCAATATGGCAGACAGGGAATTTGTCAGATGATAGTATTAACAGAGAGCTGATCGTAATAGTGGCTTGTTCAGTCAGGCAAAATGATGCAGAAATATTGTGAATACTGTATATCTGTGAAATTATAATGTGAATAAAGAACTGCATCCATCAGCCACTTCTAGACCAAATATACAGAGCACAGTATTTGAGGTGAGGTTTATTAATGCTATTGGTGATCTTAAACTAAGTCGTCTCAATTTCTTCACTGGAAAATATACAGCTTCACATGAACACAGCTATGAGTTTTAACTTGCTGCCAGTGCAATCCAACTCATTAAAAGCACAATGCATGGAGGCCCATGCATGGTGTAAAGTTATTAATACAGTAATACATTTCATGTGATTTCAAGTTACTGTAAATCCTACACAGTAAACTCAGGCGGAAGAATAGAAAGGGTAAATGCTGCTGTAAGGTATAAGCTAACAAGCTAAGCAGTCTTTAAAAGGAGATTTAATTTAATTTTTAAAGTGAAAATGCTCCACTGTTGAGACTGAAGCCACCTAACAAGAGTAACAAGCATGATAATCACAAGTCCAGGATCTTCAGTGCTAACTCCAGGCTGTTTTCTGTATCCCTGACTCTGGTAAGAGAGTCTGGTCAGCATCCAGCCAGAAGAGGAGCAATTTAAAAGATACAATTGAGGAGTAAAGCATGGAGTGACAGCTGAAAGAAAGATTGAAGTGCTCTGTGAAGCTGAGATAAGAGTTGAGTGAGAAATAATGGCAAATATTATGGATATCCCACACATAGAATATTTCCATTCATTTACTTACACCATCCTTGTAGAGGAATAAATTATATGCTTAACGGCATATAAAGTTGTGTGAAAATACATAGTAATGTAGCAGAGATGGCATAGCAGAAAAAGTTATTAGTTATAAATTATGGAGGTGCTTTCACAAAAAATAGTTTTGCCTTTTAGAAGCTGCAGTGGGAATTTTAGAGTTTCCATTCATCCATTCTATTTCAATTTCATTTCAATTCAATTTCAATTTTACATCTCAGGGCACTTCACACATAAGCAGATTTAGACCGTACTCTTTATTTTACAGAGACCCAATATTCCCCCATGAGCAGCACTTGGCAACAGCAGCAAGGAAAAACTCAAGCAGCACTGGGCGGTAGGTGGGCGGCCATCTGCCTTGACCGGTTGGGTTGAGAGAGAAAGAAGGAGGGGGAGAGAGAAGCACGATAACAACAATAACAACAATAATAATAATAATTAGAAATGTGACTAGTAATAATAATGGCAGGAGTGGGTGTCGAGGCAGGACCCCCACAGGACCGCGCCACCACGGCATCCCTTCAGTCATGTTCCTCGCCGTCCACAACCAGGGGGTCCAAGTCCCTCATCCTGTGAGACGGGAAAGCACAAAAACTCCGGGGAAGGAGCCAAGTTAGTAACATGCATTAATGCTACATGAATGCATACAGATGGAGAGGAGGAGGAGGAGAGAGGAGCTCAGTGTATCTTGGGAAGTCCCCTGGCAGTCTAGGCCTATAGCAGCATAACTGGGAGCTGGTCCAAGGCGAGCCTGGCCGGCCCTAACTATAAACTTTATCAAAAAGGAAAGTTTTCTGCCCATCAAATCATAATACATGTCATTTCTCTTAGTTTTACTAGTATTTAAAGAAAGAATCAAACCTTTTACAACTTCCAGACCTCTTTTGGAAAGCTTTGGAATTAAATTGTCCATTACTATTATCACACCTTGTATCTGGAAAAAAAACTTCAGGAACCAGGAAAAACAGGTTTATTTACAGATGGACCACTGTGCATTTCTGAAAGGATGTCATAAGTATTTTGAGGATTTTCTTTGGATCATATGATCCCACAAATTAAATGAAAAAATGTAAGTCACCTACATTGAATTAACCACAGTTTCAGCCTACAGCAACGTACTGTATGTTCACTTGTTTGGGAGTTGAGAAGTGACCACAATGAACTGAGTTTATGTGGGATACAGATTTATATAATTATATGAGATTAGAGAGATGAGGTTATTATAATGCTGATAAGTCTGCAACTAAAGATTATTTTAATTTTTGATGAATCTCTTGATTATTTTCATGATTAATTCATTAATTGTCCATAAAATGTTCAGACAGAAAGCAAATTTTCACTGCATGTTTGTTATTTTCCTCCAGTCTCTCTCCTTACATTTATGAAGCGGATTTATAAAGCCCCAGGATACATAATCATGTTGAAACATAATCATGTCTTTCCATTGATTTCGTATATATTTGCTTTAACATAACATAACATAACATAACCAACATACAGTACATTCACATTGGATAAGGTGGAACCAGAATATTTGAATATTGAATTTTTTTGCTTTAAAAATTATCTATCAATCAATTATCAAATCAATTTTCCATCAGTCGACTAATGGATTAATTGACTCATTTTTTCATCTCTAAGATGTAATAATATGGTTTATGTGATGCCCCTCCTCTTCTTAAAGGAGGATTAAATGGCATCTAGCAGTGAGTTTGCAGATAGCAACCAACTGAACACCCCTCCCCTTCTAAGCATGAAGGAGAACCTACGGTGGTCGCGAAACTTGCAAAAAACGCAAAAGACCCTCTCTAGAGCCAGTGTTTGGTTTGTCCGTTCTGGGCTACTGTAGAAACATGGTGGTGCAACATGGCGGGCTCCGTGGAAGAGGACCCGCTCCCTATGTAGATATAAAGGGCTCATTCTAAGGTAACAAAAACACGATTCTTATTTTCAGGTGATTATACACTAATTAAAACATACATATGAATATTATATTCCATTTCTGCCAAGTCTGTTCAGCTAGATGCCACTAAATTCTACACACTGCACCTTTAAGGGACAGATTCAGGTACAAGTGATTATCTGAACTAATTTAAAGTTTTATCTGGGTGAAAAAACAACAAATGACCTTTATCTGCTCTGCCACCTCTCTCCTTCGGGCTAACGCTTCCTCCACTCTTTTCCCCTTCCCATTGTGACTAACCAGCACGTCTTTTCTTTTAGACCCATCTTGTGGAATCTGCTGCATCACTGAAGACAAACTGTTTCACTTCCCTCCCCCTCTTTACAGCCCACACAGCCACTGGCCTCTTCAACAGCAGAGACAGACAGAGGCAGGCAGGGCTTCATATGCAAATGTAGCCTGAGTAGGCGGCAGCCAAGAGCAGAGTGTGCAGCAATGTTAGGACTCTCACAAGCTCCGCCCACAGAAGCCAGTTGCTAAGCGACCACCTACAAGGGGGAGGGAGGGAGGGGGGTGGGAGGAGGTGCCATGAATTCAACAACTGTTGCCTGATCTGAGCTCTCACTGTGTGAATGCGAGTCAGCCGGCGAACCAGCCAGTGAGGGAGGAAGTGTGAGGGTGTGAGTTGCAGAGTCCGTGCTTGTGTTTGTGTGTGAGCGTGTGTGAATGTGTGTGTGTTGCAGTTTCTGTCGGTGTAAGAAAAGGCAGGCAGCCAGTGCAGTGCTCCTCTGCCTCTCTTTGGACTATACCACTAACAGGGACTCACCCTTTGGACTATCCCGACGCTTCCTCTTGCCTTTGAAGGGAACACCTGTGTGTGTTGTGTGAGTGTGTGTGAGTGAGTGAGTGTGTGTGTGAGCACGGAGACAGAGGACTTAGCCCTGGTGAACAGGGCGAGTGGATGAATTCGGTGGATGAGGGTTTGGCTGGTGGAAAGAGGGGGACTGCTGACCATGGACTCCCCTCACTAGTAAACGGGGTAAGCGATCAGACTGCACCCAGCTCGCTGGAATATGGGGTGATGAAAGGCAACTTGACAGAAAGGGAGCAAAACACAGAGAGGAGCCAATAGAGAGATGCAAGGGTTTAGTGAAAGGACAAGAAGAAAGCGTAGATAGTTTATATGTTGGGGGGGAAGACTGATGAGTTAAAGAGGGGGCAGCTCAATAGCAGTGCAGAGTCCATTGTCCCTCCCGCCACCCCCCCCCCCCCTCCCCGTTTGTGTTTGAATGTGTGTGTGTGTGCGTGTTGTATGTAGTTGACCCTGCCTCGAAGCTCGCCTGTCTGTCCCGCTCAGCTGAAGGTGTCTGTGTCATCTCACTACACTGTCCTGTCTCTTCTGTTCGCTCTCTCTGTCTTGCTTACATCCCTGCTTTGCTTTCCAGTGTCGCTCTTTCCATCCTTCTCTCGGTCTCCCTCAGTTCAGTTTCTGGCGTCTCTGTTCCGGTTCAACATGTGTCTCTGATGGTAATGGGATTAATTGGAAAAACCAGGGTTGCTGGAAGGACAGAGAATGACAGTGAGAGTGATTAAAATAAGTGTGCAGGGAAGTGGACACATAGCTTGACCATGTACAGACAGAAAAAGAAAGAAGACAGAGGTTTGCTGTTTAATGGGTTTGACGTGAACAATATTTATTTACGACAATGTAGACTATTACAATTTAGATATATATATAAATATTTTGTAATATTTATGCTTTACCGGTAACATTCAAGTTATTCCTGTCATTTTATTCTAGTTCATTGAGAAAAGAGAAGTGTACCCTTCAACCATAACGTTGTGTTTTGAACAACCACACTCACAATATTGCAGGGGACTGTAGGTATACTGTTATATAACTCATAATACGCATATAACATGTTGTAGAACTCATGAAATCATGTTACAGTTGACAATTAACAAATAACTTTGACACCCAGCTCAAAGTGTGTCTTAGTCACTTAAAAAAATGATTTTTTTCTTTAATTTAGATCATCCAGGAACATTTAGAAGATGTTAAAAAAGGAGAATACAATGTGCTGTTGACCCTACACAAATATTGGCCTTTTTAGTGCTGTTGACAGTGCAGCTGATGCTTGCTGTACCTCTTGTGCCTTTTTTAATCTGCATTCATCACTCCAAAAATAGAAAGGCAAGGTGAGTTGTATCTGTACTGTAGGAATCTCAATGGCAACGTGACATCCGACGCTATAGTCGTTTTGAATACTCCTGGTCTGTGACTGGACATTACATAATGAGATTAACTCTTCTTCAGTCGAGCAGGACATTCTCTGTTGTTTGTCCCGGGCTCAGTGTATTCCTGGAAGACATTTGTTTTTCCCTTGAAACATTTAGCTTGCGGGCATTTTTTTTTTGCAGCGTTTCGCATTTTACAGTAACTTTTTGTCTTGTTTTCCTTAAACAAAACTGCCATTCAGCCGCGAGTGTTTGACGCCGCACAGTGTGTACACCAGGACTAGAATAACTAGATTAACATGCAGTACAGTACTGAGCTGTACTGGATGAATGGAAGCTAATCTGCAGCAGTTAAAACAGACACTCCTATTTCGTGATCTCTCTTAGACTTTCTAACACAAGAGCAAACAAACAATCTCAAGACCAAACAAAGAATTATTCTTTAAACATTCACAAGTTCTCAGTCATTGAGTTAATGTACTGTAGTTTTAAAGCTAAATATTGACCTTGACTTTGCTCTGAACACCTACAGAAGCCCTCTTGGTTGGTTTCCTGTTGGGTTTTTGCAAGCACAAAATACAAAAATTGACAAAATTCACACGCAACAGCTGACAAGAGGCAGGGGCTTGACCACCTGCTGAGGGTCTGCCACTAATGACACTGTAATGCCCCCATTCAGTGAGCGGCTGACGCTTAAAGAAAGACAATGCACTGTGTTAAAGAAAAACAGCGCGGTGCTTTCTTTTCTTCTCATTGAACATGCGTTTGAGGACACAGAAACAGGACAATCAGCGCGCCAGACACAACAAACTTCACACACGACAGACTTGAAACAATAGACGAGACTTGAGAGTTGTCAAGTGTTTGTGCAGCTACATGTGAGTCAGGGGGGTGTTGTGCTTCTCCCTCAAGGTAAATATAACTTCTCTTCCTGTAATCCGTAATAAAGCTGGTGATGATGATCGTTTTATTAAGCTAAATGATTAATTGATTCATCAGAGAAACAACTGGTATAGGACTAAAAACAAAACACACTCATGGCCTTGGTTCAACTTTTGACGATTAATGTTGACTTCTTTGTTTCGTTCCATGAGCAGGTGTCAAACTTTTAAGAGTTCAAAACAGGTGGTTGACTCCCGGAGGGCAAATGGACTCAGAAACACACACACACACACACACATACACACACCTGCTTACTTGGCATGAACTTCTCTTAATTACACTTCAATGTGACACTAATACTGTTCAACCTACGCTTGGATCTTTGTGAGACATGAACACACACACAGATATTAAGCTTCCTCATTCATTTCTTCAGTAGATGCCACTCTCAAGGATCGGTAACACACACACGTACACATACGCACACAGATAAGACGTCTGAACTGGATAGTGCCTTATTGTTAACATTCACAGACTGATACTCATACTTGCACATGTACAACATTTACTGTTTGTTGTGCACCAGCAGCAGTCAGCGGGATACAACGATAGCTTTGCATGCAGCTTTGTAATCTACAATTAATAAGATAAATTGTTCTGTCACGCCTTGAGGGAACAGAGCACTTAAATCACTCTTAATAATGGGATGAAATTCAAGTTCTTCTGGTTTATAACGGGCCTATATACACACCCTCATGAAAACATTTGGACTGACACACTGTTGAGGATCCCTGGCAGCCTAAACTTAACTGTCACCTCTGCCTGTCTGGTTTTAACCCTTAACTCAGGTCGTCAACCTAATCTGAATGTTTATTCACTCAATCCCAAATCTTACCCCTTAACTAACCCCATGATGAAGTCAGGACTGCTTAACGTGAACTCACTCTGTAGTTCTTTTCTCTCATCTTTCTACTATTTCAAGAACATTTGCTTCAGAAATACACTGAGTAAACACTGTTTCACCTCTTGGGGTTTCCTGTGTGTATCTAAACTGGGTTTCATTGAGAATACTTCCGCACAGTCTTCAGTGTGCTGCTCCAGTCCCTCCCTGAAGTGTCCTTTGTCCAGGGCAACATTCTTGGTAATCCAAGCAGCTACCTGTTCCCTTTGGGACTCAGGTGGAAACAAGTGTGTGTGTACTATGTTTGTTTGGGGGATTAAAACCTGTGTAGATAGAGTTGTAGTGTTTAGATGTGTGTTTCAAACTGCTGTAAAAGTCCCTGTGCTGATGTTTTATTCACAGTTTTGATGAAGATGAATGAGCAGGAAGGATGAGAGGATTTATTTAAAAGCTCTCATGAGCTTTTAGGTCTCAGCTGTTTTTTTTGTTTTGTTTTTATTTCACTTGGGTGTGTGTGTGTGTTTGTTTCTCCAAAACCCAAGGTTCTCATAGTGCTAACTTATGAGTCATTACTTCCCCTTGGTGTAATGTGTGAGTGTGTGTATGCGTAGGAAGATTCTTGCTAACTGTATGAGCTGATTAATATAGACACACAGACACATACATACGCATGAAACAGTGACTGTTTATGCTTCCTGTCATGGTATGTTGCGAAAGTGGTATTGAAAATCATTTATGGAGATGTGAATATAATCATTATTCAACAAAATAAGAATGTTTAATAGTGATATATGTATGTCAGAGCTGCAACTAATGATTTTCATTATCAATTAATCTGCTGGTTATTTTCATTTTATATATGAAATGTCAGAAAATAGTGAAAAATAACAAAACAAAAAGGACATCTTTTGTCCAAACAGTAGTTCAGAACTAATATGAGACACATAAAAGCAGCAAATCCTCACTTTTGAGAAGCTGGAACCAACAAATGTTTATCAATTTTGCTTGAAAATTGGTTATCAGAATTGTTGCCGATTATTTTTCCTTTGATTGACTATTGATCAACAAGTCATTTCAGCTTTAGTGTACATATTTGTGAATCTGTAAAGCCTTTTATACCCTCCTGTCCCAGAGCTTCTCGTACCAGCTGTGGGGATCTGACATGACATTAACTTTGGTGAGTTAAATTGGTGAATATCAAAGCAAAAAGCATTAAACGATTCATTTAATAGGTGAATATGTTTGTGGTGGCAGCACTTGAGGAGCTCAGGACTGAGAGGAATGGAGGGGAGAGGAAGAGATGGCGAAATGAACAAAGAGAAAGAGAGAGATGAAGAAAAAAGCCTCTGCAGAGAAACGCCTCTTATCTCTGGAGCTCAGTCTGACAAAGACGAGCAGAGAGACTCTGCTGCTCTCCGTCTGCTATTTCAGTGCTGCCCTTCTCTCTCTCTCTTGCTCTCCTTCCTCAATCCCCCTCTCCTTTCTTTTTTTTCTCCACCATCCATCCATCCATCCATCCATCCCCTTTCAATGTGTCTCTCACTCTTCTCCTCGTCCTCTCATCCCTTTACTGCTGACTCACACTAAATCAAAGCTTCGTCAGTGTGGATCGATCCAGTCGATGTCAGTTCATGTGTCTGCTCATCCAATCCCACCCACGCGCACTGGTGTAGCGCTCTGTCTCTGTATTGTGTTCTCTAACATTTGTTTTGCTTTATTCTTTAGCAACAAGGTGATTACTGTCCAACCAGCTATACAGCAAATACACAACACCTTTTAAAACCTTTTAAGCTGCATAATCTAGTTTTGCTCAAATGACACACCACAAAAATGTTCCCTAAATTTCGTTGGAGGGCACTCCTCAAACTCAAAAGAGATCTTAGTTCAGCTCTTTTAAATGCTTAAAAATGTGGTTTCTTAAATTTCTAAGGCAGATCAGCTTGCATCAGTTTGTCTCGTGCCTTTTATAAACACTTATTGCTGTTTTCTTTCTTTGTCATTTGAGATACTTAAGAGATTCAGTAGATATTCAAAAGAAAAAAAAGTTTAAAAACAGGTTCATGATAAATGAGTGAAACTGAATTTGAACGCACATGGAAATCTCACTGTACTGGCTCGTGTCCAGTCATAGTCTGGCAAGTTCAAAGCCATTTTCTCCCTCCTTGTACATTCTGATCAATACGTCTTGAAATGCACGGTCATCCACATAATTCTCCGCTGCGCCAGGAGGGCAGATTAATGATTTGTTCAGCACTAAAATGGTATTGACCCTCAGCACTCAGCATAAACTAAAAGGGTGTGAGGAGAGGTGGATCGAGAGTCTATCTTTTTTAATGACGGCTGCAGAAATGTTGTTCAACTTTATAGAGTTGGGCCTTTGATGGCTAAGAGATTGAACACTAAACGTGAGTTAATTGGCCTTTTAGTAATTAGTTCCTGTCACTCCGCTATCACTCTCTTTTGTATGCGTGTGTGTAAAGCTTTTATTGCGTATGAGAGTATATGGTCTCGGCTCTGCGTGTAAGTACATTAATAGCTACTGAAAAGTCAAATTACTTGTATGTGTCAAAATATTTGGCCAGTAAAGCTGAGGCTGTGAAAACTGTGAAAAGGGGAAACAGTCAGAGTGAAGACACTGAAGAGAAAGAAACAATGAAAATGTTTATTTTCTTTAACTTGTTGAACTAAAGATGATTAAGATAGAGCTTTTTCACTGCAGACATTCTGAATTTCATAGCAGGTGTTACTAATAACGTGTGGCCATCATTAATGTTATTAATCACACCTGTGCCTTTACTGCTACATATCAGAATGCTGTGAAAAAGCTCAGTTAGTACATCAACTTTCAGTTTCCCTACGAATAACAAGTCAGTTTGACTTGACTTCCTGAGAATCCTGAGTTACCTCTGTGATATTTATGTCCATGAGGAATTTGCATCAAGAATTTGGATGGGTTCATGATTTGACTACAGGTTACATCAGAGGAAATAAAATAGCATTGTATTGAATACAGGTAGGACTTTGAGATCAACTTTTCACATTTTGAGCTTTTCCATTTTCATCTGCACTGATGTAAAACTAATGTCGCTGCCGAGCTTAACTTAAAGCTCATTCGATGATTATTTTCCAATTTCTTCAAAAAGCCTCTAAAGTTGAGGTGTATGTGGTATAAAGTGTGTTGGCAAGCATATGGCTTGGTTAGTGGTGCTTGTTGTTGTAAGCTGGTTTCAGTTGCCTCTTGTCTTTTTCGCTTTTCATATGTTTGCCCACACTTTTTCTCATGCCCCTTTATCTCTTTACTCCTTACTTCTTACGTTTCTGTCGCAGCTGCGGTGGATGTAAATAATACATATACCACTCATACACTCATCCTCCTTCCCTGAGAGCCTGGCTGTGTTTGTCTCATATATAATTGTTCATGCTGCACAACTGTTTTTCTGCCTGGCAAAATCTTGACTGGCAATCTTCAAGTGTACGTGTCTGTGTGTATACTATAGGTGTCTGACCTGTATTTTTCCTACTCAGCCACACTTACCTTGCAAGGCAGCTGGATTCACAAGATCACACCAGAATCCATCTTGTCAGGCTTCAAGTTATGCACTTGTGGCCAAACCGACAGTGGTTTGGACCAATCAGCGTCCTATGTGGAACTACTGCCAGCTATGGGCGGGGTTTAGGTGTGACGACAGCGAGAAGTTCGGCTGTGATAGATGGTGATAGACAGATGGTTCATCCAATCACCTGCCAAGTATTTTTGGAAAGTGTCTGCCCTTTTCCAAACAGTTTTCAAGGACGACTTCTCAGATGGTTCTGTGTAACAAACCATCTGGCGCGTCAGGTTACAGCCACACATAACGTGATGAATGACATGGAATAAAGATGTCGTGTGGGTAATCTAGTAATGACTGATTGCTTGTCTAAGTGGGTAGGTGGACAGAGAGCATTCATATATACACAGTATGAAACATATTGCATATTACAGTGGTAGTCACGTATGTATACATGTGGATAAAAAAAACATATTACTAGACATGAATTGACCACAAACCCACAGCAACCTGCATTTAGGCAAGACATCTTATAAAGGGAGACTGATTTTTTTCTTTTTGTCTTCTTCATCTCTCCATCTTTTCCTTCTCTGACATTAGTCTCACCTGGGAGAGCGGGAAGAAGAGCAGGATAGAAGCGTCTGTATTTTAACTAGGTCAGATCCTGCAGCAACAGGCTCACAGAGAGATCAGAAATCTTTTTTTTTTCGATTTAATTTCAACTAGAGTCTAAAAAAAAAATGTACAACTGCACATATGCTGTGCGAGTAATGATTTTAATGATGCTTTTTTCATCTTTTACGTCTGAAAAAGGCAACCCATGAACATGAATGTGGATCAAAGCACAAAACTGTGTAGATGCTCTTTCATCAATATGTTCTGTTATGCATTTGGACCCTTTAGCTTGATGCAGCACATGTCATAAATGTTGACATTTCTTATCATCTTGAGGTTTGGTATAAGTTACGGCTAGTTATGGCATCACATGTATTAAATGGTGTTTCGATCCTGAATTTGAGTATTTGTTTGTCGGTGTTTTATTAAAAAACTGGATGAAGCATGATTTAATTGTATTTTTAGATAGATTTTTAGATATGAGCATCCACAGCTAGTACCGTATACTGTTGTACATAAATAACATATGAAGAAATTCTTCAGACTCCTGTTGATAGTGTGAATCATTCAAAAAGATTTGATTGGCCCAACCAAATATTCAATGGCCATAGAAAAAGTCTTTGGTCAGAGGGGATGTGAAGACAGTCAGGCTTCAGGCTGCACTGCTGCACTTAACAAAGTCAGGGTCCCTGACAAAAGCACTGGCAAAATAACTGGAGTTGGTCCACAGGCGCTGCTCTGCGGCCGCCCACTGCTCCTAGTGTGTGTGTATAGGATGGGTCAAATGCAGAGGATCAATTTCCCCCACGGATCATATATTAAGTTCCTCTTAATTAAGTTCTTCTTCTTCTTCTTGTTTTTTTTTCTTCTTCTTCTCCTTTTTCATCTTCTTCTGCCTCTTCTGCTTCTTCTTAAAAGCACAGCAGATCTTGGCGTCCTCAGTTCAAAGCCACTGGTAGGTTGGACGCTGTTTGGCAGCCTGGCCGTGTTTGTGCTCTGGGGAATCAAGCAACTCAAAACATTCTGTAGACTCGTGTTTTGGCAGTTACAGCCCCCAGGCTGTTCTGCGGGTACAGGAGGAGGCATACTGCACACACACACACACACACACACACACCATCCCTTTTTTACTATTCTTGTCAGAGCAAAATTAGAGTTGCTGTCAGAGTCCAAAGCGCTTCTGGCTCAAAACACACACACGCACGCACACACAGTGAGATGTTAATGTCCGTCGGTGTCTTTGCCCGAAACTAGAACTGTCAGAGAAGCTTTAATTGGCAGCCTAAATGATGGCACATGTACTTCTATTCTCCTGAAAATGGCACTTGACTGACTGCTCAACATGTATAGTTTCTATTTTTCTGCAAGGACACTTGAGTGAGTCAAAGGATACTGACACACATTCAGCTGAACAGAAGAAAATAAAGCAGTTTTAATGCTTTGAAATGAGCAGGCTGTTTGCTGCTAAAAACAGCCTTTAGTAGGTATATTGTATTAGTGTAGCTCAGGTATAATGTAGTATAGTTATTAAAAATAGGTATTAATATGTTATAATAAGGGTATTTTGTTATTACTGTATATTGACTATCACTGTATCAGCTAGGCAATGTGTTACCCTGCCATTTCAACCCATATTGATGGGCCTACATTTTGACAAGCTCTAACAATAACTGTCATTATGTGAACTAGCAGCAGTACATATAAAAACCGTCCTCTTCTTCCCTCCACATAACAAACTCAACAGGTGTCAAGCTGTCCCGTTGTGTTAGCTTGTTCAGTGTTTTTTTAATTGTGGTGTTGGAGTGCAGAGGGGGGGCTGCCTATTTCCTTGCCTCACACTGTGTTTCTTTTTCTGCTGCAGAGAAATAAGGAGACTGGTCTAAGGAATGCAAAAGAGACCTTTATCCTTTGTTTTGTTCTCTAGCCACAGACCCCATGTTGGCTCTTTGTAACAGTACAGAGCCTCAGTGCCTGTGTCAAAAGGGTCCTTTTTAATTTAGTTGTGTTTGTGCATTCATGTACACAAGCCACATGTCTGTGTGTGTGCTGCAGCCTAGAGCTGAAGCATTTAGTTGACTCGATTTAACTATTTTTATAGTTTTAAGTCATTTTTAAAGCAAAAAATCCAAACATTCTCTGGTATTAGCTGTTCAAGAAGGATGCTAAGTCAGAGTTGTGAGTAAGAGAGAGCAGTCTGAATGTTGTCTGTGTTGTTGTGTAATATCAACCTGACTGTCCTCAAGCTGCCTTGTTATCTTTCTTCTTTCTGAGCAGCTCTCACACTCTCCTCTAATCTCTCATACTCACATATATTGCTAATTCCTTTTCTTTCTTTCTTGGCTTTGTTGCTTGTGCAATCTTTTCCTCCTTTGTTGCCACTAGTTGTATTATTCTCTTCTTCACTTTTTCTTCCTCTCCATCTGTACCGTCTTCCATGACGACTATTACCCAACATATCACTCGCTCTGCTCTCTCTCCTCTCTGATTATTTCTTCACCTGCCCTCCTCCTTCACGCTGATGTGTGTTTCAGCTGTTCAGTCATGCTGACATAAGGCCTTGTTCTTGTACCACATTTGAGCCGCTGACGAGTGCAACTAGATGGAGCGGGACACATGACCTTTGACCAGTCACCCTTTCACCCCTCTAGCCCTCAGACCCCATGTGTGTGAACTTTAGACCATTCCCACAGTGATGGTATTTACTAAAGGAGTAATCCACCCCAAAACTGAATTTACAAGTGTTAACCGCATTATTTAGAACAAGTTAAGGCTCCAAATGACCTAACATTATAATTTTGCAAGATATTTGGATGGATATTGTGGGGATATAAACATTGCTCAACACATAAAGCACGGCATAATGTTTGAACCTTTGAACCCTGTGCTGTTTTTGCTTGGTTTTCATTCTCGTTATTTACAGGATTATGACATACAGTATACACTTCATAGCTTTGCGTGCCATATTTTATTATTTTTAGGATAAGTTTGGTTATCATGGACGTACAGATAACAGACAACAGTCACCTGATTACTTCAGATTCAAAGAAAACATGTAAACAATGAGGCAAGATCTGAACTTATAAGGAACTTTTTAAATTAAGTAGATTTCTGAAAAATAATACAGTATTGGAGAGTACTTTGTAGTTATAATATTATAAAGAAATGTTTCTTTTTTTTACGGGTCAGTGTCTGTAATGTGTTTGTAAACTCATCATATACTCTTTCTTTCTCTCCCTCCTCCTTCTCTCTCTTCGCCTCTCATTCTCTCCCGTCATTGTCCAGGGCAGCGAGGAAGAGCGGGTTTGTCCGGTCATCATGTGCACGCGGGCCTATCCTGACCCCGTCCCTGAGTGCCAGCTGTTCCCCGGAGAGGTGGAGGAGCCTGAGGAGGAGGTGGCAGACGAGGGCAGGGAGAGGGAATCAGACAGAGACAGTGCTGTGGAGAGCACACAAGGGTCAGACACCTCAGAGGGGCTGACCAGACCAGGGGACAAGGAAGACGCACTGGGGGACCTCTTCTTCCCCGGGGAGAAGTAAGCACTGCTCCATCTTTTGTTACTTCTTGTTTTTATGTCTTTCTCACTGTCTATAAATCTCCGGTCCACATTCAGATGATGCCCCTTTTATACCTGATCTATGTACAGTAGAGACCTTCTCTCAAGGGGACACATGTCTTTCACCACCCAAAATGAAGATGATGACCACAGAATTATTGCTGCATAATAAGTATTATACCAACCTCTCCATATTTTTCCTGGTATGGTTTAGGTGTGGACAGACTAGCATCTCAGTGACCTCTGACCTATCCTCGGCTTCTCTCAACGAGGAGCAGTTTGAGGACTACGGAGAAGGGGAAGAACCAGACTACACTCCCAGCAGCCCCAGTCCAGACGACGAGACTCGTACCAACGGGTACTCTGACCTCGGCTCATCTGTTCCCTCTAGGTAAGAGAGCGTTAGAAAGATAAACATTGTGAAACATTGTTCCTCATCTTTGCACTCAGAATGGGGTATTTATTAATAGAATTTTGGTACCAACCCTCAGTATTGTGTTGGCAACACTATTGAACAATTTAAAATTATACTCAGCTCTTGTTGCCCTTTTGAGCCTATGATCATTTTAAATAAATAAACACTGTTATTCGAGGAGTGTCCACAGTGTTTTGTTAATGGAGTTATGCTTGAAGTGATGATGACCTCATCATCATAAAATAATCAATATACATGTACATGAAAAATAAACCTTGACAGAAAAAAAAGAAAAATAGACACTGTTTTACCCAATATATTCCATATATTCAATGAGTGGGGCTGCTATATGTGGTGTGACGACCACAATAGAAGTCGAACATTTCAATATTAAAACACACGTTAGAGACTCTCAAGCTTTGCTAAACTCTGTGTCAAACTCCTAATGTTTTTGCTTTTTACCTAAATTTACCTGAGCTTGTTTCAACAGTAATAGGAAGAACGCACATGCTAATTGAGTAGCTGACTGGGTGACAGACTAATTACCTTGTGTACTGATGACCTACTTTAAAATCAGTATCTTGTTGTTTTGGGTGTGACAGGGACTGGTGTGGAAATACACAGTACAGACAGACCGCAAGGTCAATCTAATTACCGCGCAAATAACCTTCATTAACCTATGAAGTTACATATATATACACACACACACACGGGTACCATTGTGCTACTGGGTGCATATAATTATACATTTCAGTTTTCCAGTCCTAGGTGTCTGTGCTGTTTCTCGAAGGTAAAGTCATGATGAGGCAAAAATGTATGCACTGACCAGTTTCAGTAGCTTCAACTCTCTTTCATTTTATGCACTTAAGGCTCCACTCTGCAAGCTCCAGAATCATTACCTGACTCATATTATTCTTGACTGTAGAAGTGTAGCTTAGGAGCTTTTGCCCTTAAGGCCATATTAATATTCATCAAAGGCCTGTATTTAATGGGATTAAGTCTCCTGGCTGATAGACTGGCAGTACTGCTCCATGCTCCATCCACGCATACCAAGCAGACAAAACTCACCAAATGGAGCTGGCATGTAGATTTAAATTCAAAATGAGGCCTGAATTTAGAAAAAGCATGGGAAAGATGTTCAAATAACTACAGTACAAAGGAGGTTGAAGGTACATAATTTTGGTAAAGTGCCTCCTAAACCAAACATTTTGCTGATTGTTGAGCTGAGAGGAAGGTTTTAAGGTTTAAACTCAACTGTGTTCACTTTCAAAGCATAAACAGACATCCTGAAGAAAATAATGAGAACACACTCTGTTCACACATGCACGTGTAATCAAAGCAAGTTCGCTTTTCATGTATTAGCAGATGCCAACTTTATTTCTATACTTTGTGTGTGTGTGTGTGTGTGTGTGTGTGTGTGTGTGTTTACAGTGCGGGTCAGACTCCTCGTAAGGTGCGTCAGCATTACACCGGTGAGCTGATGGATGTCTACTGTTCTCAGTGCAGCAAAAAGGTCAACCTGCTGAATGACCTGGAGGCTCGCCTCAAAAACCTCAAGGCTAACAGGTAGGACACACATATGCATACAAACACACACACACACAACACAGTGTTACATAGGATCCACACTCACCAGATGCCAGTTACTAGTACAACTCCATAAAGCTCGCCTGGCACACAGCAACTTTATAAGCCAGGAAATATTTAAATTTTAAATAGCTTTCATCCCTTTCCTGCCCTCAAACCTTATTCTGCTGACCACCATACTTCTGTTGTTCCTGCTAGTTTTATTTAAACTTAATAGTAACTCTACCGTACATGGTAAAATATAGGAGCCACACAATATTCACAATATCATTGAAAACAGGTAGGGTGACCTATTTCTGTGAAAAAAAATGTGTTTATTGTACTGGCAGGTGATTTTACACACAACAATGGTACATTGAAAGACAGTAACATAATAATTATACATGACAAGAACTATACACCGCGCTGTTGTGTTGAAGATACACACAAAGGGCTTTGAAGTGTAATGGTCCACTCACATTGGACTGGTGAGGCTGACTCAGGAGTCACTGTTTGCTTTGTGGGCTGTTTTTTTAGTAAAATTGCTCAAGAGTGATGTGATACTGTTACAGAGGCGTTAAAAGTGTAACCTCCCCCTGTTTCATGCATGAACAAGTACATCATCATTCACACGGACACACACACAGAGAGACACGCACGCAAACATTAATTGATTCTTACGTGAGGCTGTCACTCCTGCGCTTACCTCATCAGGCATTGTAATAGGGAATCTATTAATGGAAACATAATCAGGGTGACCATTAATAGCTGTGCAGTCTACCTGCAAACACAAATGCACACCTACACACATGCAGACACAGAGTCATTTGAAAACACTACATTTTGTGGAATAATGATCTTGAACATTGTGTGGATTGTGGAGTCATCTTTTCTTCTTTACCTGCTGACTCTGCAGGACTTCTCCCTGGCTCTGTTATCCAACATGGCTCTCCTAATTAGACCCATGCCTTCCCCTTATGAATAATGTAGTAAGAACAGGGCAGAAAGAAATAGTTATAGAGGAAAAGAGCAAGAGTGAGTGAGGGAGATGAAAATAAATGAAAATATATAGATTGGAGAAATGAGCACATACAGTACAGTAGTAGTACAGTAGAAAGTGTGAATAGGATGGGGTGGGAATGGATTTTGATGAATAAGAAGGATAAACACATGTAGCAGGTCATGTGGACAGACATGAAAATGTAAAACAAGGCACCATATAGATCCAAAAGGACAAAATGGATAAAGAATGGACAGAGGAAGGAGTTTTTGCCACTAAGCAGCGTACAGTATTTAAAGGATTACTTGTGCGTGTAAGGCTATTTTACACACAATTCATTAAATTAAATTGGCCACATTGAAGCATGGGTGAAATTAGTGGGTGGAGTTTGGTTCATTTGAAAATGGGTCATAGATGAGGTAGACATACATACATACATTCAAGTCAATGCAGTATGTGGTATTCATGCTATTTTTAAGCCACATGGAGTAAATGTTCATTTTAAACCCATGTGGTTAGTCCTTCATGTTAAATGTATTGTGTCTACTATATCCCACTGTGCTTTAACTATTGGAAACTTCATTACATTTCACTTTTGCAAGAAAACTGTTTCGATTTTTATATATACTGTTTTTTTTTAATTAAGTGGAGGAAATGGGATTTACAGCAGATAGAAATAAACATTGTTCAAATATAATGTAAACAAAAGTCTTTCCAAACAAAGATACATGAATGAAAAGTAAAAACTGAATAAAATAACACAAAGAAAAGATACAAAGAAACTCAACAAGCCAAAAGTTCATAGATTAAAAGTTTATTCTGCTGGAATAAATTCTGCTGTACAATTTGTCCCTCTGCACCTCTTCAAAGAGGACATTAGATTTAGCTGCAGGGGAATAGTTGTATCTGTCAGGATTATACTGTATGTGTAAAACTTTGCTTTAACTGAGTGTTGAGAGGATCCTCCTTCAGCCCTTCAGACATCTTTCTCTGTGTTTTGAACTTCCAAAATCTTTAGGACTTAACAATATATTTAGAACTGTGATCATTTTTGTATTTGCACAGAATAGATTGTTTATATAACATTTGTGTTCTTGTACCTTTCAGCCCTGATTTTGTATATTCTGCTATATTAATTCAGCCATTTTATGTCTACATGCGCTCTCGTCTGCCTGACCCTACAGTATGCTTGCTCATTTTTGTTAATCCAGTTGGAAGCCCGCCACAGACAGACACACGAGATTGTAGAGAGTCTTTTGGCTTTTGTCCCCCTGAGACAGTTGCTGAGCTAACAGAAACCCCGCTCACTGAACCAGGACTGAAATTGTATTATCATTGACAGGTCCTTCAGCATTTCTTTCTCTTCCTCTTTGCAACAGATCTGACATACTGAATAGCCCAAATCTTAATTGCCATCAGCAGTCAGTTGCAGTGCGTTGTTCAGCTGCGAGTCTAGACATATCCGTGGCAATTCACTCGTGGCAGTTGTCTGACATTTTGTTTTTCTCTTTGCAGCCCCAACAGGAAAATCTCCAGCACTGCTTTTGGAAGGTAGGCAACTCACCTGTGTATGTGTGTTCAAGCGTGTGCTTGTCCTTCTATCTTTGTGAGAGCCAGTTTGAGTTTAAAACCATTGTAGTGAGGACATTTTGGCTGGTTCTCACTACCTCAAAGGACTGTTTAAAGGTTAAGATTTGGTTTTAAGGTTAAGGTTAGAATAACGTTTAGGTTAGGATTAGTGTAAATTGGGGTTAAGTGTTAAGTTGTGGTGGTTAGGGTTAGGGTTAGGGGCTAGGGAATACATTGTGTCAATGACGGTTCTCACAAGTATGGAAAGACAAATGTGTGTATGTGTTTCTACAGGGAGGGTCACTCACTTGTAGACTGTGTGTTTGTGCATTATACAGCCTTTACGGCACGTGTTTGCTCTATTTGTTGACATAGGCGCACACACACACACAGTGAGATTAGCAATTACTGCTTCCTTGTCACTCAGCTGTCCATTGTACCTACTATAACAGCCAGTTAATTACAAATTGGTTATTCTGAGAAAATACAGGACGTGCGTAATCGAGTGTGCTGTTTTTATTGTTCCAGACTTGAGAAAAAGAGTTTGAGCGTCAGCTTTTTCAGTGGCAACCATGTATCTGTCTACATGGCCTGTTGGTCTGTACCGGGTGAACTGTTTTGAATCTAGGCCTTTGTCCTATTTCCACCCACAGTAACTGAGTTATAGTGGCAGAGTGAAAATGGCCTGTCAGACCTGATCTATGTATGCAATATAAGGTTTGGCTCTCTCTCCTTTTCCCCCAGTACAGTCCTCTCTGTCTGCTGTGATTACTTCTTCCACTTTATTGCTCTCTTTATCTGTTTCTCCTCTCTGTTTCCTCTTGTTTTCATTTGTCTCCTCTCTAAATTACTAATCTCAGTAATGGAGCAAAAGCTTACTGTTCTCAAGTTATTCCATCAGTGAAAGAGGGGGCAGCTGTGGTCACATCACGGCATAAGTGTCACACTTGAGTGTGTGTCACATGTCACAGACATACGCACACCTGTGTAGGTGTCTTTGTGAGGCTGCTGTAAGAAAGTGTGTGTGCTACTTTTAATTCTGTTAGCACCAGCCTCTCTGCTTGGCACTGTCAGGCTTATAGTCCTGTATCATCTATTTTACCTTGCAGCAGTATCACTGCAGGACAGGGACACTTTGTTTCGCATATGCAAACACTCAGAACCAGCTGGTTCTCACCTGGATCTATTCCCAGCAGATTCCTCCTCTTCAGTTTGTGTATCTCTGCTGTGTCTCTGTGTTTGAGCAGGCAGCTGCTGCACAACAGCAACTTGAGCAGCAGCAACGGCAGTACAGAGGACCTTTTCCGAGACAGCATCGACTCCTGTGATATCGACATCAATGAGAAGGTATGAATGTGCTTGTGTCAGTTTGTGTTGTGCTGTTTGTTTGTCCATATGTTGATCTGTGTCAACAGACCTTTATTTAACTAAGCTCTTCTAAGCACTGAACCCATGCTCGTGGGAAGTAATAATAACTCTGAATGTTGTGGCTACTGAAAACTTAAGATTAAATATTGCTCACCTCCAGGATTTTTTGCACTTTTAGCAGTAAAATCATAGAGAGTGAAGGGATGTTCCTGTTGGATGTACAATTTAAGTTGAGAATGTTAATTCTTATGATGAGCCCTGTCAGGATTCCTCTCACTGTATATGAATTTCATGATTTTCAAAGCTTTGAAACCTTGTGTACTGCATAACTAGTTTTGGGAAGCATGAAAAATGTTGTTATCTAGTGTCAATACAGACATTATGAAGTGTTTAGTAAATGCTCTGTTTTGATCAGGTGAGTTTTCTGGAGAAGAAGGTAGCAGAACTCGAGAATGAGATTTTGATGAATGGTGATCTCAAGTCCAAGCTGAAGCAGGACAACACACAACTAGTCCACAGGTACAGTCAGAAAACTGGGTTTTATTTTAGCACTAATAAATGAGCATCTCACTGAAAAAATAACGCTAAGCCAGCTCACCTATTATACTGTATCAAAAAAAAGAAATTGTGTGATTTGTTCATCATGGCAGGGTTCATGAGCTGGAGGAGCAGCTGAAAGACCAGGAGACACGTGCAGAGCAAAATATGCAGGAGGAGCTAAGACGACACCGAGAGGCCTACAGCAAGATGGAGAGAGACAAAAACACACAGATTGAGCTTCTGACCAACCGGTGAGAAATACACACAAACAATTCTGTTAGTTTTATATGTTTGTATGAATCCATCCATGAAAATGTATTCTGTATATGTATTATGTATAATCTGAAAGTGAGATACAGTTTAGCTGATGGGTTTTTAATGTAAGAGAACTGGACTATACTGCGTCGCTCTTAAATCCCCTGGTGATGGAATTGAGATGTCTGCCTGTTAAGAGAAAATGCAGAATGTAAAATGCTAAACAGCACCCAGAGATTCCTGCTGAGGTTAGTCAGTTGCCTCTAGACCTGTATACATATACGTATGGTGGATGTCTAAAACAGTGCCTTATCTGAAAGTGGGGCGCACTAAAAATACAGTGACAAGCAATGATTTTATGTTTTTAGAGTTAAGCAGGTGGAGGATGACAACAGTCAGATGTCTATTAACATGAGCCGGCTCAAGTCACAAACAGAGAAACTGGATGAGGTATGTTTACTTTTTGTTTTTCTCTGTATGTTTGCTTCCTTTCATCATGTTTGCCTTTTCTTTATTCTGTCTTTACCTTTACACTGAACACACCCAGCGGATGCTGTTATCTGGAGCAACTCTCCTTTTGACTGTCTCTGTTTCTCTTTCTAACATACAAGGCCTTTGTATTTTCCATATCGCATCCCATTTGTCACCACAGTCCTGCTGTCCCTTTCAAAAACAGCAGCAGTTTCCTTAATAGTCAAATAATGATCAACATGTGTGCACACACAGATGAAAATAATGAGTGACTGTAATTTTATTTTCATGATGAAGTGTTAGAAACACTTTAGGTGTTGAACCACACCTCTGTTTTAAGAAACATACCAATGTAAATAACACCAAACCAGATAGTTGTGAAAATAAAAATGTATGACCAGGGTCGCCACAGAAAATAGAAAACTTTACTCTATATACTAATACTTGTATGTGGATTTATTTATTTATTTATTTATTTTTGTGTAGTTAGATACAATATGTGTGTCTTTGTGGGTTTTCCTTGTCTGATTCGACATAACTGAAACACAGAAATAAGACAAAACACTTTATACCTGTGTTTGTACGTCTGTTTACGCTCAGGAGAAGCAAAGAATGACAGACAAGCTGGAGGACACCAGTTTGCGCCTGAAGGATGAGATGGACCTCTACAGGAAGATGATGGACAAACTGAGACAGAACAGACACCAGTTCCAGAAAGAGAAGGAAGCCATGCAGGAGGTGGGAGGGATTATTTTATGCACTCAGACACGTTTAAACACACAGAGTTGTTTCTGTTCTACTGCTCACTCTGTTACCTCTTTCTCTTTCACTCCTCTCTTCCTCACTGCAGTTATGTCAGCTGATATACTTCACTTACATTATATAACATTGTTCATCTGTCCTTTCTCTTGTGTAGCTGATAGAGGACTTGCGTCGAGAGCTGGAGCATTTGCAGCTCTTCAAGCTGGAGGCAGAGAGGCCTGGCCGCAGCCGCAGCTCTTCCTCTAGCCTGTCAGACTTCAACAGCAGGACCAGGGAGGTGGAGCTGGAGCACGAGGTCAAGAGGCTCAAGCAGGTACTGATGAAAGGCTCTCTTACTTAATACTTTATTGTGCATGGTCAGCTCAGTAAGTATTGTAGCTAGTGGTTTTCATGGATGTCTGTATAGAGTGTGCTTTAATAGATGATCACAAGACTCTTTCACATAAATGTCAGAGAATGGGTTGCAAAATGGCACCTGTTGTTATATATGTTTTATAAAATCTATTGGTGTTTGTACAACTGCTAGTCTCCACGGATGCTCTCACACAAGACGTGGATCTTAACTTGAGACAGTAATAACACCAAATCAGATTTTTTTGTGCTGTCGTGGTGAGATAATGCCCATTCGAGGATTGGCTCGGATGCAGTGAGATGTACAAGATGCAGAGACATGCAAAATCTCAAAGTGAACTTCATAATTACACAGTTACAGATTGAATGCTGCATAAGATGTATGAATATTTAATTTCTTACTATATTTATTACTTTCCATGGATGATGCGATGAAAGCAGCTGCAGAAGTGTCTTTGCTGTTTTTATTTATTTCAAACATGGAAGAAATTACTCTTTTTTTTTTTTAATTGATCCTACAGGTTGATTTTACATATCATAAGTTTTTTTAAATATATTTTTCAACCATTAAAAAATGATGCTCATGTTTGACTGAGCATCATGCTACTTACTGTAAGACTCTAACTCCCTCTCAGTCCCTGCAGGGATTTGTAATCATCATAATAAATGCAAACTCAGCTAATCCCAGCATCATTTGTAAGAATAATCATTTTAAAAACAATGTCCAAATTAGAGCCATGTAGTTAAACAAGCCATTGAATGATTTTTCAGAAAAATGGCACAGTTGCAGTACAGAAACACAATGCTTGTACACTTGTCTTTTTTATGTTATAACTAGGTCTGAAGCTCCTGAGAAAAAATGCTTGCAGAATGACGCGGATGGGTTTACATGATGCTAAATGTAACTTGAGTTATGTTTATTTTTACCTTGCTCTAAACAAGAAGCATTATCGGTTGATCCTGAGGATTTGGTTTATGTACTGTCGAAGGAATATTAATGATGATACTTATATGGTGCCACCACTGTCAGAGTGTTGATACAGTGGTGGCTGCAGATGTTAGCGCCTGGGGCACTCATTGAAACAGGGTGCGTTTAGGCAGAATATGATACATTATCTGTGGTAACATCATGGTCTATTACATTATCTTTTCTCATCCCCCATAAAATCCTTTTTTAAAAGCATATCCTGACATGATGTACTGATAGTTTGGTAATGGAGTCCAGCGGAGCTAAAAGCAGCTACATCACAATTTATGAGAGTACTAGCTGCCGCATACATCTCTTCTTTATACACAAACTCTGAAAATGGTGTTCTTTAGTTCCAATAACTGTGACATTTGGCTCTACGTATCTGGCTGCCAGAGTTAGAAGCTCAAATGTTGTATTACTGTTTCCAGTCTCTGGAAAGTGTGCAGCACTGGTGCAAAGTAAACATTATAGAGAAGGAAGTGAATAGTCAGATGTCCTCTATGATAAGGCAAGTAAAAGTGTTAATGCTCTTTGAAATTGTATTAGAAGGCTGTGTCTGACTCATACTCATGACTTGTAAGTGATATGCATCAGAAATTATACTTCAGTGCAGGCAAGGGGAATCATAATTATGGTTTTATACCAGCTTCAATCTGCAGATATTTATATCTTTCTTTATATTAACTCAGCTACTTCCTTTTAGATTTTGAACAATTCATATTTGATTGTCTGTGGTTTGGACGAATAATGTAGATTTGTGTAGGTGCCTTGATCAAGAGAATACTTCCCTGTAGCGTCCTTGACAAGGACAAACTCACTATCTCATGCCTGCCTGTGCACCTCTGTAAATGTCTGTATGTGTGTGTGTGTGTGTCCAGCGATTTGTGTCCCAGGATTTTCTTCCCCCTGAATTCCAGCACCTGGTGTTGTCTGGGGCGCTGCTCCGTCCTGGTCTGATGGTAAAATTGCTTCTGTGACTTTGACCTCCTGATTAACCACTAATCACAATGGAGTAGAGTGAACTTGCCCAAGCTGAACTGGGGTCAGTGCTGCAATTCCCTTACTAATGGTAAAGTATAGATCAAGGGAAGCGCAAACTCACCTCTCGTCGGCACGCAAGGGCAACTTCATAATGGAGCTTTCATAACCCACCAGACAATGCAGGGGAGCAGTTTGTTCTGTAACACGCATAACCCATGTTACGTCCTGTAGGTGTTGCCAGAATAGATGTGCATTGCTGTGTTTGATTCTGGTTGAGGCACCAAGTGCAGTGTTTTGTTGTATGGGTTGAGTGAGGCTTGAGTAGTGGCCATTTTTTTTAAAAAGCATTATCATTACTGATACACTTGTGTGGTCCAGATACTTATCTCTCTCTCTTCCCTCGACTATCTCCTCTACCTCCCACCCCGATTCTGTATTTTAGGAGAACCAGCGGCTTAGGGAGCAGAACGATGAGCTGAACGGTCAGATCCTCAGCCTCAGCCTATACGAAGCCAAGAACCTGTTCGCCACGCAGACCAAGGCCCAGTCTCTGGCTGCTGAGATAGATAATGCCTCCAGAGACCAGGTAAAGTCATTACAATGTGCAGACTGTATGTACACAGAGAATGAAATGCTGTACCGTTAGTTATTCCTCTTCATCACAAAGAACATGGCCAGTATATTTAACTTCTTGAGCCACTCTGTGACAGCATTGTTATCATTGTCTGTTCTGCAAACTAACAAGCTTTTTAAATGGATTTCATCTGGATAAGTTACATAGAATAGATAGAGCGTGAGTGTATTTCTAGGGCGTATCACAGCATGACAGTGTTCTAGATATTACATTATTCTAGATTTGAATCTATTATGCATAATATGGAGGTCATCACCATAACCATTTCTCACACATAAGCGACCATTAGCATAGAAATAAACTGTCCAAACTGAATAACTTAGCACTATGAAATACCTATAGAAACATTTGATGACTTGATAAACTGACATACCACTATCTCGCAGTTAATGGAAGCCCTGAAGGAGCAGGAGGAGATCAACTTACGCCTGCGACAGTACATGGACAAAATCATCCTGTCCATCCTGGATCACAACCCCTCCATCCTGGAGATCAAGAACTAGCAGTGACTCAACTGGAATGAGAGTCGCTCTTGACCTCGGGAGACTGAGGATCATTCCAGTTGTTTTATTAGAACCTGCAACCCGAGTCAGGAACCTGTACAGGAAAGCAAAGGAAACCAGTGGCAGTCTTGAAAACTGGAACACTTTTAACTAGACACACATCTCCCCCTGCTGTTTGTGGGGTGAAATGAACTTCTTTTGCAGACAGGGTAGAAGGGGTACGATGAACTAAAGGGAGTTTTCTCAGCCAGTGATTGCTCACTGACTGAAGGTCATACTACTGTGACTCTTCAACTTGATCTACCCTGTTCTGTTTTTAATCTCTGTCTATGCTGTGAACTGAAATACTGTCACAACTTTGATCTCACAAGACAAAACTGGTGATTTCTTCTGGGAATGCTTTGAGGAATACACTGGACATTAGCATAAAAACTGGAACAATGTAACAAACTGTACACGTGTTTTTTCTGTATCCTGGTGTTATATTAGCTGTATTATCCACAGACACACAGTTTGGTATGGTGTACATTTTTAGAAAAGTACAGTGAGACAGATGTACAAGCTGGCAGGCAGACCGTAAACCCGACTCTGGGAGGCGTAAGGGCAGACCAGTCAAGTGTTGCCTGATCTGTAATCTGTCTTATCTGTCATGTAGGTGTTCTCTGAAGAATGCATGTTGGTGACGCATTTGGACAGGCACGTTTTAAGAGAAGATTGAGACAAGTGGCAAAAGTGGTCAGAGAAAGAAAACAAGAAGAAGCCCTTTAAGATTTTAAGGTAGAAAGAAAGACAAAACACCTCTTCCCTAAAGAGGTGGGGGAGTCAGATAATGGACCATGTATGCTGGTAAAGGAGGGTTTTAGTGAAGTCGGTGAGTGTTCATTGAAAGTGATGATTTTTGTTTACTCTTGAGAACATGTCTTCCAGGAACCATGCAACAGCACATGCAGAGTCAATCAGTTCAACAGTGAATATATTTTCACTGAGAAATGGCCCTTAGTTGGTTCAGATGAACAGTAGAGTGTCACTTTATGGAGCAGAAGCTGCAACCAAGGAGTGTCTTTAAACTGTAACTTCCGTGGATGCTATTTGCTAGCGTAGCATAAGCTTGGAAAGGTACACTGTTGTTAGCAATAGACCCAATGATGTTGCACAGAAATGTAATGATATGCTATGAATGTACAGGATGTGTTGTGGATTTACGTTGGTGTGACTGCACCGAGGTATTTCAGTAGCCAGTGTAACATGGTTTACTGAATCATCTCTCTATGTCTCAATGAAATCGCCTCAGATACTGGATGTGAGCATGCACAGGAGACTCACTTTTTGGTACAAAAGTCAACATTAGCAATCTCATTGAAGCCTACAGGTTGCAGATTGTAATTAAAGCCCCATTGGCTCTCGGAAACTCTCTAATACTGTAAATATCATGAATGTACATCTTGATATTTTGCTCTGTGTGGCCAAAAAAAAAAAGGCTTTTATTTGAATTTAAATCTCTGTAATTGGTTAAGATATGCTGTAACACATGTACAGTATTCAGTACTGTAATGAAGAGGGCATTGTTTTGAGATGGGAAAACAATTACAATCTGCTGTATTACGTAATAATTCTAAACTTGAGTTTTGCTTCCTTGCACAAGAAAAAAAAAACCCCTTTTTGTTTCCTTTTGCATGGTTCACATTTTCTTCTGTCTGTGCCTTTTGAGGACATTTTTCAAGATGATGTTGCTATAGATTTAAACAGTTTTTCAAGGTACGTTCTATGTCTATGTCTGACATATTTTCTTGACTTGTAAATGTTGTAATTATATAGTGATAATTTGTATTCATGTGCCACTCACCACTCTTTTTCAGATTGATACTAAGATATCTATTTTATACAGTTTTATCAGGAAAGAACTTGTGATTGTGTCCTATTAGTAAAAACAGCATAGCACAAAGCATTATATGGTACGCAGGCAAGGTTAGCATTTTGGGAGCATTTTGTCAATCTAATAATTGTATGATGCTATGGGGAATGCTTTGTTGCATTTCTTAATTTTTTTCACAGAAAGTCCATTGCTTTTCAATTTGCTTTAAACTGGCTTTTTTTATATGGTTGTAAACTGTCTTCCTAACTTAAACTAAATGGTGAGCATTATGAGCAATATTAACTTATTTACCAATACCTGCTGATTTGTGTCTTGTTTTGCTTCACAAATCGTCTCACTCTACGGCTGCTCGTGCCATCCTAGGCTTGAAAAAAATAAAAGAGTACACTCAGCTATAAAATTAGTCACAAACTCATTTCTTGTAGCTCTTCAGTTATGAATTATTAGAGCTATCAAATATGTTGTAGTTACTATAAGCAGAACATGGCAATAAAAATGGCTTTGGCAGTGATGCTGTCTCATGAAATTTCTATCATTTTGATTAATGTTTATTTCTCCTCATTTCCATTTTTACAGTATAATATCATTTCTCAAACATTAAAACCACTTATTCTATTCTATACAGTGTACGCTGCTGATGTCTTAGCTGTCATTGTAATGTGCATGCTGTGCTGTAAATAAAAACATTTGTCCTGGCATGAAAATAACCCATTCCTATCAGGTTGCATGACTGATTTCAGATTGTGTATTCCACTGGCTTTCAGTGATTATGGCAAATGTAAGAGCACTCAGTCGTGATATTCATGCTCATGCTCCAAGGTTTAGGCAATATTCTTTTTTATTATGAATGTTCTTTTTATTACATCTCAGACATAACAGTCTAAACCCTTGGAAAAATATGATTCAAGCAAGGTAATCTTTTTTTAGAGATACAGTGTTACAGTTGCTGGGATGGTGAGGGATAGCAGTATAGAGGCATATCGCTGCAGTACAGACATAATGTAAAACATCTGAAAATGTTGTAGGGTTGTATACGACTGGAGAAAGATATAAGGAAGTACCCACAACTACTAAAATATGTGGACACCAGAAAAATACACATCTCATATCAAAATCATGGACATTAATATGCTCCATTCTTCTGGGAAGGCTTTCCCAGAGCTTCAAACTTGACAGCAGGGATTTGTTGCCATGCAATTCTTCCATAAGTGTTGTATGGGGCTGAGATCAGGCCAGGCAAGTTCCTTCAAGCCAGAAATCCTTCACTTTATGGACCTCACTTTGTGCGCTGAGGCACATGTTCAGCACAGCCGCCCCTTAGATCATATCAGCCAATTGTGCACTTTAATTTCCCTGTGGGATTAATAAAGTTGCTTTTTATTTGCTCTAATTTACTGTGTGAAAAAAACAGGACACGGCAAACAGCTAACAACAACAATAAAGGCAAACAGAAGCTGTGTAGCCATACATGATCATATTTTGGCGTGTGTACACGCATGTGGACGGAGGAGAAGTGGTTTATGCGAAGGAGACAACTTCAAAACTTACAAACAAATAAACAAACAAACAGAACTACATTTCAAAGACATCAGTGTTTGATACAGAAAACATACTGGTTGTAAAAACATTAAATACATCAGTTACGTGTTTTATGGCGCCACCTATCGTCTCCTCCTTGTTCCTACAATCATGATGAATTACCACCGGCGCTCCACGGAGGAGGTGTGCTTCAGCCCGCAGCACAGGTGAGATGTAGGTAAATTAAACCGAAGGCCACTTAGAATTAAGTGATGAATTAAAATCAAACGGAGCTGTTGTTTTCCCTCGGCTGTATCCGGTGTCTTGTTAGATCGGTGTTGCTTTGTCCCCAAACTGTCAACAACGCAACCTTAGCTGTCAATCATAACGCTAGCTAAGGCTGCTACAGCCGGTAGCCTAACGTTAGCTAACCTAGCTAACCTGGCACCGTGTTTTCATCGGGGGTGGGAAGGGAAAGGTAGTCAAATGTCTCACTGAAAGTCACTCACAACTGTAATTTTTGATCCATGTCAACTCCGGAAAAGGTAAAAAATACTGTTGCGAAAATTCAGGTTACGCATCAAAGTAGCTAAACGTTTAAGGTCAAGTGCCTGTGAAACATTAGTCCGACAAAACGTTAGAGTGTATTCTTCATGGGAACATGGCCTAATTTTTCTGTTGGACCGCACAATGGACGAGAATATAAAGTTTAAAAAAGTTTAAGTGCTTCACGTAGGTAAAGGCAGCAGAATGAGAGCTGGTAGTGGAACAAAACTAAAGAAACATGCTTCAAATAACACGCTGTTTAATATTGTAGTTACAATAAACGGTTTTATTTCTAACAGAGAGCTCACACTAAAAGTAGCCTATGTATGTGTGGCTCAGACATCAGTTTTATAAGTGGAGCTAAATTTCCAAACTTTCAGCAATTGCCCAAGATGACTTTCATTCAAAATCAGTTTTAGATACTGTAAATTTACTTTACTTTACACTTTACATTTACTTTTTTTTTTTGGAAGTATTTTTACAACTGCAAAAGTCCCATTATAAAGTTTTTTCAATTGATTTCCTCCATATAAAACATGGGAGTCTCAAGGATAATTTAATGATACCAAGTTTATCTTATGGCCGTTCATTTTAATTAAATCTGTCTAATTTATAAGAAATCGTGTTTAGTTTAGCAAATGTTTCAAATACTACAATACCCATAAGCCTCAGCCACTGTTGCTATGGAGGAGAAGCCTAACAGACACATGGATCACACTGCACTGTTGTCCATCACTGAATTCAAATGGATTTAATCTGCTGCATGTATGAACATGTTTCTACAAAGCAGACTGTTTACCTTCAGCTCATCGTTTGTGACACTCACACACTTGACAACAGCTTGTCAAGTGCATTGAAAATAGATTTTGGTAAATCAAACCATATGTTATAATACATGGAAAGAAATAGAAATTGAGGTTTACTTTAAGTAAATACATATTTTAAAAAGTATTCCAATGTGTATGTTACATTTACTGGTTTTGATATGACTTTGGGTTTTATTAATTTCATCAATACAATTAGATTTGTAAAGTATAAAGGGGGTCTAAGGTCAGGCCCTTTTGTACTTTCCATTAGGATTCATCCCCTGGGGACCATGACCAAATTTCATGGTAGAGATAATTCACTACTGACAAAAGTGTTGGATTTTAGCATTGTTTTAAACTAATAATCATAATAATACAGTGCAAATTATAAATTATATTTTCACTATTATGTACAGATATGAATACATTCCTAATATAAATATATGTTAATCGTGCCAGATAAGTGGAACAGGAAAAAGTAATTTCAAATTTGAAGTTGTTTTGTTTAATTTAACTATACATTATAGGTAACGCGATGCCCCAGAATGGTATGAACTTCACGGGTAGAAGAAGAGAAACACGTCGCAACACCTGTAGACCCAATGATCTGATGAATGGTCAGGTCCCAGGCACAGGTTTGGTTAATGGAGCTGTTGTTCACAATGACTTCCCAGCTGCTGCCACTAGAACCAGTGAGAGCACGCCAGCTGGCACACCGATCGGTACCAAACCACAATGCATGGTTAATGGTTATATTAATCATGGGTACAAGGGCAAGAGAACAAAAGCACCGCCTCCAAGGACATTCTGGAAACAAAGAAGCACAGTTTCAGCTGTCAATGATACCTCAACAGCTGGCAGGGTCAGCAGTGGAGGCACTTCAGGTGCTATCTTGGTAAATGAGGCCACCAGTCTAGACACTTTGCCCAGCTCTGACCAAATGGCACCAGAGCCCAGCCTGTCTGCAGTGGCGAAGAACCACAGAAGGAGGAGGAAATTCAGACATAAGAAGAGGTGTGCCACCTACCTGACATCTGCTTTGAGTGCAGAAAATGCAAATTTGTTCATAAGTACTCACCCCTGTCAGTTAAATCTCCCCTATGTGACTATTACAAGGTAGACAGCTGCATTGGTTAAATCAACAGACAGACAGATGGCTGAAAAATGTGTTTGAAACATTTCAGGTGTAGAGAGGATATGACTTCTAGAAGATGAAATACTACCTTTTTATGTTTTTGCTGGGCCTGTTTGAACTGACAGGGGAGAATATTGAATGCCTAAATCATTTGGACTAACTACTATCTCAAGAGCTGTGCAATTCAAATTAGTGCAGTGATGAAGGAATAGTTTAATATTCTGAGAAATATTTTTATTGGCTTTCTTGCTGAGAGTTAGATGAAAAGATTAATATCATTCTCATATCTGCCTGTTAAATATAAGGCTACAGCCAGCAGCCGGGTTAGCTTAGCATAAAGATTAGAAACAGCTAGGCCAGGACATAACCACCAGTTGTCGTTTTTTGCCGTTTGGTTATTGAACAGATTAAATAAGTGAGCTTTAGAGGTGCTAGCCAGTTTTCAGTCTTTATGCTAAGCTAAGCTAACCTGTTGCTGGCTGTGGACACATTTGAATGTGGTATCACTCTTGTTATCTAACACATGGCACGAAATGTCGAACTATCCCTGTAATAACTCTCACTGCTGCTGCTGACTAAATATTGAATAAGCTTATATATGCCAAAAAAAACAAGTACAGTGTCAGATAATCAAAAATAGAGAACATTTGGCTAACTCCTCTTATCAAAAAGCAGTCCCTATGTAAAGGAGAAATTTGCCTCATTATGTATCACTGACTATTTGTAATAATCTGACTACTTTCAAAGAGACACTGATTTGGCCTGTCCTGAGAACCCTTTACTCCCACTGATGCAACCACAAGGGGAAGAGGACTGGGAAACTGAGATCCAAGAGGTCAACGTCACCAACTGGGAAAAGATGTGTTTTGGGGTCCAACCTTATGGTAAATAAACAATTCAGTTCAAAATCAATTACCTCAATTCAATTTCCTTTCCCAGTACTGTATTGATACTTATATGCTGATGCTTGAAATTCATATACTAGTTAGTGTACATGTATTCATTAATAGTTAGGTTGTATAAATGAACTTGAAGGATACAGTACTTTCATGCAGGCAGGGGTTTCTGTGCTATTTTTGGAATTTAGGTCAGGCCAGGCACAGATGTTTTACTGGTTTTCTGTACCTCTTCCAGGTCCAGAAGACATGCTCCATTTTGCTTTGCGGGATTTGACCCTTCTGCAAAGGGACTCGGTTGACCCGCTGATGACAGCCAATTACAGACCTTCCGCTCACCACCCGCGCCCTGTGGAGTGGTTCTGCTACAACATTCCCACTGAGCCAGACCAGTTCGCAGACGCTGACTAGTAAGCCAGACATATGCTGCTGTGTTAGAGAAATAGTAGGAAATCAGTGTTCGTCAAAATTAACTGAGGAGTTCTGCTACGAATGTAGTTAGTCGTTAATGGCGTTGTGAAGATTTTCTGGTTGTTTGACCTAATTAGGGATCCTGGATCAATACACGTGTTTAGAATAATTGTTTAGTAAGAGATCAGCATCTTTCTTTTTCTCCTCATCTACAGCATTAGTGGAAGAAATGAAATTCAAAACTTACTCTAGGTTAGCTTCAAATCCGAATCTGTTCGTGCTATCATAGGTCAAAGATCGTAGGTTGCAGTCAGGTTGTTTTTTTATCTTAGGTTTTATTTTATATTTTAAATTCAGATTTTATATTTGTTTTATATTGCGATATATAAATTTATTAGTCTTTTGTGATCTTAAGGAATGATTTTAGTTAACTACCATGCTTTGCTGTTCTACCGCTTCACTTACTGTTTGTACTGGTAATGGTCATGCGTTTGCTGTTGCATTTCATGTTGACATGATTTTGCTAGTCTTTCAAGAACTGAAGTAATTTTATCTAAAGGTTTGTTTGTGTTTTAAAATGCCTGAAATGGGAATTCTGTTGCCATAAGAAGTTACTCTTTTGTGCTGTAAGGTCAGTTTTATTGTTTACAAATTGCACATGTTCACAGTAAGTACATGAAGTAACTATTTTAATTTGACTCTCATGAGACAGCCGGCCTAACCTAAGAAATTATGGTTTAATTATGTAACAACAACAAATCGTTATCTGCCTGTTCAGAGCCTCATTTTCATTTTTTTTACAATCACAATAAATTTTCTTCTAACTTGAGGTCAAACTTTGCATGTTTATCTCCACCAGTCCCTGCTCCAGTCAAAATAAGGTTCACATGTGTAGCAGGACACCGTCACTGCCATTTTACCACATTAACCAACTGATTTTCTCATCTTTTAGATCTTACTATCTGTTGTCATTGGAGATTTTTGAAGCAATGACAACTTTTGGCCACTAGATGGTAGAGTCGGTGTAACATTTAGTTTTCTCTGAGTTATTTCCACACACCTTTGGGAGTTCATTGGGTTCATTCCCAAGGACTTGGGAGACACAGGCATTTACTTGCATACTGTTTAACCCCATTTCTCCCAGTAGTTTCATTCAGAATGCAACTAAAGATGTAGTTGCAGGCAACTGTTACTGCAGTGATTAATGTCGATCTAATAATATTAAATCATTCATGTCCACAGACACCATGTCAATAATAGATTGAGGTTGTAATCTTTGGTGAAATCCACAGCTGTGTACTCCAATGAGACGTTGTAGTTGAATTTTAAGTAGAGCTCTGTTTTGTTTTTTTGTTTCAAGCCAAAGTATGCATCTTCAAATCCATCACTAGCAAGGAGATGGAGTTGCTTTTGATGTTCCCCAGCCTTTTGTGAGAATTTCACTGTTAATGTTTTGGGCAAATGTGACTGGAGGAGTGGTGATGACACAGATAGATGGTGATATTGTTGTATTTTTATGGTGCTGGCAGGAGATGGAGATGGACTCTTGGTTTTTGGGTGTAAATTGGAAAAAAAAAATTGAAGTGTTTATAGGATTTTCAGACCGTTAAGGATAGAGTGCCAAAAATGAAAGAAAGATGACATGAAGTTTTCTAACATACAGTGGGATCCAAAAGTATGAGACCACTTAATGGGAAAGTGGTCTCATACTTTTGCACCCCACTCTATCATCATAGGGTTGATTCTGTTGGGGTGTCAGTGTCTCATTAGTTAGGCATAGGAAGATGCAGTTGCGTGTCATCATGGGTTTCCTCGAGGTGCTGCGGGTGCCCCCCACAGTCTGAAGACATGCATGTTAGATGAATTGAAAACTCTGTGAGTGCGGAGCATTTCGCTGTGTATACATGTGATAGCATTTTGATAGACCGATGAGCTGTCAGGGGTTTACCCTGCCTCTCAGCCAATGCATGCTGGGATAGACTCCAGCCTAAGTGGCTTATAAAATGCATTTATGGATGGATGATTGTCTGAATGTTCATTTTACATTGTGTTGAAGCATTAGTTTCCAGGAAGCTGACCCATACCAAATGTCAGTGTTAATTTACTCTACTGGTGATCATTTTTTGCAAACTTGGCTTGCCCTAAAGTGAAAATCCACTCCAAAGCAGAATTCACATATGTTATTTGTTTGATCCTCGACAGTTTAATAAATATTTGTGAGCATGAAGAACTCTTCCAAAATCCAGACACCAAAAATTTGTCATATCATCATGAAATCAAATTCTGTAGCTGCTTCTTTGACAGGAAGGGTTGCATTTTCATGGTTTTTACATCCCTGTGACCCGTTTTATTTAGAAATGACTGCAATTCACTAAAAAATGTGCCCGTTTCCTCATTTCATGTCCCCCTCAACACCATCAATCTGCTCACAAAGCCCATCTGTTACTCATTGTCATTGGAGAAGCTCACATACACGAGTTCTCTAACTTTTAGCTTTGTGAGAGACCGCTTCACATTTAAAAATCTCAACCAATCCAACATCCCTAAAAAAAAAAAAAAAAGTATGTTTGGTTTAGGGTGGATTTCCCCTTGAATTGCTGCAGTAGTTGTAATAGTCTTGCAGTGCCATTTTGTGGAGGTGGTATCAAAGTAACATTGTTAAGAAACAGCATAACAGCGTGTCTCAGACATGTTGTAATACTGACGAGTGATTAATGACCCATATATGCATGTCCCAAAGGATCCTTTCGCCACATCCTGTGTTTGGACATATAAGCAGATATTCTAGAGGTCTCTACTGACCAGCCTTGCTCCTTTCTGTGTTTGTTGTTCCTTTTTTAAATAATGTTGTGCAAATTGGAGTGACATTGCACCTTTTGTACTGGTTATACACTAATCCACCCACGTAATAAATGCCCATCAAGGGACGAGCATTGCCAATGAGCTTCGGTTGTAAATGCTTGAGAAAGTCTTAAAGTCATAAAGTCTTGAGATGACTTTGGGGAATCAGCTCCAGGCCTTTAGGGCCACATGTCTCAGATGTGAATCACCACCTTTTGGTTCATCTGGTTCCAGTGTGACCAGTAATTTAGCATTCAGCATCTTTATTGATCTGCCAACATAATGGTTTGTTAGCCTGGCACAGGAAGAGACCCAGGAGGAGATGGGAAGGAGGATTGTGGTCAGCTCAGCCTCCTGCAGCTAACCAAAGCAAACACATTGCAGTAGAGGATAGACATTTGTCACGAAAATGACGGTTATTCTCACTGTGCGGTCCTAAATCGTTAATCCCTCCTGTTGAGGCAGCAGCCAATTGGCCAGCCCAGTTGTAGGTACAAGTGGTAACTTCAGATCCACTTAAATGGTAACTCTGGTGATATTCTACTATTTTTCTTAATATAAACAAATCCCATGTAAAGACCAAAACCAACATTGAATTGATCCTTCTAACAAGTGTTGTCTGTTTTTAAAAAAAATGGTTTAAAAAAACACTGCTGCTTTAAATACTTTCTAGAGCAACAAATGTTTATTTATCTGCCACATGAAATAGTCCCCAACAAATGCACTATTTATACCTGTTAGAGTAATGTTTCCTGTTTTAGGAAATTACTGGGTCTTTTCTTTTAATTCAAGCAATATATTTCAGTATGCAACTTCAGTAGGAACCAGTGGGCGTTGGGGCAAAGTGCCACAGACAGGTTGGTTTTAGTCTTTTTATGGATTTTGTTGACAATAGAGATTATCAATGATAGATATGGCTTATTACTGACTTTCTGTGATGGCAATTCCAACAAGGTATCAGATTTGAGCTAAAATGTTAACACTGATGCAACTTTGGCCTGTTGTTAGATTCACAAAGCGTTTGATTGATTTCAAACACTTGGTAAAAGTAAAATGATTTAATGTGGGGTAAATTAAACAGATTTAACATGTAAATGAACTAATGGTCTTATCAAAGTGGATCTCAAATTACATTTCAGCTTATAGTGAGTAAACTGGCCATCACAAATAAGCCTAACCCTCTAGGAAATTCATATTAATTTGGAAGAAACTAAATCTGACATAAATGCCGAATGCTCAATTTGGTACATACATTTATACCCCGCTGAGGATGAATTGTAATTCCCCTACTTTCCATTTAGCGCCATCATCAGATCAAAATTTCAATTTGTCAAATACTTTGGTTTATGACTAAATACTTTCCTAACAAATGACATTCCCATCAGCCTCAGCTCTAGTTTGTGTTTAAAGCTAATTATCAAATGTTAGCATGCTAACACACTAAACTAAGATGGTGAACATTATACCTTGGTAAGAGCTTGTTAGCATTGCCATTGTTAGCATGGTGATATTAGTATTTTACTCAAAGCATCACTAAGTACAGCCTTTCAAAGCCACTAGCATGGCTGTAGACTTGTAGTTGTATACAAATCATATTAGAAACCTCATCCTAATCTTAATGAAAAGGTTTTACTCTAGCCTTAGTGATTCAGCCTAAACTAAGAAACTCATCCAAAATGTAACCAAATACGGTTACATTTTATAACAATACATGAAAATGATGTTTCTTGAGTCATGCATCAGTCCTCCTTATCCAAAAAGATGTTTTGATGTAGTTCGGTTACCATTTGGCAGAATGATCACCAGAGAAATTCCTCTGTTCCTCCTCATTTTTCCATACAAACGGCAGATAATATGCGCTGCATCAATAGGATCCTCTCCCCCTTCCTCCTCCTTTAAATGACCTCCCGCAGTGCTTGATAAATTGTACACCCAGTTCAGACAGGCAGCTAGCTCTCCATTTCTCCTCTGTGACTCACCTCCAGTCGTGGCTTTTTCATCTCTCTTCAGTGTGTCCGGTCATTTTCTGAGCCTTGTCTTGATTGATCTTGTAATGGTATGTTGGCAAGTAGAGGAAGACGCCTGTGGTTAGCTAACCACAGCCAGAGCTAACCAGCACAAAAACATAAATAAATTGGCTGTTTTGGAGAGAAGGGATTCCGGTAAATTAGAACTATTATCTGCAGTCCACTAGTGAAAATTGGTAAAAGATGGAAACTACAAGGCCCTTGGAAAAATTGCCTCACTCAGGCTAGATCCATGCCAGTGTTATTTAATTTGGGGTTTTTTTTTCACAGAATTTGGCAGCATTAAATTTAATGACTCCTTGGCACCTAAAATTCTCTAAACTTTATGGAAATGGTGGTTAGTATTTAATGGCTTGTTTTAGGCTGTGAGGATGTGAACCCTTCAATTCCTCTTACATTCTATAAAGCCATTTGTATCACTACCAAGAAAAAGTGTACATGGTTTCCTGTCATTGTGACTTGACCCAGTCGGAAGACGGCCAGGGTATAGAGATCTGGGTGACAGACCATCCTGTGGACATAGCTGGCTAGAAGCTACAGTAAAGGTTACAAGCCTTGATGACAATCCACACAGTTTCTTCACTCAGTAATAAATTAAAAATGTCTTGGTTCCGTAATGCTCTGACAGTCCTTCCAACTAGGTTAGCTTGGTACATTTCTAAATCCATACCTTCAACTTGGGGGGCTGTATATATATTATATTAGTGCTTTGGGGTGGATTGTTCTGTAAGAAATCATTGCCACATCTGGTGAACAGGGAGGGCAACAGATTTTGCTGAGTCAGAGTGATTGGAATCAGGAGGCGTTTGCCTGGAGTGAAATCTTCACCATATGGTGAAACTGGAGCACTGTATCAGTGCTACAAGTCTGGTGAATTCACTTCCTGAGAGTCACTGTAATTCTATTCTGGGACATTCTTGTTTGAACATGATTAGCAGCATTCATTTTTATTAGGGGAAATTCATATGTTTTAACAGACATTCCTCCTGCGACATATCACAGCTTTGCTCATTGTCAGCCCAGTTTGTATTAGAAAATACAACTATCTCTAATATTACGAAATGCAATATAAGATATGAGATATAATGAGACTGGGCCTCGAATGTTTAACATCACACACATTTCCACAGAACGTTAATAGGAAAAAAAGGAAACTGACTGACGGTCCCTGGATAATTTTCCCAGGGTTACGGGTTATTAATGTTAAGAATTTGTGTGGATACTTCTTCTCCTTTTACAAACACTCTAGACTTGGTTTGTACAGCTTGAGGTTAGTTTTGCTCTGGTTTAGACTTGTTTATGTTCTTGTCATGGCCTCTCCTACAACGTATGAGTAATAATTTATTTTGAATTGAGTGCAGTTGGTTATCAAGATCTTAGTTTTGGAAGCTAGCGGGGCTGTGGTCAGGTCATAATCCATTCAGTCTATTCTCAGTGGGATTTCTTTTAGAATATAAACTACATTACTTTTAATGGGAAAGTTCATCTTGAATTATTTTATGTAATATATTTATCTCACACTGAGCTAACTGCCAAGCCCAGATAGACCTTTATGTTTACTATGTTTCACTGAATTCTTCCAATATCCTGATTAAACCCATATTACATTTTCTAGATTCTTCTTTTAAGTCTTGGGCTGAACGCACAGTAATTAAAGGGTTATTCGCCTCTATGCAGGCATCATTTAATGCCTGCAATACTGTGCCAGGCCCAGACAGAGGCGGTATTTATCAGCCATGCAGCTACTGACCCTCTGGCCTGTTGGGATGCTGAGCTCGTAGCGTGGCTCCCTGCTACCCGCTGGCCTGTGACGACCTGCTTGTCTGGCTGCTTTGCCTACCTGTCTACCTCCTACTTACCCACCTGTATCTTTCTTCCTACCTGTTTGGTAGTCTCTAACTGACGGCCTTTCTCTCTTCTCGTCTGGCTGTCTCAGTGCTCTCTCTCTGAATATCTGCCATCTACTTACATTTTTTTTTTTTTTAATGCCGTCCCTCCTCCCCATCAGTCTTGCTGCAGTAGCTGCTGGGCTGTCACTCTCCCTTCCTCTGATCGTCTTTTGTCTATCTGTCTGCCCGCTTGCTGCCAGTCTGGCTGTCTGGCTTCCCAGCCGAGGGATGTCTGGATAGGTGCTGGGTAACAAGCAACCCGCAGACCCACCACTCGCATACAAGAAAGGAGAGGAAGGGGAGGGTGAGAGAAAAGGGGGAGGAGGAGGCTGTGACAGATGAAAGGAGAGGTAAATGGATAAAAAAGGAGGAAAGGAATAGGGAGGGAGAACATACAGTAAGGAGAAGAAGAGTGAGAGGTAGAGAAGGAATGAACACATGGAGATAGACATGCGTTCGAGTGGAAGAGAGGGAGATAAGATGAAGGGAGGATAAAGCAGATGGATAGGTGGGAAAGCAGAGCGGAGTGAGTGAGAGAAGTAGTGAGAGAAACGAGGCACACTGCTTATTAAGAGGCTTACACTCGGCTGCTGTTCCTTTTTATTGAATTAACACAGACGTTCTGTTAGTCTGAGGTGCAAAACTGTAACTCTATAGGGACTTTATATGCACAAAAACACACAGACAATGACAATCACAGGCAACCACACACACACACTCTCTGTTTCTCTCACACCTTCTCATACGCATACACACCAACACAGGCAGTCCTCTAGTGTAAAACTCCTGGGTCTCTGCACACAGTCATTGTGATGAGACCTGCATCTGAATTACAGATGAGACTGTCTCATTTGTAAAATACTGTAGAAGCAGAGTAGGGGTTTCTGGCACAATTTCACCTACTTCCAAGGTGCATGGAGAAGGGGAAAAAAGTCTAAACAGGTCAAAACTCCAGCAACACTTGTAGTATATAGAATAACTTTATTGTTAGACTGTGTTTCGGCTTGTGGCTTTCGTCAGGGTCATCATGAAACACATTACAAACAACATTTAAATAGGGTAGGTATGAAGCAAAAAAAGGTAAAAGAAAAATAAATAAATAAAAGACAACCAATCATATACATCGACACACATAGCAGCCAATGGGGTATCTACAAAGATGGGTTGGGTATATGGTCATGTGGCTTCAGGCCAGTTGTTTTCCCAGACTGGTAGAGAGGCAAGGGGAGTGTCCAATAACGGACATGGGTGACACCATATTTGGTCCATAAACTGGAGAAGTGCAACTAAGGGGTGGTACTTGAGTTTATGCAGAAGAGGCTCTTAACCCAAAATGTGCCTATTTGATGTGGCATACTTTAAAAACAGTTTAAATTTAAAGAAACTTTTTATAAAGTGCTATATATAGAAAGAATAGGAAGAGCAACAAGACACATCACAAAACAATACATCAAAAAAACCACGACAAAACCACGTAAATGAGAAATATTTAAGAACCACTATAAAAACTGCAAATTTCTCTCTTCATGCCCCCTGTAAATAAACTTTTGAAATAGAAAATCCAAAATGCTCCAAAAATCTCTTTTTCCTAAGAAAAATTGATATTACCACCTCTTGATCACTTCTATGCCTATAAAAAATAGAGATGAAATGTGATGTTGCTTTTCATTGAAATGTCTTGCATCAGGACTGGTTACATCATTCCTCTTAATGGAGCTCCTATGTTCATATGTTGTAAAATACAAAACTTTGACTGTACAGTAGTTAAATTCATCATGAAACCTGGGCCTGTGGTCTCTCTTTCTGCATGACACTGTTGCCAAACACTCTACTCCAACTCCATTTCAAATGAATATTTTGTCCTTTATGAACGTGCCGTAAAGCTACACATTTAAGTTATTAATTGATCCTGTGATCCAATGTGTAAAATGCAACCTAGTGGCTCTGCAATGTACAATAGACTCGAAAAATTAGAAGCACACACAAAAAAAAGGTGGAATTCTTCATTAAAAATTAGATGTCCAGCTCATGTATTCAGCTACACTTCCACTGTCTTTTCATTCAGTGTTGAGTGAATGCTCATAGCATTAGCCTACATGCTATTTGCTGAGCTTGTAATTCTATGTTTGTGTGTGTGTGTGCATGAAAGAGCTCGAAAGAAAGAGAGCTAGTTGGTGGGGGATTTTGTATCAGCCTTTCTGTGTCTTTGATCGGCAGGGCAGAACCTAGAATCCTCATTCTCCACATTGCTCTGTGGAGTGATAAGAGGAGTTGTAGCTAGCTAGCTTACACCTCCCACGCCCACTTCTACCATACACAAACACACACATACACACACACTCTGCACACCATATATCACCCAGGAATCTGCCCTTTTAAAGATGAATTACATTCACTTTCCTGTCTCTGTCTGCCTCTCCCTCTTTCACACACACACACACACACAATCTACAAACTGAACAGGCCGACACATGACCAAGTCCAAGCTTCTCCGGCCCTCCTGCCATCCATTCAGAAAAAACGTAACCTTTTTTTCCGCCCTCCCTCGTCTGTCTCGGCCCATGTGTTGTCTTTCCATGCCTTTTGTAGCTGTGGTCAGCGGAGCCATCTTTGCAGCTGTATCCACAGTCATAACTAACTTTCCGTAGGGGAAGGCCCATCGGACAGCACATAACAAAGGAATGTGACCTGACTGTCACAGCTGATAGATATCTGTGGCCTTGTGTGTTAATTTGCACCCTAGCAGTAGCTGGTGGGGAGTTCAGCTGTTTCCTCCTTTATTATGGTATCGGGTCAAGCCTTGTAATATTACGGCAGTTCTCCCAGTCAGCCTCCCAGTGTTAGCTAAATTTCTTTATCTGCAATGGAAAACTCTTCTTGACACATGGTCCAAAGTCAAAAACGTGGGTGGCGGTTTGGGAAAATGATGCTCCTAAAAGGTTTTGGAGATGAGAAGCTGCACCTTTCATTTAGCAATGACACACAGAATGCTACATCGCCACATGTCTTTGGCCATCTGTTGTGCTGGGTTGCTGCCGGGATTTGGTGGTGGTACTTTCTCCTTAAGTAAAGCTGTCATGTCATTCATAAAAGTCAAAATCAGCGGCTGTTAACACACCGCACATGCTAGTTTTGCTAAGTTTGACTCTCTTTTTAGGAGTCACATCTGTCAGGCTGACAAATAAAATAGTGTAGAACTGCAACAATTACTCAATGAATCTTGGATCGGCTGCTTTTCAACTTCGGCTGCTTTTCAACTTCAACTTCACAAGTCAATTCAAGTCAAGTCAAAAATGACAACAGAGAAAAGAAGCACACAATATTACATGTAAAAGTACATACACACTCACACACACAGGCATGTAGTAATGTTAATATTACAACAAGGTTTAGGTTAGTAATTTTAAAACAGAGATCATATAACCCTAACAGGATTGGGGTGGCTACATGTCAAGGAGGAAAACAGTTAGTGATTTGGGTTCCCAGCCAGCGAATTTAGGAAAGGTCATAGTAAACAGAAAAAAGATGTTTTTTCAGCCTGGATTTGAAAGTATCAACAGAGTTTTCCTCCCAAATGTGCAGTTGTAGATTATTCCAGAGAAATGGAGCTCGGTGGGCAAAGGCTAAACCACCAAAAGTGCACCAAGGGAATGTAAAGGACATGATGGAGTAAACAGAGCAATAAGGCTGGAGTATATCAAGGAGGCAATCCATTTAAAGTCTTATAGGTAAGAAGGAGGATTTTCAAATCAGCTCTTGTATGAAGTCAATGCAGAAACATTAGTACCGATGTTATATGATCCAACTTTTTAGACCTTGTGAGGACTGGCAGCTGAAGACCTTTTGTTGCTGTCTTAGGTAGGCCAGAGAAAAGTGCATTACAATAGTCTATTCTAGATGTTATGAAGGCATGTATGAGAATTTCAGCGTCTGACTTTGATAAAATGGGGAGTATTTGGGCAATTTTACGAAGGCGGAAGAAGGCAGTTCGTGTTATAGACTTGATATGTGGCTCAAATGTAAGAGATGGATCAAATACTATTCCCAGAATCTTAATTGTATGGGTCTGAGAAATTGTGCAGCCATCAAGACTAATGTAAAAAAAAGTCTGTAAAAAAGCTATGTGAATCTAGCTGGACCAACAATAAGCATTTCGGTCTTTTGTGCATTCAAATGCAGGAAATTATTGCACATCCAGTGATGGACTTCTGACAAACATGTCTCTAATCTAACCAGCTGGGAGGAGTCACTGACTGTTACAGTAAGGTAGATTTGTGTGTCATCAGCGTAGCAGTGATACATTTTGTTGTGTTTTTTAAAAATGTGACCCAAGGGCAGCAAGTAACCACAAAACAGTAGTGGACAGAGTACTGGTCCCTGTGGGACACCTTATTTGACCTTAGAGCGGGAAGACATAGTATTATTGTATGTAACGCTTTGTATTCTATTACTCAGGTATGAACAAAACCAAGAAAGTGCCAGCCCCCTGAGACCAATAAGGTTCTCAAGATGTTGTAGGAGGCTGTCGTGGTCCACAGTGTCAAAGGCAGCACTTAAATCAAATAACAGCAAAACAGATGAGAGATCAGCCCATTGCAATTAATAGATTGTTAGTTACCTTGGTCAGTGCAATTTCAGTAGAGTGTTTGGGGCTGAAACCGGACTGAAACTCATCAAAGAGGTTATTACTGGATAGATGGGCAGTGAGCTGACTAGCAACCACCTTTTCTAACAGTTTGGACGTGAATGGGAGATTTGAGATCGATCTGTAATCGTTTGGAGTTTGTGGGTCAAGGTTGGGTCTTTTTTTTAAATAATGGTGTAACCACAGCTGTTTTTTCTCTGTTTTATATCATTGTAAACTAAATATATTTGGAGTTTGTTGGTTGGACAAAACAAGACATTTGAAAAAGTCACTTTGGGCTCTCAGAACTTGTGATGAACATTTTTTTTTTTACTTTTTCAAGATGATTAAAGGTCTCCTCCAGACATATATTAAGACATATAAAATACTCTGCTTGGAACAATAATGTGTGTATGATATGGTCTTTCCACAAAAAGTAACCACTTTAAAATCCTTAAAATGACATCTGATCCTTCTCCCTCATTAAAAGTTCCAAAATCTATGAATATGTAAATATATTTAATCTCAAAAGTTTAACTGCTGTACACAAGATGTCTCCTCCTTCACTGTAAACATTCTCAATGTATGTGAGCTGGTGGCTTCAAGTTTCCACATCATACTTGTGTAAGTTGAATATTGGACCAGGACTGGCTCCAAACTAGTTGTGATGTCACAAATCCTGTTCAACAGCCTTTCAGTGTCAAACGCTGCACATACAGTACATCATTCCACACAGTGAAGCTCAAACATCCGACTGAAGGAGCAAGAAGAGTGGAGGGGAGCTTTAATTGAAAATATAATCAACAGATTAATCAATATGACAATAATTGATGTGATTGAATAATGTGATGCTTTTGATTTGTTTGTTTTGTTTCAGTAATATGATTCACTGATGAGTCACAGCAGATTGTTGTTGAGTTGTTGCATGGGTTCTAATTGCTTATCAATTACCCAAAGTGATTAGATGTGTAATTGACAGGATTTCCTAAATGATGTCACGTAATGCTTAATATACATGCTAATTTATTCACAACTCTCTCAAGGACTGGCTCTAGCTCATTCACACTATTTCACTTTGGCAAATATCCACTTAACCAAAACCATTCATTCATAATGAATAAATCACTTTCCAGCAATACATCACTGTTGCATATGAAAAGGAAAGATCTCCCACATACTAATTAACCTGGGCATGTTTTGTCATAATCCCTGTCAAAAGACCTCTCTTAATATGATACGCTGACGTAAAACAGAGCCGTCTGCCACTGAATTTTGGCACGCGGCGGGCAGAAAAATGGGCATCTGGTGGAACAGTACCTCTGAGCTCGTGGCGGTGTAACCTGGCACCGGCTGCAGAGAGATGGCAGCAGGGTGGCAGCGTAAGAGGCAGACAAACAGAGGGAGCGGGCGCAGTATCCAGGACGAGCAAGGTCGCCGGCAGGTTGATTGAGTGCTTGTAGGTGTGGGTGACCTCCTTCGCTTCCCCTCGGTGGCAGAAGAGAGGAGAACGAGGGGAGGATGGAGGAGGAGAGTTAAGAGCGTGTATCGCTGCTGTCTGTCCCACTTTCTCTCTCTCCTTTTTCTCTCTCTCTCTCTCTCTCTCCATCTCTGTCCCTGTGGTCACAGACACATTTGTATTCCCATACACTCACATATTTACACAGTTGAGTACAGTATACTTCCACACACATAGTTAAATTCACCCTACCTCTCATTACATTCTTACATAAAGTATACTTGTTGAGTGTACTTTGGTGTGCCTACACACCACATATAAACACCTTGGACCTTGACCGTTACATAGCATCAACACCCTATGATTTAGAGCCTATGCTAAGTTAATCTGTGACTTTCTCTTTGTCTCAGCTACTTTATTCATCTCCACCAGCCTGTTTTGTACAGGCCATATTATTGTACATTAGCACAGCCATGGTTGCTGCGCAGCGTTGATCACACTTAATCACTGTGACAGACGAGCAGGTCGGTGAGTCAGCGGGCGCGCGCGTCCGTGTGTGTCAAGGGGGTCTACCGCTAAAATGTAACACAGGCTTAAAACCTAGCCGTCATTTGCAAACAGTGGGGCTGATCTATGGAGGGCAGAGAGTAGGAGGAGGAGGAGGAAAGATTTAAAGGAGTGCTTCGACATGTTTTTCTCCTGGCTGTAGCTTCATATTGAGCATACAGGTGTAAGATACCAATAAAACAAATAAGCGTATCTCCAAAAACGTTTCCTTTAGCGGTTCAGCCATTGTTGGAGGTGCTTTTGTTTGATTCCTTTTTCCTCTGTCCTTGTTCTTCAGCCTTTCTCTCTCTGTCTCTCTCCGCGCCAATCTCTCTTACCCTTTCTCCAGTCTCTCTACCTTCAGGCCTTGGAACGAGTCTTTAAACTCCCACATCTCAACATTCAGCCCCGGATTGCTGTGCAAGTTTATTTCGCTTGTTTTTTATCTTCGAACACACAACCTCACAGTGCCATTCAGTTTCAAAGGAGTGTTCAGGCCTCCATCGTCTGCTGGATTTGGACTATCGCACATAAACTAACACCTACCTTCAGGCTGGGTTTTTAGTGCTACGATAGGGATACATACTTTGTCTGGAATCTAGCCTTCCGGATGTTTCTAACAGGTGCCTTTAGACACCCTGTATCTATGTCTGCTGAGATATGTGGCCAGGGTGATGTGTGTGTCCATGTGGGTGTGTGTGTGCGTGCATGTTGGCAGTGACTCCTGCATCCTCTGGGGGGTCATCAGGGGCACTCACTGTAAACAGATCTTCATGGGCATCAGCAAATCCCCTGGCTGGAGCATGTGCTCTTTACCGTTCTATCATTTTCTCTCTCTCACTCACACACACAAACACACACACACACAGGCAGGCACATAAACACTCAACTCATGCGTTCACACATATTCCTTATCTGTCAACCAGAGGTTTCAGTCTCTCTCTGCACACGCTCAGTCAAATAGTCTCTCTCTCTCTCTCTCTACCCCTTTCCCTGAGAGCGGGGCCTCCTGCTTGCTTTGCTGTTTCCAAGAAGCGGGTAAAACCAGTCTTGAGTTTCCCTCCCCTCCGTTCCAAGCTTCCAGGTGGAGAAAATAGACTCCGCTGTCACCCTTGTCCAAATCTGTCCCCACGTTGGAGTGGAAAACAAACAGTGGAGCTGCCTAACAGGTCCAGGGGGACATGAGAATCTGCGGACAGTTTGAACAGAGCCCAAAAGCAAAAAAATGAAAGGTTTTACTTCAAAGCTGCACTGCTGCGTTTCACCCGGCTCCTTTTCTCCTGCCACGCCATTCATTTATCATTGCTATCACTTTCTACCTATTGCCAGACAAACGCAGCAATAACTCCACCGTGACTCGAAAGCTCCCTCTTACATCACAACCTGCTATTATAATTCATTTTGAGCTTGCCTTCATAAATAGTGCCTTACGCTCTCAGCCGGCGCGGAGATGCCAAGCTGTTCTGCTTCTTTCAAGGTGTCTACTTCATAATAATGTGCAATAACCTCTCATGTTGAAAATGATTCTAAATTAAGCTGCGTTGATTCCTAGAAGGAGAGAGGAGATATTCGGTCACTTCTTAGAAACCTTCATAATTCAGGTCACAGCATTGTCTGTTTTCTTTTCGAAGTAGTGCCGACTGCTGCTGGGTCCCGCCTTTTTTCCACATCAGGCCTCCGTGTCAGCACTGCGTAGTAAAGCTGGGATGCTGCCAGCATGTAAAGGCTGCATGTAAATTATATATTTTAGCATCATTATTATGCAGTTTAAGTGGTATCATGTAACCACAAAGTCGTTTAAAACGTGTCATTTGTATACACAGAACTATTTATGTTTGATTGATGATTTGGATTAATGATTTTAGGTTGTCACACACACCACTGCCCCTCTATCACTGCTACACGGAGGCAAGACAAGTATGATCTGTCACAGAAACGCATTGATTCTTGTAGGTTTCTCCTTTATTTCAGTCACAAATGATTCACAAGAGATTGCAGACCACACTTTTCTCCTAGAGTTTATTTTGTAAGATTGTACGGAAAGTATTTTTTGTGAGGCTGCCAGGCAAAGAAAACAACAGATTCTACGAAAGTCCTCCTAAACTTCTCACACTACAGCTTTCTACCATTTTGGCAGGTCTCTCTGTAAGCAGTGTTTTGGCACGCCTCCCTCATGTGTGTGTGATAGTTGTTTGCTGAGTTTCAGGAAGGCTCACTTTGCCAGCGGGCCTGAAACAATAGAGTATGGTTTTCTCAGCTTGTTGCTGCTCAGCGTAGGCCTTCGCCTGCAAGGGCGAGAGGGAAACTCCGGACTTGCCACCTCCTGCTTCTCCTCCTCCTCCCCCTTCTTTTCCACCTCCTCCTCCTCTTTCTCCTCCCTCCTCCACCCCCCCCCCCTCCACCCCCCCACTCTGATGACTCAGAGAAATGTGCTTGGCTCAGCTCCCGCTGCCAAAGCGCAAACCGAGGTCTGATGAAAACAGAGTGAAATTGACAGAAGATTCCTTTATAAGAGTTTTGGCTGAATTTAGGCCTTAAGCTTTTTCAGATGTACCGTGTTCAATAAGTGCAATAAAAGAGAAAGATGTGTTGAAGATAGACCAAATAGGTTCCTGTTTCTGAACTTATTCATACATGATTATGTGCTGCACTGTCGTGCTGGAGCCAGCTGAAGGCAGCCAGTTGCTGCCAAGCACAGTTTCAAGGCTACGAGTTCTTGCTGATTTATGTTGTCTCTTTTGGAAATAATGGACATATCAGTGCTTGAAATGAATGCCTTTTTGACACAGTGACTGCTTACAAGTATCCATTCAAGTATTTTCTTTTACTTTCTGTAAAAAGGAGACACATTTGAGATGAAAAAACATTCATGGAATATTTTACAATTTCTTACAGATTAATGATCTCACATTAATAAAAGAGAAGAGCCCTTTTAACCTCAAAAGTTGCTTTCCTTCAACATCAATTGACAAAAAGGTCATTGTTACTTTTCTATATATTTTTCTCTACATACATGATCTCCAAATACCCAAAAGCAACAAACTAATCCCATTTTTGAAATTATTATAAATAGTTCATTTAAAATAATTCCCCTTACTCTTTATTCTCATTTTTGTGTTGTATTGTAATGATTGCATGGACCCAGGTAATGGCATAAAAAAGTGTAAAAGTCTGCTAAATAAAAAAAAAGCTCCAAAAAGTGTGTAATTTCACTTAGAAAATTAAAATGTCCTAACAATAGAAAATTGCTAAATAATTTCTAAGCTTTAAAAAAGATATGATTATGTGAAGCTTAATTTTAAAATATTTCTCCAGTAAAACAACACTGTCTCATTAGAGCTGTTCAACAAATCAGTATTACTTTTGAAATGGGAAAAAAAAATACTGTCTTATATAAACATTAAATTCAAATCTGTCAAATCAGAGCAGAGTAATACTAACAATATGTATATTAAAATTGTGTCCAGTTGGTAGGTTAGGTGCCATAGGTTTATTACCCTTTTTTCTTTTTAAACATAAAATACTACAGATAAATATATAAATGATTGTTTATCACAGTTAAATAAGCTAAACACAGTATATCATTACTTTTCTTATCACAGCTAAAATTTATAATTTTCTTTTCACAAGTTTATCATGACTAACTATATATCACTTATTCTCTGAATAATACTAATAACCAATATATCACACAAGATATCACTAATTTCTATGTGAACCCACATTAGGCACTCTTTTTTTTTACATGTATTCATATAATTAATCAAATGTATACTGTCTCTCCACATGTTACAGAGCAACATGGTTAACATGTTATGATCGTTACCAGCAGTTCAAAATGTAAAACCATGTAAAACCATGTAAAACCATGTAAAACCATGTAAAACTATGCAAACTAAAGCTGGGAAAATGATTTGCCTTGTCAGTGTTTTTTTTTTTTTTCTCTCTATGAAAAGATTGTCACCTTCTAAAAATCATATAAGTTGGGGAAATGTTCTTTCTATATAAGCAGGTTTTTATGAGAGTATATAGATTAACAGTAGATTTATAGCCACAAATTTATTAAATCTTTTTATAACCATTAACCATATTAGAAGAGAAAAACAACTATGGTAATTAAATATTTTACCATGTATAGATTTCCTTTTTGTTGGAAGCTGATTTTTTAAATTTGATAAAGGTTATAATAAACAAAATTGACTCAAGTATTATAATGTAGATTCTTCCTAATCAAAGTAAATAATATATCTGAAGGAATTTCAGTGTAACGTTGGTAAATATTACATGGACTTACTGTATGCCAATAGGATGTAAAAATTAATTTAATTTGCGCGGTGACTCACGGACGGTTTTCCGGATGACTTATCATTCTTGTTATTTCAAGTCTGACCTCTTAGCTTTTCCATTCATATTTTATGTGTCACTGTGGCTAATCTGACGTTCCCTAACACTGAAACGGTAGCTTTGGAATTTCTGCCCGGTGGACCTTCCCAACTTGACTTCCCCTTGAGCTTTAAGGAGCTCCGGCAGCTCTGGAAATGAAGATACAGTTATTAATTGTGCGTTTTTGTCGTCATTGTTTAGCTGTAAAAGAAGAGGCCTTGACTCAACTTAGTTAATCAGCTGCCGTCGACCTCCACCTCGCTCCTCTCCTCATCCATCAGTCTATGCCCCTCTTCCTCCTCTTCCATTATCTATATACACGTCTATATCTTAATCTCCTTCCCTCTTTACTTTTCTAATTATCTCTCTTACCATCCTTTCAAACTGTTGCTCTTGTAAAAAAAAAAATCAGCACACACTTGATCTTTGTCTAATGAGAATGAACAGCACTTGGTGATACATCTTGTATGATCTTACAGTCTCTGTTTATCTTTTTATTTCTGCTCTACTTTATTATTCCCTTTCTTATGCATCACCCACCTCTATATATGTCACTTGTGAATAAGAAATTTCGACAAAAATATCATATTAGAGAACACTGCACACAGATGGTTAAATGTGTTGATAGCGCAGCAGATTTTCTTGGCAGTGCTTTATAGTGTATTAGGTTTAACTGTTGGCTGTAATATATTTGGCCAACTACAATAGCGCCTCTAAAGCTAGCATTGTTGAGGGGTCCCCCAGGGCTTATATTTTGGCCCTGCACAGTTCTCTTCTCTGGAATAGCATCTGCTTTGTTCTAGGCTCTCAAGTATCATCCTTCAGATCACATATCTAACCACTGTACTGATCTTAATAGCTTGAGCCCACGGCCCTGTGATACACACACACACACACACACACACACACACACACACACACACACACACACACAGACACACACACAGACACACAGGCAAACACCCACAGAGACACGATCACAGAGGCTCAGTTGGTCACTCTCTCACAAAGGGCGCACACACACACGCACACACAGACACACAGACACAGAGTCATGCACAGAGCTAATCGAATGGCTTGTGCAATACTGGTGATAAATCTGTTTAAGGAAATGGCCCACTGTAAAGGAAAGAGCAAGATAACCCCGACTGTTTTGGGTGCTGTTTAAATGTGTGTACGTGAGAAAGAGAATATACTTGCTTCTTTATCTATTTATTCAGCACTCTTGGGTGTATGTCTGATTATACACAATTGTTCCATATACGTACTATAAGTGTGCGTGTGCCTGTGCATGCGTGTTACAATACTTGCCAGTGCTCTTGTGTGTGTTTGTTACACAGGGAATGAGTTTTATGCAAACTGATGTTCTTGGTGAACCTGATTTGGCCTCTTCATTATCCGTCTTAATGGACATGCTACACTATATGCAAATGCAGTACATGTACGCACGTGGGTGTGTGTGTGTGTGTGCATGCCTTAGACAGAAGCAGAGCGACAGCTTGTTTGAAGCCTGCCACTGAGACTAGCATCAAACACCACCTCAACTCTTTGCTCTTCAGCCTGTAATCACACGCGCACACACACACACACACACACTGTACTAATACGTATACAGTCACACATCCTTGATACATCTCAGACTCTCTCTTCCCCTGTGATGCACATAAAAAACACACATATCTGTTCTGATCTCCTTTTTAAAATAGTATAAGGAAGGTACAGAAAAAATATCAAACACTCCAGCTGCAGGTATTTTACTATCTCCGCCCCCTCCATCACTGTCAGTTCATCTGTCTTGTACATCTGTCAGACAAACAATAAGACACACACATACACACACACACAGGTTGCCTTGTCAATCAGACAACACTGGTTTGTTGAGAATCACATTTTGGTTATATCTATATCCTCTTAGGTTAGTGTATGTCAGCTCTGGGGGAACAGATAGAAGTAATGGAATAGGACTGTTTGCTTATATTAATAATTGCGCCATAATCATGCAAAAACAAACGAAAACAGATGTATACATATTTAGATGATTGCTAATGTTGGTTAAGGTGTGGTTTTGGTGCACATGACCTAGATTACGTGATCATCTCCAATAGGAAGTTGAACGCAAGAAAGACCGTCTGTGGTTAAAAATGTGTCAGGGAAATTCCTTTGTGACTCACACTGCGTTGGTGTCATCTCGTTCTGAATCGGGGTCGGTGTGGGGTTTGGTAAAGTCCGCCACCCTCTGGTCTCCCCCTCCTCCTCGCCCTGTCTGAGTGTCTGAGGATGGACCGATGGTGGGAGATGGAGAGTGGGCGTTGGGAGACAGGTCACCTCCGCCCTTTTATAGTGAGATACAGCCTCGGTGATGACACTGAGTCATCCTTGCTCTCTAAGCTCTACTCCTTCTTATTAATATTCTCCATCATGGCTCCTGTTCTCACCACACCTTATCCTGCCAGTGTTACACACACTGTGTGCTGTAGGTCCACACATACACACACACAAAATCTGGGTCAGGACCCAATTGTGTGTTAAGGGAAGATTAAAAAGCACCTCTCAAATATTCTGAGAAAATTGGCTTTTTAACAGGGACCCAAAGCCTTCCTGTTTCCCTTCTATGTGAGGATGAAGTACACTGTAGCCTTTAGATTTGTCATTTTTCATGCTAAGGGAGAGAGTTGCATCATACACACGGTACAGTACTCCAGATGATGCAACTCATTCAGTAGATAAGCAAACACAATAGTCTGAAAATACTGTACAATATCGGTTCACAAAGAAAAATAGGTTGAAAATATATGCAGTTAACCACAGTCTCCCTGACTGTTTACTGATGTCCAGATTTATTCATACAATCTTCATACAACCTTTTTTTTTTAATTCAAAAGGAGAAAGGAATGTATGCTATGATGTGTGAATTATAGCTGACATATATACCTGTTTGTCCTCATTAATAATTCAACAATCATCAGTTGCTTCTGTGGTATTTTGATGTTTTTGCTAAGGTGAGGGAGACTGTATCACTCATAAATATTTTTCTTAAATAATAAATAGATAAACAAAAGTCTCTGGAAAAACTGCCATCGTGCCAAAAAGACTGAGAAAATCAAATAGTTTCTGTTACCAAGTGGTTCCAGCGCCAGTTCCCATCTCAAGTGAATGCAGCATAAAATCACACAAAATTACACACCTAATCCAAGTTAACAGTAACTTCAGAGCACAATACTGAATGTGCATCAGTGTCATCGTAAATGTAAAGAGATTCAGTCTGTCACAGGAAATGTGCTCTTCTGTCTTCTAACCCTCCGCCATGACAATAATGTATAAGGAATGACTTACACCTGCACAATGGAGGTGTAAATCCACTACATTCAAACTAAGCTACATTTGAACTTAAACGTACAGTAACTCGGTCAACAGTCTGCTGTGCTCCTGCTACTTCTACAACTTGCCTTATTAATTCAGTTTACAGAAGTTCAAAGAACTGTATACACACTCCTGGCACATACATTTGTACTCCAATTACAAGGATAGGTTCGCAATTTTTCAATTTTTTTTTTTGTCTTAAAACAATAGTCGAGTGCCCATATGAACATTGAAACAGGTTTTGCTCGCTGTAATCTTTCCTGCTGTTCATACTGACCCTTAGAAAATCTCTTCCAAATGCGCTTACAATGTAAGTGATGGGGGACAAAATCCGCAAGCCCTGTTTTCGAGCAAAAATGTATTTAAAAGTTTATTTGAAGATAATATAAGGCTTCAGTAGCCAGAGTTAGTCAAGCAAAGTGTATATCTTAGAGTGTTTTTAGTAAAAAAAAAAAAAAAATCCCTCTTTGTGTCTAGACAGTGTTTTCCTGTTCAGCTGCAGTGGAAGGATCGTAACAAAAAGAGGGAATTTGGCACTTAAAAGACTGTAACTTTTAAAGATACTGAATTGATTTGGGTAATTTGGATGACTGAAGCCTCATATTAGCTTCAAATAAACTTTTAAATGCATTTTTGCACAGATGGAGGGCTGTGGATTTTGTAGCCCATCACTTACACTAAAAGTGCATTACGAAGGGACCTTTTAATGGTCAGTATGAACAGGAGGAATGATTACAGCAAGAAAAACATGTGTCAGTGTTCTGTGGGCATCTGATTATTGTTTTAGGACAGACTTAAAAAACTGTGAACATATCCTTTAAACCAACATTTTTCTGACTAAGATCTCCTGCAAATAAATATTTAATTGTCAAGAATGCAAACAGTAGTCAGTTCGGCACCCTGGGCAAGAAACATTATGAGGTAAAATGCGTAGGTAGCCAATGTAAATATATGTTTGGCTGTATTACCACAGCTCATTGAGCTGAGAGAAATATCTGAAATAACTGTGAGTCACAACTATATTACTAATGTATGTAATGGGAATTTTGATTTGCAGCATATTAAAACTTTTATGACTTTTTTTATAGGAATATGCAAATCAACTTTTTTTAATATATATTTTCTAGACAGCAGGTGGCCAGGGGAACATGTAGAGACAGTTAACCTGCTGGAATTGATGTCAGCAGTAAAGCTTTGTGTATGTGAATAACTGCCTAATATCTCACAGATAGACAGTTTCCCCCAGGGATCACTCCTGCCCAGCCCCCGCCCTCCTGCCCTAATCCTCACAATATCAAAGCAAATGTGCTGAATAATTGACTTGCTTTTTGACTGGGAACTTCACCATCAACCCCCCCCCCCCACACACACACACGCCCAGAGAGGACAGGCAGCTTTTCCAGGCAAATTAGCTCCAACCTTTAGATAAAACACTTTTTTTTTTTAGAGGCCTCTTATCTTGACTGCATGTCTCGTTTCATTTTGTTCTGGTCTCTTTCTTGGTCACTCGTGGGAATCTTAGTTTAAACGTGAGCAGCAAAGACTAAATTATTTCTAAATATATTTAGAAATAAAGTTAATAAAAATGAAAAACTCACATCTGCCAGGCGAGCGCCTTTATGTTCAACTCCTGCTTGTGAAAATCTGCTCAGAAATCTTTGACCCATAGAAAAGGCCAAGATACAGGAGATTGCGAGATCAAAAGGCCACGGCGCTTCGAGCCTCTCTATGAACTTATTATCACAGTCTATACATGGCATCCACACAAGTGTGCGACTCCAACTCTGTGACCCGCAGAAAGATTTCTCCTATGTCGACTGTTAGTGTGAATACCGGCACAATGCCAAGAGAAAACATGTTTGACACTGTTGTCATGTTACATGAGTTCAGGTAGCAGAGGAGATCCTGAAAGTCTCTTCAAAGCAGCACATCAGTGAGCACAGTGCAGGCCTTCAAAAGAATTATTGAAATGACTATTTATGTTAGTTCCTCATTGGCAGTTTTACTTGCTAAGTTGTCAACCAGAAGTGACTCACAAAACCAGGTCTTCTGCCAATTAAACTAGATCTTACTACCTGAAAGTAGATTTAATCAAATACTGTACTTAAGTATAGTTATGAGGTACTTGTACTTAACTTGAGTATTTCCATTTCATGCTATGTTAAACCTCTATTCTTTATTTTGTTGATTTCAGGGGAATTGTTTAATTTTTTTCACCGCTACATTTATTTAAGAGCTCCACCTTGACCAACTACAACATTAAAATGTGTCTTAAAAGTTAATGATTCAATAATATTAATATAATAATAATGTAATACTTAGAAGTGCATAATAAATACTTGCTGGTAATACATTTATATGTTAATTTTAGTGCCAATCTTGACTTTCATTGTAATATTGGTACTTTTACTCAAGTAAAGGATCGTCTTGGTACGTCTTGACATTAACAGACATGCCTGTTGAAACCTCCTATCCAGTTTGTAATATTCAGTTGGTTGCACACGGAGGTCAGTTTAGGATAATACACGCAATAAAGATGAGAAGAAGAAACAACCCCAGACATCACATAATCACTTGGGGATTGCTAATCGAATGTTGCTAAAGAAAAATAAGCAAATAAGAAAAACTCAGTTGACCAGCCCTTTGTTGGCTAATTCTGGCCACTTGCAGTTGCACTTACTGAATATTTCTCAACCTTGTGAAAAATAAGCCAATAAAATGAATAAATCACCCTTAACCAGAGAGTAGTCCTGTGAAAGGGCAGCGAGGGAGCGTGATGATGTGTCATGTGGGACAAAAAAGTAACTGAGGCCTTGTTTGAGGAAGGAAGTCATAGTACTTCAAAATAGATTTGGTTTGCTCGTATGGTTTTTATCTTTTAATCCTGCTTTCTTTTCTCTGCCTCTCTCACTCACACACACACACACACACACACACACACACACTCATGTGCCGAGGCAGTAGGGTGTGTGATGTGGTGGGAAGACCCCGGGAGGTTTGGCTCCTGCTGGTTTCTGGGAGCAGCACCAAAATGGTGACTTGATCCGCACTCAGCAACTGGATTGGCTTAATCTGGTCTCACCGCAGCCATGGCGATCTGGTTCTGCCTGGAGATTGAAAGGGGTCGGGGGTGGGAGGGTTGGGGAGTAAAGGTTGCAGAAGAAGAGGAGGAGTTTTTATTAAGAGTTAGGCTGGCTAGAGTTGATCAGGAGTTTGTGTGTGTGTGTGTGTGTGTGTGTGTGTGTGTGTGTGTGTGTGTGTGTGTGTGTGTGTGTGTGTGTGTGTGTGTGTGTGTGTGTGTGTGTGTGTGTGTGTGTGTGTGTGTGTGTGTGTGTGTGTGTGTGTGTGTGTGTTTTGAATGGGGCTTTTTGTTCCAACGTGACTCACTGTGTTCTAGCCACGGTTGGTGCCTGGAGGGAGAGATGGAGGGAGGGTGAACAGCACAGAAGAGAAAGAGTTGATGTGGTTAAGTCATTAGGAGACTGCATGTTCGCTTGCTATGTCAAGCTTCGGCCTACTTCTCTGATAAATCAATAAGCCAACCCGCGCGCGAAAGAGACACAGAGAGTAAGAGTAGATCTGTCTTGTGGTTTGCCCCAGCTCCAGATCATCTTAACTTTTAGTCAACTCCACTACAGATCGTGCGCGCTAGAATGGCTAAAAGTACCTTCGATATGACATCAGTCAAACCAGATGTGCGTGTGACTGCTCACAGCTGCCTATAGACCGGTCAGCAAAATTCTATTGAGTCGACATTCACAATCACCTCTGTCATGGTTCTGATTACTCTGAAAACACGCATAAAAAAAAAAAACAACAAAGAATCATCTCTGCGTCATGTTTCTTAGAAACCGCTGCCTGTGTTTGTTTACAAGTGTGGAAGCTTAAACAGAAAACTATTTTTCCCACCTTATTTCCTTTTTTTTTTTTTTTTGTAATATCCATTATGATAAATTACTACAAAGTTCTTGCTCACCAGAAAGTCTGATCAAGAGCTCTCACTGTGAAAAAAACCCCTAACAAAATCCTGCACTCACTTGTGCACACTTGCACCATACTAATATCTCTGCGTTAAAATGTTATGAATGCCACCTGTTGCTTGCAAACACATACACACACGCACACACATCACCAGTTTTTCTTAGACACCCCACCTTTGTTCCACAGCACTCATTGTCACCCAAGTGTGAAAGAAACCTCCACTTGAGGCCCACCCATGACCACCTTTCTGGAGCTCTCCAAGACGTGGTCACACACTCGTGCCCCCCTCCACCCCTGCACTCCAGCACCGTTTGCCATGGATGTTTCAAAACCATCTGACCTGGCTGTGCTAACGGTGGGCTATTTTGGGAGAGGGATGGCAAAACCGTCTGCTACTCGCGACGGCCATCGGAAAAAAAAAAAAAAGAGGGATTGCGAAGAGGGAGTGCTCTTCGGGTGAGTTGGTGAAAAGGGAGGCGGGGGGGGGGGGGGGGGGGGGGGTCCTCGTGTTTATGTATGAGTGCAAACATGTCCGTGTGTGCGCGTGTGCTCGCAGCCAACCACCACTGTGACCAAGTGCAGTGTCGGGGTCGTGTGTCGCTGTAGGCCATAGGGATTGCTGTTGAAATCGGAGATTTCATACGCTTGCAAAACCCAGACAGACACTTAAGTTCATTCTCTGGCAACCGCTTGCTGTCCAGCCTTTCACTCACATCATTATCAACATATTGGTTTTATAAAGGCAAAGGTAGGATGTTGTGCCTGCTGCAGAACTAGACCCTCATGTCAATATGTGTGCTGATTTGCGCAAACTTGCACATGTAGTTTGTACGTTTGATATAGTTACAATATGCTTATGGAAATTTTAAAATAAATGACTTGTTTAGCTCGGGGCTGTTGGCAGACAAAAGCCCCTGTGTTTGGTGACGCTTTTAACAGAAACAGCTTATAGTTAAATATGAATTCAGGGCCTTTGAGAAAGAGCCTGATCAACAGGTTGAGCAGTGGAAAATGCCATCAAGTGAGTGTGGCATCTCTCTCTCTATTTGCATCTGAAATATCAACTCCCTGTGTGGGATTTGACTAATGCAAGTAAGAAAACGTGTGATGGTCAAAGGTATGAGGTAACAAGTTGAAACACTATGCCCATACAATAAAATCTTCAGAATTATTCGAAAGTGGCCTAATTCTGAGATAAGTACCAGAACTGAACGCAAACTTTGAGTAGAACTGAGCAGTTCTGCTCAAAGTAATAGTTTCTGACAAGCTTTCAAGCTCTTGATTCATGTATTTCAAAGGTAAACGTAAATCCAACATAACTGGCTTCCAATGGATCTTGTTCCACTTCTATATTAGTTCATCTTACACGTGTACTTTTAAAGTTTTGTGGACATGTTGCAGTCCATGTGACTTGCAATAAGACATCCTACTCTAAAGATGAGGACATTTTACATTAAACATACACACGCGCACACACACACACACACACACACACACACACACTGGGAACTGCTCTGTAGAGTGAGTGGGCCAGTTCCTCCTACTATTTCTCTTAATGTGTCCCTTGTGCTGGAGGTGTAGAGCTGCCAGCATTGTTCACTCGCTACACGGGACGCTAACAGCTGTGTGTATTTACTGATGATAAACACACAAGTTACTGCGGACATTTTAGCCTTGTAGCCACATTTAGTTATTGTTAACAGCGGGTGTTTTTAATGTAGGATATGAAGAGCTGTATTCAAAGTTGGAAGGTGTGAGTTTATCTGGCTTTGTGCCTTTTGCTGTTTTATCTGTGAGTGTCTCTGTGTATGTATGTTCAGTATCTGGAAGAAATGCAGCACAGATAAGGCGTGTCTGCATGTTTGCAAATCCTAGACGGGTCCCACTGGACTATGTAAGCAGTTCCTCCGATGCAGCTTCCAGGGTGTGGATCACAGGCTGTATGACCAGGCCTCCTGATGCAGCTCCTGGGTCACGCTTGTAGGCATTGTGCATAGGCCTCGGGATGCAGCTCCAGGGCTGGGCTATCAGGCTTTATGAATGGGCCACATGATGCAGCTCCAGGGTGGGGCACGCTCACAGTTAAACTGTTTTTCAGATCCATGGCGGAAACACAATTGCTTTTTTTGTTTTTGTTTTTAAAACTGGACAAACAGGATAGTTGCCAGGTAAAATATCACTTTTTCCTCCTTTTTTCTTCAAATTCATCAGATGGGTGTTTTCCCACAGCTGCATAACATTTCATGTACGCTGATGGATCACTTAAACTGATGGGATGATGTTACTGATGTGGAGGCAGACAAGGGGTGCTTTGCCCGGTTTAACCCAGAGTGCATGTAATACGGAATACTTTGGCTCATGCAATTCTCTGGACATTCATCTTATATACCAAGTCCTCCAGTCATATGAAACTATAACAATACGGAGGCTTAATAACAAATAAGTAGGAATCACTTAAAATAGCAGTTACAGCACCTAAAGCCATGAGTAAGAAGCAGGATATCGAAATTCTGCGAAATCAGGATAACACTTCTGAGATCCTGCTTGTGTCCATTGGCTCTTTATTTTATTCAAATTCTGCTTCATGGGACATTTCCTTGTGGTTACAATTTGCTTTGTTCGGAGCAGTTAATAATTTGGGGGGATTTGAAGGAATTTTGTGGTTTGCCAAACTGTGCCTCGAGAACAAAACTCACACAAACACTCACCACAGATTCTTCAGACATGACTAACAGTGATATCAACATATACCAGATAAGGTACTGAAAACGGCTGCAATTAAAGAGGGTCTATTTTAAAACATCTTAAAGTCACAGTAATTCTGTCATTCCTCTTTCTCAGAGAAAGTTTTTTTTTTTTTTTTTTTTTTTTTTTTGAAAGTGAAACTGTTTCACTAGCAAACAAAAGTATGTGACATACCGTAGACTCTCTAACACGGTGATCCAACTTATCAAACATTCGTGTGAGAGAGCAGCGTATTTTATATGCAAGGAATGTCTGACTCATTATCCTGTGTGTGTGTGTGTGTGTGTGCGCGTGTCTGTGACAGTCACATCTTCAGAGAGGCTGAGCTAAACAAGGTTAGTTAGATTTACACATTTCTTCTCCCCACTGAGTCTTTAGCTGTCACTTTGCATAGAGAATGGAGCCCTAACTACTCAGTTTTACATAGCAGTTGAAGCCTGATAACATGATTTTTTTTCTTTCTTCTTTCTTTCTTTCTCCAAGAGCTGGATAAGCTTCCTAGTTTCACCTCAAATATGCTCGCATGATTCTTTAGTTGTTCCATCAGCATTTTCAACCATAGCAGATGTTGTGAATGAGATGAAGTGAAAATATTTTGTTGCTGTTCATCGTGAACTGAATTACTAAAAGCTGCATGTCACCCACACTCCAGCAAAAATAATGAATCACACTTCTTGTTGTCCTACTGTATTTATTAAGAGCAAGGGTACAAACATTTTGGCCTTCTCTAGGCTATTATCAGAGCAGTTAGCATAGATACGTAGCATTCACACAGGTGAGGTGGTTACATGACCTGTCAACTATGCTTTTTTGGGTGCATATACTTACTTAATACCCATTAAAAGGGTTGATCTCAAACACATTCTTAACGGATAAGGCTAGCGACCAACAATGTGTCCGTCTCTCTATACTGTCTGTGGCTCTTAGCCCAGAGTCCGTTCATTTCTGCTGATAATATAAGTCTTTCAACAGCTCATGAATATATGCTTTCATTTCTTAAAAAGTCTAAATAATTTCCTAAAAGAGCTGAGCACTGTAGTTTTAGCCAATGTCACTCAGACATGAGTAAATGCTATGTTTATTCGGGAACTGGTTTCATCTGCGTATTTGGTGCTCTGGTAAGTATTTACAGCACCAGGACCGTGTATGTGGGACAGACTCAAAATAAACTACAGTGCCCATGTTCATTGTAATCAAGGAACATGTCATAATTGTAACAGTGTGGCTCACTGATGTGTTTTTGATCCATGGCACAGAGCTGCACAGACCATACTAGTTAGTCAAAACAATTCATCGTCGGTTTTGGTCTTTTCATGTAATTTGTTGACAATAATTAATCCCCTCCAGACATGTTTTAAGATGTATATAAAATACTCTACTCTGAATAATAATTTGTGTCTGATATGGTTTTTCACAAACAAACAAAAAAAGCTGAATTATCTTAAAATCCATAAAATTGCATCTACTCCTTCTCCCTCATTAAGAACTCCAGAATCTATGAATGTGCAAATATAATACACTGAGAATAAGTCCATTCTCAGTGTGTGTGCACTGGAGACTTTAGGGTTTCCACATCACACTTAAGTTGAAGTTGTAAGTTGAACATTTGAATATTTCCAAACTATGTGTGATGTCACAAATCATGCTCCTAGGCCCCCCCACCCCTTAAAATTTTGTTTCTTAAAACTTTCCACTTTCAGCGCATGAAAATGAGATGCAAACAGCCTTCCAGTGTCAAACTCTGCACATACATCATTCTGTACAGTGAAGCTCAAACACCCAAACTGTAGGAACAAGAAGAAAAAAATATTTTTGAGTGGAGGGAGACTTTAAAATATAAATGTCACCAGATTTATTCTTTTAAGAATAAGATGTGCTTAAAACATTTTCCATACCCTTTTCTCCATTTTCTGTTTCTCAAAGGCAAAAAAACTCAAATATGTAACATGTAATAAAAGTTTTGTACACACAGACCACAACACAGTCCATATGATTTTGAACAGACTCTTTATTGAACTTTATATTACACATGATTAAAATACATAATCCAGGAATCAAACATTTTACAAACCATAATTTACTCCACTCATTCATTTAACACTGCACATTCATGAAGTCATTAAACTCTTCAAGGCAGCCATTACTCAAACAGACAACTATCTATCTTTGCATCTGCCCGCATACGCCTCGATCCATCCTTTTGGTCCTTCGATTCACTCCACAATTAGCCACGGTCACATATAGGCCTGCGTTTCAAAGCTTTTTCACTCGATTTTCATGCAGCCATCAGCGTTCCACGAGACAATTGGCCCTTTTCATATCTCGACTGCGGATGAACCCTGTAACCTTGTGTTAGTGAACACTACTCTAATTTAAAGTGCCTTGGGTGGGCTGCGGCCAGCTGCCTGGGGGCATTGCCTCTCAATGACGATACCTTGTGATGGGACGGCCGGCTTTTACACAGACACACACACACACATATCCTCACACATTTCTTCTCAGTTTGATTTCACCCTTTTGGTTACACTTTGCCAGCCCGTTCCAGCTATCAACCAAATCAAATATTCTGACAGGATGTTCAGCAGTAAACTTTTATAACCTTCATCTCCCCCTCCTTTTCTTCTCGCCGGCCTCCGTTTAACTGATTCCTAAAAGATACCATGCCCTGGTTGTGAAGCAGTTTGCTTTATTAGCCGTTTTAACACCTGCAGAAGCATTTTAACTACCTGCCTATGAAACCTGCTGTGCAACATAAAAATATATGGTATTTTCTTAAGTATTAGCCTTATTGGGTTCTAAAAGTGTTTCAGAGGTTTTAAAAACATCAGTACAGCTGTAAAGTTAGTCCTGTCACTGACCCTGAGATATGGTGTACTAGACACACGAGCCATTATTCCAACATACAGATATTATCATCATTATGACAGTTAGATGATACAAGTTAATCAGCAAGAGACTGTAACGAGATCAGACTCTCCGATAAAACAGGATATCGTTGGAATATTTGCATTTAGCTGTGGTTGACTGCATAAGCATGTAGAGGCTTTAGGGCATTGGTCACCAGCCCTGCTCCTGGAGAGCTACTGCCCTGCATGTTAGAGGTATCTCCCCACTCTAACACAACTGATTCTAATTATTAACTCGTTATCAAGCCCTTGACAAGCTTCAGCTGCTTGATAACGAGTTAATAATTAGAATCGTGTGTGTTAGAGTGGGGAGATACCTCTAACATGCAGGGCAGTAGCTCTCCAGGAGCAGGGTGGGTGACCGCTGCTTTAGGGTAAACGCATGAGATACAAACCAACCATTCTCAATGAGAGACGCAACCAAAAAAAAGTCAAAGGCTTCATTCTTGCCTTAAAAAGAAGTCTCAAACACTTCCTTCCCCTCGGTGAATGCCGCTCTCCTCGGGCTAAACAGCTGATTTTATTGACAACACACCGCCATGGCTGGATGTTTTTAAAAGCTGGGGATTTTTAGCTCAAACATTTTATGGTCTTTGAACCACGAGACACAGTGTGGCGAACGGGATGGAGACCTCATGACTGCCGATAGACATGACAGGCGGTGGAGGCACAGTCTCCCACCCCCACCCCCATCAGCTCTCTCTGTGGGACGCTTTTGTCCGATAAGAGGTCATGCACCACACCCGATTTAAGTCATGTGCTCCTCATTGCATGTCGCGCAACACAAGACAACAGGGATGTGTTTGGTTGTGTGTGTGTTTGTGTGTTTGTGGGCGAGCGAAGGCATCAGCCTCTATGGCTGGGTACATTTTGTGCTCATCTCAATGTTTGTTGTTTAAGTTCATGTCTTTTTTTTTTTCTTGTCTTTGCCTCATTGTCAAAGTATGAAAGCATGTGCTGGGTTGGAAGAGAGGTGCTCCATCCCTTTGAGTGGGTGTGTAGGGTCTGGGTCGGGGCTTTTTAGTACTTTAAGACCTTAACTCTGCCCCGGGGGACTCTTACTCGACACCCACGCCTCGTTCTATTAAACTCTGGACCACATCAACATTCCTGAGATTAATTTAGACACAAGCTTTATAGCTGCTCACACACACACACACACACACACACACACACACACAGTATATTACTGCTGTGAGATAAATTCTTACAGCCAGTAGAAAGATGGTTGTCAGCCCTCATGTGAGTGATAAATATAGTTATGATCTGATCCACTTTATAAAAGAGGATGACAACCGCGTTTTATAAGTGAAGTCACTACATTAAATAATTCAGGTACCCACTACCACATTTGAAAGTGAATCCCAGTTACTGTCTGTTGAGTGTGTCACAATGACAGAAATAAGAGAAATGTATCACTCAAACATTTAGAAGTTTCTTCTACTGCTTTCGTTGTCTGATTCATCCCAAAAACAGACGTGGACATGGACAGCAGGGTGGACCAGCAATGTAACACTCTATTGGGTGTGTATGCAGATGTGTCCACACATGGAATTGATGTATACGGTTCACGCTATAAATTTTGGGCTGTACAACATATGTTCTGACATTTGCAGCCATACTGATGCAAAAAGTATCATTTGAGCTTATTAGTGAGGGCTATGCTGGAAAAAACATAGTGGTTGGTATAGTGTAGTTGGTTGTTTGTAAGTATTTTGATAATCAGTCATTTTAAATAATCTTTCAAGAAAAATTATCTGATTCTATCTACTGAAAAGTGATAACAAATATTTTAAGTTAGAAATATTTTCTGGTTTTCTTGGTCTTCTGTGATAGTAAACTGAATATCATTGGGTTTTGGACCGTTGGTTAAAGAAAACATTTGACATTTTCGTCCTGACATTTTATAGACCAAATCACTAATCAATTAATTGGGAAAATAACGGACAGATTAATCAATAAGGAAAATAATTGTTAGCTGCAGCCATGTTTGAAGGGTAAATGGCCACAAACAAACAAATCCTTGGCAGGGACAGATGCCATCATCAGGGGAAGTGATTCTGTTAATGTATGTGAGGACTGAGCACTCACTCAAACCACAGGGGTAGCCCAACACGAAGCACGGCTCTTTGGTCTCCAAACACAACATCATTCATTCAAGGTCTCACTCCAACATATTTTAATACTGGAACACAGCCATTATTTTTCCCTGCATTTAACTATAGTGTTTTAGTTGCCCACACTTAACCATATATTATTCATACTACTTTTTGCCACCTTTGAATGTTGGACTAACTGATCAGTCCAACCAATGATTTCAGCCACAAAGTTAGTGATCAAAAACTAAACAAACATGCCTTTTGTTGAAATGTTGAGGTCATTTCCTCACTCAAGCAGTGATTATTTCACTCTGTCCTGCAGTAATATGTACAATACAATTCATTCTCCTTCATAAATGAAGCCAAACACTGGCTGTACCTCCAAGACGTTAACTTTATATGAGCTAAGAAAAACAGGCCTGTCATAAATTCATTTTTAAAATTGAATTACTTTGTATGGGTGTGACACCGTGGAATATCCCAAACTAATAGAAAAACCATGTAGACATGTAACTGAAGTGTAGTATATGGAAATGGAAATCACCATAGTTGGGTTTACAGTGTAGACACATACACAATGACGCATTAAAGACATTTCATCATTAAGAGCATCACAGTTAACTGGCTTAAATGTGTTTCGGTAAAAAAAAAAAGGTGAAAAATGGCACAGAACCAGGAGCCGGTGGGATCAATTCCCTTCTGTAAACTATCTGCTTCATTTCATCATGTTGAGATGGGATGTAGGTGATCCTGTCTGAGCCCCGAGGAAAAAAAGACACATTTGAAAGCACATACTGACACACCTGTGCAGTTGATATACATTGCTCTCTGCTACAGGATATATACAACCACATATTGATGCTGTCGCTCTCTGTCTAAATCACTAAATCTCTTTTTCTCTCACTCACACACACACACACACACACACCTTCTGCTAAGCCCTTAATCACAAACATGCTCATTTCCACCCTACATGTTTACCCAGACAGATCAATCCAGCTGATCCAGCAACTGCCTGACCTTGACCTTAAACTAACACTGAGAGATAGAGCTGCTGTAGGAGGACTTGCTCGCTTTCATACAGAAATACTGTGGTGCTAACTTGAATAAAAAAAAAAGTTGGGGACATACTGTAAGTAGCTGCGCATGCAGTGACCTCCCACAGGTGTCAGCTGTCCACTGCGGCTACACTCACTGTTAGCGGGTTACTTGTGTGCATACATTTGCATGTGTCTGCATGCTTACATGCAAGTGTTTTTTTTTTTTTTTTTTTTAAATCTGCGTATGCATGTTGGTTTATTTTGGTGCACATACGTTTACTCCACTGTGTTCCATCTATGCGTGCGTCTGCATGCCTACATACTGTATAAGTTCAAGCTATCTGTATGTGTGTTTCTGTATTAGCGTGTGTGTCAGGAGCATGGGTTGTAACTCACTCTGACTGCGAGCCGAGGCCCCTGGCAGGGAAAGCTGTGGGTCTGGCAGGTCTCAGCAGGGCTCTAAAGCAGCTCTGCGGCTCAGCTCTGCTCAGCTCGGCTCTGCTGGTAGTTGCGGGCCCGTCTCCATGTCACTCTGAAGAGGTATTCAAGAGAACTCCTTACTGGGAGGCCTCCAGCGTGAAAAACAGGACAATGTCATCATGTCTTATTGTTGGCAGCCATGTTCATAGCTCCACAATAGGTTCTGATTCACCGAGCTGAAAAGAAGCATGGGCATTTTATGCCAGTTGATTTGCACAGCGTTTGCCATTTTACCATGATGAATGGTAGCACAAGTACTGTTTAAGTCGTTGCAGGCCTGCCAGTTCTTCCTTCGAGAATGGGCAGCAGTATGCCACCTCTTAAATCTTAAATCAAACTTTATCGCTGACTATTTAACAGTTTCCAAGCAACAAGACATCAGATTTTTCCTAAAGGCATATGCAGACTATCTGTACTACTCGAGTGGGTAATTTACAATTCCATGGCTTAAAGAAACACTCTGTCGTTTTAGTAAATAAACGTGTTTAAAAGTTTGACCAGGAGTTAAGAGAAAAATCAGTTTAATCTCTGTGTGTTTTAATAGACAGGAGGAACAGCTAGCCTAGCTCAGTCGTATTTACATATTGTATCCTGAACATTTTACACTTGCAGAGAAGAAAAACATGGTTTAAGAAGCAGTTAACTTGTGCATCGGAGATATTTACTGACCACAGTTTGAAGCCCCTCAGAAGTCCGTACTCATTGTGAAGTTACCAGCTTTGCATAATTACATGATTCTGAAAAATGACGTATTATTAGCTTGCTTGTTAGCTAACAAGACGCAACATGAAAGTAAGACCATTTTCGTCCTGTTGGAAGGTGTATTTTTTTCTCTGTTGACAGTGGCTAGCTGTTTTCCCATGCTTCTAGTTTTTGTGCTAAACTAGGCTTAACACATCCTGGATCAATCTCTCTACTGAATGCACAGAGATTAAACTGATATAGATTAATATTTCTTTAAAATTTAGCTCACAACCCTAAACTCTGATATTTTTTTGTGACTGATTGACTTGTTTACCATATAATAGAAGCCCCTGAAAATATTTTTCAGTCCTGTGTAAGTACTGCTGCAACAGCTGTCCCTGTTTTTTTTTTCTTAAATGTTATAAAGTAGAACTGAATAGGCTTATTGTAACACTCATAAGGCTCAGTCATCTGGCTGCCACTGGACCTGCATATGAATCATATGTCTGTGCCTTACACCCGCCTCAAATGTTCATAATTCCTCATGGGAGACAAGCAACAGTTAACAATTCATAAAGTTTAAAGTGAAAATTTTATGACTATTGTTGCTGCATTTTTATATGCAAGGTTCATCTTCGTCTTATTCACTTACAATTGAACTAATATGATCTTAATCTGAAGATGCTGCCTGTGAAACTCAACATCTATGCCTCTGCAGATGGCTCAGGCAGCACGCAGCATACGGAGAGGAAGAAAGACGAGCAGAAAGGTGAAAGGCACAGGGAGTGAGTAAAGAGAGAGAGAGAGAGAGATAAAGCTATAAGAGGGTGAAAAAACAAAGAGAGGGTAGTGGGACGAGATGAAGGAGAAATAGGTTGCAGAGGAGGGAGAGTAGAGCAATAGTGAGAGAGAGAGAGAGAGAGAGAGGGAGGTTATGGCCTGGACTCTGACCCAAATTTTAAATATGGTCTCTGACAACCTGATCTGACCACGCCACTGTGTGGTCTTCCTTTTCTTTCCATTCGTTATGGATGCATGACGACCACACGCCTCTCCTCTCAGCACTCCGTGCAGTCACTTGACGAGTCGGAGCACGTTCATCTAATGCAACATTAAAATGACGACAAGCTCGAGGTCGCAGTGTCATGAGATTTCTTTTGCAGGGTTTCAAAAACCACATTGCTCCTTTCAGCATATGCATGCACTCATCAAACACATATGATACCTCAGGCTTAAAGGGGGCTAGAGAGTGTAGGTTCATGTAATTATATTAAACAACACAGCTGTTTTATAACAGAGTTAGCGCCTCCTGAAGCGTTATGAATGAAAACATTTTTCATACAGGCAGATAAATTCTGTAGTTGAAAGAAGTAGGCTGAAAATGTCTTTATGTACCAGAAAGAGAACACTGGGTGCAAGCTTAAGGCTTTGGCAGGGGTTGTTGGCATTCGTCTTTCTGCTTTTGCTGGTTTGCTGGCGATGCCTTCGCCTGTTTGGTTATTTTATGGCCAAGCAGGAGCTATAACCAAGCCAATTCCTTTAGAAGAAGAAAAAATCTAGATTTGGGGTGTTTGGCAGGGTTAGTGTGATTTTTTTTAATAGCTAGTTTTAATAATTCATTATAAAATCATATCAAAAAGAAACCATATCACAATAGTGTGCTGTAAAGCTGGTATTACTCGTATCATTAAAAAGAATGAACATGTCTTGGAGACACTCTAGTCTTGTCTTTTTAAGAAGTGTCGGTGTACAATTCTTGAATTTATACACCGCCTGCCTGAATAAACATGAGCACACACGCACACACACACACAAACGCCTCCTGTTCTGTGTGTTAAGATCGCTGGGAGTTAGGTGACAGATACTGAGAATGCCTCGGCCTAAATTAAGCCCTCTGCTTCATCAAAAACATCCTGCCTTCCTGCCTGGACTGAGATTGTGGCAACTTCTCATGGGGAGCGCAGGTAAACTAGTGGGAACAAACACACACAAATACACTTACTCATACACATTTGTAAGGATTAAATAGGATTTTCTGTGACTGGTAAAACCAAGTAACACGTGTTTTGTTTCCGATTCTTTGAAAAAGAAAGGAAAGTTGTCATATTTTTATATTTATTACATATTGGTGATTATAAATATTACATGGTATTGTGATTGAGTTTGTTGTGGCAAAATTACAATTTTAGTAGTTTTCTGGTAAATTACAATATGTTTTTAACTACTGCTTTTTCATTACATTGTAAAATGTCCTGAAGGAAGGAAGTGCACCACGTGGTCAAACTTCAACTCTTCAAATAAAGTGAACTGTGTGGCTTCTCTACTGTAAATGATCACATAGGGCTTAGGCTATAAATGCACAGACAAACACACATATATATGCACACAGATAACATATTTGAAAAGAGCAGAGGCGGAACTTAACAAGGTACTTCTCTCATGTTTGTACAATTTTAAGGGAACCTGCAGTAAAATGCTTTTGATCTTTCAATGCCTGGTTTGAAGTTAGAGAAAAAATGTTACAAGCAAAGCATAAAACATTTTTGACAATGTTGGATTTAAACTGTCCAAACACTTCAGTCGACAGCTGCAACAATTTTTTAAAGTTACTACAGGTCAGTTAATAATTAATTTTGAATTCTGAAAAGGCATCAATCTTCAGAATCGGTACTTGTGTAACATCCACTGGAAGTAAGTAAAAGTTTAAATGCGTGACCTGTCGCTGTCAATGCAGCATTGTCCCACTCTGTTGCGACTTTTATTTAAGTAAAGGTTTGAGCACTTCTTTCCATATGCTCACTGGAAAAGAGAACATATTCACCTGCATGTACACACAATCGCAGTATGACCCATATACAGTAAGAGAGAGCAGAAATTGGGTGGGAGGGGTGCAGGGGAGGCGAAGGAGTGAGGGTTTGTGGGAAGGAGGAGGAGAGCGCTGCACCACTCTGCTCCAGCTCCACTTCCACTGGTGACCCGACAGCTGTAAATCTGAAAGTAGAAGACCAAGTCCTTACTTCTTGCCCTTTTTTTTCTCTCTCTCTCTCTCCATTTTACTCTCCGGCACTGCACATATCATTGACATGTAGTGACTGTCAGTATTTAATATGGACTCATTATATCTGTCTGGCAAGCCTCAGTCAGATGTTAATCTGTTTGACAAGTGAGTTCACAAGGTAAAGTCTCAATCTTTGGTTGCAGACATGTGGACTTTTTTTTTTAATAGAAAGTATGAAATTAAACCGATATGATCTCACTGACACAACAACAAATGTCAAATTATTTAAAAAAAACTGCTTTTGCCTCTTTGTGTTAACAGACGACTTAATTAAGCAATTCCTCTGCCTTGAGATTCAGTTCTTGACAAGTGAGTAAACAGAGTGCCAGTGCTAAAACCAGTAAGCTTCTTTTTTTTTTTTTAACTCCTGCTCATTAACCATGTAGCTCGTCTTATTTACACCCACTCCAAAGCTTTCTGTGTGACAGTTGCCAGTAAGAAAAAAAAATGGGAGAAGAGGTGAGAACATAACAGAAAAGATTCTCGCTAATACAGTCAACTTCCCGGAAAACTAGACTGTAGCGAATTAATTAATCTTGATGCCTGCAACCTAACACACCCATCTGAGCCTTTAACCCAGCAGCTCACACAAAGAACAAGGCAGTTGACGTGGCGGTTACCAGCTAGCTAAAGAGTAACATTTGGTCGAAGCCAGCCAGAGTTTTTCATACAGCCCCCACTGGCTCAGAAACGCCCGAATGGATCAAGTTGAAATTGAAATGACTCCCAAAACGACATTAAAGATATTAGTATCTACAGCGGTGTTACAGTATGTTGCCAAAGTCTAATCAAATAAGTCCTTGCAATGTAGCATAGTCTGAATGAAATACTGTTAGCTTCTAGATTTGCAGCCAATTTACAGATTTGGTGTTTGCCTACCTAATTGCCTGGAGCATGAGACTGAGAGGGAAAATACGCCATAAAAGTGGCCAACATTTTCAGAATTTTAATGATTTGCTGTTTTAGTTAAGAAATGTTTTGGGCATGGTGGACCACCTGTCAGAGTGAACTATGTCAGCTTTTCTGAAATGTAGGGGCCTGTTCTGGTGGGTTGGTATAACAGGGTTGAGTATTATTATGTTCTATTCAGCCATAGATCCCTGCGCAACAATCTATTATGTATTCTGACATCAACAAGCTTAGGTCATCGCTCCGGCTTTTAAAAAACATCGTGAACGCTAGCACTTTATGTAAGTGCTCTTATTTAGCTAACCAAGAACATGCCTAAAGCTGTATCACAAATCTAGGATACAGTCAGAATGACAGCAAAACCTCAGCAGGCAATTGAAAACAGCACATGGAAAGATGTTTTATCAGGTTTGAAATAAATCATCAAATTGTTTGTTCTCCTCAGCCCTTACTTTATTCAGTCCCGCCAAGATCTTGCAGAGATTATTTGTGATTTGGCTACTTTCCTATGCTAACAGCGTCTTTATATTAAATTACGTCTTTTGCATCTTTTTCTTACGTACTAAGTTCCAATAAGAGTATAAATGGTCTTCAGATGGTGTTTTTTTACATGTATGCCAGGATCAGACTACATTACATGGACCAAGCATGTGGAATAAAAATTAGCTTCAGCCGCAACATTTACTCGTTTTATCCCATGTGTTGTGGTCGTAGTGGAAGACAATTGACACAGTGTCTGGGACTTCACAGTTTCCCCAAAAATAGACTTGCGGGTCAGAATTATTTTGGCCTTCTGTCGCCAAGTTTGACAATTTCTATAACGTTAAGTATTTAAAACAAAGTGCATTTAGTGCCAAAATTAAATCAGAGCTTTAAATGTTACATGCCTACAAATTAAGTGCAACAACACCCAACAAGCTCCATAAATTAAATGGTTACCAGTAGTTTCACATTATAAGAAATTATTGTTATAAAGTTACAAATGGTTTCCCAATTTCACTGATTAACATTTGCAATATTGAGGTTTAATTTGATTTTACCTGTGCTTGTAGCGCTGGTTGTAAAATTGGATTTATGTATGTGAGTGAATGCAGTCACTAATAAAATCTGCAAGCACTCTTCAGGTTAGACCACCTCTTTTTCTTTTCTTTTTCTTACAGAAAATGAGTTAGGCAAAACTGCAAACACACAATTAATGTGAGGAATTGTTGAAATTGTGTCAATTATTCCTGCAGGGACTGCTTTTTGTATAAAAGGGTACTTGTGGAAGCTTTTAACGTTTTAACGAATTAAATTAAGTTGCTCTGGTTCTCTAATAGCTTTTAAGATACAGAATACATTCACTTTGCACACAGTAGTAAAGCATGTTAATATGGATAGTGGAGAGGGGAGCGTGATGGGGTGGGACGGATGAGGGGAATTTGGGTGCGCTGACAAGGCAAAGTTAAGCTGAGTTTATCCTCCAAACTCCATCCCCCTCTGACCCCTCCCCCGCCTACCATACAGCCTTTGGAACAGGGGCGTGTGTAATCTATTATGTACTCTACATGTTCCTTTAGAACAAGCTGATTTATGAAACGACTGTAGCTGTTGCTAAGGCTCTGCTTGTAGGATAAGAACTCTGTGCTTGTTGCATTCATTTTTGCCTCTAACTCCTCAGCTGAGGTTGTCTTGAGACATCTTTATCCTCCCCACATGCTTAATAAAGTCAGAGGCTATTTGACAATTAAGCTTACGGAGCATTTAAAATGTCACCAGACGTGAGTAAACTGAGAGAATTTGAGATCAGACTGTGATATAGGTGGTTATTCATGACCGCATTAATATTTCAGAATCTGGACAGATGAGGACTAGTACAAAGCACAGTGTTGTAGTTCCACTTAAAGGCATCAGTATGCTTCAAACAAAGTGCTGGTCCGATCAGCAGACAGTGTCTGACCCCCCTCCCTCTTGGACCGTTCCGATATCGGAATTTAGAAGACTGAGTTCGACAATTTCTGTAACTTTGCAAACAACAAGTACTGACAAGTACGCCCCCTTCACCCAGCAAATGTGAGAAAGCAGGCAGGACTTGAACTCTCAACACCTTTTCTTCAGTCTTAACACAACTAATTACCCCACTTTTTGAGTGTACAGCTGTGAGTGCAACACCATGAATAATGTGGAGGAGATGGACTGAAAGTGTGTGCCATTATCCCCTTTTGCACAATTCATCACGGTTCACCCCTCTCTATGACGGCAAGGCTTTTTGCTCAACCTTCGAGGAATAACATTTGGAACAGGCATAAACACTTTTGCCTTCAGACGTGTTTAGACGCCTTGTTTGTTTTAAGCATACTGAAGAAACGAGATATAGCGTGTTAATTAGTGAGCATTAGAGGTGATGGTAGGCGTATTTTGTTACCTTTAGACATAGCCAGACTAGCTGTTCCACCCCCCCTGTTTCCAGTCTTTATGCTAAGCTAAGCTAACACGCTGCCGGCTGTGGCTTCATATTTACCATGCAGACATGAGAGTGGTATTGATTGTCTCATCTAACTTTAAGCAAGAAAGCAAACAAGCATATTTCCCAAAAAACTTTTCCTTTAAGAATGAACAAGGTGTACAACAGAAAAATACTTAAAAAGAAAAGGAGATGACATGACAAGGGGAATTTGCCAGCATCAAGCTTACATTGAAAAAAATTACAGTATACACTGTTTCTGCGAGCAGTCATACTGTACGTGGTACATACTGTTTGCATTCACACATCCACATTACCCGAAATAACCCATTCTGTGTGCCGAGGAGATGAATCAAGACAAAAACAGCCAAGTACGACAAGAAAACACAGGGGGCATAAAGGAAGAAAAACTGTCAAGCTAAATAAGACTGTCATGAAAGCACATCTGAATATTTGGGATGCAGATGTAAAAGATATTTCCAAAACTGTTGGTTTTGGAGTCAAAAGGGTGCTGCGTCACTGTTCTTATGCCCAAGGAATGAGAAGGAACTTCCAAGACGGCACATTGCTGGGCTTAAGGTCGCCTTGGGACTGCCTGTCACATTGTCGCTCCCATCTCTCTGGTGCCAACATAAAACAGCTTTTCATTCAACACTTAAAAAGATCCACACATACATACACACACACACACACACACACACACACACACACAGGCAGTTTATTCATGTCCACATCAGCTTGCAAAGGTTACAGTGAGAAAAGTAATGCAGATGCTGACATTTCCCCAATGAGCATCAAGGGTACATACACACACACACACACACACACACAATCTCCCTTGTTTCTGAAAACCAACCATGGAAGGATCATGCTGTCCCCATGACTGATGATTTTGCCAACATAAAGACCGAAAAAAGCAGCAACTGATGTTTTCCAAGTGGCTTGAATAACTTCCATTGACAGTTTCGATAGAAGCGGAAAACCTCTTTTCTGTAATGGAAGAAGGTTTTGGGGAAGATGGGTTTTCCCTTTTTGTAATAGCCTCAGAGCCAAGCTTGGCATGGAGGCCTTCTGGACTGGAGGATGTCTGCTTGGGCCAGACAATGGGACTTCAAGTGAGCCACAGCTAGTGGAGGAAAAGATCAGAGCGACCATGAGGCTCTGTCAGGCCCCTGATTAGATGAAAATGCTCGCTTCATCCTCTTGTTAACTACAAATGTTACAGAGAAATTTGGGATCTATCAGCCTACCTCCACTGCTGTCTCCTTTTATTTTTACACCACACTGAAATACAGTAAGTACAGGCCCACCACAGCTCACCATTAGCTAAAAAAAAAACCTGTGTATGGGGGATAAAATGGCCACTTTTTCATCATGACTACCAAAAAGGTTGGACAGATAACACTTGCCGCCGCACGTTTATTTGGTGAGTTTTGGCAGTAGAACAGCTTCTTTGGCAAATGATCTTTCTGCCAAAACAAACACCCGCTTTTCTTCACCCTTTATACACATGAACACACACATTCACTTGCTGACTCCACACAATGGCATGACTGTATCTGCAGCATTAAACAGACAGCTGCCAATCGCCCTGCGGAGCTCATTGTTACACAACACGGGGCAAACAAACGCTGAGCCGAGTTCAGCCTCCAGCAGATTTTGCAATGCAAAGAGAAAGTGTGGATGAGGTCTGCCAACATGCATCGCTGACCCCAAATAGCCAGAAAACAACTGGAAACCAATGTGCCTCTGTAGATGGTTGACAAGGGAGAGAGGAGAAGAGAGGAGGAATGACTTGTCCAAATATTTAAGTGGAACTGAAGCCCAGGCTCTTGACTATGAAGGCTGCATTTCTCTTCATACTATAGCAAATGGCTGCGCACAATGCAAACATCAACACTGTAAATATGAAGTATCCGCAAACATAGTCACTAAGACAAACAGTGAGGCCCGGCTGCCAATTGAACTTAACTGGTGCAGAAAAGTTCAATACCTGTGAGCAGTTTGACGTTCTGTCTGAAAAGTAAACAGTGAGTAAGGAGAGGTCGAGGGGTAGAGAGTTAATGTGTCTGGATGTGTGCATTTGTGCGAGTATACGTTTTGTGTGTACACAGCGCTGACCCCCGAGTCTACAGATCTCATTTCAATTTGTGCGTGACAGACAAGAGACACGCCTCCCGCGCCTATAGCTGAAGCCTGGGAATCATGTTTGGTGTTTATTTTAACCTTTCAGTCCACCTACCACCTAAACCGTCTGCATTGCACAGCACAGCTCTGTTATTATATTTGTTTACACTGGCAACATGATGCTGCCAGATCTTTTCAAAGGGGACGACTGGAAATTGTTTCCTTCTGAGGTGATTTATTGATGCTGTAAATGGATCTCTCTCATCAAATACTTGCAATAGTTTGCATGTAAAGCCTTTCCTTTCCTGGTTCATAGTAAGCTAGTTTCAAACTAGTGATTTATTATAGTGGGTTGAAACATAAAAGTGCCCCTCCACTCAAAAAAATATGTTTTTCTTCTTGTTCCTATAGTTGGATGTTTGTGCAGAGTTTGACACTTAAAGGCTGTTTTCACATTCATCTGCTGAAAGTGTAAATATTCTCTGTGCTCACTGAAAATACGATTGTACGGGCAGGCCTACGAGTATGATTTGTGACATCACAAATAGGTTGAAGCCAATCCTGATCCAGTATCCAACTTACACAAGTGTGATTGTGGAAACGTAAAATTTCCAGTGCGCTTCCACTTGTGAATTTTTAATGAGGGAGATATTAGTATGAATGCAGTTTAAAGTGAGGTAATATCTGATTATGCTAACCTAGCTGAAGTTATTTGGTCATTTATCAAAACGTTATTGGCATAACGTTAATAATTTGATGTACATTGTGTTATTTTTGTGAAACAAGAACTGAAAATCTGCCCAGTTTACATTATTATTAAAACATTTTATCAAGTGTCAGATGTGTTAACTTTATACCTTATTACTTATTTACTCTTCAGTCTTAAGGGGTCTCATATCAGCAAGCTAACGTTAGTTTGTTCAGTTAGCTATGCAGCAGTAACACCTGGCAGTTACTGGGTGTAAATATTTTCATTTACACCCAGTTTTCATTTAATTATGCATAAATCTCTACACTCCCGTTACAACTAGTATGAACATAAGAGCTGGTGCAACCGGCTCCACAAAGACAGTGGACAGCAACAAAAGCGTCACATTAATTTGGGGTAAGGTTTTACTAAGAAGGGGAAATTACCATTGCAGATATGTGATGGCTGATTAAACTGCTCTCTATTTACTTTAGTCATACCAAAGCCAGGTCTTACAGTCTGATTGGCTGAAAGCAGGTCAGGAGGGTTCATTCTCGTTTTTTAAGAGGGGTGCTAGTGGGATCCACACAGGGAAGGTCTGCTCCAGTTTTTCTTCTCGCCCTCTCGCTTTTGTCTGCAGTGTTTGCTCTGGATTTGAGTGGTTCTTCTGGTGTTGGGAGCACTGTCAGCCCACACCCTACAGTAATGGCAACCTCTGTTAGACAGAGCTGGGACTGTGCCACCACTAGTAAGAGGGGAGCATAAACTAGTCTCATGGGCGTGCCGCTTTCACCTGTTGAGTCATGCCACCATGATACACTCATCACCATTTTTTTTTGCTGCATATGCACATATTAAAAGGTCCAAAAAACTTGCACACCATAAATCTTAGTGACAGGTGCATTAGACACATATACACATAAAATAGAGCTGGCAGGATATGTTGACAATCACACCAACACACAAACTCCACCACTGAGCCATCTGTTAGCGACTAATTCACCACCAGTCACATTCAAGGACATCTACAGGTTCAGCCGCCGAGTCTCCAGCAGATAAAGAGAAGCCATGGCGCATGTCGTGTCGGTGGCCCTCTCACCCATTTCTATTCTCTGTCTTGTCATCACTCAGTACAACTTTGTCTTCCAGAGGCTCACTCTAGTGGCACATTTATCACTGGTAAGATGGGTTTATGCAGCCATGAAAGAGCTGTTTTGTAAGCTGAGCGACACAGAGAGAGAAAATAAGAGAATACTGGACTCAAAATGTCACCTTCTGTTCACCGCGTGCTGTAGATACATATTCATAAAGCCATTTTCAGTTCTTCTCCTTTTGAAAAGTTCCTTTGATTAAATATTTTGACAGGATTGCCTAATTCGGAGCAAGAGTGGAGAGGCCTGCACCGACTTGCAGTAATTTAAAACCTAACTATAAGCAGACACGGACTGAGGTGAAACTCGTGTTTCAAAACCCCCACGATATTTACACTCGATAATACTTCTCATTCTTGATTAAAGCCAGGACTCAAGCCTGTCTAGCCTCCCACACTCACATGTTTCTAGAAGCTATGGTAGCTACTACACTTGGTACATATTCTCTTACAACTAGAATGACACTCTGTTGGAGGATTTAAAACATGAAGCAGAAACATGCTTAACAGCAGGGCTGTTATAGCCTCGGCTGAAATTCAAATGGCTTTGTCAGATAATGATGCAGTATTTTCAAGGTGGACTCAGATTTTGCAGACAGCCAGGTGACCGAGAGTGGAGACGTTTGGGGGGAAACTCATGTGACTCAGGCACGTAGCCAGTAATGGGCCTGGGCGGCACTGGCCCACCCAGATTCCTCACTGCCCCACCAAGCCAATTGTTGACTTGACGCGCGTGTTGAATTTGTCGTCTGATTAAAACAGAACTGTTAAAAATAAGTTGTAGGAAGTCTTCGGAACGTAATTGGTTGCTCTGGTTCTGACACGCAGACCTTCCTGAGCTGCCTTCAGCCAATAGCTGGCTTTTCAGGTGATGTAACGTTAACGCTACAACAATGGCTAAACAAAGTTTTGAATGTGTTATTTGAAAAAAAGTTGAGGAAGAAGAAACTCCGCTGCCTCCATCGACCACCAGACTCATCAGCCCACAACGGAGGTCAGTGGAGTGGGGAAAAAAAAACGGGCGTCAGACAAACACTGCTCACAGACCCAGTTGACACAGGTAGCCAGACTACTTAAAACTGTAGTTATCAACTTGACAGGACGGAGCAAACCGAATTAAACTTTTAGTTTCTGAATTAAATGTTTTAGACAGCTCTGTTGGAGCTCAGTAGGGTGACCAGATGAGAATGGGTGAAATTCAGGATAGGGGAGTTGGGGGTGGGCGTGGTCGCGATGGGTATGGCCTCCAGTACATTACATTCACTGTCAATGAACAGTAAAACATGTGAACGCTAAAATGTATTATTTATGTCCATGAAGTCAACTGTCTGTCATTAGGAAAAAGAAACATGAGGACTGTGTTGTATGTAACAGTGTGTAAATCATTATCTGTTAGGGCTCCATGTCAGCGATGGATGGTTTAATTTCCCTCTGTAAATGTTTTAATTCAATAACGTCATACCTATGCATCGTCGCTATGCGTAGTTTATCAATTCGTACTATACACGGCTAAAAAAAACTACAACAGCCATAATTCATGTAGGCTACAGACATAACAGTGCCCGTCTGTGGGCAACACCAAAAGAATGTTTCACAACTATCAGTATTTAATGTTTTATTAGGTTATGACTAATCAAACCCGGGTTTAGTCTCATTTTTTGGGACAACTGCTCGTAATTCGGGACTGTCCCGAATTTTTTGGGACGTCTGGTCACCCTAAAGCTCAGGATTTATCAGGAGGACGGCTGCTTCACTCCAAACAATTTCACTGTATGACCCTGGACTGTGTGTGTGTGTGACCTTTTGGATGTGTAGAAGAACACAGAACATTAATTGACGTTAGATCCTGACTGATCCTGTCGGCGTGTCGGGAGATTTAAATAATCAATGAAGTTACACTGCGGTGCCTCGTGCATAAATGCGCACAGCATCTCTCAATGGGGAGACGTACTTACAATTATTTAATAAACTCAAACATTTTTGGGGGAGGGGGTGTTTAATAGTCAGCACCCCCAACTGAAATCATGTTTTCGTGGCTACGGGTTCACCCGCCAATTTATGTGCCATTTATGAACCACATTCACAGTTAAATTTGTATGTTTCTCCCTGCACAGTCAAGAATAGAAAATGAATTTTTCGTGAGCTGAACGGTACTGAAGCAACAATGGCTACGCTACAATGAATGCACGAGGGAAGTGTTACATGTGCCGGTCTTGCCGGTCCAAATATACTGTATTTTAGGTTGGGTAGTGATATAATAGAGCTTTTTGTCTATACTGTAGTGTACAGGTCTGATGCGCTGTTGGTGGAGCATGTTGGACAGGCGGTGTCTTGCTGTTATTGCCTTTGTGATGCAGAATGTTGCAAAGTAAACTGGTCGCTCGTTTTTCAGTTTGTCTGTTTGTTCTTTTTTTCTTCTTCTAACTTTTCATAACTTTGTTTTTCTGGGAAAAGATGGCCCACCCACTTTTGTATTGGCCCACCCAAAATACAGTTTCTGCCTACGCCACCGGTGTGACTCAACACTACTGGCATGGATTTGGCTTTGATAGAGGAGTTAAAAAAACTCCGTTATTATCAAATTGTCACCTGTGACACCCCAAGGTGCCCAAACTGGAGGGCACCCAGCTTTGATGAAACAATTTCGAACCCTTCCCGTGTGAATTTGACCCCCAGCTCACCCCGATCCCCCACCTTCCCTCTGTTCTCAGTTAGTAAGAGCGAGGCTGATTGGTTTTCGGCCTGAGGGAGTGACGGCGGCTAGATGGCGGGTGAGTAGCAGCCATGAGGGAAGCACACTGTCAGTCCTGTGATAGCCGTATGAGATTCCACATGCTCTGATGAGTAATTCCTCCCTCCCTTCTCCATCACCATGTGGTTCGTGGCCCTGAGTCATCGTCCACACTTTCCCTCACTCCCTCTCCCCTTGTCTGTCTGTCTGCTTGTCTGTCTGTCTCTCTGTCTTTCCCTCGATGTGGAGAAGATTCTTCCTTCCTTCCTTCAGCGGCGGCCGTCCCACAGGGGAAACTCAACAGAATAGCCTCCCTCTGATGACTCATTCACCAACATCGAGAGCTCCACTCCACACCACCCGCTCTCCAGCCACGACAGCCCACCACACCACACCCAGGCCTGGATCCCAGTGCTCCACGGCCTGCTTGCCTCGATGTCTTTCTCTCTCTCTGTCTTTACTTGTTTCTGTGTGTCTTTCTTGCCTGTCTGTCTGTCATTTTCTGTCTGTCTTTCTCTTTTCCAGCATGCTCGTCTCCTTCAAGATGTCTCATTATTTACCTGTCTTTATACTCTCATCTGCCTGCCTGTATTTCAATCAGCCTGTACTGTATATCTTAATACTCCTTGCTGCTTGCCAGCCTGTCTATTACCTGCCTCTTTGCCTTTCTGTCTCTGTCTTCCAGTCTGTTCCTTGGCACTCAAACGCAAAGTCCAAACACTGAAGGACACAGAGCGCAGTCAATTCCCCTGTCTGCATGTTAAACTATGAGGACTCGGGTAGAAATATAATGAGAGCGTAATTCATAAAAGGAAACATTGGTATTGTTTAGATTAGAGATGCTTTTCATTCTGCCTGCGCAGTTCCCCGATAGAGCGCTTAACATTTCCAACTTTGCGCTAAACGCCATCAGCAAACATGGTGTGAAAAGTTTTGACGAAACCTCAGAGGTTGCTGCTGTTACTGTTCGATTTCAGCGGCTCCCGTGAGACTTCATCCTGAAATGAGGGTGTTCTGTAATCCGGCAAGCGCTGTGACTTTCATGGGTGGTTTAACTGAGGTGAGAATCTCTGAATGTGACGCATACATATACATTTGAATAGTGCCCTGGCCCAGCAGTGCGACAGGTTGTTGATGTGAATCCCTACACGCTTCTCAGAGATCCTCTACACGCTGCAACAGGAGATTTGTTGACCATTGCAAGAGCAATAAGGATTTTTAGGGGCATTATGACTGGGTTAATAAAACACAGCTGCCCCTAAAAGTCCCTCACTTTTCTTGCTGCCTTTTCTCTCTCTCTCCCTCCCTCCCTAGCTTAATCGTTCTATGTCTCATTCCAAACGTTTGAGATCAAACTACAGCATTTGCTGGCTCCTCCAGTGCGATTCAGTGCATAACTTTGGTATCTGTTCAATCGTGGCTGAAGAAATGCAACAACCTGCAGTGACCACAACGTCTGAAGTTTGACCTTTTAAGGGGGGGGGGGGGGGGTGGGGGCTGGGTCATATATTTCACACAATGCAAGCATGCTTTCCAGTGTTTATGAATTGTATATTTATAATGGCAGAGTTTTATTGGGATTTGCAGTGACGTTTTTAAAGGGGAGTTGAATGAGTTCAGAGCAGAATTTCCGAGAAGGAGCGCTCCGTGTGTTCATTAGAAGTTCAGCTTTCACAGAGAAGGTCAACACAATACCTTTTGCACAGTTTTGTATACGATGCTCGCATTAACATACCTGCGCACTGATAGTTGTGGTCAGTTTGAGAGCTCAGTGAACCCAGTGACCCAAAGCAGAAAGCAGAAACCTGGGAAATGTAGGCAAAATCTATTTAAAGCAAGTCTACAACCCTGCTAACAAATGGTGCGAGGAGAGAGAATATGAGACAGCCGTGGTGGAAAAAAAAAAAAAAAAAAAAAAAAAAGATGTAAGCAACACTGTGCAGCAAGTGGCGAGATGAGTCCGATCGGGCCTTTTAAACAATGTGAAATGCCACTGAGAGAGGCTTGGCAGGCGGTAGCAGCCAGCACTGTTTAATATCACAACTTTAATCAGCACACTTGGTGACTATCCCAGAGCTCCCCGTAGCCATGCTGCTTATTCAAACCAGGCTCATTCCACCAAGCCTCCCTTACTAGGCCCTCAGCTCTCATACTCGCGCTGGCTCCTACTCCCCTGCAGCATATATGGAGAGCTTTTGGCTGGAGTGGTTTTATCTGCTTTCTGTGATGTGTCATGGCGCTTTAGTGGGCTACGTTGGAGGGAATCAATGATGACGGTTGAGAGCATCTCCACCAATCTGGGGAGCACTCGAAAACATTTTCACGTCCTCTCTACATTTGATTTTAAATATACTGATTGATAACAAGGGGGAGTTAAGAGGGTTTGAAATATTTTAAACTCTGTTAATTAGCATTAGGATATCATTTACAATCACAAGGAATTTAATTAGAGCTTTAAAAAGAACTTCAGTCCACAGCAACTTATTACTTACTAACCTATTACTTATTATTTATTATTGGAACGAGGGATAGCGGGCATGTAAAAACAAATGACCTGCCACTGATTTGTTAAACACAGCCTAAGAATAACTTATGATCTCGCAGTGGCTTTTTAACAAGTAAAACTGACGTAAAGATTAAATATAAACGTAATGGTTTCCCACCTACTCTGACCGTCAAGGGAGCCCGTTTCATTTACAGCACTGCTTTAAGTGTGTTTTAATAATCACCGAGGTCTTGCCGAGTTTTTAAAATAAAAATCCCATGCTTCAGCGAATGTCTTACCTATGTGTCACTTGCAGCATGGAGATGCCACCGTGGCCCTCCGCTCTATTAATTACATAAAGCATCTAGTGTCAGGATGCTAAATTCATTAGTGAGGTATGTACGGCATGCTAGGGTCAGGACAGATATAGAAACAGGCCTCCAAAACAACTTCTTCCCCACTTGACGCACTTGTTCAGCATAATAGAGTATTGCACGTCTTGGTTTTTTTTTTTTTTTTTCTTCTTCAACTCTATCTGTTTCTGTTCATTTCAGTTCAGTTTATGTAGAGTTTGAGCTGTAAGCATGCAGACAGTACAGCCACGGTTCAAGTGTGCATTTAATTGCTCATTAAAATACATGGAGATCAAGTTTTAAATCACGTTTTGAATTCAGTAAATCAGCTGTTTTCTTTGGGTGTTTAACTTCTTTCTTCTTTTCTAATTTGGCCTATTTTAGTTTAGGGGGGGGGAATGAATTTGTTTCAGTAACAATTTATCAGGAACTGTGCAGCAGAATGGGGCCAGTTAGACGCAGAGCCTCTTTTCTAGAGAAATGACATATGAAGGTTGTTCATCAATGTATGCAATGTACGGAAGAACCTCTGGTCTCCTGTGACACTTAATGGGCATGCTTCTCTTTCACAATTGGCTGCATGTGAAAAGTTCAAGTCTGACTAATCAAATGTGTTTTTTAGCCAATTATTAAGCAATGGCATTCACCGTTGGCCCTCTGGTTTATTAAATAGGTGATTTTACCTTCGTTTTCTTGTTTAGTTTAACGTAGCTCTGACATTAAATATTAAAGAAGAATCACTATAATATTCCCACAGTATTAGCAGCGGTTTATAATGAATATATGGTCTTCATTAGTGATTTAATTCTGACCGTAGCAATGCTATGATATTCTGCTATAATTATTACAGAGCATATTACGTGTCTGCGGTATTAAGTATGATATTACCGTATCTACTTAATAGTGTGGCGATATTTGTACTCCTCCATCTGTTCACTGGGCCTTTAAAAGATTAATATTGTGTATTTCCTATAAGTTGGTGGTCACATGAGCCAGAAACTGGGACTTTGTAGGCCAGTTGAATGAATTGAGGACTCACCTTGCCCGCAAAGACCCAGCCTCTGACACACACCATCATCATCATCATCATCATCATCATCATCAGCCCCGTCGCAGGGGACTCTGTGAAGAGGAAACTCCAAAACACCTATAGATTCTGGAAATGTCGTCTGTGCTACTACAAAATGTTACTCCCAGACAAGGTAATGAAGGAATGCGATGGGTTTCATCTGTCATCACGCCGATACATACCCAATCATCTGCTGTCTTTCAGTGTCTGGAGAAGTAGGTGATGCTGCCCGACTGTTGTTACCTGCGTACCGGGCAGGTGTCAGCATCCAGTAGCCATATGGGGATTGGGGAGATCGCGTAAGACGCGCCGACTGTCTGGTGTGCTGTATGGCTGCCTGGAGGAGATCGCGTCTGCAAGCGAAGTTTAACTTCACCCGTCCATCCACCGCCAGCACCACTACCACCGCCGCCCCAGTAATATCTGATCACTTGGTGTTGCACGCATCCCAAATTGAGCAAGATTATCCTTTTGGGGGTGGGGGGAACAAATTGTCTTTTGGAATAAGTCGGACAGTCCCCCTGGCCTATCTTTTCCCCTCTGTCCAAGGAGAAAAAACATGCAGACGCAACAGTGTCGCGCCTTGTGCCAGTCTCCCCTCCTCCTTCCTTCCCTCCCCTCAAAAAAAAAAAAAAAAAAGCTTCTTCGTTTCCCACCGAGAGATCCCCGGTGCGCACCCAGCACCCAGTCCGTCACCCAATATCCATTCTGGCAAGAGACAGCCGGGGAGACAGGAAGAACGGAGAGAGAAGGAGCCCGCTGCTGCTATTGCCATGCTGCAGCCTCGATATTATGAGCAGGATATTCCCAAACAGCTGGAAGGAGCTGATAGCCTATATGGTGCTGCGCCCTCGTGTTGGGCCCTCCCCAAAATGGACCGGTGCTAAGTGGTAACCTGGTTATTTTCAGCGCGTCACTGGCTCGTCTCCAATTATAGGTTTCCGTCGGAGGGCGCAGCAATGTGGCCCCGTATTTCCAATTATTCTGAAAAGGGGGGGTACTTCAAAACGCACTACACTGAGTTAAAATGTCCGAGCATGTGTGTGTTTGTCTGTAACTGCACACATTCCTGCAGTGTGTTGGCTCGCGCTGTGCGCCGCTGCGGCTGCGGCTCGTCTGCGGCTCTTTCAAGGTGTTCCCTCTTATATCGATGCTGTTGGAGGTTAGACACAGGGGTGCGATGTGCCGGGGGAGTGGTGGGGATCCCACCCCCCTCTCTTTTAGTCTATACCTGCCTCTGCTGAATTATTTGTATCCCCGGTGGGTACAAAAATTTATACCCCTCATAGTGATTAATGCTGCTTCACCCATAGACCATATAAAATATCTAAAATAATAACAGGCTATTATAATATATATATATATGCAACGTGAGAACAGTCATTAGTGCAAACACCAATAAAATCAGAAATGGACTTTCACTGTCAGCGCTCGTGTGACAATAGAGATGACACCGCGTCTAAGGCTGCGTGATGACGCAGTACATGGACCAGGGGTTGCCTCCTGCAGAGAGATGTGGGCATAAGTGGGGCCACACGCCGCGGATGACCCCTCAGAACAGGAGAGCATAAAATAAAAGGAAGACCATCATCAAAGCAGACCGCTTCCTCAGTCTGACAAGTATATAATATAGCCTGTTTGTTTTTTTTATGATGACAGCATATTGTGCTATTGCATGTTGGGATTATTTTCTGTGCAATATTGAAGTTTTCTGCGCGTAGAGCTGAATTAAAATAGTGACTTGAAGAACGACATTAAGTGTTTTGGCACGTGTGGCCGTGTGGCGCTATCCACAGTACTGAACGGAGCGTTTGGGGATTTAATTCCGGCGTGTTAAATTAGTATTTTAACCATAACACTATATGATCACATCTCCTCTGTGTCCTGAAGAGGAAAGGACAAGGCGTCAAGTTGACATCACGTCGCTGAGAGTGAAAATATCGCGTTACTTGATTAATTAAAATTTTAAATATATTCCTGCAAATGCAATGGTCAAGTTCAAGTTTCGTAATTGCTTTATTAAAGTTGATAATTATTGTATAAATGTCACTTTAACAGCTGCAAGAAACAGCCTAATGGGCTTCATAGTCTATAAAGGCCCACTGTGGTTCTGATTTATTTTCATGAATAAAAACGTTTCAACCCTCCCCCCCTCCCCCCCTCTCATTTTTTCACACATCGCACCCTGGTCATACATCCCCAGGTTCATCACACCTCCCTGACCAGCAACATGTGAGTGTGCCGCGACCCCTGGTGGCAGCGACGCGCCAAGACCCTTCATTTAACGTCCAACACAACCCTTTATTGTTTTACTCAGATCAGTGAGTGTGGTCACGTGTCGGGGGGGATTACAGCGTGATTGTTGTGGACACATTTAATAAACGTCTCCACTCAGATGATTTGGTACTATTCTGTTCTGTGCTTCATTCTCTGCTATAGTGCATTACATTTTCTTTTTTTTTGTTGTTGTTGTTTGCATTTATTCTTCACTGTTCTGCTCTTTTATTTTACATTATAATATATAACTCCCAGTTTATTTAGGCTACATTTCAAACATATAACAGAATAAATAAATATAAGCACACACATTTCACAAACCATTCTTAACACGGTTTAAAAAAGAAAAACAAAACACACATGAAAAGGAAAAAAAAACAAAAGTATTAAAAAAAAGAACCAACAAGAAAAACAAGTAAATTCTCCCATATTTAATGTCTCTCTGTGTCTTATGTCTCTAATCTTCTGATTAACATCATTTCATAGGACATTGATTTAGTAGTGAAAGTGGGAGCTTTAGGGCTTAGTGCTGCAGGATAAGTCTCAGTGTTGTGATTATTCCCAGACTTAACACTTCAAACTGTTCTGTTTTCTATTATTTCTGCTTTATTGCAGTTTTCTCCATTCTGTTCTATTCTGCTTCCTTGCTTTAGTTTGTATTCTTTCTGCTATTTTCTGTTTTTTTCTATTCTATTCTGCTAAAAAACATATTACATTCCAGTCGTCCTGCTGTAATGTATTTTTCTCTTCTGTTTCATTCTCTTCTCTTTCGCTCACTTTTCATTTTTGATTCTTTTCTGTTATATTGTATTCTGATATTTTTTCACTCTATTCTGTTTCATCCACCTTTAACTTTCTGTTCCATTATTTTCTATTCTGTTCTAGTCTTGGGGTCATGCTCCACTTTCAGTGCCTGTGGAGACTTCTCATATGGCAGCAGTCAGCTGCTTCAGTGTAGTCAAGTAGGCCACATTAACACCGGAAGTGGGGCGATTTCACTTTCAAAATTCAAAGCTTGACCTGCTGCTCTGTCCCGGATGACCTATTATTTAGCTGAGTAGCAGTTATATCTCTCCTGCTGTGTTCACACTCCTTCCTTGTAAACACGTCTCTTCTCACTTTCTGCCCTCTCAACAGCTTCCTAAGTCATGTTAATATGGAGTCATTTTATTTTGAAAGGAGTGGCCGGAAGCGACGCGTTTGCTTCAGACTGTTTTGACACTGATAGTCATGAGCCTGACAGGAACGGCCGGGCCTCTCCTAAACAAGATCCTTCATCACTCCAGCCACAGCAGGACGGATGTTTATCCTCATCTGCATCGTCACAGTGACATCTGACTCCTGTCGGTGAGTTCTGAGCCCGTTCATGTTTGCCTTTCGTCATCAACCCTGGCGCGCACTAATCTCTGCTGTTCCTTATTGTGCTGTTCAGACCCAGGGTCCTGTTGCACTGCAGATTCACATGTGTGGTTCTGAGGAATGATGATCTCACTGAACCAAATCATGTGAATCCAGTTCAGCACTGGGGCAAGTTTAATAAGAGAAATGACGTCAGCGTGTGTTGAGGGCAGTCAGTCGACCTGTCAGTGCTGCAGAGCAGACAGGGAGGAATGTAAAGGTCTGAGGGCAGAAGGACAAACACTAACTCGTACATTAGAGTTGAAAGATATATTCCAGCTGTTGTTAAAGCAGGGAAATAAATCCGTCACACATTACTTAAGTAAAAGCAGCAATAACTCACTGTAACTAAAGACAAATCAACAGCTACAGAAGTAAAACAGTATCAACAGTAAAATCACTCAGTATTGTTGCTTTCAGTGTTGTATTATTACTAATCTGTTGGTTTATTATGATTATTATGTATGTTTTAGCCAGGCCAGGTGGAGCTAATTTTACCTACTTTGTATCCTGCCTTAAGCTTTAGTTAACTAAGCTTTAGTTTCAGTTTAAGTAAACTCTTAAAATCTGCAGTGTAACTAGTAACTATAGCAGTCAAATAAATAAATCTAAAGTTGTGGAGCACAAACCATAACAAGGAAATACTCACAGTACTTGAGTAAATGTAATTTCCACCACCTTCTGTTATGTAGTTATCTAAATGAAATCAAATTGGCCCTTATTAAATGATTGAAATCTCTAAAGAGCCACAGCAGTTCTGCTCTAAATTATAACTAAGTTGTAGGATAGAGTTCCTGAGCTGAGATATGTCAGTTAAAACGTCTTCAAATGTCTGCTCATGGAGGCTTTCAGTCTGCCCACACGTTGCTCCTCTCCTCACTACACTCACCCTCTTCTTCCTCTGTAGTGCCGTGGGACCTACAAGCGGCGGATGCGGCCGGCACCCGGCTGCAGGCGGCCCTCTCAATGGTCTCTCCCACCATGAAAGCGGTGGTGGATGCTGTATGGGCGGTGTGGAGTATCGGGGCCTCCATCTATGACTACATCCACACCAACGCCATGGAGGAGCGCATCCACGCCCTGGAGAACGTCATCACCATCCATCAGTGTGTGATTGGGCTGCTGTCCGCGGGCGTACTGGTTCTCTTCACCTACATCTTGTTCAAGAAGCTCTGAGGATGTGTGAGCGAGTGGGCTGAGGGGTGACATGACAGGGAGGTGGACTGACCAGAATTAAACATTTGTTTCCAGTGTGGTAAAGCAAACGTCTGGCAGAGAGTAAAAGGTAAAAATTCTACACTTTAGGTATGAAAGACAGGCTCATAAGAGCTGGTCTAATGTGGGAACAGTAAAGAGGAGGTGGTGAGGGACCTAAGACATACAGGAGTACTTTATTTAGACAAGGTGGTAAGACAAATAAGACATGAGGTGACTTTTTAAAAAAAACTACTTTTTTTATTGTCATTGGAGGGCCATTTTTTTCCCCTAAATCTTTTTTGGGGAAAACACACAGAGGTTCATGTCCTCTATCAGCATTGCAGTGTCTCTGTAGGAGGTGAGCATGAGGGGCTGCAGAGTTTGTGCAAATATATTTTTAGACTTTCATGTAATATTTCATTTTCATGCCTAAAATGCCAAAAGGAGTCATAGTTTCCCTGTAAAATGTTACCGTTTGTGGGGTTAAAAAAAAAAAAAGGCTGTTAAAGCACTTAGATCATTGTGAGACATTGTGGTTCAGCAGCTCCTGACGGCAAATTGGAAACGCAGGTTTTTGCAGACCAAAGCTGTTGACTAAAACACATCCTGAACACGTTTAAATGATTCCTCAGGGTAGCTATCTGATAGAAGAATAGCCTAGTGTCAGCACAGAAAGCAGTAAATATCAACTAGCCAATATCTTCTTTTTTTTTTTTTAAATAAAGTAGGCCTATATATCAGTAGGATCTGTCAGTACTATTTCATCATTTTGTCATTATCTAAAGGGATCATTTCACCATAACAACTCCTGCCTTAAAACATCTCATGTTTTCATGCTACTTTCCTCAAAGCCTGACTGAGGTCTCGCGCAGAAGTGAACCCCCCCCCCCCCCCGAAACTAGTGTCTGTCAAACAGATGAGCGGAGAGCGCAGAGGTGCTGCGATGTGTCAGAGATCTTCTGGTAGAAGACGTTAATAAGACGTCAGGGGAGAAAGTGTCATTTCCATCATTTTGTATCATAGGTCACAAACCTGGCCACGTGGATCTCTTATGACCATCTTTCAATGAATAGAGGAGGCCATTAAGTCAGCTGATTTACATTTTCCATGACTGTAAGCATTTTGAGAAAAAAAAAACCCATAATATAATCCTTCTTGATATACAGTAATTTATAGGTCGTAAAGGTAGAGTTAAAAATGATGATGCGCTCATGAAATGCTTTCTCAGTTAACATTGTCTTATACCTCATAGCTGTCACATCACTGTCGGCACGACTGCTGTATAAAACACAACAATTTGAAGTGTCCTTAAAAACTATAAATATATTTCATTGACAGTTTTTTGTTTTTAGCTGGCTGTTGAAATGTTTCATAGATGTGCTGCTGCTTAAATATTTATGCTTTTGTTTTTTAAGGGTAACATTTTGTACCATGAAAGGCGAGAATCAACACAGTATTAGAGATGTTACTGTAAACAACTGATCAATGTTTAAATGTGAAATCAGAAGTATATTTTAGCGGATAAAGGATGTTTTAGTGCCATAGTAACTTAAAATAACTTCACTAACCTACCAAGAAAACTGTTATTGTAATATGGACCCTGTGCTCAGAACGTGTGTGTTTATCTGTGTGTGTTTGTTATGTTACTGTGTCAGAGGGGACCACGACACCCAGGAATGAGAGACTGTTTTAATATCGTTAGAACAGCATCAAAGCCAAATAAATGTGGAATTCTCTTAAACAGGGTTCTCCTTAGAAGACTGTGTTTCCAACATCACTCTGCTATCAAATGCAGCACAAACATCCGTATATAAAAAAAAATGGAAAGTTGTATAACAGCTGTAAAACTCTACAGCTTATTGCATTTATCACCAAGAATGTTGTTCAGTCAAATTTAATAATATTTCTCCAAACACTGCAGGAACCTTTGAATAAAAATAAGACAGATCTGTTCCTGATGGACAGCAAACTTCAGAAATAACAATACTTGGTTTCCACTTGAAGACACTGGACCAAGAAGAACGTCTGCTCTGAGGAACCTCCAGCTTCTTCAGCTGATAAACGTCTACGCACTTGTTGAACGTCGGCTGTTGTTAGACCTTTATCTACACAACTTGGAGCTTACAGATCTTCTCATAAGTGTCCGGTCTGAAGCAGAGTGTATCTGGAAATGAATCTTTCCACACTCTCCCCCTCCAGAAACTTCATGGCTCTCCAGTGGATCTTGCCGCAGTTCTCTGGCCGGCCGAGATCTCCCAGCTCCTCTTGGATGTACTGCAGCCACAAATCTTTAGGAAAATAAAAACAACAGGAAAAAATGTTAAGCGAAAATTAAAAAAAGGTGGAGACGCACAGTTCCGTATCTCGACTGAAATATTTATGCTTGTCCTAGCAGCCAGACTATAAATTTTTCTTAGGTGGGGTCTTTAACATCTGATCCATTTTGAGTCACTGCCCAAGAATGTATTTTCATCCTGATCCTCTAAACTAGATATGAGCTGTATCTGCTCAGATAATGCGAATGCGTCCTTGATACTTGAATAACAGGATATTGCAAATAAATATATTTTAAACTCATCTCACCATCATCTGAGGAGCCGAACTCCTGCAGGGCCCTCTCATAGTAGTCCCTCAGGTTGTTCATCTTCGGAGTCTCCTGGAAGATCAAACGACATCGTTAGTCAGAGCTCAGGATTATCTTGGCTTACCAGTAACACAAATAATATCAAAGGCCGCCGTCTGTCTCGACAAGTTCTTCACAAGTCAGCCGAAACAGCTGTAATAATGTGTTACTCAAACTTTTAGTGAAACAGTTAATGAATCGTGTAAACCGTGCAACAAGTTCAAACTAAACTGAAACCACTGGATGTCTCAGTGTTTTCACACACACGACACAGAGTTTGTTGCTATACTTACTTGTTCTTTCTCGATCTGAATCATTCTGGTGAAAAAGGCCTTGGAAAAAGGACGGCTTTCCTGCAAGCTAGGAGAGAAAAACATGTTTTTTTTCTGCCTCAAATCTAACAGCCCCACCTCAAGACACACTTCTCATCTCAAGAGTTTGTTTTATATTTAAGCCCCACAGCATTTAGGGACTAATTAACACTTCCTTTTGTGTTATTTATCATTTAGATTAAGAGCAGAAAAAGTTATGTCTTTTTTTTTTTTACCTTGTAAAGGTCTTCCTAGCTTTCTTGTAGCCTCCGGTAGAGTACGACCAATCAAGGTAGCTCTCTTTCATCTCCATGGCAACAGCCGCTACTGCAGACAGCAGACCTCTCTGGGAACAAACAAGAGAACAAACTGTCTGTGAGGCATTTCGGAGGCAAAAACACTGTGCAGACATCGAGGACTATTAATCTTTAAGTATTTATCTGCAAGTATCGCTGAGAACAGCACCTGCTTTTCTTGATTTCAGTGTACAGTACTCTCTCTACATTACTGACCAGAAAGGGAACATGACTTCTGCACAGTTTCTCATTTTATGGTGCCATTACTTTTTATGCTGCACTTCTCTGAGGTCGTCAGCATGAGTAGAAACTAATAACTGCCTCTCCAACCGAGCACCTTTGTTCCAGTGTAAACTAATACACAAATGCATGTGCTGTAGGTTTCTAAGAAACCAGCCAGTTGTCATTGAAGAAATGCATGCTGTCAGAAAGAACACGTGTGCTAATGAGAGCACGCCGCGCAGTAGTTAGTCAAACTGATGGATTCAGGTGGATTTACCTGGAAGACGGCTTCTGTTTCTTCAGGACTCTGGTTGGCAACGCTCCACTGGACCTGCAGCTGCCAAAGTGGTAGACTCTCCTGTCAAGTCGGGAGGACAGAGAGGGTTTAGCTGAATAACCGTCTACACCATGGAGAGCAGGTATACATAGTATTAGATGTTTGCTTCACTAGTTTTAAGCCTCTTAACACCCAGCACAGCAACTGGTTGGTTTCTATCTAGTCCACTTGCTTCAAAGTATTAGAAGTCTCATACAAACTATTTGAGCAAGTGTAAATTGGTGGCAACTGGATGTTTCTGTTATATGCACACTGTATTATATGTATCCTGGTGACAAATCACCTGGCAGTACCCCGACAGGTCTGTGCGCCTTTAGAAAGTGCATGAGTCTACAACATCAAGCTGGAAACTTTCTTCAATCATTTATCCACACCTCTATGCCGTGCGATATGGAAACACACCATTGTTCAACGTACCAGACGCCTGGGTGATTTAATGCTATTTCCCAACACTTAAAGAGTGTGTTTATCTTGAAAGAATAGACTTGCATAATGAGCGGCGTAGAGTAATCCTTCTCAGGACCGCAGTCTTGTGAAACCCCCACCACAACAACAACCAGCTATTCTGCTCACTGCTATGTAGCCCGGGGCTAAGTCAAGGTGTGTGTATTCATAAGTTATACAGCAGCATACTGTGATGTGCTGCGCCACGAAGTACGGAGTTAAATGTGACGTGTGTGTGTGTGTAGTGAACAGGGAGAGGTACTCCAGAAAGCTGAGTTTGTAATAACATGAGGAAATCATCAATTATTGGCTTAATGATGACTAAGAAAAACATTATGACTACACCCAAATATCTGAGGTGCAGTAGGGGATTTCTAAGGATTAGCTCACTATCCATCCAAAGTCTGTAAATCTGTTAAGAGTGTAGTGTTAAACGCAAATCCTGCCAAATTACCAAATTTCATGTTAAATTAATGTGAATCTGACTTTAAATAATTCATAGTTACACAAATAACTCGAGGTTTGTGTGTTGTGCTTATACCTGAAGGCTGTTCAAGTGCATGTAGGCCTAATTTAAGATGTCTTCAGGTTCCCTCACATATAGAGGGGGACGGAGGAATTCATTTGAGGAAGTTAATATGATGGGAGACTAATTGGGCCAAGGAGATGGCCCACTTATACAGCAGTGCTGGTGGCTGGTGTGGGTGCGTGCGTGTCTCCGTTCTCCAAGGACAAAAATTACTGTGAGCTAAACAGATGTGTTCAGTGTACGCAGAGGAAATTACCAAACTTGATTGAGAACAAATGATGTGAAGTCAAAGTGTGTGTGTGTGCGTGCACCTTGGGATTAATGTGCGTGAGAGCGTCCTGGAACAGCCTGCCCACGTCTCCGCTCCCCAGCTGCATCAGCGTCTGCAGGCTCAGGCTCCACACCGACACCGATTTGCTGTAGCGCCGCGTGGCTGCCATGGCAACGCTGGCCGCTCCCTCGCCATCTCCGGATGAGAGCAGGATCTGCAGCTGGTCACACGGAGAAGAATGTCATGTTGGTTGTTTCCATTTAACGCTTTTAATATAACTTTATTTGGAAATCAAAGAGAAAGTTTAATTGAGCAGGAAGAGTCAGTCTCCTGTTTCCATTTTTTTTAATTATTTGAACCCTACCCCCCCCCCAACTCCAACCCCCTGACAAAAAGCACACAGCTTAACAAAAAAAAAAAAACTAATGCAATAAAACATGCTGTGTGTGAACAGAAAGCTGCCTAGTCACTAATAACAAGACCAAACCATAACGGCTGATCTCGCTGGAGTTCTACGACACCTGTTAAAACATTTCATGACGCCATTATCTCACCCATTTCTTATAATAATCCTCCTTCAGCAGTGAGGAGTCGTGGGCGCGCTGCAGCACTCCCAGCAGCCTCTCCTGCCTCTGTGACACACACAAACACATGAACACGTGTCAGGACTCTTCTGTGTACACGTTTAATTTCCATCCTCAGGGGCAAACAAACCCTCATAGTGACGACAAACTGTATTTCCTTTCAAACTGAACTGTTATTCATTTACCTTTTCCTTCAGCTCTTGGACGTTGGTCTTCCTTTTCAGCCTTTCCAAGCAGAAGGCTGCATAGCAAGTCCACATGGGCTCTAGAGTGCAATGCACACAAGCACAGTTATGGTTTGTTATACTTACACATCAGGTTAGCAGGGAGTATGCAAGGAACAGGTTTCAGAAAGGTAAATTTAAGGTGTTTTTGAACTTTTTAAGCTATCTGTATCAGAGTTTTCGTGTGTGGGCGTCTACCTGTGTTAAGGCTCTTGACTCCTTCCTCATAGACCTGGCAGCAGCGCTCCTCTCTTCGATTAATATCGGAGGCCCGGCCTTTGGCGCTCTGCAGCTCCTCCCCTGCCCCCGGAGCCTCCAGCTCCCTCTTGGCCATGAAATCCCATGTCACACTCTCCTCTGTGTAGTTAGTTTGTAAGCTGGAAACAAGAGGACATATACGATGAGGTTTTGTTTGAGGTTGAGAATATAGAGTGTGTGTGTGTGTGTGTGTGTGTCAGAGTGAAAAAGAAAGTCATTTGTATATAAAGTGGTGCCTCACTCTTGCAGGATGGAGTCCTGGAGTTCTTTGGTGAAGTCAAAGATAGCTGCGATATTCAGAAGTGAGATGACGAACTCTGCGTCTGTGGGGCAAAGAGATCAGCAACGTTAAGGTAGAGGGACCAGATCTGAGAATCACTGTTGTTAACATGGCCGGGGATTGTTCAATACTCAGCCCAGTTTTTCAAATGCATCAGTTTGAAGATCTTTGTTTACATAAAATACAAAAAAAAAGTCCCAAACATAATCTGTGCTATGTGCAGTATTCACTATACCCAACCAGGTTGTTAAATCTATTGTAAATGATGAGTAAAGAGTCTAAAAATGTTATACTTGGTTCTGATTTAGAAGTTAATATCTTATCTATTTTTGCAGACCTGGAGAGAAATTTAAAAAAAAAAGCCTACCTTTGATTTTCTCTGTAGCATTTCTGTACACGACCTCGGCCAGTTTACCACTCAGGATCTCTGGAGAGAACTCATATTCACCCTGAAAGGTGAGGAGAGTGAAAATGAGATCTTCTGTGTGTGCGTATTGACTTTTTGCATTTCCTGCTGTTTGCGTTCAATGCGTTACACGCTCACCGTGTCCATCTCAGCTTGCTCCAGCTCTTTCTTCTGCTTCCTCAGTTTCTCACAATGCAACAGCTCCATACGGAAGTACTAGCACACAGTCAATTGAGAAAATTAGAATTTTAGCCCCGCTCTCTGTGAACAAAGTCTCCTTGTATAGGTTTTAGATTCACTTTAGATAAATAAAAACAGATTTATTTGCTTCTTTTACCTCCTGGTACACCTTCTTGTTGTTTGGGTGAAAGCGTAGAGCTCTCAGAAACAGGTGTCTGGCACTTTCAGAGGAATTTCTGTCCTCCAGCTCACTCTTGGCAGCCATAATCCACAGGGCTAAAGAGAGAGAAGTCATTCATTTGTATTTGCACGTGACCACTTTGCTTAAGCATATACCTGCTGTGTTCATCCCCAAAATTAAGATTACTGCTCTGAAATGCACCAAGGTTTGAGTGAGAGTTGAAAACACTTTGAAAACCATGATCGTCTGTACCTGGTTTGTCAGGGTGGATTGCCAACATGGCTGAGAACACCTTGCTGATCTGGCCTTTGGTGGCCTGATGAGTGAAACCCAGAAGAGATCATTAGAAATCTGAAAAGACTCAGACTTCTTCCTGACACAGTTATGCTGAAAACAAATGATGAGATCTTTACATACCCATTTCTTACAGAAAGCCACATGGGAGAGCCACAGCTGCACATCATCCTGTGGGGAAAAGAAGACATCTGTCTGTTCGCCTGTTTATGCCTTCATTCATTGATTAAAATTAAAACTGATTACACGCTGCAAAAGCTTTATCAAGCAATCTGGTTTACTTTGAGGGGCTGTACTTTGTTTTTTTTTAGGGTCAGGTGACCATTGATAATTTCCTTTTCATTCATTTATCTGCCATGTTTGTAAAAAGCAGCATCAGTCACAACTTTCCAGTAATGATGCATTTCAAAGAGTCGTCTTAAAAGACTCATGATTAGTTTGCATTTCATATTGATTATCGTTGAAACCAAAACAATTGGATCTGATTATTCCTTTTAGATGTGGCTGAACTGTCATAATGTATAATTGATGTGTTGATGTTATGAATGAAGCGCACTAATAGCAGCTGTATAAATACTTTGCATACAGTACCTTCCACTTGTTTGTTGCTCTTCTGAAGACACTATTTATTCTATGGATGATGGGGAACTCGATGTCTTCTCGTTTGAAGTGGTAGTGAATGTGCTGCAAAGGAAATGTTGACAGTTGTTTGCTACGTGCTCCATTTGTTTTGTATGTTAAGAAGTACAGTAAACCACTAAAATAGAAAACAATACTTCTAGTAATCCTGTCCAAAAGAAGATATTAACACGAGATGAAGTGATACAATGTGACTTACCGCTCTTCTCTTCTTGACCAGCTCTAAAACGTTGATTTCATACTGCAATTAAAACCAAATTGAGCGTTTTAAACATCACTCACAGCCTTTATTTCTTTGTTTAAAAAACCAGCATGAACTGAGGTTTCATTCATGAGTAAGAGACTCTACCTGTATGTACGCAATGAAGTCCTCTTTGTTCACGATCAGCCTGTGCAGCTTGTACTCCAGGGCCGTCGATTTCTTGATTATGGCTCTGTAATAGTGAGAATGAATACAGATTAACTTTATCACTACATACATTCCTGGGAACAGATCTTGTGCAAAGCTTTCTCACATTATCCAGCTGAAAGGTTCAGGACAGAAAATGAGCAAAATGAATGAATTTTAGAGAGATTCTGTTGAAACTGAATTTCAATGTCTATGAATACTGACAACTGTTTGAGTTTCGCCTACAGTCCCTGAATTATTGGCTGACTTCATGGGTTTACAGGTTTTTTCTTAATATTCTTTTATACGAGTATAAAATTCTAGCTGTATATCAGAAAATGTGCCCATCTGCTCCTGAAACAAAAGTCATTGTGGGTGTCCAATACAGGCTGTTAAATTATTTTTAAGCTGCAATGATTAGTCGATTAATCAATTAGTTGCCAACTATTAAATTAATCGGCAACTTTTTAAATAATTGATTCATCATTTTCAGAAAAATTTCCAAATTCTCTGCTTCCATCTTGAGATAAATATTTAAAAAGTCATGTTACTTTGTACACATATAGTAGATGGTTATGTACAGTATATACGGCCTGTTCTGATATACAGTAATTTATTAAATGTATTGCACATTTATATGTATTTTAAACTAGATAAATATGTATCATTTGTAGGTGTAGTGGGTATTATAGTGTTACAGGGTTCATGTCAGATTTCTCTGTCATCTCTCCACTTAACGTTAACTATCGATCTGCCAAATAACGACCTCTAACTAAAAATCCTCAGGTATCTTGTCAAACAGGGTTTCGTTATTATCCGCTGTTCTACTGGAGGGCGGTGTCTGGAAACCCTTTGATGTTTGTCTTACTTGACTTCTTTCTTGGTGAACAGTCCCACTCTCTCCAGCTGCTCAAGCTCCGGGATCCTCTCCTCAATCCGCTGCTGAACGATCTCCGCCATCTTGTCGACTCGGACGTTACGGCTTCAGGTCAGGTTCGGCTGTTATTCTGGTTAGTTATTAACGTCAACTTTACATTGAAATACCATACAAGTAAAGTCAATGGGAGCGATTCTCTGCCCTACACATGTGTGGAAGTTGTGATTCGCTGCTCTTCCGGTTCCGTCCGCAAATAGTTCCGTCAGGAAACACGTACACGTGGGTCGAAGTGGCGTTATTTTTTTCCCACCCGCATTCTGCGAAGACCCGCCCTACTCTGCCTCTGATTGGCTCTGACCCTGACATTCTTACTCTAACCCAACCATCTTACTCCTAAACCTAACCAATCTAACCAACAAAGGCAACAAGTACTAGCCAATCAGAGGCATAGTAGGGCGGGTCTTCGCGGAGTGCGGGTGGATAAAAAAGGCGTCAGAGTGGTGTCAGAGCAGACAAGAAAATTGGCGATTCTATTTATTTAGGAGACATGTAGTATCTTCACTGTTTTTAAATGGCATTAAATAACAAATATATTAGACAGTTCAAACTAAATAATAATATTTTTTATTTATTTTTATAGCACCTTTCATACAAGAAATGCAGGTCAAAGTTCAAAGTTAAAGAAATCACATGCATCGAATGCTTCACATAAAAATAGACATACAATGAACATAAAAACAGAGATAGAATGCCATAATTAATGTGACATAAGATGGAAAATAAAACCCACTTGATAATAATGATAAAAGTGAAATAAAAGTGAAAATATAATACATATAATTCATAATAATAATAAAATAGAATAAATTAATACATTAAAATAAATTTAAGAAAATAGTAAGAACAAGGATAGAATGCCATAATTAATGTGACATAAGATGGAAAATAAAACCCACTAGAAATCAGTTTATTTATTTATGTCAGTACCAGCAATTTGATTTAAAATACAAATTTGTTGATGGGGAAATTTTAATGGAGATAAGACATGCTGATGAAACTTGTGTTTGTTTATTTTTTTTCAGTGTGAAGTACTTTGGTTTGATTTGATTTTGTCATTCAGCGGTTGTAAAGTTTTCCACTACTGCAGTCTGAATATATAACTGTTAATATGTGTTGAATTGAATCCCACTCGTGGGGAAATTAAAAGATTTCTAAACAGGGACATGAAGAATCTCTTGTGGATAAATTCCTTTCCTCTTATGTTCTTGCTGTCTTACTTTTTTTTAATAAGAATGTATTTGTATATCTGTACCACACAGTGTGATGTTATTACAAACTAATTAATAATACCACAAAGTGGTATTTAGTCTATACCATACAAGAGGTCATTCATCATTGGGTAATCTGTCCCAACAGTAATATAAGAGATAATTTAACTCCAGTGATTACGCCAGATATTTAAAGGATGGGTTCACAATATTCCATCTCTGTCTTAAAACAAAAGTCAGGTTCCCAAATGAACATGAAACTTTTTTTCTTGCCATAATCATTCCTCCTGTTCATACCAGCCATTAGAAGATTCCTTCATAATGCACTTATGTAAGTGATGGAGGACAAAATCTACAAACCTTCTGTGCAAAAATGTATTTAAAAGTTTATCTGAAGCTAATATGAAGCTTCAGCATCCAAATGAGTCAAATCAAGTAGATATCTTTCAACGTTACAGTCTTTTTAGTGGCAAAGTCCCTCTTTTTGTTACTATACTTCCACCGCAGCTCAACAGAGAAACTGTCAGAGGAAACACAAAGTGATGATGATGCTAAAAAGACTGTAAATGTGGCAGATATCCACTTGATATGACTAACTCAGACTGCTGAAGCCTCATATAAGCTTCAGATCAACTTTAAAAAACATGTTTGCACAAAATGACTGTGTGGACACACTGTGGATTTTGGCCCCCATCACTTACATTGAAAGCACATTTGAGGGGGATCTTTTAACAGTCAGTGATTACAGTGAGGAAAACTTCTTTCAGTGTTCATTTAGGCACCTGACTGTTGTTTTAAGACAGACTTGAAAAACTGTGAACCTACCATTTAATATCTTTCAGCTATATTGCATGTTGCAGTTGTTTTGTTTTTCATTAAATACAATCAAATGGAGGACGTATGCATGCTGGGCTGTACTACAAACTGTAAAGTCTCATGTGAATGATACAGTTTTAGCTGCAGGGTCGTCTTCTTGATATGAACGATGAAGTGTTAGTTGCGGGATCATTCTTCATCATTCTTGATGTAAATGATAAAGTTTTAGTTGCGGGATCATTCTTCATTCATTATTGATATGAATTATACAGTTTTAGTTGAGGGATCTTTCTTCATCATTCTTGACGTAAATGATACAGTTTCAGCGGCATGATCGCCTTCTTGATCTGAATGCTGATAAACTCGATTTCCCGCAAAATCGCAGAAAGCGAGAGCGGGTTGTGTGTCATCTCCGGAGGCCAGCAGCCAATCACAGCGCTGCATTCTCTCAACTCTGACGCTATTGGCTCATAGCTGAGTAATGCTCTGTTGTTCAGTACAAATTGGAGGAAACCAACCCGACAATAAATTACAAGAGAGGCAACTATAATTTGATTAAAAAAATACTCAAACTATCTCAGATTCCAAACAATATTCGTGACAGTTGAATGCGGGGAAGCCTCAGGCGTACCGAGGTTTGTTTTCCAGTCAACCATGTTAGCATTGGTAGCTAACTAGCAGCGTCTCGTCGCCTCCTCTTCATCTTCATGGGTTTCTGCTGTTGAGTCTGCCAGGCTGGTGCTGGAGGCAGCGAGGCTGACAAATTAATGCCATCAGCCAGGGTGGGTTGCCTTTCTTTATGCCCAATATCTACCACATGCCGGCTCTGAGGTTTTCGTTAATACTAGTTTGAGTAAATGGAAGAACGACGCTGAAACACCAAGCTAGCATTGTGCTTTTAGCCGAGTTAGCTCGCCGGATTGCTAACGCGAGCATTTTTGCCTGTTGGCTAAAAGCTAACTTGTGGTGCTGCCATGATTTTGCTCTGTGATAACGTGCTGTTGTTTCTCTGGCAGAACTCAGGTCATATTATGAGTGGGGCGAGTTGCAAAGCTAACGGCGCCGTGTACCCTGCCTCATCAGCAATGATGAGCTCTGTGAAGAAGCCGAAGATTGAGCAGATTCAGGCCGACCATGAGCTGTTCCTGCAGGCCTTTGAAAGTGAGATTTCCCCACTCTCAGCGGGTTTTTTTTTTGTTTTCGTCACATTGGAATAACTTTTCCTTTCAATGTTTTCAGTGAGCATTTAGTGACCCACTTAACTTCCTTCTGTCTGAATTTGTTTTCAGTATCTGCTTATGACAGGCCTCCTTTTAGTTTAACTTGCACTGACTGAGTCCCAGACAGTGTTTATTATAGTTAGCCGTGTATCATGATACCTGTGTTTAAGAAGAAATGATCACCCTGGTATCAGTTTAGGAGATGTATTGTGTTTATACAGTTTTGCTTTGGAAGGTGGATGTGTTTCCTAATCAGCCACCACCTGTTAACATCCCTTGTTTTGGCATCAGTCATTTGACTTGGTGTGTAGTGTAAGAAACACCTACACTACACTCACTGACCAGTTTATTGGGCACCCTCAGAATAAAAACTAATGCAGTATAACACAGCGGCCATAAGATAAATCCATAAAGGGTATAATGTTCAGTTTTTATTTAATCTGTTTTAGAAAGGTGTTGATGGTAATTTTGGAAGCTGTAGTTTGTGGTGCTGTTTACAATGAATTGTATTGTACAGAGAGATACGTTCTAATATATTGTCCACTCCATTTATATGAAATAGGATAGACTAAATATGAGAAACACCTTTTTGATATAATAGAATACAAGCAGGCTGTTGTGTTGTACTGTATTTGTTTTATCAAGGTGTACCTAATAAACTGACAAGTGAGTGTATTTATTACAGCAGATTGATGGATCTCTTTTTCAGCCCACATTACAGATTGTAGGGAGTTGAAGGTTTAACTTTACAAATTTCTCCAGATAATTAGTGATGGGGCTGGGTGATGGTGCCTAAACTAAACTAAACGCAAATATTTTTGACCAAACCTGATGATGTTTATTAATCCACTTTTGCAGACAAGAAATGTTTAAGAAAGAGAAAGTATTCATAGTTTATTTCACACATTGGCATCCTGACTTCAGGCTATGTCACAATGTAAAGATAAATGAATGCAGACTGTCATATCAAGGTATTATATACTGCATGTCGATATGCTTTACTTGGTTATGCTTCAGTAGTTTTTGTTGTTTGTTTTTAAGCCCAAAGTAGCTTGTTGTGAGTCTCTTAAATGTTTGTTCTCAATTTCCAGAACCAACTCAGATATACAGATTTCTGCGCACAAGGAACTTGATTGCTGTAAGTTAACTGATCTACGTACCTTTTCTTTTAGTCAGTGTATTGATTATCTTGCCCATTAAAAATGAGTGATTGACTTTTTTTTACCCCCCTTTCAGCCCATATTTTTGCACAGGACGCTCACCTTCATGTCCCACAGAAATGGTCGATCAAATGCCAGGAGGTAAAAAATCTTGATCAATCCCAATGCATTTGTAGATTCATCAATGTGTTTTTTTTGTTTTGTTTTGTTTTTTTAAAGAAAATTCAATACTTGATGTGTTTATAATGGCATCTATATTTTGTGACGGTATTCCTGAATAAATTCTGAACCTGTGAGACTTTATTCTACCCAGGAAAACATTTAAAGTAGATGACATGTTGCAGACAGTGGAGAAGATGAAAGGAGAGCAGGATTCTCCAAGGTAACACTGAGAGACAAGCTGATCTTTGATATCTATTATAAGAGTTGATGTTCCCCATTCCATCACTATTTGCCGGGAAGTTTTTAAAGGATTAAAAAACCTGGGAAGCTTTGTTTTGTGATAAATATTAGCAGCTTTGTTCATTTCACTATTCATATTATCAGCTGGAGCACTTGCATTTGAACTAATTTCACCTGTGCATTTTTCTTTTGGTTCTTTAGCTTGTCTTCACATCTACAACTAACTTTCACTGGGTTCTTCCATAAGGATGGTAAGCAGACTTCACTCTTTACCGAGTGCTTTTATTTAGTCTATTTCTTTAAAGGGAAACACTTAGCATATATGCTGGAAAATGGCTCAGTGGACACTTCTCCGCTCCTCTTCAGCAGACACGCAGAAGACTTCAGTGTTATGGCTGCTAATAGAGCATCAGCCCAACAACTATTATAGAGAGATGATGACAGAAATCATGTGCGTTTCTCTTTGATGTTAACCAAGATTTAGTGATGTTTTTTGTTGTTTTTTTTCCCTAACTTTGATTTACTTGACACACCGTTTTTTGCTTCCATACAGAAAAGCCATCACAGAATTCAGAAAATGAACAAAATTCCGTGTCCTTAGAGGTGCTACTTGTCAAAGTCTGCCATAAAAAACGCAAGGTAAAGTTAAATCCTATCGAGGCTGTGTGCCACTTTAGCAGAAAATTCATTTTATTTACTGCTGTTAAATTGTAATCAGTCATTTTTCTTTCAGGATGTCAGCTGCCCGATTAAGCAAGTGCCTACAGGTAAAAAGCAGGTGCCTTTGAATCCTGACAGTAACCTAACCAAGTCTGGCTCCTACCCTTCCTTACTGGTCTCCAGCAACGAGTTTGAGCCCAGCAACAGCCACATGGTGAAGTCCTATTCGCTCCTGTTCAGGGTGTCACGCACAGGGAGAAGGGATACAAACGGTCTGGTCAACGGAGAGGCCAACGAGAACATTGGTAGGAAGTGTAGACATTATAAAACTTGTATTGGGATAAATGATTTAACGGTGCATTTTGTTGGTGTATCTGAAATATAGAGATGGTAGCAGTCACTGGATGCATATGAAATTGCTCACTAATTTTGTACTTTTCTTTTTTTGTGTGCATAGATGTAACAGATACTCCTAGTAGAAAGAAGAGAAGCTCATCACATAGAGAGGAGGGAGACACCACAGAGACCTATGTTGCACAGATGACTGTCTTTGATAAGAATAGGTAAAGTTTTTGTGACTTTTGAGTTGTTTGTTCTGTTTGTTCCTTCGACTAAACCTGTGATTTGTCCTCTGCAGGAGATTGCAGCTGCTGGACGGGGAGTATGAGGTGTCAATGCAAGGGATGGAGGACAGCCCTGTGAGCAAGAAGCGAGCCACATGGGAAACCATTCTCGATGGGAAGGTAGGGGGGGGAGTTCATGTTCGTTGATCTTAACTTTTACTTACTTAACCTTTTTTATTTGATCTTGTTGTCCTCTTCACACCACTGCATCGCTGACCCATCCTGCGTATGACTGTCCCACAGAGACTGCCACCATTTGAGACATTTTCTCAGGGACCCACATTGCAATTCACGCTGCGTTGGACAGGTGATGCCAGCGGGAAGTCCACCGCCCCTGTGGCCAAACCTCTTGCTACCCGAAACTCGGACAGCTCCAGCCCCATGGAGACCCGGACCAGCAACCACCGAGCTGCCCTCATGAGTAAGTACAAACACACCGCAGGGTAGCTTGAAGTTTGTTTTATGATAAGGCTGATGTAGAAATACACTGATGTGGTTTTGATATTACATTTAAGAGCAGGAACCAGAGAGCATTCATAAATGATTGACTATACATGTTAGTAAAGATGGGAGGGGACGTTAACAGTTTATAATTTCGCCTTCTGCTTTACTGAAATGAGTGTAAATGTGTTTATAGTGAGTACCAAACAAGCAAAGCATGTCTCCAAGCAAAGCGGAATGGGTCGTGGTTTTGGATTTTTCACCACCTGTGGCATTTGTGTGGGATGGTCTATTTGTAACTGAATCTGGCAGAAGGCACTCTGAGTCATAACTGTTAAGTCCCTTTCAGACATGCACTTCACTCCGTAAATGTGTTTGAAACTCATGTCGCTCATTGAATTCGTTTCTATGGAAGTCATGATGGCACTCTTACCGGGAGGTTCTTTAATTTTAAAGTATGTATGAAAATCCAGCAAAATGCACGCATACCACGTGTGAATCATAAGATCAAACATCCTGTCACTTTTAACTGTTTGGGCTGCATGAAATAGGCAGTGGAATTTATCTTATATCTATGATGAAATTGATAAGATAAATATATTAGGTGCTCCATATGGTTGCTTAGACAAGTGAGAAGTTGGGTCTAGCCTCCGTCCAGCATTTATTATGCATGATGGGCGATCATTTTAAGCCACAGAGAAACATTAATTCAACTGGGAAATACGTTTTAAAGTCTATCGCTGATTCAAACTGTGAGACAGCTCAATTACTCTTTTCTCACACTTACCATAGTTCTTCAGCAGTGCTGCTGCTGTGGTGAGAGGGAAAAGGGGCTTTTGCACCCCCTCTCATGTACCAAACGGCAAATAATGCACATGCATCACTGCTTCAGCTGTAACAGTCATCTAACAGAACCATAATGGAACATTTATTTAAAGGAGACCCATGTTTAAATGCCATAAAGCCGTTACTTTAACAGATGGATAAAGCCAGCGATGTTACAGAGTCCATGTCTGAAAGGGGCTTTAGCAACAGTCATATGTGCGCTGTCATTGGAAAACTATGCAATATTTACATTTTTCTCAAATATATGTTGAATGTATCAAATTCCCAGAATATTTTATGATTTGATGATTCTCCAAAAAATTAACTTGTCCATCTGTTCCCGTCAGCAGTGAAAGAGTCAGTCAGCACAGACATTCAGACGAGGAAAGAGCAGGTCCTGTGTGAGCCGCGGCAGAAGCTACGTATATTTTATCAGGTACACCACACAACAGTAAGAGGAATACAACTGGGCCTGGGACACTGATTTACAAGAATCTTTTGGTGAGGTGGCTGAAAAGCAAAGCATCTGTGTGAGCTTATTTTGCTGTCATTGTTTAAAAATGTTGGATTTGCTGTCACATTTTGAAACCTTTATTTTACTGGTGTATAATTGTCCACCAGGACTCTGATATAGTAAAAACTCATAATACAAGCTTTAATTGTGGGCTGTTGTTGTTGTTTGTGTAGTAATTATTGACCCTGTTGTCAGGATGTGGTTACCAAAATGTGACTCTAACTAACTGAAATTATGCAACACTGTTTTGAATCACCTATTTACAGTACATCTGCTATAGGATGACCTTCTCTGATTTACCGTGTAGTAACTAATGTAATCTGATAATCTTGACCAGTTCCTGTACAACAATAACACACGGCAGCAAACAGAAGCAAGAGATGATCTTCACTGTCCCTGGTGTACCCTGAACTGCAGCAAGCTGTACAGCCTGCTCAAACACCTCAAACTCTCCCACTCCCGCTTCATCTTCAACTATGTGGTAAGTGTGTGTGTGTAGACTACCCATTCATCTTAAGGTATCACCAGATTATTAGCAACTCTGAGGTAAAATATACTGTAATGAAATACAGTATATTTCACTAATAACAATAGAGTTTTATGGCACAGAGGCTTAAGTGATGTCAGTACTTGTTAGGATAAATAAATAATTGTTTTTGGTCTTCTTGTGGGATTTGTTGCGACAAAATAACTGTCAAAATGACTCGGTCTGTATCGGAAGACACTGTAATTAGGGGCAAAAAGCATTATCGGCACATTTCAGTCAATAGGTGATGATAAAAATTAATTGATATTGTGGAGGCAGTTGTTGGGACAGGACATGGTGCTTGATTTGTTATCTATAAAATAAAAAACTAGGAAAATGCACACCTAGTGAGGTGCTGGATCAGAGAAGGCAAGCACATCTACCGCTCATTTACTTGATCATGCATCATATCCTGTAACCGTCAGATAACTCTGCCCTAGATAACTAATCAAAAAAACTAGAAAGCTGCACACGATGCACTTATCTCAACAAATAAAGATCTACATTTTGACAAAGTGCATTATTCTTTTGAGTGTGCACCTGCTTACTTTTTTATTTTTTCAAAATTAAGTGTCTGAGTTGGAAAACACCAATTAAATGTGAGGCAACTGTGGGAGGCTGCACAACAGAGCTAGTAATTTGACAGCATGGTGGCAAACAAGCTCTTCATCCTTGCAAGAGAGAGCCAAGTTCACACAGGTGTGTTAGTTGGGAGAAATATTTTTGAAGTTGTATTAGTTGTAGTTGAGGGAGCACTGCCACACGACCGTGCTCGTCACACAGTGCAAGTTTAAAAACAGAAGTTTAATCGCAGCAGTTAATATCGAGCTCCCCGTGAACAGAAGAACTATGAGGCCTTTTCTGCTTTTGCAGAATAATATTTTCTTGCAGAATATCACAGATTTGTTTTTTTTTTTTCTTTTTTACCTGAAGCCTCACCCCAAAGGAGCAAGGATAGACGTGTCCATCAATGAGTGCTATGACGGCTCGTATGTTGGCAATCCTCAGGACATCCACAGCCAACCGGGCTTTGCTTTCAGCCGCAATGGCCCAGTCAAGAGGACTGCAGTCACTCACATACTGGTTTGCAGGTAAACTTGTGACCTAAAGCTTTGTTCATGTTCAAAGTCAATGCATGTCAGACACTGTAATTAACTTATTTTAAATGACCACTTTAATTGGCTTTTCATTACCTCTCGCCTGAATTAACTTTAATCAACTGTTAATTAATTTTAATCAACTGTTGATGAGCAGTGAGCAGGGTTTGAGGCACTTGGCAAGAGGGTGACCCTAAATAGATCAGTTCTCTCAATCAGCTGGTTTCTCATACTGGTGTGGAAAGTAAAATAATGAAAATTCAATGTACGTTTGAAATCCCAGTGTACATAGTGTATATGCATGTTTTCTCCCCCCCTGCCGCCGCCCTTCTCTAGGCCCAAGAGGACCAAGCCAAGTCTGTCAGAGTTCCTGGAATCTGAGGACGGAGAATTGGAGCAGCAGAGGACCTACGTCAGCGGACACAACCGCCTGTACTTCCACAGTGACAGCTGCATGCCCCTGCGGCCCCAGGAGATGGATGTGGACAGTGAGGACGAGAGGGATCCAGAGTGGCTCAGAGAGAAGACTGCCACGGTGAGAAGCTGTTAACTCACTTCTTGGGTCCAGCTCCACTGTGATATTTAAACATCACACCATTTATGGAGACATTAAAGGTCCAGAAAGTCCCCAAAAAGGGAATTTGTCATGTTATTCCCATGAGTGTAGTAGTTTGTAGTGATGTTTAAGCGTGTTTCCTTTTAAGGAGGACAAAAAAACTGAATACGTGTCTTCAACTTGCATTCAGTCAGTTGTCTTGGCAATTTAATAATCCAGTTAACCCTGTAGGACAGTGCACACTTAGCCTTATATTATAATGCTTTACAGAGACGTATACCTGACTTTGGCTGTAAGCATTACAATCGGAAAACTGCTTTCTCTCTGGATCTTGTGTAGTTGGGTGTTAAATAACAAAGAGCCCAGCCATGACTGCCAAAGGAAAAGATGTAAAGTCAACGAGACTGAGGCACAGAAACTTAAACAAAATAATATTTTAAAATGTTTTCAATTAGATTGAAGATGATTGTGTATGAGGGAGCATTCTTGAGTCTGAAGAAAATCTGGAGGAGGAGGAGGGCATAAAAATGAAGCATTGCAATACTTATTTTGGTGTCGATTACCATGGCAACAAAAAGTCAATGCATTTGGGTCAGCCCTGTTCTCCATAAATAACTAAAGGATGCTCAGAGCATAAACCACTGCCAACACTGCACTCTTCTTCAGCTTGTTGTTAAGACAACATTTGTATCACTTCAGTATTGATTTCCTGAACCTGTTAGCATTTCCTGCTGTAGAATCAAGTCTATCTGTCATGATACACAGGAAAATGCGGCTGACATAAAGACTGGTGGCTGGCTGCCCTTTTTAATATGTTGGTGGATATATTTGAGGCTGTTTACATGTATCAGAATGTGTTCTGTTTATTTATTTATTCGTCTTTTTGACTTTTACAGCAACTGGACGAGTTCACAGATGTCAATGAGGGAGAGAAGGAAGTGATGAAGCTGTGGAACCTGCATGTCATGAAAAATGGGTATGTTCAGTATGTCAGTACTTGAAAGCAGCAGACACAAGCACTGAATCACACTTTATACAGCGTTATATATTTCTTTATTTCTCATCTGTTTTGATGGGTAACTTGCTATTATTCTGGAGAGATTTTGCTGCCATGAGAAACTGGATTATTAAATATTGAAGCTGAAACATCTTTAAAAAAAAATAAAAAAATCTGTGAGGCTAAGGTGTTTCATCAGGGTTACCACGTGTCCCGGAAAACAGTTGAGCAATTTTCCAGTCATGGAAAATGAGAGAAATGTCCTGGAAAATTATTTCAACATTCTCCTATTTTTCTTTATCTGAGAATGAACTTTCAATCAGAGCTCTCCAGAACAGACAACATTGCCATCTGAAAGGACTAAGTTATGTTCAGGATCATATTAACGTTCAAATGGTAGTTAATGGACGACAGTATTGTGAATAGACTGCTCTCAGCTATGTTGTGGAAACGCTGTGAACGCAACATTACAACTTAAGTGGCCGAAACGCCGAATAATGTAACTTACATTATCCTTCACATAAATATTAGTCACTGCTGGCTGTCGTAGTTTTTATTAGGTTTATAGATTAATGTTGCTTTCCTCCCAACTTATTTGAAATGGTTTAATAATGTTAAATAACTGGTTAGCATGTTTGGTTCAGTTGCTAAAGATGACGTGCTTGCTAGCTTGTTTTGCATGCAAAGTTAAAAGGTTATGACCGTATATTGAAATGAGTCTATAACACTTTTCCTCTAATGACACAAGTGAGTGGCAAAGTTCAAGAATGAGTGCAAAAAAGACCCCCACTTCAGGGACTGGCTAGGGGAAGTATCGGGAGATGTGCATAGGGCTGATTGTTTTGCAAGAAGCCTTTTGATGTTGGTAACATGAACATCTCAGCACTCAAGATTCATGCGTGAGGGCAAGGTCATGTCAAAGTTGCTGGACAATTAAACAGTGAGAGAAGAGTAACACATTTCATGAGGGTGACACCTTCAAAGACGCAGGAGAGGGAAGTCCAGTAAACCAAGAGCCACAAACAGCCACTGTGCATAAAGAAAGTGGCCGTCATGGAAGCACAGCGTTACAAGTGAACAGGGGAAAAGCTCAGGAGCACAAAGCAGCTCAGTTTTCAAGCTGTGCTTGAAGCAGACATTCACTGGGTAATCAAGATGGTCATGTCACACTATTCAATTCAACTCCAGCTCTGAGATCAATTGTTGGTCAGATGTTCCCAGACAGTGAGATGGAAAAATGGTTTTCATGCGGTGCAACAAAAATTGGCTTACCTTGTATGTTTTGGCTTGTGTCCATGTTTCAGCAGTTGATCAAAGATTATATGAAAAGCGCAGTGCCTTTTGATGAATGCCTAAATAAAGTGACACAAAGGACAGATGGATGTTGTTGGCGCTGGAGTAAATGTGAAGGGAAGGTAGCTGTGCATTATATAGATTCAGAGTTTATGGGACACAGTCAAGCAGAGAAGCTTTTGGAGGAAATCAAGAGAGACCTGTCACCACTTGATCCTAATAAGCTCTTGCAGGTCTCAGTGGATGGTCCTATGGTCAACGGGAAGTTCCTGAGGATATTCCAAGCGGACAAGAGCTAAGTGGACCCAGATGCACCGAAGATTATCAGTCTGGAAGTTGTGGTTTGCATGTTGTGCATGGAAGCTTTCAAAATGGAGAGAAAGAAACAGATTGGAAGGTGGGAGATGTACTGAGAGCCCCTTGGCAAAACAACATTTCCTCTGAAGTCCATCGATGGGTGGAAGACTCAACAGTTGCTGAGTGGGCAATAGAAGTGTGGCCAGCAGTGCAGGAGTACATCAGTGCCATCATCTGCATCCTATTGTACAATAAAAGAGGCCACTGATGACCCTCTTTTTCAGGCTAAGCTCCGGTTTTTTGCATTTGTTGTTAGACAGCTGAAGCCTTTTTTTGGAGACGTTCCAGACAGATGCCCCAATAGTGCCTTTCTTTTTTTTAGCAAAGGAGCTCCAGTCCATCCTGAGAGGCTTGCTGTCACGCTTTATCACTGGAGAAGATAAAGACACCTGTACAGCTGCTGAAACTGGACCCACAAGACAAAGCAATCAACAGCTGTTTCAGTGCCACTTAAATTTGCCACAAAGCAAGCTTTGGAGAACGCTTCTGAAAAGCACCAGAAAAATCCTGTGAATATACAGATGTCCTGTGACCTGCAAGAAAATTATGGAGAGAAGTCCTCTTATGTATCCATTCTAAGATTTGGTTTACAGCTGCAGGCTTGATGAGTTTCTCGGAAGATTTGTCAGTATGCAGCACTGTGGGACCTAATGAAATGTCCCCTCACACTGAGGGTGAAAAGAAGGAAAAAAAGACCAAACTACTATTGAGAAGAAAAGAAAGGACCTTCACCATGAAATGACAAATGTCAAAGTAAAATGGCAAAGAATAATGCAAAGCGTTGAGACGATGTAGAAATAGGGAAAAGATGAAATGTCAACCGTCAAACGCCTATCGCAGAAGTGTTAGAGAAAAGGGAAGAGCTGACAGCTCTAGCTGCAAAAACTCTGGAAAACCTGCAGGAGAGTGTCAAGAGACTACACTAAACTCAATGAGGAACATTTTTATTGGAATGTGACATTTGCTTTGGATGAGTATCCATGATACGGGGCTGCTGTGGCTCAGGAGGTAGAGCGGGTCGTCCACTAATCAGAAAGGTCGTTGGTTCGATCCCCGGCTCCTCCAGTCCACATGTCAAAGAGTCCTTGGGCAAGATACTCAACCCTAAATTGCTCCGTGTGATTGTGTGTGTGAATGGGTGAGCATAGAAACATTGTGGGGTGCTTTGGATGGGAAGCGCTTTATCACTCCTGATGAGCAGGTTGGCACCTTGAATGGCAGCTTCTGCCATTAGTGTATGAATGTGTGAATGTTGGCATGTATTGTAAAGAGCTTTGAGTGGTGGATAAGACTAGAAAGACGCTGTATAAATGCAGTCCATTTCCATTTCCAGTTATGGACATTTGGATGTTATTCAATTCTATTAAGGCCAATTTACTGATCTTCCTGATTTTTTTTTTTTTAATTGTTTATGTTTTTGGAGTAAGAATGCCAGATGCTTTTGCTGGCTCTTTATTTTTTACTCAGCCTAATTTTTATTTTTTAAAGAAAGTAAGAAAGCTGAGGTGAGAGTTGCTGAAACCATCGTTGTAACTTGGTAATACTAATAAAGTGAAGTGCTGTACATCTGCAGGTGTGTTTACATTATTCTGATGAATTTATCATAATTTCTAAGCATGTAAGAAATGATTTCATAGAGGTTATAGCCATATACTGGACATGTTTTTTAAATCTGACTTCCATAGAGAGGAACATATTATTATTATTATTATTATTATTATTATTATTATTATTATTATAATTCACTCACACAAGGACTAAGCACTTCTGCCCTTTTGTTTTCCCTGCAGCTTCATAGCAGACAACCAGATGAATCAGGCCATCATGCTCTTCGTGGAGAACTGTGGCGCTCACGTCACCCGCCGCAACCTCTGCCGCAACTTCCTCCTGCATCTAGTGAGCATGCACGACTTCAACCTGGTGAGCACAGCCACCATCGACCGTGCCATGGCCCGTCTGCGACAGATCCAAGAGGAGCTGCCGGACACCGAGGAGGAGCACCAGGACCAGACTCTGGTAACGGCAGGAACCTGCAACGGCAACGCTGTCACCTCCAGTGGGGGGAAGCAGGGCAAGAGGACAAAAAGCGCCCTAACAGACTGATGTAGGCTGGACGGATGGAACAGTGATTGTCGTGTTATATTATTTTAGTTCTGTTTTGTTTTTGTTTTTTTTTCCCTTTTTCAATGAACATTACCAACCCTTTGGTGCTTAGATAGGTGGGAGAACTGGTCAGCAGAGGATCTGACTTGAAGCAGACCAGTATACAAGGTAAAACAAGTTTTTGGAACTTGAGAACTGAACCAAATATGAACAATATAAGCGATTCACCCACATCTACACAAACCAGGAATTTCAGGACTGGATGATGTAAGTTGAACCTACTTAATATGCATTTTGTAGGAGCCACTGAAGTATCTATCTTTGGGTGAGAGTGAACAAACTGAGAATCCTTTGATGTGGTGCGACTGCCCTTTGGTATGTCTTTGTTATAGACGACGGTTATCAAGACTACAGTTAAAACTGTACCGGTAACATTGTCGCTCCTGATTATTTGTACACATACACAATAACCTTGTTGAAAACTTATCATTTTAGCTGATTATTTTAGCACTTGGTGTTTGTATTTAGAAAACTTACCTTTTTGAAATCAACTTTTTTTTTTTTTTTTAAATCGGGCTGCGCCAAATGACAAAAGCAGCTTTTCCACTGTCATCAGTGGAGAATCTTTAGTGGGTTTGAATTCACTGTTGTGAGTGATGTTTAATTTGAAGAGAACATTACAGTAAAAAAATCTTCATTTTTGGAGTATATAAAGCCTGTAAAGCTCGTGTTAGGACCCCAAAAACAGGTTTGTGGGTTTTGATGGTTGGTTGCCGTGACAATAGTGTTATTAGGCTTGGATCCTGGACAAGAGAAGAAATTGTCATTTTTGGGTCCAGGCTGAAAGTCCTACTTCATCACTCCTTCACCATTTTGGTCTGCATTGATAATACAGTAGCTCAAGGAAAGCCAGGGAAATCAACTTTTTCTGAATATTTTTTTCTTTTTCCTAAGATTTACTAAGACAACCAGCAGCACATCACCCCATGTATCGTGTAGAGTGTATAGCATTGAAGATATAAATGTCAACAGTTTTCTGATGATGCGGGCACCTGTAGTTTCTTTTCACTTTAAAGTTTGAACACACACACACAATGTTTAACATGTTATTTTTTTTAACATGGGTTTCTGCGTATCGGTAGCTGATCGACAGATAATTTGTATACATTGTATTTGCATCAAAAATGTTTAGCTGTGCCCCATTTCTGAATCCAATAATTAACAGATTGCATTTCTTCTCTCAAAGCAATATGCTGTTTATTGGATGGTTGGTGTTTCAGGCCCAACTCGGTTGTCTGTCCTGTTAGGTGCAGTTTATGCCAAAGGGGATATTTTCATCAGTCTCTTGTTTCTATATATTTTTTAGTGTATGTTATTTTGTTCATTCCATGACAAGTTTTTAAAAGGCTGTAGTTGTGTTTTGTAGCGTGGACATAAATTGGTGAACATCACCGCTCATTACTTCATCCGACTTCCCTCGTGGACAACCAAATTAACAATATATTTTTCTCCCTCCATTATTCATTGAGGGTTTCTGCATTCATTTTGAGAAAAAAAAAAGGGAGACTTAGTCACAATTATTGTTAAAACACCCTGTTAGAAATTGTGAACTGTACACTCTGGCTAAGGGGGTTTTTATATTTAAAGAAATAAAACACATTTGTCCTTATTATTTGCTTTAATGTTTAAGCAACTTTGGGCTCAACGGAGACCCCTTCACCTGCATCACGGTCTCTCTCTGCTAAGTGAATCCAGTCAGGGTTTCCTGCAGTGTTGTACAGCAGAAGTGGGCCACCTCACCTGAAACAAGGACCACCTCTACTTACATATAAAAGAATATATTTTTTTATGTAATACCTTGAAGAGAAAAAAAAAAGCCATTATATTCAGTGTTTCTACTGTTCATGTCTTCATCTACCAAGTTTATGATGAGATGTGTGAGGATATGGGTGGTTTACCACCTCAGCTAAACCATTTCCTGGGAAAAACCCTGCCAGTTGTATAATAAACCTGTCTGAACAGTACCGTTCCCTCCAGGCTAAACTCTACTTTTCTAAATTACACATTTAATTCATGCAACAAAAAAAAGTTAACATACAGCTGTAGAGTTTTTCAGGAGCATAGCTGTTTGTTCTTGATGAAAAGTCGGTCGCAGGTTATGATTTTAAAATGTCAGACTAGCAAATCGGTGACCTGCTTCACAAGGCATAAAATTAATTTGGTAAAAATGTTTAGTAAATAATTATATTGAGTCTGAGTACGTTTTTCATATTAAAGCATAAAATGAATGTGCAGCCTCAGTGGTTGATAATCATGAGCTTTCTATACTCAATTATGTTTTTATAATAAATGTCCATATAAGTTAATCAAACTTCCCAGAGCCCAAAGTAATGGAGTCCAAATATATCTTCAGGTGTTTGTTTTCTGGACAGATCTCAGATTTCTGTGTCTTCTTGGCCTAAACTGGATCCCCATGTGCGCTCAGTGTGCTGCTCTTCAGGGGGGCTCATCCCTTCACTGTCAGAGACCCCTGCTTGTTGTGTATGAAGGAAGGACCACCTGAGTGGACAGTCAAGAAAACGTGTCCACGTTTCTTGGGTGTAACTACACTGAAAGCAACTTAACTTATTTTTAGTTGTCTGCTACCAATCTACCAAATCAGTAGTATCATGTTTAACTCCTCCCTCTGGTGGTCCATCTCATATGCACAGTGGGTCACCACCTCCTCATTACTACTTTGAAAGCGGCTTCAAAAACCCCATATTTTCTCTGCTGCTGCATGTGCATATTTGCTGCTTTGTTTTAGTTTAGCAGCAAAACACGATTTACTCACATACTAAATGGTCAAAGACCTGCAACACTACACTAATATCAGGTTGAGAGTTTGAATAATTGTCATTTAAAGTTAACTCTCCTGTTATGTTGAAATTAAATAACATCCATTATGGGTCAAATTGGCCCACACTGTTTAAATAACCTCACATACAGGCAAATAATCAATTCATATCAATCAAAATTTCATTATAGCTTGTCAAAGAATTCAGAAAGAAGGAATATAAGGTCATACACTATTTTTAACATCTATTATGTTTTCCTTTCTCACAAACTGACATTTTTAGAATTATTCTATTACACAGGAGTGTTCACTTTCTGTGTTAGTCCCATTGTTTCTATTTTGTAAAGGCAAGTCCACTCACTCACTGTACATATGATGTCATCATGTTTATCAATCCCCTCACTTCTGTACAGATATTTCCTGCTCTGTACACACACACACACACACACACACACACACACACACTTGCTGCTGGTCTTACTGTCTTGTTGAGTAATTATGCTCCTGCAGAGATACAGATAAACGTCTAAAGTATATAAAAGTATAAAAGAAAAGAAAATGTCTTCAAATGATAATCACATTTGCATACGTTCAGAAGCATGTTTCAGCATCTGTCTTTTTGCAAAATGTGTTGGAGCACTGACAAAACATTTTTAACCTGACCGGCCAATCAGAACCAGAATAAAACCAGTCATAACGACAATAAACATCAGACACATTTTTGTGTCTGTTCAACTTGACAAATTGACCCACAGACATCAATTCAATTCAATTCAATTCAGGTCAGTTCAATTTTATTTATATAGCGCCAAATCATAATAAAAGTTATCTCAGGGCACTTTACACATAGAGCAGGTGTAGACTGGACTCTTTATTTTACAGAGACCCAACAATTCCCCCGTGAGCAAGTACTTGGCAACAGCGGCGAGGAAACACTTCCCTTTAATGAGAAGAAACCTCAAGCAGAACCGGCTCTAGGTGGGCGACCATCTGCTTTGACCGGTTGGGTTGAGAGAGAAAGAAGGAGGGAGGGGGAGAGACAGATCATTGTTGTATTATAAATTCAGTACAGACACATCAGTGTGTCCACACCTTAGACTAAAGGTCATGACCATAAATGAGGAAAAGTCAAAGAATTTCAGGGAGGAAAAGTGACGGTAACCGGTATTCCAGACAACTCAAAAGTAGAAATGGGTCAAATTGACCTGCAACAACGAAATAGGAGGATTAATACTGTATATAAGATTAACATTAAGTTTAGTCTAGTGGTGTAGCTTTAACGGGTTGATCGTGTCTGTATCAGCATCTGTTTGAAATAAACGATCTTTGGCAGGACCAAAACCTCGCGCACATTTTAAACGTCACTACAGATCAGTCGGGCTGTTTTCGACGTAAACAGCAACCTGTAAAAGAGTTCAGGAGTTTTATGTCTTTGCTTGTAGCCGTTCCTCTTTCATGCTTTTGAGAGTTTCGCTAAAATCCGCCGCTAGCTTCGGTCACGTAAGAGAAGTAGCCAAAAGTTTTCGTCGCACAAATCGACGTCAGCACCGCTGACACAGCGGCAGCCTACGCGTGATGACACCCAAGCGCCAAATCCAAAATGCCACCGGACATCCTTTGAACATTTAGTCCTTTTGCAATGCGAAACAAACTCAAACGAACTAAAACAAGTAAGGATGCTTCGTGTACAAGTAAAGACCCTCTGCGAGCCACCGAGGTGATAACATTAGTGTTATCAGATGATGAAACATCACCGGACAGGGATTCAAGCTTACTGGCTGCAAAAGACACACAAGGTTCAAATGCTGCTGCAGGAGGCATCTCCTCCAGTAAAGCTCGACCCCTGCAGGAGAAGAGGAGGCCGAAAGACATTAAGATCGCTCCCATTTTCTTACGTACACCACAGCAGGGCAGGGCTAAAAGGAGCAGTGATGGTGGACTCCATCAACCTGTAGAGAAGCTGCAGAAATCAGTGCTTCCTCCTCAAAGTGATGACTCACAACTGGTGAAAGGTCAGTTATCAACACCTGCAGGATCTCACCTGACAGAGAGAAAGGGGTCCTGGAGAGGACAGTTGTCCCCCTCAGCTCTCCGCAGCTATCTGGAGGAAATACGAGCATCTAACCCGCCATTTCCGGTCCAGAGAGTGTTTGGCACTCTTCAGGAGAAAGATTTGGGAACTTCAGGTGAGACTGAGCAACAGTCTGCTATTAATCTGATCATTTATTAAACCCATTCATTTATAGAGTCCAGATTATAATTGAACTTTATCATCCAACTGTTGCCATAAATGCCTTTTCTTTACTTTCCAAAGCAGAAAACTTTTCATTTTCAAGACAGAACCGGTTTAAAGAGAAGAGGAAACGGGGAAATGAAAGCTCTCAGAAGGCGTCTAAGCGCCTGAAGTCTAGTCCCACTACGGAGGGCATCGTTGGTACGAGTCATCGCCCCCTGTCAGCGCAGGGCGTCCAGGAAAGTGCCGTCCTCTTGGTGAAGAAGCAGCCCAGGAGCAGCAGACTGAGCCGCACTCACAGACTGAAGCAGCAACGTGAGAGCGCGGGCCTGGTGACCAATCATGAGACAGACTCTGAACACGCAAATCAGACAGAATCAGACAGCCAGTCACTCATTACCTGTGACATTCTCCAAGGAGGTAAAGCTTCTCATTAACTAACTAACACACATGTACTTTTAATAACATGAAATATAACATTTTCCTTTTTTTTTGGTCTAGATTGCAGTTTTGAGGATGTGCTCTGGACAGACAAGTACAGTCCTCAGCATTCAAGTGAAGTCATTGGCAACTCTGCTTCAGTGAATAAATTGCACAGGTGAGTTTTATATATACACCACCATCTTCTCACTGATATATTGGACTGGAAATCAGCGTGAGCATAAAGATTTCTGTTGTTTTTTTTCTCCTCTGTAATTCAGTTGGTTGAAGAAATGGAAACTAAGAGCTGACTGTGACGAGAGGAGGAAAAAGGAGGAAAGAAAACACGAGGAAAACAGCAGTGGTATGAGCTGGTGTTTGTCACACATACCTCTCATATCTCCACTCAGGGTCAAAGATTTAATGTGGTGTCTATCTAATGAGCCGTGAACAAGCCTGCTCATATCCGGGTATTCACATGACTAGAATTGAATTTAAACGACCCAGGATTCGCTATGTGTGAGTTTTTGTGTTGAAAAAGTAATAACTGTCCTCTTTTGCAGACTCCTGGGACTGTGGAGACTTCCAGGGTGAGGCTGGTACAGAGGGCGACAGAGCGGAGCCGCTGTCTAACACCATGTTGATTACGGGACCTTCAGGTGTGGGCAAGACCGCCTCAGTGTACGCCTGCACTCAGGAGCTCGGCTTCAAGGTTGGAATCCAACTGGACTGATATATTAAAATTAGAGCCGCAACGATTAGTCGATTGACAGAAAATTAATCGCCAACTATTTTGACAATTGATTCATCGTTTTGAGTCATTTTTGAAGAACAAATGCTAAAATTCTCTGGTTCCAGCTTCTTAAATGTGAATATTTTCTGGTTTCTTTAGTCTTCTATGATAGTAAACTGAAAAACTAAAACTCCAAATCATACCTTGAAAGATGCCGTATAAGAATATAAAACATTTAAATAAGGTAAAGGATTCCCACAGACCGCCGGTTTATTGTTGGCTATACAAAGACATACAACCCTAACCTGTTGAAAAAAACATGTTAAACTAGCTCACACAGATTGTCATTAAGGTGATTTAAGTAATGAAAAGGAAAAATAATGTTTCAGGCGACTGCTTGACAAAATGATTCATAGTAAAATAGCCAATATGCTATGTAGCTACATTCAGTCATTTAATGGTTTATACAAACATGATACAACTGGTCAGATTTAGTTTGTTCTACAATGTGCTTTTTTTCTTTTTATAAGCTGTAGATTAGACTGATAACTAACTTTCATAGAGGGATGAAACTGTCAATGTCAAAATTGGATATTAGGGCACTTTTGACATTTGTATGGGTCCAACCAAAGGACAAAATAATAGTTTCCCCAGGTTTTAGACTACTATCAGGCCATAGGTTTAGGAACACGCATGTAAATTTTCTCTCACACCCTACATTAACTGAAAGGTATTTGAGGTGAACTGCTCGTCACAGCGCAGTGGCCGCCACGTTCTGTCCCAGCTGAAGGAGGCAACCCAGTCGCATCTAGTGGAGACATCGGGGAAAGACCCTCTGAAACCAGCTTACTTCAACAACTACACCAAAAGCTGCTCACCTAACTCTGAAAATGTACCTGGTATGACATGACTGATAAAGACTGGGCCTTCACTAAAAGTCAAATACTCACACAAAACCTCTCCCAGGTTTACTTTGACAAGATTTTTTTTTTTTTTCAGGAAAATCTATGGCTCCCAAAAATGTCATCTCCAGCTCAAAGAAGAGACCAGCACAGAACTGTGGCCGCAAAGGAAAAGCTAATCCAGCCACATTCACTTTGGCAAACTACTTTAAAATGAAAGCCAAAGCAGATCACTTACACTTCGGTGGCCCGTCGCCATCTGAGAAACCAGACAGCAAGAATCTTAACAACTCATCACCAGGCTCTGATCAAACAGTGCCACAGAACAAAAAGACAGCCACATCGCTCATTCTGTTTGAAGAGGTAAACCGTTTGGCAATCGCGCACTACAAAACCTGCAATTACAATTAAATCGTGTTCGGTCTGGGTCGATCAGTTCGCATCTGTTGGCTCTCACAGGTTGATGTCATATTTGAAGATGACGTCGGTTTCCTAGCAGCCGTCAAGACTTTCATGACGACCACAAAAAGGCCAGTCATTCTGACCACCAACGGTAAAAGCGCACAGTGTTTTTTTTTTAGAACAGAAAAGATCTGAAGACAAGCGGTGATGCCAAACAAATATCTTCCTTAGATCCCTCATTCAGAGAGAGATTCGGCTGCAGCTTGCAAGAAATCATTTTCAAGACACCATCAGCAGTAAGACAAGCTTTTACCTCCCTGTTCTTGTACAACTTCAGTGTTGAACTGCATACTCTTTACCTGAAGGAGCTCTACACTTTTCCTTTACTTTTGAGCCAAAAACACACACTTTAGGCTGGTCACTGCAGTATTTAAGGCTCTCAACAACATGCAGCAAGAGCTTATATAAAAATGTCTTTCCCATAAACTCTTCGACTCTGTTCCCAGATGAATGTCTGTAGCTACCTGCAGCTGGTGTGTTTGGCTGAGAACGCGAAACTGGAGTTGGACGATGTTATCGGCCTCCTCACGCAGACCCGAGGCGACGTCAGACGCTGCCTGCTCCAGCTGCAGCTCTGGGCGAACAGTGGTGGGGGACGGGCATCTCAAAGTAAAGAACCTACTTGTTTACATTGTAAGTTGCTCTGAATAGATCGCCAACAAGTCCCAATTTTATATAGTCAGAAAATCCTTTGCATACTTGTACAGATTTGTATACATTTCTTCAATTTACTACATTTTCTAGACTCAAATGTTGAAGGGGGAGACCGTTTAGACTCCCAGCTTCCCCCACGTGACGCAGGCTGCACTGCCAGCATGCTGGGTCTCCACCATGCGACCCAAAACCACCTGCTGAACCTCCTAAAGGTAAGTATTGATATCTTGATTACTGTGCATACATTTCGTAAGCCTTTCTTCATCTGTCAATCATTTCTGGCTTTGATTCTTCCTTGTCAGTCCTGGACTGACCCAGACATGAACAAGCTCCTGAAGCTCCTTGCTGAGAGCTGGAGAAGAAATGTGCCTCTGCTCTACTGCAACCAGGAGATTCTTCTACCCATCAGGGCCGAAGGAACTCCAGTCCACTACCTGGACAGGGTGACCTCTTCTGGGCAGCAGAATGAGCTGGCGCCCTCTGACGTCCAGCTGGGTGGAAATGTTAATCCAAAGGTAACAGCAGCAAACAGCAACTCAGTAAGAAATATATCCAGGCTTAGCAGAAGGAAATATACTTCAGCAGCGTTTGACGCCACATCATCTTCCAAGGTGACACAAAAACCTCAAAGAACCTCATTATCTTTCAAGGCGACTCATTTAAGAGCCTCAAGTTCAGATGACAAGACTGAACCAAACGCAGACAAAGTAGCAACTGACCATTTGGATGCCTTGACGGACTTCTTTGACCTCATGTCATACCTTGATGCCACAATGCCAGCTGCAGAACCGCTCACTTCAGGCTCACACAGACCAGAGTTTGTTTGGACAGGAGCAGAGATGAAGGACAGCTTGTTGGATGAAATGAGAGAGGAGGAGGAGGAGGAGGGCCGGCATCAGGAGAGGTTGTTAGATATTCAGGCTGCTGTTGAGGGTTTGGGGTTTCGCAGATGCTGGAGGCGAGTGTCTGAATCGTGGACTGAAGCCCAGAAATGCAGACAGGAACTGGGAGGCACAAGCTGGAGGAGGCTGGTGGAGACACTTCCTGTGTCTGCCAATAGAGATAGCTTTAACTATAGTTTTCAACCTCTCTGTGCACCAAGGTGAGTCTGTTCTCCATTTCAACTCTTGAATACTTAGAGATTGTTTTAATGTCTGGCATTTGGTTTGGTGCGGTTACATTTCAGTTGTCATGTCCAGCATTTCATATATAAGGTTCTTACACTTAAGCATTAAAAAATGAATGCTGTCTGCGTATCTCAGTAATTTTTTGGAGTCTTTCAGAGACATGCGAGGCCCATGGGAACCTTTGTTGACTTTATTTGGCATTATTAAGCCTTAACTCCCTAAAAATGACCATTTTAAAATGTTTCAGTTCTTTCACCACATATAATACTCATGCCTGTACCTACAGTGTGTTCCAAAGGAGGTACGAGCTGAGCAGGATGGTGCTTGGCAGTCGGTCCTTCAGCCTACTGGGGAACAGACAGGCTGTCAGTGTCGACTACATGCCAATCCTCCGCTCCATCTGCCGCTCTCAGAGACCATCGCAACAAAGAGAGGAGCCAGTCAGGTGATCCAGACACAATAACACAGGTTCAAATTCACTCTCACTTCAGCAGGGCTGTGGTCTTTAGAATGAAACCCAGTCACATCAGAGTAGTCAGTGTGAGTGATAGACAGATGCTGGTAGTTGTATTTACTTTTAGTCTTCCACTTGAATCATTGTATTGTAATCAAGTATTAAAACTATGTAATTATTTTGTACATTGAAATAATTACTTGCAGCCAGAATTGAACAGATTTATTCCTCCTCCATGATTAGGTGTGTGAACTACCTCAGCAGTGTGCACCTGGGCCTCTCAAAGTCAACTTTGCAACTCCTGGCAGAAGATTTCTCTTAGAGGGCGGTCTGCAAAAAAGGCTGTTACATCACATCTTCACTACGTCACCTTACTCCTGTCACTATTTATTTTTACTGTGCATTCATTTCATTCATCAAAATACTGTGAAAAATGAATTTAATACAGTTGAGATGAGAAGTCCATGTTTTATTTACACATAAGTGCAACCAAGTAAATAAAAATCTCTATTTTTATAAGTTATTTATCGTTTTTAAAGTATACAAAGTACTTTTATTGTTCAGGTAGTGGTGTGGGCTTCTGGTGAGATCAATATGTTCTTGTAAAAAAGAAAAAAAAAAAGAAGTTATCGAATAATCCACACACACACAACCCCTTCAGAAATGGAAATCCTCAGACAGCAGTAAGATAGCAGACATCTATACAACTGTCCAAATCAATTATCCAAGATAGACAGCAGTAATAAAATACTGTAGCAACTGTTCTGGTCAGTGTTGCCAAATTATTTAATGTAACAGTAAGAATATACCATCAACCGCCACTAAACCTGGTAAACGGGTGCATAGTGTGGTAAAAATCCTAAAAACGGCTCAGAATGCGTCTTGTGTTCATCCTTGTGGGTGTAGTGCGAGGCCGGATCAGTCCGCATCACGGCTAACTGGAAGATTCACAGAGCAGCTCGTAAAAAGCCACAGCCTGCAGCAGGGCGTCACAGAGCTCCTCTCCTCCTCCTCCTCTTCTGCTGCCCATTTGGAACGAATTCCTGTACTTCACCAGCAGGTCCGAGGGGAAGTTTATCCGAGGAAACTTCTGCGTCACCGACTCCGTCATCAGCTGTCGCACTGTCTCAGCGCCGCTGGTCCGTGACTCGCCCACCATCAGTCCAAAGTGACGTCCCACAGCGGTACGCATCATGTTCAGAACTCTGCAAAGGAAGAGTAAAGTAATTTCATGAAGTAGGAGCCACGACTATGTTAAATATTAATGTGTTATGCTTGCTTGTTTATTTGCTATTTTGGGGGGTTTTATAGTTGAAAACAGACATTAAATCCCTTTTCCCCACCTGGGAGGAATGTTGGACTCCGGTGGGCAGTTTCTTGGCTCCAGCAGAGCAAACAGCATGGCCTCCACAGTTCTCATGTGGGCCATGACAGGGAACAGAGCTGTATTCTGGGCTGAGATGGATGACTTCTCTATTATGTAGAAGTCAGCAGAAGGAAGGAGCGACACAACTGCTGATACCTGTTGACAGAAAAATACGTTTCAGTCTGTGCAGATGTATGTGGAATTAAATTATCAAGTGTTTCTCTACAAATAAGGTATTTTTAGCAGAATGTGAGGTCTGAATTATAGTCATACTCACATCATTCAAGTAAGCAGGGGCCATGTATGTTCCCTTCAAGAAATTAGGACATTCAAGCTGTTGCCAGTCCAGCACTGCCATCCCACGGTCCACGTGTGCCCAGGCGATTTTATTAGTCCCACAGGCTAGTGACACTATGGTGTTAGCTTCCTGAGTGAACAAACACAGAATTATAACAAGTGATCATAGTAAAATATCCTGCTTTTCTCTTTCTACATTTAATATTTGGTACTAAGATCATATTCAAACCAATTCAGTGACCCATGTTGTCCTGTATGGAACGATCTGCATTTATTGTGTTTTTTCCTTTAGTCACACGTCTGTATATCCTAAATGTTAAAGGATAGGTTCACAATTTTTCAAGTCTGTCACAAGACAATATTCAGGCGCCTGAATGAACATTGAAACAGGTTTTGCTGTGATCATTCCTCCTGCTAATACTGGCCGTTAAAAGATCCCTTCCAAATGTGATTTCAGTGTAAGTGATGAGGGACAAAAACAGTCCTCATTTTGTTCAAACATTTATTTAAAAGTGTATCTAAAGCCAATATGGACAACTGTGGATTTGGTCCCCCCCCCCCCATCACTTCCAGTGAAAGTGAATTGGTAAGGGGTCTTTTGATGGCTAGTATGAACAGGAGGAGTGATTACAGTAAGAAAAACACGTGTCAATGTTCATTTGGGCACCTGACTGTTTTCATACAGGCATGGAAAATTGTGAACCTGTCCTTTAACAGACCAGAGCAGCAGTGTGAAGTTTGTAGGGGCCTCTAAGAAAATGTACTGAACCTCACCTCCAACCAGGACCTGTCAATCTCTGGCCTGATGAACTTGGCCAGCTGAATCCTCACTTTCTTCACCTTCTTCACCGGGTTGAGGATAGAGTTGAAGACCACGACGGCGCTTTTGTGCTTCAGCAGCGGGACGTTCACCACGCTTTCCAGCGTTTTAAAGGGCCCGTTTTTAGTCCTGTACTCCACAATGTTGAGAGACTTGCGACCTCTCAGGAGCTTGACGTCGGCCAGCTCTGCCGGTGTGGCGTTGTTGAGCAGCCGCAGGATGGCGTCTCGCTGCTCGGGAGTGTAGCAGGCGTCCAGAGGCACGCTGCTGGCCTCTTTGCAGGGCTCGGAGAAGGAAGAGGAGATGGTGGTGTTCAGGGTCTCAAAGCCTGCCACGGGAACTCGACTCCTCCAGCAACATGTGCACTGGAGATACCGCAGCTCCAACTCAGGGGGGGAGCCGTGCTGAGGGCGCCGAAATAAGCCGGGCTGCCCCGCATAATGACCTGCAGGGGGAAACAATTATAACACTTATTAAATCAGCCTCAAAAGTTTTTTAGGACTCTTCACAACACGTGTGTCGACAGTCCAGAAGTACTGTGAACGTATCAATTGGATAAAATGAAGAAAGAGCTCTAAAACGTTTACAACTGTGGAAATACTGACATGAGTTAGCATTTCCAACGAGCCAAATTAATTTAGCTGAACATTCACATCATGCACAGAAATGGCGACTGAAAGAAAAAACATTTCAACACAGCTACTCGCCTCTCTGAGCAACCGACGATAGAAATCGCCTGGCGACCCACATCGTCAATAATCACAGTAAATAATCGACAATATTGCCTATAACATCGTGCAGGTTAGTTGAACGATTTCCTCTGCCCTTTGGTTGTTGTCCGACGCTTTTCAATCCACCGGTGTAGTACAATAACACCACTTCCTTTGGTTCCGCTGTGCGTCGTCTTCTTCTTTGTGTTTACCGCTGTATTGTAAAGCAACGTTACATGTGCGCACTGCCACCTGCTGTATGGGGGTGTTACTGCTTACTGCTTTGCTACAGAGCTGCTCTCAGGTCAGTAACGAGTTTTAGAAATGACAGGTTCTGAGACGTTTCAGAAACATTTGACCAGACATCTAATAAAGAGTTTAAAGCCTCCTTTTGCTTATTGTTTTGGTTTTATACATTTCACAGTATTAAGAACATAGTGTCTGATGAAAAACAACTACAGTGTGGAGCCTTATGTGAAGCAGAATTTATCCAAATGTACAGTTACGTTCAGGCAGGTTTACTGGTCTCTCTGAGGAAAAAAGTCTTTGTTTGTTATGTTATTTAGGTGAAACTGATGACAAAGTCCATTTATATGTTTTATTGCTCATCATATGGTGATTTAAAGGCTACACTATGTAGTAAAATGTCCTTTATTCTGTAGGCTAGGCACTTGTATGTGCGTGACATAATAACCAATCAACCCACCAACGTAGAGTCTCACTGCTCTCAATAACCTGGTTTGAAGCAGTGGCAGGCAGCTGTTTTCAGCAAAAAGGCTCTGATAAACTTGCTATAGTAGGAAAAGCAGAGGTACAATACCAGCAGCTAAATAGAATTTGCCCATCATTAAATTTATTTACACCTGTGCCTCTCCTACTGTCACAATGTCCTCCATGAAAAAAGGTCTGTAGCTTAGCCGTGACAACTTCGTAAGGTGATTTTTTTTTTTTTGCAATTCGTCTGTCCCCTGACGGCCAAAAAACTTTCTGCACACAAAAAAGGAACTTAAATGAGAAAAAAAAGGGGGAAACCTCAAAGCAACCATCAATGGAGTGGCAGTGATAGAGTTACATTTTGTGCCTTTCCACATCATATTTAAACTACGTGATGGGCGTTGTCTGTTTCTGAGCAATTCACGTTTCTTGTGTAAAATATTGTAAATTGTAAATTCTATTATACACTTGCCACTAGCAAGTATTTGTACAAAAGATTATCACCTGCTGGTCAGAATTCATATAGATTGTAGTGATTTGGCTGAGTTCACACTTCAATCTAAAAATAAGACTTTACACAATGTACTAGAAAGCTGTTACAAGTTACACGCATTGGTATTGAAGTGTTAGATGCTTAACACATTTATTTATACATTTGAGTTTCTTTATTAAAGATATGTTTTTGTTATGTATACCTTGCATTGTATTTATATGCAAAAAATGCTTCAATAAACCAAACTTTATTTCAGCCCATATTTAGAGCCAACCAGCCAACTCCACAGTTTTCTATGAGCCATATACAAGTCAATCACCCTGTAAAATGGTGACGTGTCTTTCACTTCCTTTCTCTGTTATTTCTGGACCTCTGTGTTTGTGTGCAGAACAATAAACTTCATGATGCTGTGCTGGTAAGAGGAAATGCTGGCCACCACGGTGTAACTAGGCAGGGAGAAGAAATGATGTTTTTCACCTGCTATAGAGCCGAGTAGATCTGTACCATACAGTTTGTAGAATCAGTATGGAGTTAACACCTAGTAGCTCTTTTGTTGGGACTCAACTGTCAATCTGACAGAAGCAATACTACTTTCACCCATGGCCAATCTGGAGAGAAATAACAAAATCCTGTTCGATTTGGTGCGACAGCCAGGTAACAACGTGTGTGCTGACTGTGGAGCTCCTGGTGAGTAGACAAATATTCATAACTACAATCTATTCATTTTAATCAAGACATTAGCATTGTTTGACCTATAAATACATTCTCAACGGCCATTATCATATTACCTGATTTATTATTTTCTTATTAACATCTTTATACAAGTTTAAAGAATGGTAAACAGTAGCCTGGACCGCCAGGCCAGGTGATGTTGTTTGTTAACAGAACAATCTCCAGAATAACATTTTATAGCCAAGTCACGTTTCATGGTAAACTTTCATAAGGGGAAGTGATGATTACTGTATGGTATGACCTCATGTGTTCCTCCTATAACTCCCAACAGTGTGTGTGTGTGTGTGTTTGTCTGTTTGAGAGGGAAAAAGAGAGGAAATACATTTTAAGACAAACAAGACATCATATACTTTGGTTTATTTCATTGTATAATGGATGCCTAGAAAAGAGAGAGTTATTTGTGATTTATTTTTATCATACTGTGACGTGTATCACACCACTACAGTTTGTACTGTATCTAATTCCTGTCTGACAAAGTAAACACTGTGATCATTTTTGATGCAGATCCTGACTGGGCCTCCTACACTCTTGGTATCTTTGTGTGTCTGAACTGCTCAGGGATGCATCGTAATTTGCCCGCTGTCAGCAAAGTGAAATCCATACGTCTGGATCACTGGGAAGATTCACTAGTGGAGGTATCGATATGTAGTTTTTATTCATCTTATATGAGCGACTGATAACATGCATGGTCTGAATATTAGTTGTCTTGTCATAACCTTTGAAATCTCACATCTTGTGGTTTCAGTTCATGCGGGAGAAGGGAAATTCTGCAGCCAAAGCCGTTTATGAGAAGTGTGTCCCTGCGTTCTTCTACAGACCGCAACAAAAAGACTGTGTGTAAGTGAGTTTCACTGCATCCGCTGTCCATCGACATCATTAACTCTGTGGAAGTGAAAAGTGAAGACTCGGCAAATAGTCTATTTATTTTTAGTGAATTGGAGTGTTGCACGAACAGAAAGAGGAACAAACAGTCAGGGTTGGATACCGAGGTGGAGCCACTAATACAGACAGCATGAATTAGACTCATTCATTATAATCGGTATTTTGCTTTACTTTTAGGGTTCTTAAGGATCAGTGGATACGTGCAAAGTATGAGAGAAGAGAATTCACAGGAGAAAACAACTACATTCTGCAAGTTTATAACTCAGGTGATTATCCCACGAAGTATTCCCACGAAAAAATATTCTTCCCAGCAGCAAAATATTCAGAATTTAGCATTTTCTTGCAGCTTGCAGATGTCATTTTATTTATTTGATGTATTTAACCCAGACCTGTTTGAGTCAACACTATGGAAGAAAGGCAAAGACAACAAGCAGTTTCTTAAGAGGATCTTTCTGCTGTCCCAGAAAGACTTCACCCTCAGATACTTCATTAAAGAGGATGTGGGTACTTTCTTTGCCATATGACCATTTTTAATGCGCAATGTTTTTGTGAGCATACTTGGGTTACAGTCAGTTACCTTCTTTGTTTTCAATCTTTTCAAATCATCCCTCATTCTTCTCATTGAAAAAAACAAGTCCAAGGTTCCCAAAGCTGTCATCAGCATGAAGGACCTGAATGCAGTTTTCCAGCCAGAGAAAATCGGTAATGCTCACGGTCTGCAGATCTCCTATGTGCAGGATGAACGTACGAGGAATCTGTTTGTTTACCATGAGAATGGACAGGTGAACACAACTGCTATTTATATCTATCTATATATATCTATCTCAACTTAATCTAATACCAAGTTTATTAGACCCCCTGCATATCCCTGCCCTGGATCCAGTTGTTTACCTAAAATGTATTTAGACAATATGCACTGTTTTATGTGTTAGTCTTCCTGATATGACTGTCCTATATCTGACCCCTTACAGGAAATTGTATCCTGGTTCAATGCTATTCGGGCAACACGCTTGGCATACCTCCAGAGGAAAAACCCCACTCTTCGAGAAAGTGACGTGAGGCAAATTTTCAGAAGATTTAGCTCACATAGCTTGTTAAAGTGTTAAACTGACGCTTTTGTTCGGTTAACAGTGTTATCTGTGTTTCTTTGCACAGTTAATACCCCATATAACAAGAAATTGCCTGAAGGAGGGGTACATGGAGAAAACTGGCCCAACGGTTCGTCAGCTATCTCAATTTATTACACAAGTTGGTGCCACTTCCTTTATAAAGGGTTTATAAGCATTAATTCATGGCTTAATTAATGGTTAATAAATCACTTACTAATGCTTTACAGATCATTTATAAGCCATTAATAAGCATCATTTTTGGGTTGCCAGGTTGTGAAGAATCCCTCCTTTATACCTAATGACTTAGAAAATGTGCAGTACTAGCCTTTTATTAATAACTTTCACGACCTGATGACTTATCAGAAAGTGTGAGACATTTAACTCTTTATTAATGATTCATAATCATTCATGATAATCTACTTGGGTATTTGTTTTACTTTATCCTACTGTAAACATTCAATGTGCTGTTTTACATTTTTGTCTTCTAGCTTCACCCAAAAGAAGATTTAGCAATAAGTTTCTGGGTGTTGTAAATAATGAATAATTGCTTAATAGTCACAGTCACTCATTAGTCACCAGGCCTGCAGTTACAGTATATATGATTCTAAGTTAAATGTTTCACACTTTCTGATAAGTCAGAAGGTCTTGAAAGTTATTAATAAGGGTTAGGTTCTTAGTCAACAGGTCTGCAGTTATATTTAATAAGTCATTAATGAAAATAATTAAAGTCTTCAGTTATAAACGTTAATAAATTGTTAAATGGATGTTTGTCTGGATGCCCTGCAGCTCTTTCCTGAGGATTTTTCACAACCTGGTAACCCACAAAACTATGCTAATTAATGGCTTATAAATGATCTATAAAAATGATTTCACCATTTATTAAGCCTTTAAATAATGGTTATAAACCCTTATCTGCCTTATAAGAAAGTGGTATTCAAACGTTAATTTACATTTATTTACATTTGTGATATCTGCCAAACTATTATCATTGTTCTTTCTGTCTCTCTCTCTCTGTCCCTTTTTCTGTGTGTGTGTGTGTGTGTGTGTGTGTGTGTGTGTGTTTTGGGTATGTGTGTTTTCAGCAACGGGAGCCATTCAAGAAGAGGTGGTTCATACTGTGCTCAACGAACAGGAAGCTTCTATATTTTAAGTCCCCACTGGTAATGAACAGAGAATATCACAGTTTCTACAGTGTGTTAAAACTGTAAATAAATAATTTAAAAAAACCACTATGAATAAATAAATAATAGATAAAATGTTACTCAAGTATTAAGCAATAACTCTAAAGCTTTATTATGGAGGTGGACAACATTTACATGAAAATATTATGGTTGTAATCAAATGCAGATATTATGAAACAAAACATAGTAATTAATTACAGTCGTGCTCTTCTTTAAGTGTATCCCTGAGCTGTTTGTTTTCATTGTTAGGATGCTACAGAGTTGGGTGCTGTCTTCATTGGCACGGAGAGCCACAGCTACTCTGTTTCAGAGAACAGCAGCCGGAGCACAAGAGGAGGCCGGTGGCACTGTGGCATCACGCTGCAGACTCCGGGGAGGCAGTTTGTGTTCATGTGTGAGCAGGAGCAGGAGAAGACGGAGTGGCTGGAGGCCTTCAGAAAGGTCATCTCTCAACCCATGACCCCAGAGGATTACGCTAGTAAGATACCGACCTGGTACAGGTCAACTTGTTATCATCACATGCAATATATTAAATAATGGTTAAATACATTATGACTCTATACCCAGTCTTAGTCTGTGTCTTTTTCTTTGTCAGATGAAGCCAACTTGAGAAGGGGGAAATGACTGGAACCTGGTTTGCAAAAGTCCAGGATGCAGTAAAGAGAAAGTATTCTTTTGGGACAAAACAGACTGAAATCTTTACTTCCAAAGGATGCTCCTCAACCTGTCATTAGGGATTAAAAAATGGAAACAAACTATCTTTTACTGGCTTGACTGCTCGACATCACACATTCTCAAATTTAACACTTTGCAGAGGCTACACTGTCTGTGTGAATTCACATATTGTATTTATTTAAAAGATAACTGTAGATTTTGCAAATAATTTTCACGTTTTGTAGTGATTTAGTTTTTTTTTTTTTCTGTTTAACTCATTTTGCACATATTGAAAAGATTAGGTTTGTTTTTTACTTTCATTTTAGCTGTCTGTATAGTTCTGGGAAACAGAAAGAACCACGTTGTTTTAAATAAATTTACACAGTTTCACAATTGATTTGTGCTTTCAATATTTTACCATTTTATGAGTATATGTATATTCCTGGTTTGCTCAGCCAAGCGGAGTTTGGTGCTGCTCCCCATCCAGGTGGTGAGGCTCCCAGACAGGATGCTCTCTATGGTGCAGGTGTAAATGTTCCTGAGCACCCTGAGGAAGAACTTAAAACCTCTCAGGTATCTGAGGTGGTAGAGACGCTAACAGGCTTTCTTCACCAGGGTGCTGATGTGGCAGGACCATGACAGGTCCTGTGTGATGTGGACACCGAGATATTTGAAGCTGTCCACCTTCTCCACCTGGGCTCCGTTGATCCTGAGTGGGTGGTAGTTCCTCTGCTGCTTCCTGCCAAAGTCCACTTTCAGTTCTTTACTTTTACTGACATTTTATATCTGAACTGAAAATGTGCTAAAAGCTCAGTTATTATATCTCAGGTTTAACTATTGTATAGTGTACAAAAACTTAGAGCAGCTGTATGTAACTGCACCTTTACTGCTGCTGTTTAGCTTTCTTGCCTATAGGTGGCGCATGTTGACAGGACAGGAGCTCCAGAGCTGGGAAAACATAAGATATCTCACTCTACGCCATTATCTTGGTACCAGAAATGTCATTGAAACTTTGAGCGGAGCCGAGTCTGAAAAAATAATGGGATTTCTGTCTATATTTTAAGTCGCAGATTGTTATCATACTTTTAAAACCACAACAGACTGCTAATGTTCACGCTTGCGGGGCGAGTGAACTCAAGACTTTTTAAGCTATTACGCGATTCTTTCAGCAATATGCGATCTTTGCTCGCCCTCTCAGTCAGCTGAAGCGGAGGGGCGTGGTGCAAAGCACGCTTGCTAGCGGCCGTTTGCTGAAGTTCATATGAGTAGGTTAGCTAGGTGAACACAGCAGCCACAGCACGGTTTGACTGACTGTAACTGGCAGGTGGAATATAATAAAAAAACACACCACTGGTTCTTTGGATACCCGTCGGTTTGTATTTACAAATCTCTACTGTCTGTTGTGAACCACCATAAACCGGAGCTGAAATGCGAACGTAGCCGTTAGCAAACGAGCCAGGCCGCGGAGAGCTGGCCGGCTGTATCCTTCATCCAGACCGGAGCCTAAATGTGTCACACAAACCAGTTTACCGTGTTGGATCTCGACGCTGGAGAAGATGCGCAAGGACGTGAGGATATTATTAGTGGGGGAGCGTAAGTGAAGCTTTTATCATTAATTTACGTTGTGTTGTCTGCAGAGTCTGGCGTTCACTTAACATTGATGCTACCGGACGGGCATGTGATGCTGACAACCACACTAGTATCTCATGATGACTTTAGTTCATTCGCCTTTTCCCCCCTCATTTTGTTACATATTGTGTTACTCTGCAATGTGTTGTTTGTAACTCACTGTTATTTCTCCCTATCTTGGCCGTGACATTTCATAAGAAGGTGTTTTTTTTTTTTTAAATCTGAACGAGGCTCCTCGGCAATTTCATTGTATGTAGACTGTAGAAAAGAAGTTGTACTCACTTTGAATTGCTGTCATTTAGGACTAATGTCAACCTATAGAAAGACAGGTAATCTACTGAAAGCAAAATGTCCGATTTTCTTGAACTGAACATTGAAATCACAGCAGAAATGCGTCAGTATTACACCAGGGCCAAAGAAGTGAATACTGCTTTACATCTGTGCACAAAGCTCTGTACAGCTCCAGCTCTGTCAGGTGACATCTGCCTGTCGGGGGTTTCCTCTGGTCACTGAATTCATGGAATATAAGGAAGTGTACTCCAGACAGGTTAAATCAGAGTATTTTATCTTCCAGAATCTGTGCTCCTCAGGATATATTTTTACACTCCTCCACAGGAACTTCAGCTGTTACAGAAAGTTTTTTTTAGGTCATGGAAGGTTTCTGTCATGGTAATAAAAAGTCACGGAGCATATTAAAAAGCAGAGCCTGGATGAAAGCTGCAAATTCATAGTCACGCACGCACACATTAAAAATTGCCCCGTGGTGTTTTTAATAATGTATAATGATCATAATGTGAGATCTGTGTCCCAACCACATGGCCTGAATAGCTTGTTAAGCTCAATAATTGTTTTCCTTTAATAAATGATGTCCCCACAGCCAGTTGGCAAACAAGTGTATGTTCAGTGTATGCTGGGACCAAAAAAACTTGCTCACTCCTCTTGTCTCTGCCCCCCCCCACAGCCAAGGTGGGGAAGACGTCTCTCATCATGTCCCTGGTCAGCGAGGAGTTCCCAGAAGTGGTATGGATGAATTATTCTTGTCTGTCTGTTAGACATACATTACAAGGATGTTGGAAACTTTGATGATGTTTCTCCAACTCAAACTTCATCAATATCTGCCTTTTGTAGAGTTTAACACGACTGATCTGACTGTATTATTGAAATAAACCTGTCTGTGTAAAAGTGACAGCCAAGTTGTGTCCATCCCAGGTTCCCTACCGAGCTGAGGAGATCACCATACCTGCGGACGTCACACCAGAGAGAGTGCCCACACACATTGTGGACTATTCAGGTAGTTCAAGACCAAGACTGTTTCTTTGTTTGAATATTTAGTGACTGACAAATCTTTTCAAGCCATTTCAATTTAACTACATACATTTTTGGTTGTATGTGAACTCTTGTGAAGGGGTGAAACTCTTGTTTAGATACCTTTTTAACCTGGTAAGTTGAGACAGAGGAGCGCTTACCTTGTGTTTATTGAATTACGTTTGTCTTGGCGTTTACAGAGGCAGAGCAGACAGACGAGCAGCTGTTTCAGGAGATCGCCAAGGTCAGTTAGTGCATTAAGTATCTCTGTTATACTCGGGAGAGAAGTGCTGAGTTCAGTAAAAGCCTAATGGGCGTCTGTGCCTGTCTCTTTCATAGGCGAATGTGATTTGCATTGTGTACTCTGTCAACAACAAGAAGTCCATAGAAAAGGTGAGTTACCGCTGCTGTTAGCGTTTCCATAATTTGTTTGTATAGTAGTACAACTTAATATTAGAGACTGTCTGTGTGACTGCATGACGCTCAAATTACGAGTTTTATCTCAAAGTAGTGTTTGTCTTTTCTTTTTTCCATTGGGGTAGGTGACCAGCCACTGGATCCCCCTCATTACTGAGAACACAGACAAGGACAGCAGGTATGTTTTTGTATATAAATAGTCCCGTGTTTCTTTGATCTTATCACTTCAGTTTTAGTCTGATTTAAATATGGGGAAGCAGAGGGGACATAATTCTCATTTTGTGTACAGTATGTGCGTGTGACAGCAGGAGCGGCTCCTCATGCTAACTCCCAACTCAGTGGAAAGTTTGCAAAAGACTGGGTCTCCGTTCTACTAGAGTTTGAAGTGTTGACCTATATTCACAGGGTGGAAATTTTTCACAATCGCTTCTCTGTAAGGCGGGAGCAGCAGTGGAAGTGCAGCGCTTCACATGAGCAGATTCAGCCCTCTGCGGTGTGAGGTTATCACTGTGAAATGAGTCACAGCTTTTCTGGGAGGAAAAATTGCTGTGCTATGTCTTGGAGCTATCATTAACTTCTCACATAACAAGGGGTTTGATGTGATCTCTGTGTGTGTTGGTTTGTCCAGGGTTCCTCTGATCCTAGTGGGGAACAAGTCAGACCTGGTGGAGCACAGCAGCATGGAGACCATACTGCCCATTATGAACCAGTACAGTGAGATAGAGACTTGTGTTGAGGTGAGAAACAGCAAAATATTACCATCAAATGGGGGTCGAATGGCCTGATAAATACTTCCATATTCAAGCTTAATGCTGTGTTACTCAGGTAACAAGAGGTTGAAAGGGATGTGAACACAAATGGAAATCAGTATCTTCTGACATCACCATTAAACAGGATCTAAAGAGGGGAAGAAACATGACAGCAGTTCAACAGAAATGCTGGGTGGAAACTTTTTAGGAAGCAAGAGAAACAACCTTGTTTTTAGATGATCTGTAGTGCTGTTAGGGGATTTACCAGTCCATTGAATGCACTTAGGTCTAAGTAAAAACATGAAAATCTCAATACATAGAGTAAAATGTTTTTTACATGATGACAAACACAATGAACACAGATTAGATATGACCTAGAGTAAGGGTTAGGGTTTTTTTTCCTCCCTGGCTTTACAGCCTTTGCTACTATAAATATATGTTTATGTTTGTAGTCAACCAAAAGGAACATGTGTTTCTCCCACATGTCAGTTGTCAGTAGTGTGATTGTGAACTCGGTGAACTTTCAAGCTGTGGCTTACATACTGTATAATGACTCAACAATTTTAATGAGTCTTTACAGCGACATCCTTGACAGATGCTGTTTTTTGCATGTTTACTACACACAGTGATTACAGTACAGCAGCCCCACAATTGTGGGTGTGCTAGGTTTCTATTTTGTATAGTAATGTTAAGAGTTTGAGTCATGACAGTAGTGACAATGAACTTAACTCAAACGCACAACATGAAGAGTGCAGCGCATGGCGTGTATATGAACCTCAAGCACTGGTGTCTGGTGTCACTCTGTAGCAGTGACTGCTCTCTGCTAACAGGGCATCACCTGTGGTTTTTCAGACAGGTTAATTAGACCAGGCGTGCCGCTCAGACGGATCCTGTGTGTTAATACCCTGTCTGGCTTTTACTTAGCTCACATCCACACACACACACACACACACACACACACACACACACACACATATATAGAGTACATACACACAAACACACACACTTAGTAGGTAAACAGGGATGGCTTTACCTACCACTAGCTTACTTTACATGTCAGACTGTATTGTTCACAGGGTTGCAAAGGCTGATTTGCTACAAGGCCATGTATTGTACAGTATGTTATATAGTTGCAATATTGAAAACCAGTGTAAATGTGTATAACCAAACCCCCTTTTCCTGCTGTTCATAGTGTTCAGCGAAGAACCTGAAGAACATCTCAGAGCTGTTCTACTACGCCCAAAAGGCCGTTCTTCACCCGACAGGTCCCCTCTACTGTCCGGAAAAAAAAGATGTAAGAGCAAGGATAAACATGATTGTTGTGATTTCCTCCGACGCCTCTGTCACATATTCAGGCGTGCAGAGACTTTTACAATGTCAGACATTCGGTCATAAAATCATTGTTTTTAAGTTTCGTTCTGCTGCTTTTGTTCCCAGATGAAGCCACTTTGTGTAAAAGCCCTGACTCGAATCTTCAAAGTGTCTGACCTAGACAACGACGGTATTCTGAATGATAATGAGCTTAACTTCTTCCAGGTAAATCAACTGTTGTAGTTCAATAGATTCAACAATAAGTAGAATTTGTTGTTGACAGAGACCTTTTTGCTAGTTATACAAGGATGTTTTTGTCTGACTTCCCACAGCGGACATGCTTCAACACCCCACTGGAGTCTCAGGCATTGGAGGATGTAAAAAACGTGGTGAGGAGGAATTTGAGCGATGGCGTATGTGACAACGGACTCACTCTGAAGGGTAGGAACAGATGGGCTGACCTCCTTTTCATGTTTTCTAGCACATAAACCTCCGTCACAGTATTCCTGACTGTGTTGTTTGATAATTTCTGTGACTTTCCTCTCTTTAGGCTTCCTGTTCCTTCACACGCTGTTCATCCAGCGAGGTCGCCATGAAACAACGTGGACAGTGCTGAGGAGGTTTGGATATGATGATGACCTGGAGCTAAATCAGGACTACCTCTTCCCTCCGTAAGTCTCTGATTTAACCCCTCTGCCACTTTTTGAAGTGTTATATTTATCCTTTTTCTTTTCAGTAATGTTTACCGTCTTCATATCTTGATCTTTGCTGTTTGAATATGACGTTTTCACATTGTGGTATTTCACCTCGTTCAGGTTGAAAATTCCTCCAGACTGCACCACAGAGCTCAACCATAATGCCTACCTCTTCCTCCAGAGCGTCTTTGACAAACATGACAAGGTACAATCCTGCAAGCATGTCTGCTTCCGTCTTTACTTTAGCCTCTGCCCTTTAGCGACGCTTACAGGAAGCAGCTCAGTACCTAACACTGAATGAAACCAAATACTCTCCTCCTGCCAACGCTGACCACCTGCTGAGGAGTTAACTTCTTGCCACTGAGGAGGGATTGACAGGAGAATTAGCTGCGGGGTTAGAAGGAAAGTCAGAGTAAAAAAAGAAAAGTGTCTTCCTGTGTACAGCTAACCAACCTTTGTGTATCTCAGGATCGTGACTGTGCCTTGTCACCAGAGGAGCTGAGGGACCTGTTTGATGTTTTTCCCTACATGCCCTGGGGCCCAGATGTCAATAACACAGTTTGCACTAATGACGAGGGCTGGATAACTTACCAGGGGTATCTCTCACAGTGGACGTAAGTGGGCATTTCATTAATTTAAAGGCTCCATGTGTGGACACGGTTCCCACGGATCCTTATGAAGGCTTAAATAAGATTTTCAGAATTTAAAGTCATAAAATGTCCTAAAAAGTCTTATTTTTAATTATGGTAGGTCTTAAATTTTGAGGTGATGCCTAGTTGCGACAGAAATATCTCCCCACAGGATTCACTAATCTCAATATAGTTTGGTCTCTGTCGTGACTCACTCCAGTCCAGCTCCTTCTTTCCTTTTTCTGGTAATGTTTCGATCGGTTCTCCACAGGCCGCCTGCTCTGACAAAGGTAACAGGATTAAAGAAGCGCACAAAACAGTACAGATGATGCTCAGCTTAAGACTGTTGGTCAGTGGGGTTCAGAGGAGACACAAAGCCCTGATAGCTGCTAGAATCTGGATAATAAGCCACAACAGCCAACATGCGACATGAAGGAGAGGAGTGGACATTTAATTTGGTGAACGCTTAGCTGGAGTTTACAGATTTAATGGACTGTTAAAGTGGATGAAAGGTAGATATACTGTAACCTGTATGTGTCTTAATGGGGAGAATTAACTAAAGCCGACCGAACGACCAGAACAGCCTTATTATTTTACAGTGTTTTCAGAATTAAAAATTCCAAGCAAATTGTAATTAAAATTTTAAATTAACTTTTTTTTTTAACACAGTTTTATCTAGTGTAAAGCACAACAGTATGACACAGTTCATCGCATTTTCCATTAATTTGATTACTTTGTGATTTTACATATGATTGAAAATTATCCAGAAAAATATCCCGACTAATATTGTCAAATTGATTTCAAACATGAAGCTCAGCCCTAATATGCATTTGTTTTACTGTGGAAAGTGTATTAAATTTTCTCTGTCGAGGTCTTAAAAAGCATTAAATTTGATTTCAAAAAGTGAACACTAACTGGTGGACTTTGACATTACTCCCTGTAGTGATAGGATCAAAAAAGATGTTATGTCCAACATGGGGACACTGGGTTGAATGGGCTGAAAGTAAAACATAGACGGCACCATTGGCTCATTTTTCTCCAAACAAAAACATATTCCACCACTAGGGCTGAGTATTTGTCGGGCCGTCTTGTTTGCTTATTCTTTGATTAGATGTTTTCCAGTATAAAATCAGAATGTAGCTCTTTTTTTTTTTTTTTTTTTTTTTAAAGAATATATTTAATATAGGAAATGTACGTTCATGACAAATTTAAATACTGACTTGTTTTTGTTGAATAGAAAGGACCCAAAATCCTGCACACTGTCGATCACTTTATTAACAACTTTTCATCAGGAAATGTTTAGAATAGAATAGAAAATAATAATTTAATATTCTTTGCTGTGAGGAATTGAAAAAGTATTGTTTTGGTATTTAATACCGAAGCTCAGATTTTGTATTGGCGCTGTTTTATAGAAAAAAAATTCAAATGATACACAACCCATTACCATAATTTTAAAAATGCTACAATACAATGACATAAAAAATCTCCACATAATGGCTTAGAACAAATTCTTTTGTTCTTTTGAGTGTCTTCAAGTTGTTTCCAGGACAACACATTAATGTCATTTCCTGTCTGGGTAGATATAAAAAAAAATCTTGTCACATTTGCCAGTTGGCAGGTTTCTGTATTTAATGAATTTCCAGTTCAGTTAGTCTGTTTTTCCTTCATCTTACTTTTCGATATAAAGATGGAGAAACAGCATTCAGTGTTTATGTCTGAAACAAACTCGCAGAAAACTAAGACTTTTCTCTTTGACTTTTTATTAAAGTAAATTTGGTACTATTCATATCTCACACTGCACTGTAGCTGCACTGTAATTTTTATTCTCTTGTTTTATCTGTCTTATTCAATTTTATCTAATTTTTATTTTCTATTTTTTTATTTTATTGAACTCTTTTAAATTCTATTTGAATGTGTCATTTTATGTTTTATGTAAAGCACTTTGGCTTGCCTTGTTGTTGAAAGGTGCTACACATATAAACCTTACTTTTTGTCCAGGTTAACAACGTATCTCGATGTCCAACGATGCCTGGAGTATTTGGGCTACCTTGGTTACTCAATAATCGCTGAGCAGGAGTCCCAAGCAGCAGGAATTACAGGTGAATTGTACTGTTACATCTTCTCTATATTGATCAGCTGTCCATTCATATAAGAGTTGATCGTAACATCACATTCAGGGTTGTAACAAGGAAATTTTGATTTTAATTATTTACCATCATCCATCTTAATGTTAGACCCGTTGGTATTATTCAGCATCATAAGCTCATTATTCTGTTGAGTAAATTGCTTTATTGAATAATTTTCAGTCAACAGCCACATCAGTAGTTACCTCTGACATAACATCAGCTGTTGGACAGTTGCTGCAGCAGTTCAAACTGAATGTTGTTGCTGTCTGACTGCAGGCAAGTGTTGTGTACAGCAGCAGTCTCAACTAATCCTTTGATACCCGTGTGTGGTTTGCCCCCCTGCAGTGACCAGAGATAAGAAGATTGACTTGCAGAAGAAGCAGACCCAGCGCAGCGTCTTCCGCTGTAATGTCTTCGGAGATGTTGGCAGCGGCAAGAGCGGCTTCCTCCAAGCCTTCCTGGGTACAAACCTCATGGTAAACAGAGATAAACACCAGCATTTTAATGGAGGTTGTTTTACATTTTCCATAAGACCCCCCCACCCCCCGACACCGTAAACACAAACATGAATACATTTTAGTGAGTAAAACATACAGTATATGAGAACTATTCCACTGAAATGTTGCATGTCAGAAATCTTTTTTTGTTTAGCACACAATCACATACAGTATAACATCAAAAAGACCCTTGCCTCATGTAGTTTTTTCTTCTCTTCTCAGCGCCAAAATATGATAAGAGAGGAACACAGATCCTACTATGCCATCAGCACAACCTATGTTTACGGTCAAGAGAAATATCTTCTTGTGAGTATCACAGTTACCTCTTAATATTACATAATTTATGAGCATTTTTTGTATCTAAATGGAACTTTTCTAGTGCTTGTATAAAACAATAATTAGTACTACAGTGCATTGTGTTTAAGGATTTCACTTCCAAACCTTCAAGGCCAGCCCAGCGTGAGGATGGCTGTGCTTACTTGGCTGTTTGTATAAGCTTCTTATCATGTCCACCTAATGCTTTTGTCAAGGAAGCATTTATACTTGCATGACAAAAGCATTAGCATTGCAAAGCTTAACTTGCAAACGTGCTGTAGTCTTTGCACAATACACAACAACTGAAATATGGCTAGTTTTGTGTGTTTGTGAAGGGTCAGGCAAAAAAAACTCTTTTCACATTTAGCAATTAAACCACAACAGATGAAAATGTATTATATCACTTGCTATATTTAAACATAGTATATATAATATATATTTATTTGACCTTAATACCCAGCTGAGCTAAAGGTGGAGGGAAATAAGCCAGATAGACTCTCCTATACATTAGCTGATGGCATTAGTAAATCAAGCCTCTACAGCCAGCCACAGCGATACAGAAAACATTAGCAGAGACTCTGTTGAAACTCTGCAGTGTTCTTCCTCCTCTCCCCAGCTTCATGAAGTGTTCCCGGACTTTGACTACCTGTCTGATGCTGATCTGGCCTGTGACATTGTCTGCCTGGTCTATGACGTCAGCAACCCTTACTCCTTTGAGTACTGCGCCAAAGTCTTCAAGGTAAAACTGCGCGGGCATTGCTTTCACTGGATCGAAAGAAATATGTTGAACCCTTTTGTGACTTCATCTTGACCTTAAGGCTGTGCGATATGACAATATATATTGTGTGACAATAGAAAAACATCTATCATTTCATAATATGCTCTATCGTTTATTTTGTTGTGTTGCAAATCAAACTCTTTATGGTGATATTTTTCATCATTTGGAGTCTGTCCATCTTTTGCGCGGATTACATTAATAAATCAGTTTTCTTGGATTTGTACTCGCAAAGTTTTTATTGCACTTACAGAAAGGTAACAAGTGTAGTTGTCGTCAACTCGAGTACTTCACCTGGTTCACTGTCTCTCCTCTGCTCCGCTGTGTGTAGCGGACATGCGAAACTATTTATTTATTGAATTTACAGAAAATGTGCTATATCATGATATGTATCGTAATCAGGATACGAAATTACCTATATTGGAATATGAGATTTTGGTGTTATCGCACAGCCCTACTTGACTATGATCATTCATCATCCGCTCTTTTCCCTCCTCAGCAATACTTCATGGACAGCAAGACTCCGTGTATGATGATAGCAGCTAAGTCGGACCTGCCAGAGATCAAACAACTGTATGGCTGCAGTCCTCTGGAGTTCTGTAGGAGGCACAAGATGCCACCTCCACAGTCTTTCACCTGTAACACTGCAGACGCACCCAGCAGAGACATCTACACCAAACTTACCACTATGGCCATGTACCCGTACGTATACAGACACATTATCTAGACTTGTTAAACTTTACCTAAGCATTTTTGCACATTAGGTTCCCCAAATGGTAGCAGATATAACTGTAGTTCAAAATGTTCAAGAGTCATACCAGGATATTGAAAGCTTTTATCATCACTTTGCTTGTTTGTAAATCTACCAGCAAATGGATAACCAGGATGCTAGGATATGATGGTTAGTACACACTATCACCCACCAGAACCAGTTTTTATTTTTGTTCCCACTGTCAGTTTGGTAACTGCAATATTATTTATGCAACCTTCGACCTTCTTTCAAAAGACTTAACAATGTCTAGTTTGCACAATGTGTGCATTCCTCTGTGTATCTGTGCCAAATGTCACAAGCCAACTTGTCTCTGTCAGCTTTTTGTTTTTCTTGGCTTAATTACTTCTTAGTAGCTGTCAGGGACATGAGTGCGCGGTTGCTGATGTTTAATAGACAGTCTTGTATTTGCATCTTAGGTTTTGATTTTCTACTTCTTGAGCACTGAGAGGATTTTCTGTTGGGATGAGATTTCTGTTTCTGCCCCATTTCACCATTTAGGCTGAAAACATCCTAAATGGTTCTTTGCTGGTTCGATGGTTAGGATTCACCTAAACAGTTTAAAAACCCAACTGCGATCAGAATCCAAAAATATATGTGATCTCTGTGACATTACTCCCTGCCTCAGATAAACTCACTCCCCCGTTGGGATGTTTCTTCTCTTTGCAAGTGTCAGTATCTGACATCATGTACAGCCGTCTACATGCATTAACACACTTCACTGCCCTCTGGACATGTTGCTTTCAGTCTGATGCCACAGTGTTTTGCACTGTGGTTTTCCCTGCTGAGCAGGGATGCTGATCTCTCCCAGAGGGTCACACTCCTGCAATCATACTGCAGTTCACTGTCAACACACAGCACCGCTCTGCACATCACAGTTACATAATTACATGACAGCAGATTTTAATCCACAGCCTAGTCAGCTACATAGAGATGTGTTTTTTTTCTCCATCATTCTTTGGTAGTTTTTTATTTTTGTGAGAATTTTTCATTCCCCATTGGATTTATTGTTTAAAAGGCCTAAAATCTATGACTTTCTGATAGAGTAGAGTTAGAAAGGATCACAACAATAACAGTGAGTTCGAGCACAGGAATCTCCTTTAATTACTCAGAAGTCCAAGACAAGATTGCATTTAATCAATTTGAAAACATTTTGAATGCAACAGAATTCACGTTTTTATTGGAAAATATGTTTTCTGAATACTTTTTTCTTGAGAATAATCTAGTTAAAATGCCTTTTAGAGATTAGCGTATGTAGTTTAGTTTAGTTTTAATTGGTGTTAGGTTCATCCTCCTCAAAAAGTATTTTCATCATCTTTCATGGATCTCAGCTTTCAGATGAGACTCTTATGGTGGTGGTGGCATGTTTTAACTCGAACCGTCTTTTCTTCCCCTTATGTGTTTTGTGTGTGTGTGCTGTGTTTGGTTCTATATGTACGTATATAAACTGTGTGTTGGTGTTTGTCCTCCCCGTATCTCTCCTCAGCCATGCCCGGCTGCGCTGCATGTGCACTTGTAACCGGTGCACCTTCTGCTTGTGTCAGAACTTCCTCAACTCTGAGCTGCTGCAGACGGTCAGGGCCAAACTCTACACTGTGGTACTCAGAAGGTCCTCTTTACCTCTTACATTCTTCTCTTCTTCTTCCCGTTCATTTTACTTCCTTTCATTCTGCCATTCTTTGCAAAGTTTTGTGGCATCAGTTTCTCAGAAATTTAGCATAAAAGTGACATTCATCAGCAAAACCTTTACTTACTTCTAAGTCCCTCTCGTCTTCCTGCCACTTTTCTCCTTTCCCCTTATTTCATGCCGTCAGAGTCCTTTGAGTTCATTCTTTTCCTCTGAGAAACCATTCAGATTATCTTCATTTCCTTTCAGCTTTCTTTGATATTCCTCCCAAGCTTCCTTTTATTAGTATTGATAGCACTTCCATTTTGATTCCAGCCCCATTGTCATTCAGCTGATGTCGAATTCCCTGCTGTTGATTTTTATTGCTTGTGCCGCAGTTCCTCAGCCGTCTCATCTAACAGAGATGTCATAACTCATGTCGGGTTTTGTTGTCTCATGTCATAACTATAACCCTGCCTGCCTCTCATCTGAGAATCTCTGTATTTTAAGGCTTTCGTCCCCGCTCTGTCATCAGTTCATCCATATTTTTCTTCATGTCTGTTTTTCCAGTTTACATCATCACTCTTTGCAATATGTTTTGCTAACAATTGAGACTATCTTTATTCATATTTGTTGAGAGATATCACTTGAAGAGAAGTAGTGTGTCCTCCCCCTCTGTCTCTGTGTCCGGGCTTTATTCTTATATTCCTTGTGGCTCTGCTTCTCTGTTTCACAGACACGTAAGCCAAGCAGACCTGAAGAGCTCGACCTTCTGGCTGAAAGCAAGTGTCGGGGCCACAGTGTTTGTAGTACTGGGCTTCGCCATGTACAGAGTACTGCTCAAACCACGGTGATCTTCAGGCACCTGGGTCCATCCCCCCCCCCCCCCCCCCCCCCCCTTACACAGGGTATATATAGAACTATTTTGACCAGTCGCAACATTAGACTTCCCCACTTGTATTTAGAACATTTATGGAAAAAATCTGTCATGGGTTTATAGTTGAAAAGGTCCCAATAGGCTGAAAACAAAATGTGTGCAAGCTTACATTAACTTTTCTTTTCTTTTCTTTTTTTTTTTTTTGCATTTTCATTCCAATTTACATTTCTCTTCTTGGGGATAAAAGAAAAAAAAAAATATTTAATTTTGTACCAAAATTGCTAATTTGCTTAATCTGTTTGTCTGCAAGTATTTGCAAAGTAAAGATAATATATTTATATTTATATTGAAGACTAGGATAAGCTACTGATGAGCCGTAGTGAGCTGCATCTGAGAGTTGCGTAAATAGCTATTTTTTTGGTTGCTCGATGATTGAAACGATGAACAACTCGGTGTCACTTGTAATAGGGATTGTGATGTGTGAGGTATGCAATAGAATTCATGATTTTATTAGAGTGAACAATATGTAAATACTGTATATAACGTAGTAGATGTACATTTGTTTGTCATTAGTCCAAAAAGGGCCATATATGAGTCACATTCAGACACTAAATGCAAAGGTATTAGTTCAACAAACAGGTCAGAAACTACACTAAAAGCCTCACAAACATTAGCATTGATTGTCAACACTGACAGATTATTGGTTTGCCTGTCGTGGCCAAACGCTTGGATGTACAACTTTTTCTTTTAATGGTTGTACATCTGAGCAGGTCAGTGTTTGATGAAGGATGTGAATGTGTGGAATGAAGCTGCTCTCTCTCATGTCTTCCCATGTTGTTCACTTTACTTTTCTTATGTGTGTGTGTGTGTGTGTGTGTTTGTGTGCTAACATATTGAAAATCTATAATGTACGTTTGCATGCTTCAGAATTTCTGACCACATTCCAGTGTGTTCAGAAAAAAAAAAAAAAAAAAAAAAGACCATGCCAATTTCTCCACATTGCTTTCAAAGATCCATGGATGCAGAAAAGTCTCTTAGATGATACTTTGACCCTCCTGGTGATCCCCGGTTAGCTCTCCTGGTTGCAGACGATGCAATAATGTCAGCCCATTATTACTTTTCATGCAATTGCAACTGCCTGCCATGAAGTTCAGTTTGATGTATTCACTCATCCCTGCCTTTCCAAAAGTTTACAATAAATAAATACGTCTATTACATCTGGTGTGATGGAATTGATTCCTTTCAGTTTACCAGAAATCTAATTGTCTTACTCTTGCTTGCTTTCCAGTGAAACATTGTTAATACAGCCCACATTTTATAGTGTAACTGTTGTATGAAACAAAACTGTTCAGACAAGATGAGAAGTTGTATCCAGTGATTGTTTGGAACAAGCGTCTAATGATATCAGGGTAAGATCTGTTTAAACACAAGAGGGCAGCGTTGCTTCAAAAAAGAAAAAAATCCTCACAAGTGTGAAAACTTAAGTCACCAATTTCAGTGGCTGCCATGTAATGTATGTTTTACAATTCAGTGTGAAACTGACTCAAGTCTGTTCATGTGTTTAGAAGAGTACACCAGCTTCCATAATGAGCCAGTCTATGAGGGGAGGATGGACCAGTCACATCATGTTTAAGTGGTCAGTGATATTGTACAAGGTGAGGCTTTTCTGTCTCTGACTTGGAGATGTGTAAGGAATCACTGAGAAATATCAAATTGATGGTTAACATTTCAGATCATTGTCTTATTGCACTGATGTTACAGTATGATACAAAAATATGATCAAGGCATCATCTTGACTTAGGAAATCAATATTTCTCCTTAACAAGGAGCCTTTCCTTCTGTCATTGTAATTTAACAGCGTCCCCGGGGTCATCACTGTCAGCCACGCAGATGGTTTCTCACCAAATACTTTGGATGATTTTAAAATTTAATTTGGAATAGTTTCAATTCTTTCTTTTTTTTCCTCAGTTTGACTTTTTCCACAGCATGTTTCACAAAAAGCAAGGATATGATACGGTTTACACTGAGTTTACAAGCTATTACTTTTAGTTCATGAATAAACTTCATTTATTTACTGGCACATTAGTTTGAAGCAGCTATCGGTTGGACCCGCTGGGCAGTTTCAAATCACTTATTCATGAGGGATGTGACAGAGAGGATTATGTCTGGTTTACTCAGAGTCCTGACCTTGAATTTTAATCTCTTCCAAACCTTTACATTTCAGCTACTTAACTCACTAACCAACAAACTTTCTTAAAAGCAGAATGCAAAATTGTGTTAAATGAAGCAGTAGCCTACACTAAAAAGGCCCCAAACCTATTCTGGGTTATTAAATCCATAAGACATCTGAAGCTGAGTTGTCTGGTGCAGCTGCTTTGTCAGGACATTTAAAGCACCAGTGATTCTCTCACTAATGAGTATCTGTAACTATGTGAGATGGTCAGACACTGTGCTGCATGAGAACTCCTAGAAAATAAAATCCCTGCTAGTACAGTACATATCAGTAATGTATGAATACAACAGCCTTTCTTGAGTATTACCAAGCAAACACTCAGTGCCTGCCAACAGCTTTGAGAGACTCCTGTGAAAAGAAGGTAATACTCCCCAGCTGTTAATTTATACATGAGCCAATTCTCCCACATAGCAGGTGTTTTGCTTATCGCTCTCATTCTTTCACCCTCTTGTTCACACTCTCTTCCCTCATCTCCCTCCATCATCTTTCTCTGCCTCTCACGTTACAGCACCTCAGCTAATGTTAGCACATGACTTGCGAGCACGTCAAAGCTTATTTCGTCCAATTAGCTGCTTTTAATGGAAATTCCCACTGCTGCCTTTAGCAGACAATAATTCCCTTCACTCAGTAATATGAAAGATGGTTTGTTCATTTTTTCATTGGGGGGGGGGACCACAAAAGAAAATTGCAGCTGTTGTCTGGTGTAAAACCTCCAGGACATGTAAAGTTCTCTCTGTACACAGTTTTTAGTGCAATTTTCTGTCTGTGAATGAAGATTTTACTTCCAAGCAATAGGCAATTTAAGGGGGGATGATGGAGTGTAGGGGCAGAGGGGTTGTTTAGTTGAATATGTTAGTCTAGTCTGCCTGACTCATTGATCCTTTACCTGACTGAGGATTGTGCAAGTTAGAATCTATGGCCCCAACCATGGCTCTGAAATATCAGTAGCCTAACTGTGCTGTGTATTGATAAATCCATGGTGCTGTCCGTAGTGCTGAAGTGGCAGACAGATTTGTAATTGTGGCTTTTTTTCTCGGTCCCGCCCTTCTGTCAGTTTTGTTTTGGATCTATAATATTCTCTAAACTATATACTATAAATACTCAATTCTATACTATATTGTAGCCTATATACTCTATAGAGGAGTGTCACCTTCGTGATCAAAGTGAGAAGTTGCAGCGTGTAGTCGTGGAAAAGCAAGAGGATCATAGAGACACACACTGCTGCCGATATAGCTGAACACAGAGATTTGTTATAAGTTCTTAATAGAAGCAGAAGGTTTTAAAATGCAGACTGACTGGTTTTGCAATATGATTTGGAATTTTGAATATGCACTGATAATATAGAAACTATTTATATCGTAAAGCTTTAAATTAGATGATTTTGGGAAATATTATGATTGAGATGTTTTTACAAGCTAAATTTTAAACAACATTGAGTATATGATTGTCCTTGTTATTTATTTGTAGTATCAGTAATATCTAGTTTGCTGTCTCAATCGTCTCAATCGTTTAACGTTTATGCCCATAAGATATGCATTGCATCTGTTATGCAAATCCCAGCAGCTTTATACCCTGAAGTCTTATATTCCTGAACCTGAACTGGCTTTTTTGTGCATAGGCTTTGTTACTTTGAAATTTATTGTTTAAGCTTTAATGATTATTAGTGTGTGGGAGTTAAAAGTGAATTATTTTGAAACTGTTCATATTTTTTAGATGTCTGCATTCTGATCTGACCCTTTCGGTCATGGTTTGCTGACTTATGACTGGTGACTGGTGATGCAGAATGGCTCCTGGGTGTTTCTAAACAACATGGCAACAGGTAACAGACAACAGGCTCCAACTTTATCCCAACGCTGCTGTGTAGGAGTCAGGAAAAGACCCCCAGGGTTTAAAATATCAACTGGTCATATTGTTTCCATGGCAATGCTATCACATAACTGGGGGAGTTTCACTAGAGGGATACTGATCAACCTACACACTGCAGACCACACCGCCATCGCATCATTTCTCCTCATACATGGCTTACACCCAACTATTAGGTGTGTTTGATGTGTCACTAGTTAATTGGTGGGTGTTTGTCTGAAATGGGACCCCATCATTTGAGTGATTGTTGCAGCAGACCTGGAGGGGACAGTTTATATCCCCATAAAACAACCTGGAATTTACAAGCTTGGACACTCCCTTCTTCCTGAGTCTATAAAGGAGGACACTTAGTATTCATAACATCAGATGAGATACCATTAAATGTGAACGAACCCCACTATTATAACCCAAATTATCAGGATACATAACAAAAATGAAGTATTTAAACAAATGCACAATTTAACAGTAAAAACAGGCAGAACTAAGAAATTAGTTAAATGAATTATATCCAAGAATAACTGTCCTCTAGCAAGAAGTGAATTTGACATTTTGGATGTTAATTTGCACTCCACTGATCAATAATTGGAAAATATGCACAGATTAGAAGAGGGTGTAGTGATCGATTGGCGGAGCTGTTACTTTGTGGTACCTGTGTCTACATGAAGTTTTAATTCACTCCTGAGTAACCAGAACCACTAATAATCCAAGTGTCTATTTGCTCCGTCTTTTACAGACTCTGGAGACACTAACAGTGACTAACAGTGATCCATAGAACAACCCTTAAAATTAACCTCACATTTTATATGTACTGCTTTTCATGTTTTAAATCATTTCAGTGAAACATCATGGTCATTTGACAAATTGTCATTTCAAATGATATGCAAACCTATAGTAATAGCCTATATTAAGGTTTAAGTACTGAATACTTTTTGGCATCATTGTGATGGTTGAAGTTAAATCTGAACAACAAACTTTTAAAAAATGATTATAATATATATAATTATAATCGCTTTGTTGATGTTAATAAATAATTTATTATTATACATCAGTTATAAATCATTATTAAGAACAACTTTGGGGTTCCCAAGTGTGTGACAAATCCTATTGGCTGGTGTCAATTTTTTTGTTTTGTGTTTTTTTTTAGTTCTTTTTCCTCAGGAGGACCATCTATTAACAACATTTTCAACAGCAGATTGTATTAATGATTCTAAAAATCCTTTATTAACGACATATTCTAAATATTCATATTCTACATATAAACTACAGATTTGATGACTTATTAGAAAGTGGGAAACTCATGACCCAATGGATTATCTACATTTAGGACAACATTACCACCAAATAGGGAGGATTAACACCTGCCAATTTGTCACAACCTGTCAACCCAAAACTTTGACTTATTGATGGCTCCTATAGCTGATCTATAAAGTATGTGTAAATCATTGGTGATCATTACAAACGCCTTATAAAGAGTGCGTCATTAGAAAACGGTACCTGATTTTGTCACATTATTGACCATTTGACTGGTGGAGTAATTAACACATAATTATAAAAGTGCTACATTTCATCATCAGGCATAAATGACCAAACGACTTAGGTAAACCGCATGAGCCAGTGAAAGAGTGACAGCCAGCTGTTTAGGGAGCCGGAGTTCCTCGAAACCCCTGAGCGGGAGTGGCTGGTGATCCCTCCTCACCGCCGGCCAAATCTCTCCAAGCCTCTCCGCCCCCACCGTCTCCCTCTGTCTCTCTGTGCCTGGAAGGACGCATGCGGCCAGAGTCCCGGCGTCTCCTGGAGCTGAACCAACCATCCCGGCGGAGGCGGACGGTGCCCCCCACCCCCTCTCCCCTCCTCCTTTGAGGCTTCCTGCCGGTACACGGCGGAGAAACCAGACAGCTGGACCCGCGCCGCGCCGCAGAAAACAGCGTGCCAGGTATCATGACGCACCAAAAAATCGGGCACTTGCTTTGACTTTTGAGTCCGTCATGTGACTGTGCCCACTCTGTTTAAGTCGAGTTTCACCGGCTCCCCCTGGACGGAGCAGCCAGGTGAGACTTGTGCGTCATTCAGTCCGGTTTGTCATTTTCTGTCCTGCGTTTCATGTTGTTGTCAGCATTTGATGATGTCATTATTTCTTTCAGATGGATCTGCGCTCCGCCGCCGCTGCTGCTGCTGCGTCGCATCTCTCAAAGTGAAAAGCTCTGCAAATGTGCGTCCCCCTGCTTCACAGATTTGGACCGCTGCCTGAGCCTCTGTTCTTGGCGAGGAAAATTCAGGCTCCTCTCCAGCTCTGCAAACCTCTGTCACTGCTGCCCGACAAGACTAACGATGTTGTGGACGGTGGTGTGACGCCGCAAGGGGACTTTATAGCCCAGAACTATTTCTAAACTATTACCAAATCAACTTTTCTTCTGCGGATGGTTTGTTTGCCTTTTGTGGAAATGCGCTGGGAATAACTGGAGTGCACACACCTCTTTTAATTTATTGCTGTTTGTATTTTCACTTGGACTGATCCAAAATCCGAGAAGAGAGATGCGCGAGTGACCGTGATGCTCAGCTTTTACATCTTTTGTTGTTGCTGACGCACATTGGGAGCGAAATGGGATTGTAAAACTATGTGAAGTCATTCCTGAGGATTGAGTCGCTGCTCTCCGCGGGTTTATGGAGAAGAGCAGCCCGAGAATGACGGGCGGAACCCGGGAGGCGCCGGTAAACTCCTCTCCGGCGGTGGCGGCCAACGCGGAGGGCGAGGAGATCGAGGTTTTGGAGAGCACCGAGGTCCTTCCCGTGGCCCCGGAGGACGTAGGTTTACACACAGTACAGAGGAGACCTCAAGTGCACATTACACCACTGTTACCTTTTCACATTTTTCACAATTACGCAGCAGGATTTCTTACGCACTGGAGCAAATTCAGCAGTGTATTTGATTCTAAGAAAGTATGAGCCTGAGCCTAAAATTAATTTTAGAAGGTTTTTTATATACATTTCATGGCATAATTTATAACTGGAGTTTTACAGTGATAGCAGAGGGGTTTAAAAAATACTACAGAACAGTGAGAGCAGATACAGCACATCCTTTTCAGCAATATGTTTGTTTAAGAGGGAGACACATGCACACATGCACACCACTCTTCCTCCGAGTTGTCTCAGACTTTGAGATAAGAGAACCCTCATACATAATGATCTACACCTTGGTACCCTATTATCTTTTTCTGTGGCTCATTGACCACAATGATCAGATAATAACAGGATGTGATTGCAAGACTGCAATTAAGGCAAATTCTCACAGAGTGGAAAGTCCTTTTAGCCAAGATTCATCATTTCCAAACAGGTGCTCCACTTCTCTCTGGCACCTGTTCCAGAGATTTTTTTTCTTCCTTTTTCCCCCTGTTGTCCTCTCTCTCACTCCTTCACTTTGCTCTTTTTTTTCTCTTTCCTTGTCTCAGCAATGGAAGTCGCTGTTTGACAAGGTATGTACTGCAAGCTACGGTGGCTTGAATCTCTTTCCACATGCATGTTTCACTCATTGTGGAGCAGTGTTTGTCTTCGGAGGTGCTCATCTGTGTGTGAACTGTGTGTGACCTCTGACTTAATCTGTGTTATCAGCTCGAAGCAACACAGATATGTTCAACAGATGAAGCGCCGCAGTGTCTCGCTTAAAGGTCATGAGACATGGGGGGAAATTAGGAGGAGCAGAGATGGAATATTGCACAAAAAGCAGAAGGCAAACTGGATAAATTTGCTTTTTAATGTCAAACAAATCAATAATACATGGCTATAAATTACATAAATGGCAAATGTTGCCTATGTATCATGACCACAATGTTGTACTTATGCTGTAACACTGGCTCTGACACTAATGGAAGTGACTTAAAGCTGCAAAAGGAATTTCTTTTGGCAGTAAGAGGTAACTGTGGGAAAATTGTAAACTTCAGTACTCACAGATCATGTGTCATGAAGTTCTAGGTAACTTCACACAGCTTGCTCATGTTTGTCAGCCATCCCAAAGAGGTTAGACAAGAAAAAGATCTAACCTGAGTCCTTTTATTTGTCCAACTGAGTGCGAACTCACTCTGGTTTAGGACAAATTGTACATCACTAATACATTCTGATTAGTCTCTCACCAGAATTTCATTTGGCTAAAGGAGGTGAATCGACTGGGTCTCAGCTGGTGGAGATGAGACACTCTTCTTTCCCTCAGCCTCAGTTTGTGATTTAGGCTGATTAGATAAATGTATTTTTAGATCAAAATCTTGCCTATTGCAGCTTTAAATCCTTTGCCTGCTTGTTAACAATCACGGCATGTAACATGTAACTAAGCAGTGGCTTTGTCGAACCAAACTCCTGCAGAGAGGTGAGAGCGTCAGAGGAGTGTGAGCACACTGGAGGTTTTGGGTGTGTCGTCTGCTGACATTGACCCCAATAATGCAATTAGGGTGATACATAATCCAGGGTGCATTGATCTGTCAGCAAGGCTGATTTTGTAAGAAACACATGCAGGCGTACGTGCGCGCACACACACACACACACACACACACACACACACACACACACACACACACACATTGATACAGCAGAGAAACCCCAGGAGAAAGGAAACACAGACCAGCTGAACATGCAAGCAGCAGGTCGGACTGACAGACGGCAAGCGGACCCCCTACTACCACACACATATACACACACACACACGTTTATGCGCGCACAGTCACCACACTGTGGGACTGCCCCAGCACCTGCCCGCCCTGGGGCCCCCTACTTTCTCCTGGGGGGAATTGTATGCACGTGTGTGTGTGTGTGCAGCGGGTTAGTGGGGATGTTTGGGGTTGAATCAGAGGCTCGTGTCAGGCTCACTCTTTCAGGGGGAGACTGAGGTCCCATGGGATTACGGGAAAGGCTAGCTGGGGTGTGGTGTGTGTGTGTGTGTGTATTAGTGATGGAGAGTTTTCTATGGACAAGTATTAAGTGGGCCTCTCAATCCACTGTCTTTATGTGTGTGGCGGCACGACTTTGAATTTCCTCAAGTGGACGTCAGTCTAAAAAAAAACGTGGGTTTGTCCAAATGGCGAGGTCGGTGCCCGGTCTGGCAGCAGTAAACGTCCTTTCACTCTTTTATTCTCCTTCCCTCCGTCGTCCTCACAATGAGTTGTTCCATTTGTCAAGGGGCTGACCCCGGAGACCCCCAGCTTTTCTGAAGTGACTAAGGAAGAAAATTGATGGGCCACTGAAGACCAGGAAAAGAAGGACTTTAAATCAGTCTGGCAACCTGTGTCACTGCATGAGGGACAAAAGATGAATGTTGCTCAAAAATAAAGAGCAAGGTCCAGGCTTTTATTTGTCTAATGCAAAGACACACAAAGTCGCAAAGTGCAGCTATGCATGTAAGTCCAGTGTGTTTGTGTAGTTTAATTTATTTGCCAGCAATATGAGAGGGCAGACATAAGATAACACATCTACAAATGTCAAGGACGACACTGTATGGACTGCATTCATATAGTGCTTTTATCCAAAAAGCTTTACAATTTTGCCATCATTCACCTATTCATACACTCATTGAAAGCCTTTAGGAGCAGTTGGGGAAGAACACTTTGACCTGGAGCTGGGGATCAACCTGCCAACCCTGCAATTAATGAATGACTGACTTGTCCGAGACATTTTCATTGTGACCCTTTGTGTAAACACAAGATATCATAAAGGTGTTGGGAGTCCATGTGGCTAGGAAACATTCTACATCCAACAAACCCATACATGAAACATCTGATAAATATAATAAGATCACAGTAGGCTAAAGGCTTCAGTATGTGTCAAATGAAATGTTTGTCGGATCATCACAGCATCCAAAAACACACCTTTCCGATGTCGGAATTCGTCCAACAATTATTGCGTCCAGCAATTTTTGTAACCTTTTGAACCTGACAGTCAGACAAACACGCCCACTTCAAGCAGTGATTGGCCAGGTGTGCAGAGGTGAGAAATCATGTCTCACTCCACTCTACGGCAACAGGCTTTTCATCCCGCCTTCGAGTGTGGCTATTTGCAACAGCTGGTTTTAGATGTGGTCAGATGACACTGTGTGATCTAGTTTGTTTCATGGACACCCGTCTTTACACTTACAAACTTCCCACAAGCTACAATTTGACCTTCTAATGCCTATAATTTATTCATTTGAGTAAAATGTTCCAGCGAGTGTAACGTGTTGGCGAAACAAGATGTCTAGAGATGAAGACAGTGATTCATCTCCTGTAGTAATCAATTTTGGCAGCGCTGCCTTATCAAATGCAGAGCACATTCTATTCTGTCCACCCCATCAGGGATGTTTACACAGCAGAGAAAAGACAGGATCATCTTTGGACTGTGGCTTTCCTCCAGCTTCTTTAAAGCAGTTGGGCTGTGTACAAAACCTTCCCCATCGTATCATTTTTACTGGCTCCCATGTGAACTCGGTACATACAGCTATCAATACCTAGGTTTCAGACCATTGGGGGCTGGAATCAAAGTGCTGCGTCGCTCTGTTCGCTTTCCCCTTTACTCCTCTCTCCTGTCCCTGGAGAGGATTTTGTTGCTGTATAAGTGCTTTCCTCTTCTGCGTGCAGGAAGTAAGAGCAAACCTCAGAATGCTTTGATTCATGTTCCTCATCGCCTGAAACAAACATGAGGACTGAACACAGACAGAGGCAACGTCTAATGAAGCAGAGGAGATGCTGTTAGGAGGATAGCAGCTGCACTGTCCTTTAATCAAAGTGTCCACGCCTCTGTCTGTCCTTTAGAGACACACAAACCAATCTGGAAAAACTGCAGTCATTGTAGCCGGATTATTCACACTATACTGTGTCATCCAAAAGGAGGAACAGGATCTTTGTTTTGAAGTCTCCATTCTGTGCTGATTTGCACTGAAGTGCCTTAATGTTGCTTTTTTGAGGATTGGGTGTGTGTCCAGGATTTATCTGATAAACCGCATTAAGCATGTTTAGATCACACCACGATATGAACCAAACATGTTTTGTAAGTTATGAAGAGGTACATCTACACTACAGACACACAAAGTCATTATTTAAGAGGACTGGGAATGTCCCAGTGCTTGTAAACCCTGAGAGTGGAAGTCCCCAGTTGCACAGGCTGGAAACCTGCAGCTCAGAGTAGATGGAGCACTTGTAGAGACAGGATGTGTACAGATACTTTTCAGTCCAATAGAAATCTACATTTTTAACACAAGTGGCTCCTTACTGCAGCCCTGGAACAGGAATCTTTGTCAGTTGTGGTGATACAAGACTTAAAGCACTTATACTAGCAGTGAACAGTAACATTTCTTTGATTCTGGGTTGTGTGTGTGATTATTATGTGTGTCCACATTTGCCTTTGTGTTGACAGCCTGCTCCCGATGGCATGTTGAAATGCCCCAGGCACGCGTCCAGAGCAGCTTAGTGATTAAACACTTTCACATGGCTGCATACTTTCCATCAAAGTGTTTTCCCTTAATATCTTGCTTGGTGGCAGAAGGCTCCGAATGTGAGCTGTGATCCCCAAACTCCTCACTGGAACTGCACAAATTAAAGTCTTCTAGGTCTTTTAGGAATGTCGTGTAGCCAGGGGGACTTACTCAGCATGTACTGTTATGGGGAAAACGCTTTATTAGCCATGTGGTGCATGATTTATGATCATCATCCCATTTTTTTTACTAAAGTAATGACAGTGGGTCTAGTCTAAGAATAGCCCAGCCAGCACCATTAATGAAAACTAGCAGAAATTCAATGGTGGGGAAGCCACCTGTTCCCGGTGGGACTCATGTTTCCCAGAGTTTCTGTTGTGCGTTTCAATGAGCTTGTTAGTTGGACATTCAGCCAACTCTGAGAGAAAAAGAAGGTCATTATTTAAAGTTGTTTTGTCTGGCATTGCTGTCTCACCTCATCATCCCGTCACAGCACAGTTGGCACCGTCTCAATGCCGCTTTTTTTTTGTTTAAGTGCACTTCAAGTGAATGGTCCACCACCCAGGTAACTGGTACTTAATGGATAAGCCAACTGGGAGCCCTCAGCTGTGTTTAGTGGTGCCTGCATGGATAGCATGTCTCATCACACCCTGTCAGTTTTACCTACATTCAACGCAACAGGAGGTTTAGAAAATGAGGTCCTAACGTCAGTCACAGCAATTATTGATGGCAACAGTAGAAGATACTGTTTTTTTTTTTTTTTTTTTTGAGTTGGTGAGGATGTCTGCTCTCTTACTGTCTCAGGTGCATCAGTTCAAAGACTCATGTAAGAAAAAGACCAAAAGAAAACCTGCACTTTGTGTAAAAGAAAGAATTCCAAGAAATCTGAGAAGAGGTCAACTCATGGGAAAAGATATTTTACGTACATCACAGAACTGATGGTGGTGTTGTGACCAAAATATTTCCTGTTTGTGCACCGTTTCCCTTTTTGTCACTTAAACCCGTATTAACTGATTTTTTGGCCACTTGGGGGGGAAGCAGAACCAAGCTGTAAACACAACACTGATATATCTTAAGAAGCTAAATCTCCACTATACTATAACACTTTGTCTGTCTGTTGTTTGGTGCTGGTCTGGTGTGATTATCAGAGCAGCTACCTTCTGCTGTCTATTGTTAATATACGAAGGTATATTTTTGCATCATTTGGCCTGTCCTTGGTTTGTTTCCTTTATATTCTGCAGAATCCCTTTGGTCTTTTTCTTTTTTTTATCCATATTATTTATGGTATACTGATGTGCTTATCAGCCTAATTGCCATTGACACATACACAGATGGAGGGGTCACAGTCTGCTGACCTGTCATCTAACACTACCCCAGTGATTGACACCAGCTGAGTCTTGGGGATAAATGGTAAATGGCTGCTCATATAGCACTTTTATCCAAAGCGCTTTTGCAATGTTTATGCTGCTCACTCACCCATTCACACACACACTGACACACGGATGGCGGCAAGCTACCACATAGGGTGCTGGCACAACCATCGGGAGCAATTAGGGGTTTAATATCTTGCCCATGGACACGACATGCGGACAGGAGGAGTCGGGGATCTAACCAGCGACCTTCTGATTAGTGGACGACCCGCTGTACCTCCTGAACTAAAGCCAGTTCTACCACAAACAGTTTGAACTGCACGGTCTTGATTTACAATCATAAAAGCGGTTACAGCCACCAAACTGCACCCCGCCCCATTGTTTTAAAAAGCGGCCGGGCTGTGTGGTGATGAAATAACAGACATCGCCTCAAACATTTTCATTGGAAGATTTAATCAGAGCTCATCTTTCCCTGGTTGTCTGCCTCTCCCCTGTTCAGCTCTAAATAGATTTCCTTAATGAAAGGCACAGTTCCAGTTGGCGGAGTGTGAAAACAGTCTCTGCCTTTATGCAGAGGTAAAAATAGCTGCTGTGTCTGTCGATCTGTAAATGGGAGAAAGAAGATGTGCCAGTTTACCCCGTAATTGGCTACAGTGCGAAAACTCATAGCAACCGTGGCATGAAATCGAAGTGTCTCTTTTGATCGCTGGATGGCCCAGTGATCTGGCAACCTCCATATGCTTTGTGTCTGTGTGTGTATGCGTGTATGTGTGTGTTCATGCAGTATGTTTGTACATACAAGGCCTAAAAATGTTAATCCATTACTAGAGGTCAGGGGAGGGCAGTTGAAGTGATGACAGCAAGTAGCACCTGCTACTTGTGTGTGTGTGTGTGTGTGTGTGCGTGTGTGGTGGAGGCTGGATATGCCTGTTGCCTTTTAGGACAAATTAGTGCTAATTTGTCTGCCTTCTATCTTCTCTTTCATCTCCCTCTCATTTATTACCTCTCTTTCTCTCTGACTCTCATCTTTTTTGTTCTGAAGTCCGATCCACCGTCAGAGTAAAGTGGATGACAGTGCAGATGTGAAGAGGCCGCAGTATCAGTCTGCTCATCAATGCTTTTATCACGTCTCTATTCATTAGCGCTGTTTACTGTTCACGGCCGTCACCGCATACGAGTTCATCGCTTTTATAATAACGGCACAAAAACTCAAGGGTTCCAATGGGAAAATATCTCATTAGGGTTTAATCAAGGACCTTCTATTGTTTTCCACAGAGGTTACATGTTGTGTCATTGTGAAATCAGTGGGTGTCTGTGTCACTGCTGGCTCTAACCTACTTTTGTTTGGAAGCGTATCATGTTTCAGTCTTTGCACTTTACCAAACTGATAGATGTTTGATCGTTTTGGCTCCTTGCTGAGTCTTTTTCATAAAGATCTCTGTCCACAGGAAAATGGCTAACTTTCTTCTTCTTTGTCCTCTTTTAGTCTGCAAACAACAAATTTGTGCCTAAGAGCAAACATCTGTTAAGAAGTGGAACAAACACAGGGGGTCACATTATGATTCTCAGCTGGCTAAACCTCCATTCTCACAATTTAGAATGAAATAATGATTTGATTGCAGTTTATAAATGCTGCCAGTTTACCAGGTGAACAGTAATTACTATGCTCCCTTGATCAAATCACTATTTTATGATAACAAAGGCTACAAAAATACAGCTTAATGACAGCATCTGTATGGTGTGATCAGCTACACTGACATTTAAAATGAGTATTCATAGAGAGGGTTACAAGTGACAGAATGTTGTCTTCCGAGCTTTTCTGCCACAAAGCCCAAGCCAGTGCCTGAGCAGTGTCTGCCAAAAGCGAATAGTGAGGGTTAAGTATTCAAAATCTCTGTTTCGTGTGTAGAAAAATGCTGACTTAGGGTCAATTTATGGTCAATCAGAACGGGTTCTTGTGATGTGTGGTGCGACCACATTGGAAATCAAATGTGTTTATAGCTGTTCTGAATGGCCACATTAGAAAGCGGAGGGAAAAGCCGACCAGTCACGGAGAGGGGAGGGGGGCAGGGGAGACGCAATATTGTTTAATTACGGGGATAACGGCGCATATTTTCAGACAGTCTCTCTCCTGGAAGGCAGTCGTAGTGTTGCACTCGGTTGTTCACGTAAAAAGCGGCAGAAATAGTCGTGTCAAGAATGAAAACAGCTGGCCAATAACTGTGTGATGTGAGTGTGAATGTCAGATCGTCTGTGTTGAAAAGTTACAGAAATAGCCCTGCACTTCCCCTCCAATCTGCCATTGGAAAGGTGTGGGTTTCCAAAGCTATTCCACCATCCGACAAGCTGTTCTGGAGGAGCCTTTAGTGTGGACAGAAGGCCAAAATAGAGAAAGAAGTCAGTAATTTAGTTGTCAGTATGCCTGAAATTAACTAGTTTAACAGCCACAGTTGAAAGTGGGGTGAAAAGCTGTCTGTCATTGTGACGGGCACGGTGCAATAATCATTCCAAAAAAGAAATAACAGCTCACACTTTTAGACAGTCTCTTCTTGAGGGTATACATAGTGACAGAAATAATTAGGTCAAGTATGAAAAAAGAGAGCTTGAGAGAGAAGTTCAAACCCTGCTTACTGTTTACCCTCACTTCCGCACACATGGCCAGTCATTCTGAGAAAACTCTCAGAAACCAACAATCCCAGCATTCTCCGGTGTTAGGGAGTGGTTTTCAGACGACGTTCGACCATCTTGACAAGCACTTTGGTTGAAGCATACTGACATCTTTAGTGTGGATGTAGTCTTTAAGCAGGTCAAGTGCCAGAATTTATCATTAGATCGTTTTCTTTTGGGTCCACACATTTCAACATTTGCTCAGAGTGAGTTGAAAATCCTCTTCCTTACCTGAAGCTTACCAATCAAGCAGCGCTGTTAAACAGCTTCCCGCTTCCTATTTCAGTCTGTCAGTCTGATCCTCGGGGGATCAAAGACGCAGTGCAGGTCCATTCATTCCTTATGGCTGAAACTGTAATACCTTCCCACAGGCTATGGTTACAGAGCTGTTGACAGAGTGCCGCGCTGGCCGTGACCCATCACACCAACACCTGGGGGTTCTGTGTGTGTGTGTGTGTGTGTGTGGTGTGTATGTGTGTGTGTGTGTGTGTGTGTGTGTGTGTACACATGTATGAGTGTGTGACAGACTTGTGGGCTTGTTGTTCCTCTGTTTTCTAACGACGGCTCAGAGTTTGTATGAAATGGAAAATGTCTGTTGTTTGTCACCAGACTTATATATAACCCCCCCCCGCCCACACGAACAGACGCACGCACGCACACACGCACACATATTTTGGGACACATTCCTGTGCCACAGGCTGTACAGGTCCACACTGATGTCTGGCAGGATAGAGGTACAATAACCCTGTGTTTGCTGCATACACCTGTTTGTGTGTGTGCGTGTGTGTGTGAGGGCTTGTGATTTCTGCCTCTTCAGTCAAGTGCTGCCCATTAGGGAATGTTCCACACTGAGTGTACAACTCAGTCAACTGTTTGATTCCCCTCTGTTCTCCCTTTGGAAGAACAGTTTAGTCTTTATTGAGACAGATGGCATGTTGATGACCGACGCAAAACGAATGCTGACAACTACTAGCGCAGATGTATATGCTTGTGTACGCTAGATTTATAATGCCAGCTACACTTGCTGGATTTGAACTCTAAATTGTTTGCTGGCTTTTCAGATCACTTTGTCTTGCTATGTGCTCAGCTGTCCGTGAAGCACTATTCTAACAAACCGTCTCACCAGCGTCTCCCTGTTTATTCCTCCTCCTCCTCCCTTTTCTCCCTGGAGACTTTGCACTGAAGTCTAGGCAGACTGTGGTGTAGACGAGATAATGCAAGACACTCATAATTCAGAGGTAATGGCATTTTTTCACTGCTTTATATACGCCCACGCTAAACCTGTAGGTAGAGAGTTTCATTTTCACTTCACAGTGACGGCTCTCTATGGATTCACTTCTCATCTTCTAAAAATTTTCCTTCGGAGCATTTGTTCTCTATTTTGTTATAGAAACCTGGAGAATATTACCTCTTAAAAACATCAGATACAGCCAAGTGCTTATTCTCGCATTTGTGAAAACATTATTCGTCTTTCAGCAGATTTGCCTTTTCTGGTTTGTATTTACATGACAGCTGTCTAGCAGCTTACTGCTTTCCTTGCAACCCTCAAAGCAGCGTCTCTTTACTTGACATCCCATTTACGGGAATAAAAAACAGTTTCCACTTGGCACAAAGCAGGTGGGCTCCCACTCAGCTTTTGGGCCTGTGAACAAATGTGATGAGCACAGTAACCTCTCCCAGAGCGTTCGTTCTATGCGACGAGCACTGCGAGATTGCTCAAATAAATTAAGCTCACATAAGTGGCTTTCCCCAGACTCTGTGGTTGTCCCAGTTTCAGCATCAGAGCGCCTGGAGAAAGGCAGCGAGAATTTCACTGTTTACATTCACAGAATAGCCGAGTCACAGTGAATAATTAGAGAAAAGGAGAGCTTATTTACATGGTTTCACCCAGGTTTGTATGCATTGATTTTGGTTCATTTATTCAGATGAGTACACGCTGCAGTGACACTCAACCTCGCATCTACAGTAGATATACTGTAAATGGCATTATTCTCCCTTTTATTGCACTATGGGATATCATAATGTAAGGCAGAGTATTAGGGCCACTGTTACAAAAAGAAACTTGAGAAAAAAAGGTGTAATTTTATGAGAGAAAGTCGTAAAATGTCAAGATAAAGTTGTAATATTATGAGAAAAAGTCATTGTGTCTCAAGAAAAAGATGTAGTATTAACGACTGAACATATTGAGTTCATTAGGTTAACATCGGATTAGAGGGCATGTAAATATCATCAGTAGTAGTTTTCAGGACAGTCAAACTAGGTTAAATGTTAATGTTAAATAAAAGTAGTCGGTGTTTCTGGCATACCCTGGCTGTTTTTGTTGTCGTCACGGCAACCTGGCCTGGCCCATCCCGGCAGGCTCAGCAGATGCCGAAGGTGAGCAACAGTGCTTAGCTTTCACCTAGATCTCCGTTCCCGTCCTCTCCTCACCGTGTCGTCTTACAGGGCATCGCTGCCAAAGGCTGCCAGCGGGGCCGAAGTGCTGAAGTGGCAGACTGTGATAAGGAGAAACCACATCGCACAACACAAGAAGTAGACCAGCAGAAAATATAGCCACTTTTGACCCTTTATTCCCCAGTGTGATATTTACCTACACGTCTTCTGTCTTGTAGCAGTGTTGTTGCTGATGTGTATTCATGAAGCGGTGACATATTGCTCATTTGCAATTTGGAATGGTAAAAACTTGTCCAGATGTCTTGTGTAGGATTCTTTGATGAAGGCTCATGCCAAAAAAGGGAAATAAAAATAGGTCACAGATGGAGTTGCTCCCAGTGACAGTAAGAATTTGTTATGTTTACTATGAAGTACGAGGTTCTGAGATGATTTCATTCCCTTCTCTGAAGTATATCCATGGCCCAAATTAGATACCATCAGGCATGCATGTCTGTAGTGACCTTAAAAAAGCATTAAGTGATTTATGACTTAAATCTAAAATCAACAGAAAATTCATCTGCAAATATTTTGATTATCAATTAATCGTTACACTAATTTTTTTAAGCAAAAGGGCCAAAATTAGGTAGTTTCAGCTTCTTAAATGTGATGATTTTATGCTTTTTTGTCATACTTGATAGTAAACTGAATATCTTCGAGTTTTGGACAAAGCAAGACCTTGAAGTAGGGATGCATTGATCCAAATTGTATCCTCCCGAAACCAGTTCCAGTATCTCCTGTACCTGCTGATATGAGTATGGATCCAATACCTGTGCTCTCTAGTTCCCGATTTTATATAAACCTCACTGCAGGGAACTCAGTTCAATAATTTTAATGTAAGGTAACATGAGGCCATGGATTGTTGTGGCACTATAATCTGAGTCGGAAGTCCACCATGACTTTAATAGATGTAACGTTAGCGGAAACACAGAAGAAACTGTGTTTAATGCAAAGTCAGTATTGGGGGTGATACTGATCTGGAATATCAGATTGATGCATCCTATACTTTAAGTAATTGTTGACGTAGTGCCGTGTTCCAGCTTCCTCTGATACTTAGTATGACTTTCTATGTGAAAGGTGCACTGGGAGCATTTCCAAGTCTCAATGTGTCTGTGTTCTACTTTGTTCAAAACGTAAATATGAATTTAGTTATGTTCCTCTTTTCCAAAATTTGCTCAGAAACTATCAGAGCTACTTAGATGTTCTCGCCAGCATTTACATCACTGCACTGTCAGCAGGTAACCCTAACTCCCCTTTGGAGATCTGCTATTATCGTTTTTGGTCTGCGAGGCAGTAAAAACCTTATTTATTGCACCAATTTGAAGGTTTCTCAAGAAACCTGTCCACTGGCTGTTGAAATCCCATGTGCTGTACTGTTGCTATACTGTCTTCATTACCAACAGTAGCTGTTAAGATGATATGTAGGATAGGCTGAGTGTTAAGAACAGTAGATAATAAGAGATTATTACATTTGGAAGGATATCAGCGTGTATCCTTTACGGATATACAAGGGAATTTGTGTTTTTTGTAGCAATTGAATCCCAGTGTGTCCTTGATGCATTTTGGGTACACTCACATCCATATTTACAGCTGTCCGCTTAGAATCGAGCACCCAAACTGCATGTTAGTGCTAAGTGCGAAAACAGGGCCAAGGAGAGCCTTTAGGCAGTCCTGTCCCGTGACAACACTATCATCCTGACAGTCTCGCTGTGTCTAATAGAAATCTTCTCAGAGTTTCAGGGGGAGACGGAGAGAATTCTTATCTTTTGTCACTGGGTTTACTGCAGCCTCGGCTGCAGATATAGCGGCTCATCAGGGTGCCTGTCAGCGTCTGGTGCTGAGAGTGTCATTATGATAAGAATTATCTGCTTCAGGGGAACAGCTGCCAAGGTTGTGATAACTTCGAGTTCCATTACAGGTGGAATAAGGATCCCTTTTTATTTGTCACTTTTATAGCAGAGCCTTTCCAAAGTGTACCTAACTTTTTTTAACGTGGTATAGGTAAAAATGTGGTACAATTACATTTTGTGGTACAATTACATTTGTATGTTTGGCATTGAAATCTTTAGTGAGGGTCAGTAGCAGTATGTGGTGTGGGTACGTGTGCATATTGCTGTTTGTCTTTTACCTAATGAATCAGTTGTGTGTATGTTTTATCCATCGTTCGGGTATTTTCTGTCTAAGAAATGTAAGTCGGGGTCTGCAGTTCGTTCTGACAGTCACCACAGATCTCATTATTTAGAGCTTTTCTCGAACACCCCTGCAAGAACTTGTAAAGATATTTGCTATGAGATTCTGCTCTGATTAATGACACAGGGGAAGGTGGAAGAAGTAACTAACAACGTCACCTCCTCAGCGTCATGAGCTGACTTTTCTTTGAAACTTTCTGAGGCCGCAAGTCTCCTTCTGATTTTGTACCTGGGCTTTTCCTCTGATTTAAAGAATAGTTTGACATTTTGGTAAATATGCTTATTCACTTTCTTGCCGAGCGTAAGATGAGAAGATCAATACCACTCTTAAATATAAGGCTACTGTCAGGAGACAGTTAGCTTAGCTCAGTACAAAGACGGGAAGCAAGGGGAAGCAGCAGGAAAAAACATAAATCCCTATAAAACAACAACACTTGTTGCTCTTAGTGCTTTGGATTAAACAAATCACATATAATCAAATAGTTAGTGAGGTGCTGTTGACTGATTATCTTTGGACAGAGCAGGCTATCTTTTTCCCTGTTTCCAGTCTTTATGCTATACTAAACTTCATGATTTCGTGAAGATGTGAACTCTTTGGCTGCTGCATGAAGGCATTATATTTGCCTCACTTCTTTAGCACCCTGAACTGCTTTTTCTGGAAGCCCCCCCCCCCAAACTCCAGTAATGCAGTTTCAAAGAACTCCCTTCTTCTTCAGCTTTAAAAGGAAAGGAGAGTTGTCATAGAGAGTGCATGGACTGTTTCTTGCTCGTTGACCTCTGAGGATTATTGGAATAGGATTATGAGGTAGAGGGTCCCCGAGTGGGGCTCTCGACCACCACCACCAAGGATCAGCAGACAGCTGACTGGCTGACCGCCTGGTTGTAGCTGATTAAAAAAGGTCCTCCTTGCAAAACAGCACAGGAAGTGAAATGTCAGAGGGTGTTTGTCCCTCGTACTTTTACAATACGGCCTTTCCTCTCCACAGCCTTAGGCTGAATTCACACCAAATAAGGCATTGCGGCAAAAATGTCAGTCCTCCCATTCATTTGAATGGGGGTAGTGCATTTAGGCTGCGGGTGTGGGGGCCGCAGGGCTGCTGCAGCGGCCTGCGGCGACCCCACATCACGCTGCGATGGCCAATCATAGCCAGCGATCAGACTGATCAGAGCTGTACAACCCTGCCATGAGGGAGGACAAAAATGTTACAGGGGAGGACATTTCCCTCCGTTTTATTACATTAAAAGTAAAGTTAGGCTTTGCTGACAGCTTCCCAACTCATTTTAAGAAAGACGAGAGAAAAAAAGAGAGAGAGCGAGCTGAGAGCATGAGCGAAAGAGAGAGAGAGAGAGAGAGAGAGAGCGCAGTGGTGGTTGAGCAAGCTAGAGATTGAATGAAGAGAATGAAGAGTCAGTTACAAATAAACACGCCCACACTCTCGCACGCCTCCGCAAAAACCCTACGGCCTTATCCTTCTGGTAGGGGAGGGGTTCGTGCTGAAGATTGACACACAGTTTGAAGGGTCCCACCCGACCCAGATGGCAACCTTGAAAATATTTCCGACAGCTCCACCAGCTCCTCCATCCTCATCCCCAGCTCTGCTCAGCTCCCCATTTTTCTTTTCTTTTCTTCTCGAGATTTAAAGAAAATAAGTCGGGGGGGGGCCCTCCCCTCGGGGCAGCCCCAGCCTCAGGTCCATTTGCCAGCTATTAGAGATCATAAATCTCTATGCTGAATGGAGCCGCTGCCATCAGTGGTTCAGGGTTTTGATGGTGTTGTGGGGGGGTTGACCTCGGGGCAGGCCTGGAGCAGGAGAAGGGGCTGAATGGGAGAGAAAGACAGCCAGGGGACGGCTCGTTAAACAAATGTTTCTCCCCTCTTTTTGTTCTCCTTCTTATTCTATGAAGAGCTGCCTGAATGCGTGCAGCAGTGAAGGGATGTTTGATAGAAGGTTTGGCCTGATGGTATTGAGGGGTTCTCACCTCGGTGTAAATGGGAGGTATGGGGGGAAAAGGTCACCAATCTCTGTCTTTGTCTCCGTGCTGACCTGAGTGTGCCCTATGCCTGAGTGACATGGATACTCCATCACGGCTTTGTGTGTGTTGTGTGTGTGTGTGTGTGTCTGACAAGGATTTTGACTTCTGTATGTATTTTTGCAATTGAGCTTGTGTTTGTGTCTCAGTGAGAGTGACATTTATAGCTGCAGTAGTTAAAGCTTTCCCTTCCTGGTGTGCTGTGGATCTGCGTCCTATGTGTGTCCTTTTGTGTGCACGTGTGTGTTTGATTGTGTCTTCATACATGCTTCTCTCTAGTGCAAATGCTTTCACAAGCAGCGCGAGGGGGTAAAGTGTTTATTTGAACACATGCTAGAGAGCCTGCTGAGGGCTGTTTGGCTGTCTGCTGCAATCCCCTCCGCTTCTGGAGACACCCTAGGGGCAATACAGCTCTCCCTCTCATTTAGTCTGTCTCTCCCCCCTCTTTTCAACTATCAACCAGTCTGTCTCGCTCCATCGTGCCTTCTGTCACACATAATCAGACCATGTCCACACTAACAGAGATAATTCCGGTAAACATGTTTGTTTTTTTTTTTTCCTTTCTGTATTTTATCCTTCCATGTGATCTTACAGTAGATGTCGTTTCTCACCCGCTCTGAAATGGAGCTTTTTGAAAATGCTGTCAGACCTTCACAAACATACAGTAGCAGGCAAACAGGATTTCTAAAGAAACCAGCTGCCCTGAAATACAGAGTACATGAGACCGTGGATGTATTACACGCTGGATGAGGCATCCAAACATGCCATGAAATGCATGACTTCATGTGCAAATGAGGATTTCACTGGGGAAAGAGGGATCCAAGTACTTGTAAGTATGAATGTACATTTATGTCATATGTATGTGAATGTATCCACATTTAATGTTAGACAGACACCAACTTAAAGACATAATGAAACTGCCTTCTTTAGTTAGTAAGAGATTGTAAGCAGAACTCTGTAGTTGAAGGCATAACATTTAATAAAAAACACTAATACAAAAAAGCAGTTATACATGTTTACTCAAAATATGTTAAATTAGTGTTGTATGTCAAATTAGTGATAGAAAGTAGTTAGATTATATTTTCTTTATATGATAATTTGGATTATTACTTCCTCTCTGTGGCATATTGTACCATTTTCACACACAAACCCTGCAAGATAATCAACACATGATTAGATGATTAATCCAACTATTCTGATAATCAGTGAATTGTTTCAGTCATTTTTAATCAAAAATATCACATGTTTAATGATCCCAGCTCCTCAAATGTGTGAATTTGATGCTTTCCTTTGTAAACTGTATATCGGTGGGTCTTGGACAGCTGCGACAAAGCGATTGCTCAATTAATTGAGAAAATAATTAGCAGATTAATTGATAATGAACATAATCTTCAATTGCAGTTTAAGTGATTTACACATCACATCTAATTGTGCTGAACCTCAGAATTATATCATACCTTTAAAACCTGCACCAGACAGTGTTTTATAGAGTGTCAGTTTATTAAAAGTGGCATCTGCAAATTTTTTGCAATAGATATTCCACATGGCAGATTTTGTGGATTGTCTGGGCCCAGTTCAGAAATAATCTGATAGGATTTCGGTTATCGGGTTGGATCAAATCTTGAAAATGGGTTGTTCAAAAGAAAGAAAAAGGATTCTGAAATTGGATTAAATCATGTAATCCAGTCTTCTGGATCTGGATCAAACCTTCAGTATGTGTTGTTGAAAACCTTTTAGTAGGATTGGGATACCTTTGATCCAAAAAATCAGGATTATCCTGATCCCAGCAGAAAGGTGGATTCAGGGTGGATTTCAGGAACAAAATGTAATAAAACTTTAAAATTGGTCAAATTATACATTTGTATCACGTAGTATATATACATTTATCTATATTTTGCACTTGATTTGTTTAACTGTTACAGTGATAAAGTAGACATTACTACCTATTAAGCCTTTCAGTACAGCAAAGTAAAAAAAAGGATAATTGTCCACATAAAATACAGCTGTCAAACAAACAAAAATAATATGATTTAATAATTTTAACTGTCATTTATCACTGTATATTAATTACAATGACACAATCATCAGAGATGAACCAGTCAAAAGTAGTTTCTATATTGTATCCCTTATTGCATGTCCAGTCAGTCCCTCATTCTGAGAGAACGCTGGAGGTTGGTCTGGGTCTTCATCAGGCTCAGGTGCATCACAAACGTCATCACAGAAGGAAAAATTGCGCCTGGTAGTGATGTTGCGCAGGATAATACAGGCAAGCATTATGTTGCACGCTCCCTGTGGTTCCACTCGCAAGTAGTTAAGGCATGCAAAGCACCTCTTCAAAACTCCATTTAAACGCTCAATTGCACATCTTGTTCGGCAATCAGCTGTGCTGAAGCGTGCCTGCTCAGGTGTGTTTACTGCAAGAAAAGGGGTCATCAGCCATGGTAGGAGTGGATAGGCACCGTCTCCTAATATTATACCATCCAGTCGGTTGGTTTTGAGCTGTCTGCACAGAGCGCTCTCCCTCAGGATACACGCATCATGGACAGACCCAGGCCACTGCACAACGCAGTTTGTGATGATGAGGTCATCACCCACAAGTTGGATGTTGATGCTGCGCCTCCCCTTTCGGTTGACATACTCCCACTCCTTCTCATGAGTGCAGTCGATAACTCCAATAGTATTGGGCATGTTCCCCAAAAGAAGAAACTTGCGCTTGGTCTGGGCAATCTGGTCATCCTTTGGAAATTAAACAAATTGATTGCAGGCTTGCCAATGCGATTGACACAGCTTTCACCACGTCACTCACAGTCACAGAGCAATGATACCCTGTTCTTCCACAGACAGACTGTGGCTCCTTCAGGTTCTGCATTGAAGTTTTGACCTGACAAGGTCTGCAATGTACATATTAACATTCCCAAAGCGAAACCTAACATACAGTTCCTCCGTGGTGTATTGCTCCAGTGGTTTTGTACGCTCAACGTACACCCTTTGACAGTATCCTTTCCTACCAAAACGATGGTGACGATGGACATTACCTGCCATGTCAGTGCCTCTCTGTAAGTCCTCCGAGAAAGGCTGAATAAGATGGTTCTGTAATTGGTTTTTTCAAACACACACCCATTCAACATCAATTAGCTGATGTGCTTCGGCTTGTGTTCAGTTAAATCAATCATGCCCAAGGCTTATAAACTCTATATTCACTACACCAAAGCCATAGACTCAAAAGGACACAATTTCACTGTTGCAGAAACCCACGCCCTGCTGAAGGGTGTTAGATGCCATTATGCCTCAATAGCAGAAAGTCTTAATTCTACTATGGGCGGAGAAGTGACTAACAAAAAGAAAAAAAGACATTTTGGGTTGAAATCACTCAGGATTTGAATATCATGGGGTCTGGCCAGAAAAGGACCACAGAGAATCTGAAGGCCAGGGCAACAAACAACCATGCTGAAGCAAAAAACACCCAGGCAACAAGTCCTTTAGGAGAGTGATTATACAGTTGTGGTTCTTGACATTATAGGAGGTGAAAACTCGCAAGCTCTGCACGGGATTCAAGGTGTTGTAGGGGACAGTGATCACATGATTGTAGAGGAAAGTGAGCAGAGGAAACATTTATTCTGGATCTCAGCCCTGTTATTGAGGAAGAAGCTGGATCCTCACTGGTAGAGTCAGGAGTTATTGCCAAAGGAGCTCAGAAAAGAGGCCGGAAGCGTTCTTTGCCAAACAAAGATTATGATGACTATAAATCACTTCTTAAATGAGAAACCGAAAGGGCAGAAGTACAGATTCGTCTGGCAGAGGAACAAATCACTTTTACCCAGCCACAGCAAAGCGAAATCAGATTTGAGCTCCACCTCCTAAAAGCAAGGCTTCAAAAAGCTGGTCTCTCCACAAATGAAGCACTCTGAATGTTCTTTATTTTGTTAACTTTTGGACATTTAGCCTTTTTATGATTTAAAACATATTTTCAAAATATCCACAATGTATTTGTGAATAATGTATATTTGTTTTTATTTATTTGTGGTGGGTCAGATGAGGTGTCTCTGACTGTGACTGTTTAAAAGGCATTGAAAATGGAAGGGGATGTTTGTATTGTTTTATTGAGCTGTATTCTGTCTCTTCACATAAAAACACTTAAAGTGACCCCACGCTGGCTATTCTACCTGTTGTTCTTTACATAACTAGTAGCCTACATTGTGATATGTAGTCCTATGTAGAGCATTGGTAATCTGGATTTGGTAATTTTGAAGTTTGTATCTGGATCATTGTGATCCAATCTAATGTTGCTTTGAAAAACCAGCACAAAAGTAAGATGGATTACCTGATCCTGGATAGCAAAACATGGGATTTCCAAATCTGGATCATTCTGATCCAGATGAAACTTTTTGAACAACTGGAACCTGGTGGAACGTAATAGTAAAACTTTTCTTTATTTTGTCAGAATTCCTGGTAGTGAGAGACAGACATTGTTGCCAATATCTATAATAGCTGAGCAGTGTCAAACCTGGTTGGACAATTTGTGTTGACCCACTCGCACTGAGAGCGAAGATGTTTTTATCCCAGGTCACTGCGACAGTCGCCTGTAGCTTCAGTCATAGCACTCAGAGCCTGGATGATGAACAATCCTTGTTTGTTTGATATTGCAGCGTCTGTCCAAGAAAAGCCTTGATGATATTATGACTGCATCTCATCTCCCAGAGACCTGAGTACTTAAACTACGATTGCATTAAACCTGCAGCGAAAGATGATTTTAAACTTAAAAGCCTCAGTTTGTAGAGGGGGAAACAGGCTCTGTGCAATGAAATGTGTGTGTTAATGAATGCTGCAGGTTTGAGGCAGAGACAGAGAGCAAGGAAGGTGAGTGTGTGTGTGCAGTCCTCTCATGTGGTGCTGGGTAATAGATCTCAGTGGCCGTGTGTGGAGCGAGCTGCTGTGATATGGTAGGAATTAGTAGAGATGTCGGTGGGACACAGACAGATCAAGCTGCTGGCTGATCAAGCGTATTGATACTGTGCCGCCTAGAAACATTTAATTTGGATTTAGATGCTCCAAGGTGCTATCAGTCCCTTTTATTCACTGTTAATTACTCAAGCAAGATGAAGTGGACTGCAGAATTATTCACAATGAGTGGGCTGATTGCAGGGAAAAGGAAGGTTGCACTTTCTGCACCTTCTAATATTACATCAGGTTTGCACAAATATGAGCACAAGCTGCACGCCATATCAGCACTACACACAGCATTCAAACCAAGAGCGTCCAAATAAAGACTCGCCCAGTAGCTAATAGCAGTTTGAGATCGCCTAAAGCTTTGAGAGCATGAGGCATTCATCATTATTTCAGGTAGATTGCCTGCCACGCACAGATGGACTTAAAATGATGACTGAGATTTATTTTTCTGATATTTAGCCGATCCAGGTTTTTATATGATCTAAAGTGGATTTTTTGCACCGATGCTATTGTACCTTGAAGGATAAGCCTTCTTTAAAGCATCTTGTTCTGTCAGGATTTCCTCCTTCAGTCTTAAGAACATTGGGAATGATTAAATATCAGGGAAATGTAACAATGGTTACAAAAGGTGATGGTGATGTGGTTTGGATATTGAATCAGGGTTTGCAGAAGCTCGTGAATACTTGTGAGGCCACTTCAGTCTTGATATACTGTCTATGTCTGTGTGTGTCCTTGTGCGTCTGCATGCTCATGTGCAGCACAGTGAGGGGATCAGATGTCCAGGGATTTAAAGTAATACCTTAGTGTCTGACACCTATCCACATATCAAGCCTCATACATGTGTGTGTGTGTGTGTGTACATGCCCACTGAAGACATCTTCACACTGACCAACGTTGCTTGGTTACAGGCCAGTTGGCAAGGAAACAGTGACGGCCCATTCTACTTTGTGATGGCCTCAGACGAGTGTGTGTGTGTGTGGCAGTGCATGCGTGTGTGAGATGAATGAGGTTCATCTGTCAAGCAAGACAGGTGACCCAGCGCGCCGTTGATTAGCCCGGACAGACACGTCAGTCATCCCTGCAGCCACCGTGAAACACACTTCTGTGTGATAGAAAACCAATTCAGGACTGTCTGAAATCCACGTCAATTATATTGATTGAATGAGCAATTTAGGTGGCTTACCTAGAAATTTTTATTTTGCAACCAAAGTGGTCCAAAATGTGACTATTGGCAGGAGCTATCTGTAATTCTGACAGCAATTAATTTCATATATATATATATTTTTATATTGTGCCATTTTTGTAAGAGAATAAAATGATTTCAGCCAGCACTGCAGAGTTTTGAAGCATTGCAGAAGTTAAAAAAGAAAACTAAATCTGTTTTGCATATAGAAAAGCGTAACAGTACAACAGATGCACGATCTAAAATTTCATTTTGGCTCCTGAAGATGGGCGTGAGCGTGTACTCTGTGTTATCTGTTTTATGGTGAAGAAGATGGAGAAAAAGAGAAGAAAGGAGAGCAGAGATAGTACATTAGACTGCATGCGAGAGAAAGCAATTATCTGTGGCAGACTACGTGCCTTTCCTATCACAGAGGACAGGAGAGAATGGGAAATAAAAAAGAAGACAGAAGAGGAGAGGAGAGAGAGGGAGGATGAGGAAAAGAAAGTAGAAGAGGAAGAGGAGAGAGTGAGATGCTGTGGACAGCCGGACCTGCCAGTCAGTTCTCTCCTGTGCCTGCTGATAAGACTGAATATAGCTCCACAGGTAATACCGTGCACTCGAAATTTCAATTTTTTTCCCCTGATGTTGGGACTTTGACTTGGTATCACTTGCAGGAAGAGATGATGGGGCCAGGTAGGAAGAGCTGCTCCACTGAGAGAGCTTTAGCCTCAACGCAGCAAGGAGGTGAATTTGATTCTTTTTCTTACTGGTGGGTTTTTTCCCCCCTCGTATTCATGTGGTTTAAGTTAGGCAAGTTGGGCAAGGCTCTCAATATGAGTGCGAATGACTTCCCAGAGGCTTTATTTAAACCAAATTTAGGACTGCCTAATTTTTAATGTGATTTTTAATTGTAAGACTCTTGAGATTGACATAAAGTCTGCTGACTCCCTTGGTGCATTCAAGAAACGCCCGAAAACTCAGCTCTTCCATGAACACCTCAACACTTGAGCCCCTTTAACCGATTGTTGCACTACTTTCTTGTTGTTTATGGTATTTCTTATGCACCTTTATACTTTCAGTCATTTCTTGCTTTAATAATAAAAAGCAAAGTTTCTATCTCGCAGTCTCTCTCACTGCTCTTGTACCTGGTCAGCTAGTTGAGAATTTGTACCACGTCTCTTTTTGAGTCACTGTCCTCTAATGCTTGATTGTCTTGTTTCACTTGTAAGTCACTTTGAGCATTTGCCAAATGACACAATGTGAATGTAAATGTGCATTTCTTAAATTATTGTACTTCCAGACTACTTTGGAGGCAGGGAGACACCATATTTTCAAGTTTCCAGTTGTATAGTCTGCCATTGTTTTGTTGTTTTTCAAAATGACCACAATGCCTAAAAAGATGAGAGTTTAATCTATGTCTAGACATATTACATGTTCATATTCATCATCTTTTCATAGCATAGCATAGCATAGCATAGCATAGCATAGCTGTGAAAGCTCTACATCATGCTAGTGTCCCGGGGATGGAACAGTGGGTGGTAAAAGGTTAAGGGAGTTCCTGATAAATTTGACCCATAAGAAGCTACAAGTATACATTTAATAAGCAAACATGAGAAATGGAAGACCTCTATAATGTAATGAAATCCAGCACCAGGGCCAAAAAAGCTTTTTGCTGAGAATCAGAGAGATTTTTATGGCTGCAGTTTGTGGTGTAATTGTACTGAATACCTAGTATTTTGCCACTTATGCTCTTTTCTAGCCTAACCTTTCAATTTAAAAATGACAAACAACATCCACCAACACCTGTTAGTGATTAGTCCTCATCTTTTGTCTCTCTTCCTGTTCCTGTGTCTCAAACATTTCAAAGCAGAGTGGATTCAGTCTGCATGCTTTCCTATACAATAATCATCTCGCACAATAAGCCAGGGAAATAACAAGTTCAAGTGTGCAGTCTGTGCAACACTTGCCCCCTCAGTCTTTCACCGGGAAAACACTGCTCATATTCAAACATGAGTAACGAGGGAAAGAAAGGAGAGGAGAGTGGGTGAGGAAACGCTGGAGGAGCTGCTGTTTAATGAAAGCGCATTATAATGGAGTGCTGTGCTGGGACGAGCGAGGTCCTCTCTCAGCTTGTTGATCTTGCTGATGAATGCTAACTCAGATTGTTGCTTAATTGACTCGGTTGGTGCCCGGCTGAAGGGTATCCTATCAAAGGTAGCAGTTCTATTTCTGTCTTTGCTGTTTTTCTCCCATAACAAGTAAAATCTGGGTATTTTTTAAATCTTATTAAAACGTGTAGGTGTCGTCATGTCATGTTATCATGTCACATACAGGCATATTGTAGATGAAGATGACAAATCAGCAGGATAGTTAGTACTGAATAGTAGCTTCTAGTCAGGTGCCCATATGAACTCTGAAACAGGTCTTGCTCACTGTAATCGATCCTCCTGATCATAATGACCATTAGAAGATCCAAATACACGTTGTTCATTTGGGCACCTGACTGTTGTTTTAGGACAGACTTGAAAAATTGTGAACCTGTCCTTTAATTTATCCTTAGTTTCCTGAGCTCAAGCAGGACTGTTGCTCCCAAGTGTGTACAGGCGAGCTATATATCACCTCATCTATTTATAACTCCTCCTCTTTTGTATCGTGCTTTTTTTAATCCTTTACCCTTGCTTTTTTCTTCCTTAATGCCTTTTACTCCTTCCTTTTCTTCTGTCCTCCCTCCCTCTTTTCCTCTCTTTCCTTATTTGTCTGTGGCCTTGGCCTCAGCCTCTGAGTCTAGGTGTTGTTTATGGCTGCATTAACAGGCACTGCTGTGGCATTTTGGGGGCTATTAGAAGTCTTGTTGAGGCATTAGTCATGCCTCTGAAGTGTGATGTGGGCAGAGCACTGGCTGGGCCGGCGGGGGCCGTAACATCCATGGCGAGCTGGTCTTTATGCAAGCCAGACGGCTGACCTTTTCCTGCAGGATCCTATGTGACGGGAGAGGTGATGTCTGGGTAATTAATGGTGTGAAATTGTGGCGGCTCATCACATCCTTTTCCCTCTGTATCCCACCCCCCTCAGCTGTCGCTGTGTCACTCAGCTGTCAAGTGACACCAGCAGGGGATCTGACTAGGAGGAGCAGGGAGGTATTGGATCTGCCTATCTGCGTTTGTCTGAGGTGGAAATTTGGTATGTAGTCGAAACGCAGGCAGAGTTCAATTTAAACGCTTAGATGACAATTATATTTTGAAGAGGAATAAGAATGTGAGTGGCAGCTGGACTGAAAAGAGTCATCTAGTTTTAGTGTCACACAAGTCAACATGTTGTCCTCTGAGTCTTACAGGAAGACACACACACACACGCACAGGCAGAAATTAGCGAAAACACGATTTCTCCCTTTGTATTGTTCTGTAAGGGATTTTGCAACATTCCTGCATCGTTTTCGTTTTTCTTCTCTGAACAGTATTGCTTTTGTCTGGCTAACTCTGAATTCCCCCTCTGTCGGAGAACAATGAAACAACCCACTGGCTACTGACTGGTACCCTGTCAGCATCAGTGCCTGCTCGAGCCGGGAGCTGTCAGGTCAGACCCACACTGTGGTGGAGATTAGACCTTCTCATGTCAGATCGACCTCCATGAACGTGATGCTTTAATCTTACAAACTGCACTGACCACTGTGTGGGCTTATGTGTGTATTTGTGTGTGTGTGTTGTGTGCAAGGCTTCACAACACTTTCAGTTCATACAGGTCGCTCTTATTAAAACATCTTTACTGCATTTAAAGGTGCAGTGTGGAGACTTTAGTGGCATTTAGTGGAACGGCCTTGGCAGAAATGGAATATAACATTCGTAAGTATGCTTTAATCAGTGTACACTACCTGCTCAGCCCCCAAACAGCAAACAGACACAGTTAACGACTAGCTGGTGAACATAGTGGAGCATTTAGCAGCTAAAGAGCCAGAGATTTCCCTCAGGAGTTGATAGAGCAAAAACAGATCTAAAAGAGAGTAGAGAATATTGGCCTTACATTCATCAGGTTGACAGAAACGTTCGACTTACCACCAAAATCTGTTTTGACGCAGCTGCCAGAGATAGTCCACTACCCACTGTGCCAATGTCCACTGAGCATGTTGCCGGAGAGACTTGTCATGACTCATGAGCAGCTCTATGTAGTGCACTACATTAACCCCACACCATTTTATTTGAGTGTCTGAACTGCCAGTGTGTAATTTATGCTCTATATAGTGCCTACTTTAGAATTAAAAGGTGGTGTTCATGGTATGTACACTACTTTGTGCTAACAGTCCCACAATGTTGCATTTTACAAATGTGAAAATTACTTTTGTGCATCTCTACAACTGTCAGTGATGACGATGATAAATAAGTGTCCAAAATCTCAATTTACTGTTCACTGTCGAGTAAACTACTGAGTGTCTGTTATAGAGAGAGTAATGAGTAAGTAAACGAAGGAGTGACTGTGGATACAGCTTCGCTCTCTCTCACACACACCCCCTCACTGTCGTCAGGATTTCCATTCTTGATGCCCGATTGCCCCACAGTCTTGACTCTGGCTGCAATCGAAACCACCTACTATAGCAGTATAGCTAGTAGCAGTATGTACTGATTCGGCCAAAATGTGGCATTTAGTATGCAGTATGCAAACAAAAGCAAAATATTAATATAAAAGCAGTTGGTCAGTAGTATGTAGTAGATGGTTCTGAGTACAGCCTCTGTTCTTCTGGGCGATGTCAGCTGTCAGTCAAAGTGTTTGACTTTTCACCTCTCCATCACTGCCCTGTCCCTCCCATTCAGAGCCGCCGCCCGCTGACAAGCTGTCGGCTCCTCTCGACCTGAACTAGTCCCCTAAATGAGACCGAGTCTGGGCCCCGCCAGCGGGACCGATGATACGCCCCAAAACTACAGAGCGTCTCCCAGCTTACGGCGGGCCAATAGCACTGATAATGTACTCTCTCAGCTGTGTCAGATAATGTGACAAAAGAGTGTGTGTATGTGTGTATAAGAGAGAGAAATAGACAAAGATAGAGACAGGAAAAAGATCTCACAGAGGAAACCCCCCTGGTGTCAAGGCCACGGTCTGAAAAGCCTGATTAACATGAGAGGGTGAGTGTGTTTCCATTTTACCTGCTATGTCGGAGTGTGTGTAAGTGTGTGTGAGTGATGGCCAGTGAATGAAGTGCCCCTGGTCTCTCCTGTCCTCCCTGGTGCTTCAGTGTAATTAGCGGGGAGACTAACGAGCTTCTCCCACTTTAACGAGGCTGGCTTTTTATTAGAACTGCTAATTGCTGCATATCAAGGGAATACCCAGCCTTTGTGTTCAAGAAGCACAGGGAAGCAGAATAACTGTGTATGAGGTTTTATCAAGTATGTGTGTGTGTGTGTGTGTGTGTGTGTGTGTGTTTATTAACATGTACAATATGTTAGGACTCTGTTTTAATGTCCACATGCCCAAATAGTATAAATACTGAATGTCTGTCTAAATGCAGGTATCCATATGTCTAAATTGATGTCTAAATATACAGCATTTTATAAATCTTTGTCTCCAGTGTCATATCTCCTATGACCCTAATTAGCAGATGTCAATTAAGTACATTGTGTACACCGGTGTAGTAGCCCTTTATTATTCATGAGGATTAAGATTAGTTTGTTGATCAGTAACTGAGGATGTTGATCAGTTGGTATAATGATTTAATATTCATGGTTTTAGTATCATTTTGAGTTGAGTTGTAAACGTGTGTGTGTGCACGTGTGTGTGGAACTCCTCTCCTCCTCCTAAGCAGAATGTATATAGCTCTTCACTAATCAGTGCAAATTGATTAATTGGTTAACAAGCATGCTCTTAATTGCCTGCCACTTTTTCCCTTACCTGCCCTAATCAAGGCACTAAAGCCCCATTTGGACTGGATTATTTCCGTTCTTGATGATTTTAATTTTTCATGTGCTAATCAGTGCTTTTAATCCCATTTGGAGCAGATGTGTGTGCATTTTTATTAATTATAGTATTACTTACAGTCATAAACACCTACTGTTTGGTTGGTTCTACCAAAATTTTATCCGGGCACACTTATCCGGACACACTTTGCATTTTAAAAGGGTATCTCCGAGTTCACTAAAAGCCTGCAGTCTGTAGTCCAGTTTGGAAAACCCTTATGACTAAGAAACAGTAGGAAAGCCATTAGGAGACCCTGCGAGCTCATCAAATGGGCTGTTTTAATGTCAGGCGCAGGTAATTAGTCTGTCTTAGCTACTCTGCCTTCATATAGTATCACAGGTTTTATGTGTAGCAGAATACACAATCACCTCATTGTAAGCCTTTGAATTAGAGGCTTGCAATTGTACAGGAATGAATTGAAAGTAGAGTAGTTGGCCAATATGGAAAGTATCCAAAAGAGCCTCAATATCTTCAAGTCTTTACCATCTTTACTGTAAAGCAAAGTATTTTTTTTCTCTACAAGGTTTTTTGTAGGGCACTAAAGTATTTATAATCAGATGTTTGATGCACTGTAGAATATAAACCAGCATCTGGACAATCTAATATCTTGTTTTGTCTGTGGGTCAGCAGATTGAGCAGGTAGAGGCTGTTTTTATTGCATAGTCCTTATAACAGCAATAAGTCAGTGGTGCACACTGTCTGACTTTGTGGGAGGATTGTAAGTAATTATACTGTTAGACAGGCTGTATATTTAACTTGAGGAGAGCTATAATAGTATACAGAGAATCTGTCTTATAACAACACATTTTTAATACTTTAAACAGTATATAGCATCAAGTAAATATTTGAGATAAGCACAGCTCCGTAGCATCAGACATATATTTATGTTGACTGTGTTTCCCAGGAATGTAATTTTGTGATAATAATAATAACAATATAAGGATATATACTATGTTGTGAAATATACTGTAAGCATTTGTGGACTGATAGATTGAGTTAGTATGCTCTCCTCTCTGATACTTGTTTATATCAAACAACTGTAAGTCTCCTGCATCTCAAAGACATGTTTATTTTTGGCACTTCCTCCCTTCCACCACTTACAGTATATGCATACGCACACAGAGCCATACATTTTGGTACCTACTGCAGTCCTTTGTCTGTTGCCCCACAATCATTATTGCCATAGAGTAACTCAAGGGCTATTGAAGCTGTTGCTTAGGTTACATGGGTTATTGCACCCTTTGCCAGTCCTGTCACGCATGTTGCCATGCTGATTAACCATGGTCATGCCTGCTATTTTGCATCAGCCTGGGGGATGTTATTATATAAAAGTGTGGCATTAGAAATCTCACTGACGCCCCAGGCAGCAGCCATGGTTTATATTTATGCAGTGTGTTTACTGCTTATGCCCTTGTCCACCAACATACCTTTGCTGTCATTCCAGGTAGCCTGCGACTTAACATTGCACAGTATTTCTGCTAGAAGAGAGTGACACTAAGTATGGGAGAAAGCTCCACCTGCTGATATCCTGCGTGTCATTGCATCCAAATGAGACAGGTCACACATGTTATGGTGCTGAATGACTTCTTCATACTGCACGCATGAACCAGTATGGTTGTATTATTTTCCAGTGTGAAATTAGATCACTTAATAGGGGATAAACTTCAATTTCCTGCCTTGTCAATTTGCCTTCATGGCATTTCTTCTTCACTATATATAAGACAGCAGAGAGTGAAAGACTGACTGGAGAGTGACAGACAGGATAATTCACAGCAAAGGTCTTCATAACAATTCAATGCCAACATTTGATTATATGCTACAGTGTGAGCGGCTTCCTGCAGAGCTCCAAGGGTGCATCCTGTCTGAAATGCTGTTGCTATCTGGTTCCATTTTCTGCTTATGCAGCATAAATTAGACACAAATTTATCGTCAGCAGTGTAGCTACTGATCTTTGTTGTTTGTTTGTTTCTGCCCTTTCTTTTGTTTCCGAAAAAGATGGCATGGAAGCACACACTAGTTTTTGAAATGTTACACTGGACTGATATAGAGTAGAAAAGATAAAAAGGTTTTGCGCTGCTTTACATCCATTCCATCCACTTTCTGCCGCTTATCTGGGAGCGGGCCATGGTGGCATCAGACTGAGTAAGGTAACTCAGACATCCTTCACCCCGGTAATGTCCTCCAGCACCTCCTGGGGGGATCCCAAGGCATTCCCATGCCAGAAGATATATGTAATCCCTCCAGCGTGTTCTGGGTCTGCCCCGGGGTTTCCTACCAGTTGGACGTGCCTGGAACACCTAAGAGGGAGGCATCCAGGAAGCATCCTAACCAGATGCCCAAACCACTTCAGCTGGCTCCTTTCGATACGAAGGAGCAGTGGCTCTTCTCCAAGCTCTCTCTGGCTCTCCGGGCTCCTCACCCTATCTTTAAGGCTCAGCCCAGACACCTTACGGAGGAAACTGATTTTGGCCACTTGTGTCTACGATCTCATTCATTCTCATTCTTTCAGTCACTACCCAAAGCTTGTGACCATGAGTGACGGTTGGAATGTAGACTGAATTGAGAGCTTCCCCTTCTGCCTCAGATCCTTCTTCACCACAACGATCTGGTACAAAGCCTGCATTACTGCTGATGCTGCACCAATCCACCTGTCAACCTCACGCTCCATCTTACCCTCGCTCATGAACAAGACCCCTAGGCACTTGGACTCCTTCACTCGGGGCTTATGTACAATACATTTAAACATATGCACATGAGAGTATAATGTTGTCCCACTGCTGAGTCACAGAAACACTTTTTGGCTACACACACAACACAATTATCACGTCAGCATTCACTACATCAGCTCTTTAATACAGTGTGATAAAGAGGTGTAAGAGGATTTGAGTGCGGCCACCAGTTTGCTGTTAGCAGACCGGGATAGAGGATAGAGTTACTCACTGTCTCTCTTAATTAACTCAGGTCTCTCTCCATTCATGTCCCTCGCCTCCTTCTTCCACTTAGCCTGTGTTTACTGTTCCAGACAGCAGCTCAGGGCTCCTGGACAGTGACCCATACCATTCTGGGTCGAATGTCAAAGGTCACTGAAAGTGCCAGATATCAGACAGGGCTGAGACTTAGCGGTTAAGTTGATCAAATAGTCTTAAACCACCTCCTGCTGAGCATCTCTCTTTTTCTTAGTCTTAAGGGATTTGATGGGTGTGTGGAACTCAGGGAAACAGGTTAATGGCTTGTGCCAACTGATATGACTCATGGGTAAGGTGAAAGAATGAGTTATGATAATTACTGCCTTTTGAGCCACATTTTCAGGTCTGTAAAGGAGACATGAAAACAGATGAGCATTAAAAGGTAAAGTACCAGTCAAACGTTTGTACACACATTCAAGTGAATAGGAAGGTGTGTCCAAACGTTTGACTGGTAGAAAGAAGCTCAGACATTTTTCCACTTTTCTCCTAATTGAAGTCTTTTGATGGACAAGATGGTTTAAATGGTGAGGAAAATATAATATTTTCTTACTTTTTTGAAGGTCCTGTGAAGGCTTAGTCTGTCACCCTTAAGGTGATGGAGGGTTGAATCAATGGCAACTGGACTTGGCTGTAGATACTTGAAGATGTTTCGTCTTTCATCCAAGGGGCTTGTTCAGTTCTAACTGACTGGTGGGGAGTCCCAGGTATTTAACCTCTGTGGGGTTGCTATCAACTTCATTGGTTCGTTAGCGCTCTTGGCTGTTGTAATGACGTTCATCAGAGTCACTGGAGTCACCTGAGGCCAAGTGTAAACGACAGTCATTGGAGTTGTCACATGAGGCCACATGTGAATGATTGTTAAGGCCATATTCAGACCAAATCAGGCAGTGCGGTGCGTTGCCACAGGGTTGAGTGGAGGTGTGTGGAGGTGTGGGCGTGTTTATTTGTGCTCTAGAATGTAACCGCTGTGAAACAATCAGAAAATAACATTTTATTGATCTAATTCACCGGCTTTCTCGCAACCACCGCTCCCTCTCTTCATTCACTCTCTAGCTCTCTCGACCACAGCTGCTCTCCCTCTCACTTGCTGGTACCTCCAGCTCTCTCTCTCTCTCTCTCTCTATCTCTCTCTCTCTCTCTCTCTTTTCTCTTCTCTTTTTTAAAATGAGTCGGGAAGCCATTATCAAACGAAGAGAAGTGTCCTCCCCTCCTCCTAGTAACATCTTTGTACTCCCTCATGGCAGGGTTGTACAGTCTGTTCGCCGGCTGTGATTGGCCACCCCAGCCTTTAGCTGCAGTGACATCGGGTTGCGTTTCTCCAAAAGTTGACTCTGCATCAACTTTCTGGCCGCAGGCCGGTGTGGTGCCGCTGCGGTCAGAACCCCCGCAGCCTAAACGCACTACCCCCCTTTCAAATGAATGGGAGGACTGGCGTTTTTGCGACACCGCCTGATCTGGTCTGAATACGGCCTAAGTCTTCTGGGAAGGGATGAAAAGGACAACATTGTAGGTGGTGGGTAAGTGGTGTTAGACCTCCTCTGTTGAGGGATGATTTCTCTACTTTGACGTAGTTTGTTTAATGGTTGTTTAGTTATACAATATACAAGTCTGTGTATTCCTCACTGCATTGGACTGCATACACTAGATTGCTTTTCTTGTGTTTGGGTGTGTGGTCTTTCGGGTGGACCAGTTTCTGTCTTAGTTTGTTGCTGGATTGGAAAAACACAGGGATGCTCTGTTTGTTGAAAATCCTCCTGAGTTTCTCAGATACTCCAGAGACATATAGAATGATGCTGTTGTTGCGTTTATTCTTCTTTTCTTCACCACCCGCATTGTTGGAGTTCTTCCTTAATTTCTTGTGGCTGTTTTCACAAAGGTCCAGTTAGTATATCCACAAGCTTTAAGTGCATCCTTCAGGTGTTTGTGCTCCTTCTCTTGGGCCTGGGCACTTCGTACATTATCAGCTTGGTGGTGCAGAGTTCTGATAACTCCTATCTTATGCTCCAGTGGGTGGTGAGGGTCAAAGAGTAAGTATTGGTCTGTGTGTGTGGGTTTCCTCTATACTCCAATCTTTCCTCTTCAATGTGTACGGCACAGTCCAAAAAGGCCAAGCTGTTGTTCCTGACATCCTCTCATGAACATGATGTTACTGTCCACTGAGTTAATGTGTTCTGTGAAGGTTTGCACTTCCTGGAGTTAAATTGTGACTCATGTGTCGTCCACATATCTCAACTAGTGGCTCAGTGCTGTTCCTCTGAAGGAGTTCAGGGCTCTACTTTCTACTTCTTCCATGTAGAGGTTGGCCACAATGAGAGATACTGGTGAGCCCATGGCACAGCCATACTTTTGTCTGTAAAACCCCCCATTGTATTGGAAATAGGTGGTGTTCAGACAGACGATATTGTTTTCTCCTTCGGTAGCTGTTGTAAACATTCTATGGCCTTTTTCTTGTATCCACTGGTGGTATCTTGCCTTAGTGTTTCATATGTATTATTGTCACTGAGTAGTGTAGTGACCCTGGCATGGTAGTCCGCTGTGTTTAGGACCACCGTGCACCTCCCTTTATCAGCTGGTAGGATGGTGATGTTTTGGTCCTTCCTCAGTGACGTCACAGCCTTCCTTTCCTGGATGGTGAGGTTGGAACCAACAATACCTTCAACCTGAGCTGTTCTTCCTCTGTTTCCATTAAGTTGTTTTTCCTTATGGCTGATTATGTTGCTGTGATGATGTCAACTATTGCTATATGCTGTGGTGTGATGGCAAAGTTTAATCCTTTGGCTAGGACATCTTGCTCTGATTGGGTAAGTTCCCCGTCTGACAGGTTCTTCACCCATCTGTCGTATGTTTCATCCAGTGTGGAATTATCTTTCTTTTGCCTTCAGATAAGTTCTTCTGCTAGTGTTGCTGACTCGTGACTGTAGGTTTTGGAATTTCTGTGTCTGTCTTTTCTTTTGGCGTGTTGAGATAATTGTGCCTTCTCAATGAAGTCAGTGACCTTCTCCAAGACTGCACTGGGCAGATGTGACTTCATTATCTGAAGTGAGCCGTCAGCCTCTTTATTCAGGGCTTCAATGGTAAAATGGACCTGTCTCTCTCATGCAGTGGCTGGTTCTGCGCCTTCTCTAGGATCATTCCAGCTCTGCGGCCTTTCACCATAGAACCTAGGCGTAGGCTGTTTGGTATGAGTCTGTGTTGTCAGCATTTCAGGTTAAACCGTAGGTGGTTTCTGTAGTCTGTAGTTTGCATCACACTCTTTTCTCTGTTTGCAAAAATGCAAACAGCAAATTTTAAGTTGTTATGATTTTATTTTTCACTGTAGCCTTTTGTATATTTTATGTTTGCCAGGGCTGCTTCATTTCTTCAGGCTCTCTTTACAAACTGTGAGCTGCAATACTTCGTAAACTCCCTGACCCACACAAACTGCCTACCCTCTACCCTCTTGTTCCTTAATATTCAGCTTTATGAAAATGAGGCTGAAGACAAAAAGCCTTGCATTGTGTCCAATCTGCACACCCCCCCCACCCTCCTTTTTACTCCGCTCCCCTCCCTCCCTCTGCAGTTTTCCTCCTCTGCACTGACATCAGGCTACAGAGAAGCCCTCAGTATGAAAGCTTATTGCTTGTGAATGTTTTCTGGTATTATGTCTGCACCAGTATTTGTGTGTGTATGTGTCTGTGTGTGTGCGTGTGTGTGCTTAATCTGAGGGATTTGCATCACACTCTTTTTGCTGTTTGCAAAAATAAGCCTCAGGGAGCACAGACAATAACATAGTTATAAAATAAAAATGTCCGGGGATAAAAGTTTAGTTAAATTCACAATCTGCTCTTACATGCACAAGCTAAATACTTACCAGCATGTAAGCACTACATTACCCAAAATCCTCTCCTCATCCAAATCTATATGCACTGTAATGTTGTGACCCAGAAAATAAGCATCTCCAATTATGTTTTTTTTACTACATTTTTACTACAGCTCACATGTTCTCTGACATTTTATTACAAATGTAAATTAAAAAAAACAGAGAAATAATGGCAACACAGTCAAAACCACTGAGTAGAGCTGAGACAATTAGTTGATTAATCTATTAGGTGGTGGAATTATCATGCAACAATTTTGATACTATTTTTTGAGAAAATTATGCCAAAAATGTATTGGCTCCAGCTTCCTAATTGTAAATATTTTCTGTTTTTCTTCATCTCCTGTGAGAGTAAATTCAATTACCTATCTGAATATCAGACCAAGCAATGAATAAACTACTAAGCAATTTCAATATGTCAACTTTGGCCCTGGGAAATTCAGATTTTTCTCTTTGAATCGAGAAAATACGAATCAATAATGAAAATAGTCATTAGTTACAGCCCTACAACAAGATTTTTCTTAAATCTTAAATCCTAAAATGTGCCAATTTTAGTTTGGATGGAGAGTTCCTGTATCATGTAATGTCCTTCTCTGCGTGGACCTCTCAGTGCTTCAGTAGGAAATGATCACTAATTGGAGTGAAGGGATTGGGTAAACCTTGCATGAAATTGCCATCAGAGGCCCATTGTTGAGTGTGTGTCCCTCTGCAGCTCCACCCCAGCAGCCAGCCTGTTGACTTCAGAGAGTGCTCACTCAACTATGAAGCCTGTGGTGTCGCAAACCGGAGCCAGGGAATGTTTGTGTGTGTGTGTGTGTGTGTGAGGAAAATAATGTATGGCTGCCTGCGTCTGGGACTGACAGTTGGAGAGATAACGGCCACATTTATTGAACTATTTATTTTTCTAGTGAGGGAGCTTGCATGTTTGCTTTAGAGAGAGAAAGTGATGGGAGAAAGTGTCAAGAGAGCGGGGCGTGAATGTAGGGTGAGGGGGTGTTCTGTGTGGGGCGGAGCGAGGAGGGTGAGAGGGGGCTGAGTGGGGTTTTAGGGGTGTGTTGTGTGTGTGTGTGTGTGTGTGTGTGTGTGTGTTGTGTATTTGAGAGAGAGATGGGGGAGGTGTGTGGCGAGGGTCTTGGATTGGACTGTAATCCTTTAGTCCTGGTTGGGAATAACCCTGCACAGTCTGGGACAAACAATATGACAGGGACACACACACACACACACACACACACACAACATATTGTCTCGCTCCCTCACTGAGTGGTGAGACGGGCTTTGGCTGACGTTACTTCATCATGACAAAATGTCCTGGCAGAAACTGGCTGATTTACTGCAAGAGAAGGTCAGTTCTTTCTGTAAAGTAGAGCTTTGCTTACATGCGCACGGGTGTGTGAGGGTGTGTGAGAGAGAGAGACGAAGATGTTTTGGTGTGTTGTGTACATTCAGGGGGATAATGTTCTGTGCATGTTGGAGTCTGCAGTGCAAATTTGATCATAGTCTGGAGTTAACTTCTGTTTTTTTTTTTCTTATTATATTATATTATTGGAAAATGAACTGTCAATGTTAAGATATTCTCTAGTGTTGTATTAAGAGGAATGTAGAAATTATTTCTGCACCTCCTCCTCTTCTTCTGTTGGCTGCCATGTGGCAGATGGCACACATTTAGACCGGTTGTCATAACTGAATAGCTCATTTCTGGTAAGGTTACACTTTTGATCGATGATTGTTTTTCCTTATCCAGTCACACCACATCTCCTACACTAGATAAGTACATGTATGTAAGTTCTCACATAGTTGTGTCCAGACAGAATCTAGTTTAAATAACCATACTGTGGGGAAAAAAGTGGGAAAAAGACAGAAATATAAAAGTCATGGTAACATGAAAACCTTCATTCAATCATTTTTTGGACATTTTTTGGATTTTTTGGAGATTTTGGACACTCATCATTTTGCATCGTCACTGACAGCTGTAGAGTGGCACCTGTGTCATTTTTGCATATAAACAATGCCACAGATTGCATTGTGGGATTGTTAGCAGATGTCATGGACTCTTTTTGAGAGCACTAAATAAAATGCCAGACAGTAAATATAGTGCAGAATACATGTATAATAAATAGTGAGTGATTTCCGACTTTACTCTTTGGCTTTGCACTTGTGACAAAACATTCCTTCTCTGGTTCTTCTTTTGCCTCTTCCACCCTTGGTCACCGTCTGCTCCAGTAACACGAGTAAATAAAGGTGTTGGTGGAGGCAGGTGTCCTTCTGTAACAAAGCAGACTAACATTCACCTCTTCTGAGAGACTCTGCTTGTGTATAATAATGCAATCTGTGCACTCCTGAAGAGTCTTTCCATGCCATATCTCTTCTAAAAACTTTATATACAGTACCTAATACTGCATTAGCATGCTTGCCAGACAGAGTTATCCACCAAAGGCACGGATGATTATGGAGATAATCCTCTCACATATCACTTATTAAGGAAGCGAAACCTGCCAAAAATCAGTACATACATTTAATTAACTGCGACCGCAGAAGGTGCATAAAATCAATTTTCAGCCATATGTGAATATACACTTGATTAATATAGTAAGATCTCAACGATGACATTGAGTGGAAAGTATACTGACAACTGTCGCCTTAGGAGGGGGAAAAACTGCCTTATCACTGTTAGGTAACATCGTGAAAAACAACACAAGGGAGAGCCAAAACCCCGTCTCCCTGTTGTCATTTGGTGGAGCACAGAGCACCTGCTGCCAGCCTGGCTTTACTCAGCGTCTGCCAACACCGGCATATGGCAAACACACACACACATTTCAGGGGTGTTGGAATCTGGCAGGCGGCTCATTTTGTCTGAATGTCACATCTTTATGCATGGATTCACTGTATTTACACAGAAGGACATGGTTACTCTCATACATGTACATTTGCAAATATACAGATACACACACACACACACAGTTACATATACAGTACACTCACACACAGGTGCATAGAGACAGAGAGGTAGCAGCTTTCTTCTGCCTGCACTCACAAACAACCTGACATTCAAATCAAACGTTCAAGCCCTATATGGACATACTGTATATTCCAGCCTGGTTTATCCTCAGTTGAACAGACAAATACTGATACACAGCTGTAGCCTGTTCTGTTTTATCCTTGTTTTGGGGAGTTTAAGAGCAGCTTGATTTGTATCAATACAGACAGAATTACTTACTGGCAGTCTACTCCTTTAGAAATAGAGTAATGAGTGTCTTTGCAAACCTCTTTCATAGCTGTCTTTGGATGTCGTTAATAACATCAAACACAAACAAAATGTATAGTTTTTCATATTTATAAGTGGCAATTTAATTATAAATTGCCACTTCAGATTTGAAGTCTTTAGCTATTAAGTGCAAAGGAAAGAAAATAGCGTGTAGCACCATGATGTCAGGGGTAACAAAGCTTTAGAAAAGTGCAGAGCTCTTTTCACATTCGATGCTTAAGTAATCACTGCTCTGAAGGTCTTTTGAATTAACACTTAAGTTTTGTTAGAATATCTCTGGTGTTTTTTTTTTTTAGACAACATTTGACTGCCTTTTCTGTTCTGGCTGTGAATATGCATAAAAAAACAGCCTGTGGTTAAATGTGGCGCTCAGTGTCGTTTCAAAGTGAAATCCAACACTGTTAAAAGTTACTGCTGCCTCTCGGGCCATTTTTGAGCAATTAGGGCTCTTTCATAAGATACTCAAACTATGACTAAACCACTGCTGATGGCTTTTTGGCTTTTGATGTTTGGCTGCACAGAAAATTATGCACTGGAGGATATTGACAGCTCATGAACTTCTCACATGTTTTTTTTTTTGGATCTGGTGCTTATTTGATACACTGCATGTGTGTTGTGTTTGTAAGATACTGTGGACCATTTAGTTTGCTTGAAGTGGAGATGTGTTCCTGTCTATTCTATTCACAGAATAACACATCCATATCCTTTCAGTAAGACAGATTATATAAAGTCTTAATCATTTTGCATGATCTGTTTATGTGTGTGTTCAACTGCAGTATGACCCAGAGAATTCGGGCTTCATCAGTACCGAGCGGTTCAGGGACCTGCTGGCGACCCACAGCTCTGAGCTTGACCCCCACAAACTAGAAGTCCTATTGGCCCTCGCCGATGGTAACGCTGATGGAAAGATCTGTTACCAGGACTTTGTCAACCTGGTGAGATACTTTAACCTTTTATAGTCTCGCTGACGTCAATATTAAGCAGAAATCACTAGTTTATTGGGACCTCTTCGCCCACACATTTACATCTATGTTTAAATTTCCATCTCAAACTCTGGTCATTCTGTAGTGTAATTCATGTTAGCACAAGAGTCTCTGCTAGCAGCTCTGTGAGGCTGTACCATGGACTGTATTGTACTTAGACACAGTGGTGCTTTGAGCTCAATGCTTACAGCATGCTAATATGCACTTAACTCAGAGTACAGCTGAGGCTGATGGAAATGTTTTGCAAGAATTTAGTCATAAACCAAAGTACTCGACACATTGAAGTTTTGAATTTATGCTGGCACTAGAGGAAAAGTCAGGGGATCATCAAAGTTATTCCAATTCATCCTGAGGGGGGCGTGAATGTTTAATTCAAATTTCATGGAAATCCATCCAGTAGTTTTGGGAGAGATTACACTCAAAACCAAAAATGTCTACCTCATGAAGGCGCCAAAGGAGAATTTGGGATCAGGAAAGTGTGGAAAGAGCATCATTTTCTGAGGATCATGAAAGTCAACACAATTTTATGACAATCCATCTAATAGTTGTTGACTTATTTCAGTCTTGACCAAAGTGGTGGAGCGACTGACCGACTGAGCCGCTAGCGTGGCTAGAAACCTCACTGTCTCCATTATCTACAAATTTGCTGTTTGGTCACACATCAAACTTTTTTTTTCATCCAGTCGCAGAAGCAATATTCCAAGATCACCTCAGTTACAAAGTGGAGAGTCTTTCTAATAGGAAGTGACTCTCTGTCTGGTGATAAATTCCCCTCTAATGCTCACCTTGCCCCACTTTCAGTTTCTCCTTCAAACTGCTGCCTGCTGCTGATTGTCCAAGGTCTCAGTCAAGCATCTCCAGCTGCGCTTGCTGCCTCATAAAATTCTCATTTTCTGTTTTCCACTGTCTTCTTGCCGTTCCTCATGGGAGGCTGAACTGCTGACCCAGGACAGTGTGACGTCCTCTTGGTGTGGGAGTAGCTGTGTGGTAAACAATAACTACTGGGTGGCTGAGGGGTGGGAGTGAGGGGTGCGTCTGTAGAGACTGTAGGGAATTCATTGTTGTCTGTGACTGTGAGTGTGGCCATCTCTCCCTTTCTCTCTTGTTCCTCAGAGTTGTTTATTGTGCGATACAGTTGGTGAGAAATGGGCTTGTTGGAAGCTTGGAAAAATGTCAAAAGGCCTTTTGCTGTTGGTTTCCAATTGGTCCATTCATGTCACGTGACACACTGTGGGTTGTGGTGTCCTACTGGAAGTGAGACAGAGAGGAATGAGGTGCAAGTATCTGTTTGTATGTTCATGTTTTTTTTCTTAGTCGCTATTGTGTGTGTGACCCCCCCCCCCCCACCCCCCCACCCCCCCACCCCCCCACCCCCACAGTGGTTTATGTATTCATGGACGCAGCCACAGAAGCTGGACACAGAGAGCAATACATGCAGGAAAGAAAACAAGAAAGAGTGAAAGACTGATGTGACGTGTATTCATGATTATGCTAATGTTGTAAACAGTTAATTTATTTTTTGCTGAAAAAAAATGTTGGATCCAGCTCTCTAATGCTGCCTTACTCTGTTTATTTTTGGGTTTTGGACTGTGTTGGGTCGGACAAAATGAGTTGGAAAAATTTGATGCTTTTTTCACTATTTTTTGACATTTTATAGACCAAACAATCGCTTAATTTATCAAGAAAATAATCACTAGATTTATCAATAGTGAATTAAATATGTAGTTGCAATTCAACAATTGCAACTACAAACAATTCAACATAGTTTTGCAGCTGTTTTAAACTGTACCTTTTATTAAACACTACACAGAAAAATGTCCCCCATTGTCTTAAAACATTGCCAATGCATTGTTCCCTTCAAACTATTACTCCCATATATCTGGGTTTTATACCGTCCAAAACCCTGAACACATCGCTTTGGGCTGTGGGAAGTTGAAATCAACATTTCCATCATTTTCTGGCAGTTTTCATACTAATCTATTAATGGATTTATTGAAAAATCAACAAATCGACATATATTCATGCCTATATTATATATAATGAATGAACTGGTTCTGAACAGACTATTTTGATAAAAAAATAATTGTTGAGGTCAGTTAACAGGGAAAATACCAACATTTGCTGGTTTCAGCTTCTAAAATGTGAGGATTTGCTGCTTTTGTCTTTTAAAAATAATTGTAAATTGAATATCTTTTGGTTTTGAACTGTTAGTTTGGCAGAAATCCCCAATTTGAACCTTGGACTTTTTAATAAAAAGTGATTGTCATTTTTCACTATTTTCTTTTGTAGACATTTTATAGACTAAACTATTAATTGTAAAATAATCATGAAATTAATCAATAATGAAAATAATCAATAGTCACAGAATGAAAAGCGAAATAGTGAAATTAATAAGACTTGGTTAGAGGTTACACCAAGGTTTAGTAAAGTGAACCCCTCTTTTGGAGACAATATTCAAGTATAAATGTTCATGTGTTATCTGTAGGGAGTCCTGCACATGTGCACCCGTAGTTCTGTGAAAAAATTACTATGTTGCTCATAAATATGATACGAATATCTAAAGGAATGTAAGGCATGTAGATACAAGATAATGGATTTTCTAAAGGCAGACATTAATGGTCTCGAAGATAAAGATCAAGGTCAATATGTGAACTTGAGTGATAGTTATAAATATTCCAACAGGTTAATTCGGCAGTGTCTGGTCTCTGTTGGTACATTTCTGCCTCCACAGAGGGAAGGAATGAAGGAAGAATAGAAAGGAGAGGAGGTGGGCCATTACAGACAGAGACAAACTGTTAGGGGTTTATTTGTTGCGCCATCTCTCCTTTGCACCGCAGCTCCTCCATCAATGTGATTGTCAGTAATTGCCTGCTCACTTCTCTGTCACAGGCGGCGTTCAAATCACCGCTCACTCTCTCTCTCTTTACCCCTTCCTCCCTCCCTCCTTCTTCTCTCACTCTTTACCTTTACCTCTGTCGCTCTTCCTTTGCATAAGCTCTCAGCTTTTTTTTCCCCCCGCTGCTTCTTCCTTATCTATAGCTTTCTCTTTCTTTTTTTGTCTCTCTGTCAAACTCTCTCTCATACATCACGCTGAAGCGCTGCCTTCCTTGCGACAATCCTGGGTTGAAATGGGCTTTTATAAATGGTTTATACTTCCCAAAATATCTATAAACTGGTTCAACCAGTCTGTTTTTCCTCAGTGGGGTGAAATTATGCAATGCTCATGATGGATTTGTGCTGGTGGTTATGCACTCTTGTCCTGTTTTGGGTTGTGTATGCCTGATTCAGTTGTTTTTTAGTAGTGATACACTAGATTGGCAAAAATATGTGGACGCCCATGCTGTTTTTTCATAGTTTGGACAGTGTACTTTCACTGTGGCAACATGGCAATGCTCTTGTGGACAAAGATATTTACATAAAGAAATGCTTTTCCATGTTTGTTTTGGAGGGACGTGACTCTGCACAAAGCCCTGACCCAAACCCCATCAAACATCTTGGGATGAATTGGAGCACTGATTGTAAATCAAGACTCATCACCCAACATTAGTGCCCGACCTCCCTTAAACATAGCCCCATCTTCCATTTGAATGTGCCCCCCCCCCCGTTGACACAGTGGAAGTGCTAATACAGAGAGCTCCGGCAAAAAAAGTTGAACCTGGCTCAACTTTCCTGGCTCATCTCTGCGTTTGGCAAATCAAATAAGTGCAAACACACATTCCTGGTTATTTTGTAACATGAATGCTGTTTTTCTACTGTTTCCCTCACAAACATCGCAAGAAAGATCAAATAATTAAACCCCTCACAGTCCTGTCTAATGATATTAATGATAACTTTTAAGTGGGTTGACATCTTATAATAAGTAATAAGACTCATATATCTTTCAATCAAACTAGACTTTCTAGACTGTATTTCACAGTCTCACTGGAACCTGGAACAAGCAAGCCCCCTTCAATGCAGCCCCTTGCATATTTTAACACAGGGCTGTTTTCAGACTGAACGCCCACTAAAGCTCTTGTGGCTGAATGGGAGCAAATCTCTGCAGTCAGGTTCCAGAAATATGTGAAAAAGCCTTCCCAGAAGAGTGGAGGCTGTTTACAGTAGCATATTAATGCCCTCATGGTTTTGAAGTCAGATGCTTAAAAAATAACATATAGGTGTAATGCTCAGGTGTCCTCATGCCATGTAATGTAGTCCCTCTCCTTCATCATCCAGCCCTCATCATCTTTCTGTGCTTCCCTCTTCCATCTGTCCACTTCTGTCTCCTTCTTCTATCTATATGTCCCTCTGTCTTTGTCTTGGATACGTCTCCCTCCACTGTCCTTCTCCTCTGATTCCTTTTTTCCCCATTAATCAAACAGGGAAATTGTTTCTTGCTGGTCGAATACCCATTTGTCCCCTTCACCTCCTCTCTTCCCCTCTCCCCTTCTCCTCTTGCCAGTAGGTAAACAGAATGTCATTCTTTCTTTTGTGTCACACAAAGAGGAGAGGAATTGCAGTCACTTCACACGAAGAATTGACTGTCTTTATGGAGCATGGGTGCCTGGGGGAGGTCTCTGTGTGTACGTGTGCGTGTGTGTGTGTGCGTTTTTGTTACCTCACTGGGACTTTTTCCCGGTATAAATACCGACCTTGTCAGGACCAGGAGTCCTCATGGGGACCAAAGCCCGCTCCTATTGAGGCAAAACGTCATTTCTAAGGTCCTGGTTAAGGTTTGGGGCAAGGTGTGAATTGGGGTTAGAGTTTGGGTTAGGCTGTCCACAATGAATGGAAGTCAATGCAGTGTCCTAACAAGGATAGCTGCACAAACTTGTGTGTATATGTGTGTGTGTGTGTGTGTGTGCACTCTCTCTAGTGTGCGGTCTGGAAGTGGCCATGGTAACCCGTAATCATTTTCCCACAGTTCCCTCTGCCTGACAGAAAGGCTGAAATAATTGGCTTTTTCTGAAGTTTATCTCCAAGCAGTGATCCCTGCAGAGACACTAAAAGTCTCATTAAACAGTGCCAGAAGAACCATCAGCCAACTGTTCGTACAGTGATTTTTATTGATATTCTGCTTTTACATCTGTCTTCTAATCAATGTTTTCTCCTCGCTGTTTTTTGTTGTACACATCTTTTCAACTCAGTCAGATTGAAATTACTTAGAAATTGTGATATTGTACGTTTGTTTTCAAGCTTTTCACAGATAAGCCCGTTATCTTTAAACCAGAAGGCTCCTTATTGCTCTGATAAGTCTGAGCTTCTACTTGAATAAACATCAATCGCAACTTCATTACCATTTTAAGGCAAGTAAAAGCTGTAGCTTATAGAGTTGCAGAAATTATATCCATCCGCTATCATTACTATTTAGTACACCTTTATAGCTATTAGCCGCTCTGCCACATTAAATTGATCGATTCTGCCCTTGCTGAAAACAATATCAACCATCTTTATTGCCTTAAAATAACATCCACTAACTGACACATTTGGGCTTTCTGGTGACATCCTAGTGACACAAACTCAATAGTAGAGTTGAGTTATGGAGTGTGACATAAATGGAGCAGAGCAAGACAGAGGTTGGGGAAGGTGAGGAAGAGGGAGACAGAAGACAGTGAGAGAGAGAGAGAGAGACTGTAGGAGAGGATCGGGACAGGAGTCATTGCATCATCACAGAGAATCTCATTTAAACACACAGCAAGTGTAATGAAAGACACAAAGCAGTGATTTAGGCCGAAAGCTGAGACTGCTAAATGCTGCAATAAATCAAAATCTGTTTCTCATCGACTCAAGAAATGGCAAAAGTTTCTTGGCCATATTTGCTGCTTTTAAATATGACAAGCTCCGACCCTTAGCATCACTATTTCTTTATTTTGACTAGAATTAAATTAGTGATACAAACATTTGTATGTCCGCTGCATACCGCTCTTTCGAGGATTAGTTATATTTTTCCATTTCATTGTGTCCCCTTTTTATTTTGTGTCAGCTGATCATAAAAATAACCTGCTTCCTAAACCAGCAGCTGAAACATCTACTTGTACTTCTTATTCTCGCATTTCTTACCAGCTTGTTGCTCTGTTGCTGAATTGTGGCCCCTCAAAAAGTAACTGAAACAGACTTAAAAACGGCTACCACTGTATGTGATAAAGCTTGTGATCCTTTATTGGCAGCAGATATAGATGGAGCACTCGAGGCGTGATTAAGCTGTATGATGAGTACATTCTCAGCAGTTGCTTTGGAGTGAGAAATAAATGCATGTACTCTCATCATTTCTGCATCTAAAATTCAAAAAGACATGTTTCTGGACTCAGCCGCCTGGTCTAAGAGAGGTCCATGAATAATTTCAACATGAGATATAGCTAGGAAAAACATTTCTAATCCTCTCTGTGGACAATTTGTGGAGAGGCCCACGATTTGAAAAATGTCACGGCTAAGCTAGGAAAATAATTGCACCAAATCAAAATAGATGACAGTGCTTTTGAAATGGAAGCAGGAAAGTCATTTCACAAGGTAAAAAAAAAACCAGACAAACAAAAAAAAAAACACTGACTGACAGGATCCTTTATAACTGAAAGCTTCTGAATGATGAACTACTTGTGAGGTCCCTGCCCCTTAAAAATTGACATATTCTGCATACGTTTGGAAATGAAGTCTTCATAGACAGAAAGTGATGAAGAGAGGGGTTTGGTGGTTGCTAGGTGATGATACAGGCATTTTGTTACCACGGTGAGGTGGGAGGGGTCTGTCAGTGTGCTCGACTGAGGAGGATTGTTGTTTGTGTGGCCTGTACTCAGAGTAGAGTACCCGTGTGTGTTTCGGCTTCAGTGGTACATTGAGTAGTTCTTGAACGTTACAAAATAATCTGTAAGTATCTTAAATATGTTCAATAAAACAACGATTTGTAGGAAAACTGGATGGTTATTAAAGTAAAAACCTATGAAGTAGTAAAAGTAAAGCAGTAAAAAATCTCTGACCTGTGCCTCACCCCTCTATACTTCTCCCTCTGCCCTCCCCTCCATCTTCTTTCTTCCTTCTTGGCTTTACTCTTCACTCCCCTCCCTCCCCCCCGTCTCCTCTTCCACTTCCTCCCTGTACCTCCCTTTCACCCCCTTCACCATTTTTCTCTCTTCCTCTAGATGAGTAACAAACGCTCCAACAGTTTCCGGAGGGCCATTCTCCAGGGCAGCAGGCAGCTCAAAGGCTGCAGTCTCAGAGATGAGGTTGGCTTGGGACTGTCCCAACGGCTAGTCCGACACGTCGCCTACGAGACGCTGCCCCGCGAGGTTGACCGCAAGTGGTACTTTGACAGTTACACCTACTGCCCCCCACCCTGGCTCATCCTGGCTATCACCATCGCTGAGGTAAACTACAGGACAGACAGATCAATAAGTGTTTTATACCCTCTTGTATTAAAGGTAAAATGTGGAGTTTTCGACCACTAGGGGCGGCATGGAGCAATGTTTTGTTAAACGGGTCCCAATTTTGTTTGTATCCTGACGCACATGCACACAAATTCCTGTCAAATTCAGATGTATAATGCAAAAAAGCCATGAAACAAGAAGAGAAAGTTGAATTGCCTAATGTGATGGAAACTGAAATGTCTATAAAATGAAAGAGAGACTGTATGACATCCCTCTGTTTTCAACTGACCAACATGCTAAAATATGCCAACAAAAAGTAGGATAGAAGAAGACTGTCAACAATGCATGTTTCAAAATATTCAGAAAACTGACTTTGCAAATCCATTCACCTCGACTTTTACGCCTCAACAGTAATTTGGTGAGAAACACTGAACGTAAACGTAACATTTTTTTTAATAGAAATCTCCACTGGGTACCTTTAAATAGGTAATATATGTAAAGGTTTTGCATCATATACTGCAATACACTGCAGCAATATCTATTATTACAAGTCATTGTGCATGTATTAACATTAAAAAAAGTCCAGTAGAGAAACAATGTTGTTGTCTGTGTTAAAATAATACAAAGTACTCAAAAAATAATCAGCTCTTGATGATAGCTCATTGATCCTTTGGGATTTTTTATTCGACTCCCCTTCCTTCCTCAGTTAATGTAATTTGACTGATAACTCTTGAAGATAAGTGCATAAATAAAGTCTGTATTCAGCATTCATCTAATTACTGGGGTGACTCTGCGATTGATTTTTGATGCTGAGCAGTATTTCATTGTACTTACTGTGATGTGTTTACTAATTCATGTTTGCTTGTGCTCTTCTAGGTAGCTGTTTTCATGTATTATGGGTTCCAGCTGGACCGCTTGGTCCTGCAGGTGTCCAGCCCGTCATTCCTAAAGAGTCCCCTACCTTACCACCCCCAGCTCCGAGCCCAGGCCTGGAGGTACCTCAGCTACATTTTCATGCATACTGGGTGAGTTCACATTTCTCTATTAGAATTTCATTTATGAGCATTATGCTACAGTATGTGGCAATTCCTAGGGACATCATTAAGTGTTTCTATGACCAGCATCCAAATTTTGGATCCTGAAAATGCCTCAGTCTTATATTTTACACGACATGAACTCATCCACTAGAATTTGTTCACATCTGTTGTTATTTATTGATAACAACAAATTAGATGTACTGCAAACCAGTGATGCCTCAGGTGGTTTGGGTTTATAACATTTGAAAAAATTTAACTGAGTTTGTTTGTTATATTGCTGAGCTTGTTACATAAGAATTCCTTTAAAAAATACAATTGATTTTCAGTGAAACAAACAACCTGAAAGCAGTTAATTCATCCTTAGTCATGAAAAAGAAAAGCAGATAGGGGGAAAGGCTTCCTTATCTTATATCTTGGGCAAATGAGTGTTTCTAAGTTGCCAAAAAGTTTTGGGATGCGGTTGATGATATTCAGTAAATTCAGAGTATGTGAAGTTACAAAACAAATAAACAAGTGACAAATAATCTTGTGGGATAAAGCATCATGTTCACAAACAATCGATTATTATTGGATAATCGGTGTAATGTGTACATACAACAAAGCCGCTCTTATCTGAGTGTGGGGAACTCTCAGATATGACAGCAGATATGACACCCCCCCCCACTCCTCTCCTTTCCTCCATCAGTTCAGGCCAGGTCAGGTTTAATTACTCTTCTAGGTAAATGTAGTCTCAGGTAATAGTGAGAACTAATAAAATGATCATTTAAATAGGAGAGCCTGGGGGTGCTGGGAGACATGCTAGCAGGGATGACTGTGTGGTGAACACATAAACTAGGAGTGATGAACTGAGGAATAAAAAGAAGGAAGGTGGGATGTTTAACAATGAATTGATTCAAAGAGGCATATCGACTGTAAAAGAAATCTTATATGAATATATTTTATTGTAAAAACAGTTCAACATATAGTCAGCTAGAAAGGAAGAGAAAGTTAGGGGGACGTGGTGTTTCTGAGTTATTTTGATTATAGTGAAGCCAGAACATAAACTTGGCATCCCAGCCAAAACCAGCTTTGTACAACCTTATCTTATGACATCATGACATTTTAAAGTCTATTTTAAAGTGTCCTAATTTAAGGACCTCTCATTTCATGCTGAAGGTGATTTGATACCTTTCTCATGTACATTCAAACAAATTCTAGGAAGAATATCATCAATCTTCTTTTTCTTCTGCTGTGATGCAGTGTCCCTTTATGTTGCGAAGGAATCCAATACATTTTCTACCAAATATTATCTGCCAGCTTACAGTGTACCAAAGTGTTGGGACGGCCAATGTTTGTGACAAAGATCTCTACCAATGTGTCAGAATTTATGTGAAACTGGTACATTGATTACAGACATGGAAACACTAAAAACATCTTTCTTAAAACATGAACACGGATCTATAATTTTATCATCTCTACATGCTTAGTTGGTCTCACTGATGCTCCGACACCGTAGTGTGATTTCCCTCATCAACTCTGAATCTCACAGTTGGCTCTCGTTAAACCAGAATAGATTCCATCACCAGTGAAATCTCTTCCACTGTGGTTTTATGTTCATTGCTGCTCCCACTCAGTATCTGCTGAGTCCAGCCAAGGTGGTGGAGATGCACTAAATAATTGCAAGTCTACAAAACACTGATATATGTATGACCTTGATGACCTTTTTGAACAACACAGATTCAAATTTCATGCATACTGAACGACCTTTAATATGTCAGTATTAGTTATGGCACAGCTTTGTTAAATCCTTTTTGGTCCACTGGTCCACTTTGACAACCTGGAAGATTATACTTCAAATGTAACCTTCCTATCATTATTCAACACCCACTGCTCGTGACCATACACAGTTTATTTTCAGAGTTTCACTTGCATGCACACATGTACACACCATGTAATCCCGTCAACAGCTTAGCAGCACTGATCCTTTTCCGAATCTCAGCGCTAAAACAGAGTGTAAATATCAGCCCCCCAAAAACAAACCTCATGAGAGCACTCTGCTCTACCGTCTTTTCCTCTCTTACTCTGTGTCACGCACACAAAAGCGACGTGTCTGTGGCAGCTGTGATAACTTCAGGATGATTAGCTTCCTGTAGGACTACACCATGACTCTAAACAGCTCTTTGCAGTGAAAGATTTATTTGCAGTGGCATTTGGCCTTTTTTTTGTCCGCTTTTCACTATTATGAAAGCAAGTTTGACTTACAATAATAAATGTTAGAGGGGAACTCGGGGGCTGAAGACTACAAGTTTGAAAATGAATAAAATCTGTGGGTGTGGAGCAAGTGGTAGCTACCATGGCTGTGGAAGTGCAATGCCACCGACGGCTGCTGGATCCCTGGCTCCAACTGACTCCCATTCAAGCATCAACGTCTCTCTAGAAATACTAAGTCAGTAATTTTTTTCAATGACCATTAAGGTCTAAATTGCTAAACTTGTGCCCTCTAATAAGTGTGCTGGTGGTCATTTTGGATATTATTACTCCGTTAATAAGATTTGAAGATTTACAGTAGGCTTTGATATCGGCTGTGTAGCCGACCACAAGCAGCAACTCTGGGCTTCAAACCAGCTCCACTGTAAACTAATAGGTGACGTCACACCTCACTAAGTCCATCAGTCTATGTTGTGGAGTTAGAGAGGTGAAGTTACCAGACCTCCTTAACCAGCTCCTTATCTCTGCTTGAGGCTAGTGGCTTGAGGTTACATTAGCAGTTACTACACCTGAATCTGTACAGTCGAGTGAATCAAGTTGAGTTGCATTGTGGGTAATGTAGACACCAGGTTTTGACAAGCAAGAGGAATGCGTGGAATAAAAAAGACAATAATTCTGGTTCTGCTGCATTGATTTTGATCCTTTTTTTATTGTTCATTGTGAGTCCAACAGTGTTATAGGAGTGCGATGCTAAATTGTACTCTGAACTACTGAAAGTTGACATATTGAGCACCTATTGTTTAGTTTCTTATAATGTTCCTTGTGAGCAAAGCGGTCCAATTTGTGTCTCTTCTCCTTTCTTTTTCAGAAGTGCATCACAATCTTTTAATCAGCTTGATGCAGCTGAGACGTGAGAATGAGTTGCGCTGAGTGTAGTACTTAAAAAGTTCAGCTGTACTTTGGTGAGCCAGGGATAAAAAAGGAAAAGATTAAACAGTGCTTTTGTTGAGCGCCCTGACAGACCATGGTCATCTGGACACAATAGGACCTCTCACGGGTATCCACAAATCTGCCAGACAGTGCAGCCCGTCCCTCACAGCCTCATTAGCAGTATAGAAATAGATAACCGCTGTTATCTGGAGTGGAGTTGTCCTTGTGCATTCGGACAGGCCTCTCTCAGCTAATCAATAACCCCCATTGTCTCTCTGATCACTGGAACAATCCTCTATGCCGCACATTATAGTTGAGGTGGCTGGTTTATTCCAAACTAAATAGATTATTGGCCTTGTCTCTATTTTTCCTGCCTGTGTTGGGGGGAATTGTGTGTGTGTGTGCGTGCTTGTTTGTTAGGCCGATGTTTGTGTTTATTTCTACAAGGATGCAGACGCTGTTTGTTTTGTTGAGAAGGCGCAGTCAGGACACACTGCATTCACCAGTTCAGTCTGTCAAACTGTCAAACGGGGGGGGGGGGAAGGAGACTGCTGAAAGAGTCATCTTTGTCTCTCTCATTTGTCTTTCAGCAAATGTGAAACTGAGATGACAGTCTAATTCAGACAGACGCAGGAAAAAAGAAAGAGAAAGCGAGTTAGAGACCGCGAGACAGAAAGAGAGGAAAGGGAGAGAGACTGAAAGGCCGGATTATGCTAGCTGCTGTCCTTTTGGATTCTGCTGCGACACCCGAATTTGTCTGCACTGCTGACGGAGGTTTGGCTGGAAGGACTCTCCAGCCATGAAGGGCACAGAGAATGCGTGTTTGTGTGTGTGTGAGCGACGTATCCCTTGCTTACAGTCATCACACTGAAACACAAGCCGTGAGGGGCTTTTGGATACATTTGCAGCGGCCACACAGCTCTTTTATCTTCCTATTGTGCTGTGTTTGCATGTGTGTGATTCTGCGAGCGCATTTCTCTGTGTGAGTGTGATTTGGTGTGTGCGCCGGGTGCCCCTGCGTCTGTTCATATGTAATGTTTGAGTGCACTGGAGTGTGTTGATGATTATCTGTTGATGGCCACAACAGTGTGGTTTGATGAAGGAGCAGATGTTCTGTGTGTGTGTGTGTGTGAGCAAGCATAATAATATGGTCTTGGAGGGAACAAGCTGGTGATAATATGATACACTGTACACTCTTACATTCAGTAACTGTCTTATTACTTTTAAAATAATTTTGCTGTGTAAAATACAACTATTTGCTTAAGAATTTCCTCTATTATTGTTTTCATTATTTGTCAAAGAATTGTCGTGTTTGTTTGTTTGTTTTTACTTGTGCCAATCATCTAGGTTGCCCTTTTCATTTCCTTTGTTTATGGTGTTTCTGCACAGTCAGTATAGTTTGAGATATCTTGTTTTGCCATTTTTCTGCCATTCACTCTCTGAGAGTGTGGAAAACAACTTCCATCACAGTAAACGTCAATCCAGAATTTGATTTTTGTCACAGTTTCTGTTTTATCATTGTGTAGTGCCAGAGTTAACTGTGTTTCCTGTCCATCATCTGACACCCACAGGAGGAAACAGAAGCTTGTCATCCCTACAGAGTTTATTGTCACATCCATGTCTTCACATTTGGAGCATTTTATGAGTGGGGAAGCTGATTTTGATTATAGGTTTGCATAAAAAATCGAAATAAAAAAACAAAATCCCTGGAGAAATGTAAACTATCTGTAAACAGACGTAAAAAAGCAGTAGGTGGGCATTGATGTGTTTTAGTTCATTTTGTAGTGTTTTGAAACCACAGTGAGAGTAGTAAAAAGTGCATAAAACCAGGGATTCGCAATTCAGTTGTCATTTTTTGTGACATGTTAGACTCACTAGATTCACACACATGCATTTTCAATACTAAAATAAAAACAAACAAACCTTGGCGAACACTAGGCAGACACTCTCTAGCTCTCTCTCTTTCTTTTCAAAACTTAAAAAAAAAAGCATCTGCAAATATTTTATGCATTACAAATGTGTAAATATGTTTTTTGGTTTTTTGAGCCTCACAATGTTGGTTCATTTTTTCTCAATCGTACTTCTATCTAGCAATGCAGATAATTTTGGTTTTATTTGCCAAGGTTTTGAGAGGAGGTTTTTGTGTGTGTGTGTGTGTTACAGGATTGAGCACCTGAGCCTGAACATGGCCATGCAGCTGCTGGTTGGAGTCCCTCTAGAAATGGTCCACGGAGCCCTGAGGATCGGACTAGTCTACGTGTGTGGTGTGCTGGCAGGTGGGCACAAACACACTCATACATGAGCACATACTGTTCACAGTGTCAACATACGTTTCCCTTTCTCTTATCTACACACTCTCACACACACACACACACACACACACCACACACCATCCCAGAGACAAAAACACACTCTAAAGGTTTTTTTTTTCTTTTCACCGTTGTTCCATCTGCTTGTTGTGGTTTTTTTTTTATGCATTTAACAGCCTATCAGGTTCCAGCCCAGTGTGTTGGTGGATACTGGTCAATGAGAAAATTGAACATGTGTGTGTGTGTGTGTGTGCGGTGTGTTCAGGACAGATGGCACAGCACAGGCCTTGTGTTCTGTCCTCCTACCAGACGTGGCGGGATACAGGGGGTTGTCAGTGCCCCATCAAAGCTCCCATCATCCCCCTACGGTCATGTACAATAGGGCAGAACACACACACCGCACACACACACAATAATAATGAAATAGAAAGGAGGGGAGTGTGTGAGGTAGGGATGAGGGGAGAGAAGAGGACGGAGGAGGGGAGATGAATTTGTAAGTGTTAATAAGCTTTAGAGGGTTTGGAGAGGGGAGAGGGGAACCGGGATGTGAGAAAGATAGTGACGGGAGAGGAGAGGAGAGGAGAGGAGGTGGTGAGATTTAGGAGAAACCGAGCGAGAGCAACTACAAATGAGAAAGAGAAAGCAGACACACAGCTTTGAACAAAATGTCACCGCTCCCTTCTGCTTCCCTATCAACCCCTCAGACACTGGTGCAATTTCAGTGTTTAGCCCTGTTCTGCTGAGACAGTAAGTCTGCATTTGTGTGTGTGTGTGTGTGTGTCATCACTGCTTTTCTTTCCTGAATAAGTACACACTAATAAAGTCATCCACCCTGCTGTTTCCTCCCCTAAACCAAACATTAGTATTTTTAAAAACTTTATTGGTGGCCGTGGGTGACACTTATAGCTACTAAATAACTGGGGTGGAAATATTGGGTTACTCTTTTGATTTTTAGGGATGGAAGCGTGATGTCCTAATGGCAGCAAATGTGTGTTACTGATAGATGGAAAAAGCAGAGAGAATTATGGAAGATGTGGGGTTTGGTTTAACATTCATGAAAATAATGTCTCTTTTTCTCTCTCTGTCTTCTGAGTTTCCATCTGTGTGTGTGCGGGTGTGTGTGGGTGTGTTTGTGTGTGTGCCCTGCGTGTGCAGGGGTCAGTGACAAACACCCTGGGGATGCCAGCTGTAGCGGCCTGTAGCATTAACCTCACAGTGAAATGAGGAGGAAACGCCCCATAAATCACACACGTTTATGTATGCACACAGACACACATGTCTGCAGTTTTAATTAGATATCGACCACCGGCGGAAGAGGGGAGGCACGCTCTGGTTGTATTGTCTGTGATGTTTTGGTTCATTGTGTCTGACTAGATTTTTTTTTTTTTTTCAATTTGGCTGCAGAAGAGGCTAAAGTCACATTTCTCTTCTCAGAATATTCAACATTTAGCAACAAGTGGATGAATGTGATAAGCTGACTTATCATGTGGTAGATATGCTGCCAGTTTTTATAGGCAGCAGTTTTATGTGTGACTTTTTTTTATGACATTTCTGACTCTGGACAGTAAACAGTATAGAGAGGTGGAAAATAATTATTAAATTTTCAATGAAGTTTACTGTTGAAAATGTATTATCATCTTATATTACTGCATTTTTTGATGCAGCTGTAAAATATCATGGCCTGTTTAAAGTAGCAAGATCTACTTTTTTACTCTCAAATATATCTGCCTCAAAAATCACGTATCTGTGTGTGTGTTTGAGCGTGTGAGTGTGTGTGAGTGTGTGAGTGTGAGAAAATGATTTTCCCATTGATAACCATCAATTTTTACATGCTTTTGACTGAAAGCTTTTTCAGCAGTTTGGCTTAATCCTTGAGCATCTTCACAACACAAACACTGTTTTTGAATTTGATACATAATAAAACTACCAGATTGTATGAAGAAAAAAAAAAAAACAAGCAATAGTGAACAGAGAGGGGCTCAGCTGCCACACACAGGCGTCAAGGCAAAGTTCAGAGGTCAAGTAATGAGTCAGAGAGAGGTCAATGACCCTCTAGACCCAACACACACTCTGACACTTTAATGGAAACAATGGACTTGTGTGTAGACAGCAGACAAGTACACAAACACAATAAAACAAGTCCACACACACAGAGAGCATCAGACAGGTGCAGCAACAGGCCAGAACTAGCGTACAACAGCAGAGGATCAGGCAGAAAAACAGACACAGAGACAATAAAGTAAACAACAGGGTCTCAATGGGAGAGAGTGAAGTCGCACAAAGTCACACACAATCAATAGACAAAACTCTACTATTATGACTTTGTAGATTCAGTCAGCTCAGTATACAGCCAGACTGTTGATTTTTTCCATCATGAGCGCTGATGTATATTATTACCTCCCCTCATATCCCTGCTTCTTTTGTCTCCAGTTTGGAAGAGCAGCCAAGATAAATGAGATGCCACTTCCCACTGTAGAAACTACAGGCCTCCTGAGGCCTGCTGAGGGACTATGAGAGACTGTGCCCTTGTTTGTGTGTGTTTGTGTGCACTGGCAACCACAGTACTAAAATAATGTTATTAAACCGAGTTAATTACAGGGATGGAGGTCACCCTGCCTAGACACCTAAACACTGGAACTGCAGAGGTGGAGGTGTCCTGAACCAGGTGTTTGAGTGTCTGTACGTCTTTAAAAGGGTTTATTTTGGGGATGGGAATCTTTTTCAATATTACCATTCAATTTTAATATTGAGGGTCACAATTCAATCCAAAAAATGTTTTCTAAATAAATCAAATCCGAAGTAAAGAGTCTTGATTCTTGAATTCTTGTGTGCCGATAGGTAAGTGAGAGGAAAACAGTTAATATGCCTATATGCTTATTGTGAGCGTGTGTGTGGATGTGTGTTTATGTGTGTTATCACCTAGCTGCTTAGATTAACTCTACAGTGTTTGATGACCTGGTGATTCAGATGCTGTTATTGTACCGCCTTGCTGTGCTGTTATTACGGTTCACATACCTGAGAAGGCCACACATTAGGAAAAGAAGAAACTCCTATTTGCTGCTAAATGTCAGCGTCAGTTTCAGAAAAGTCCTTTCATTTCACTTTCAATCATGTACTTCTTTGAAAATAGACAGGGTTGGAAGCCAATGCAGCCAGTGGGTTATTTGTAATAATTTTGAATAATTTCAGTGCAGTTTGAAGGCTTATCAAACACAAAGACACAACACAGTGGTTTATAGATTTTAAAACTTATTATTAGGACTATACTAATGCCATTGGTGGCAATTGAATGCCTGGCAAATGTTTTTAGAGGTGGTTTCACTGAACAACATGGTGTGTTCTCAGATAAATGCGCAGAATTTAACTGCATATTTAGAGCGACAGAATGAAGCCACTGTGAGAGCAATTCATGTTTGGATGGCGTACATCTGTAAATGCACTGTATGTGTCTCAGCTATTGTTTGCACATCTGCATAGTATATACTGTATCTTATATACAGTATTTGTAACTATGTACTCACGCTTGTTTGTGTGTGTTTACTTTGGCCTCATGCTTTGCTCACTCCCATTAATAGCACCATGATTGAGATGCCATGCAGGGCTTATCATCCCTTCTTAAGGTGATTTGATATCCATGAACTACAGTGAGCTTTCTGTCTGCTGTAATTATATACAGTATGACTGTAGTGTAATATACTCTGTTGTTTGTGTGTGTGTTAGTGTGTATATACGAAAGAGAGAAAGAGAGAGAGACTTAACATCTATGGATGAAACTGAGCTTAATTTAAGCTGAGCATGGCCCAAACCACATGACTGCATTAATGTACACAGATACGAGGTCGGCTACATGTGACTTAAGCTGAGTTGGTTTATTTTACAACTATGTGAGGGCTGAGCTTAGCTGGCTGCAAGTTTACCACAAATCATGCAGGCTTAAATGTCTAAATGGGGTCTAATGCTCAGTCGGCGTATTAACTTAGTTTATTTTTTATTTTTTTTACCATGGTGCAAATTTGTCCTTTTGTTATTCTGCTTATCTTATTGTATGGCAATGAGCCCCACTTTGTAAGCTGAATTATAAAACATGGAACAAAATTCTTCACCTTGAATTCAATTAAAATCCAAAAGTCCAAAGAAACAGAGCATAGAAAGAAAAGGAAAGGAACATGTTCCTACTGCAAATGGAAAAGGAGAAATTTGGGAGCCACCTCTCCTAAAGTAATCCAGACTCTAACTTATATGATATATGGACACAACACAACCCATAAAATGACCCACGCCAGCAGCTCCAGCAGCACTCCGGCACCAACACTAACTTTACTCCACTTTACCATCCATAGTCGCAAAACTGAAAGAAATGGAAATGACTAAACTGTGTTATGATGAGCTGCAGCAAAGTGAGATTAAAACAAACAACAACAGTGTTACTAAATTCTATATATTTGGTATATGAGTAAATTCTAATGTACATAATATATATGTATACATGCATCTGTATATTATGCAAATAAAGCATATTATACATTTATATTTGTGAGAGAGAAAGAGGTTTGGTGAACATAGAGGAAAAAGTAGAAGACTATTCATCAACATGTGCTCTCATGCAGTATGGGTAGTAGTCTCTCATATACTAAGCATCAATTATGTACACAGGTCAATGCCACAGCAAAAAGGGGAAGGCAAAAAGATACAGTGAGAAATGGAGAATGTCTGTGGAGAAGAGAAAGTGAGGGAAAGAAAGAGAGAGAGGGGTTTGTGTTTGGGTAATTTAATTGGCCAACTATGCATTTCTATATCTCGCTTTTTCTTTTTATTCTGTCTCTCACACATAGACTGCAGTAAGAACAAATCTCCTCTGGAGAGTCTCTGTCTCCTTCTGAATGTCCCATATTTAAAATTTTCAATGCTTGATTGGATCTTTTGTGCCTGCGATGAATTGGTACCAAGGTGCTAAAGAGAGTAATTTCCTGTTTGCTATTGCCCAATTTGTATGAATGAATTAGTTTTACAAAAAATCCCAGTGTGTGTTGGTACAGTATGAGCCAGCCTCTATTCATGAGGGCCTATTTATAATACACCCACATTAAATAGCGAGTAGCAAAGCTGCCTTTATGCCATACAAAATAGATGTTTTCAGCCCACAAATGGTCACAGCTAGTACAGAAACAGTTTCAATTAGTCAGTTAGTCACAGTGTCTGCCAGTGTGACCCTCTGAGGGGAAAAATATTCGAATTTTCTCCTGAAAAGTGAAAGCTCAGATTCAAGATTGTAGACATAATTGAAACAAACAAATGCGATACTGTATTACTTTCATTGTATGTCATTATAGAGAATTTTCAATTGGCAGACAATATACTGTATCTATCCATTCATCCCCAAATTGACCAATCTCACCACAAGGTCCATTTAGTAGCTGTTTTTCAATCATATCACATGAGTTTGCCCAGTTGTGGAATTGTAGTTTAAATTTCTATTTCTGAGCACTTTAAAGGATAGATTCATAATGTTTCAAGTTTGTCTTTAAGCAGTCGAAACAGGTTTTCATTGCTGTAGCCAAGAGATCCTTTTCTATTGTGCTTCCAGTATAAATGATGGGGGACAAAATCCACAGTTCTCCTCCTGTGCAAAAATGTATTTAAAAGTTTATCTGAGACTAATATGAAGCTTCAGCCGTCCAAAGTAGTCAAAGCAAGTGGATATCTTGGATATTTACAACCTATTTAGTACAAATTTCCCTCTTTTTGTTACGATCCTTCCACTGCAGCTCAACAGGGAAACACAAAGAGAGAATTTTGTACTAAAATTACATTAACTTGGAAGATAACCACATGATTTGACACATTTGGGTGGCTGAAGTCTTATATTAGCTTTAATTAAACTTTTGAATACATTTTTATGAACAGGAAGAATGATTACATTGAGCAAAACCCATTTCAATGTTCATATGGGCTCCTGACTATTGTTTTAAGACAGACTTAAAAAATTGTGAACCCGTCCTTTTAAAAGCTGAGGTTCAAAGTTCATTGAACACAGTTGAGAAACACCGAAATTGTTTTCTGAATAGTTTTTTTCAAGGTAAAGAACAAACTTTGAACCTCTAATCTAACATGACTAATTTTATTTGATCTAAACAACTTTACACTCTAATATCTTCAGTATTTTAATATTAGTGACCCCACAACCTTCTTATTGTTGCTGTTCATAATTTGCAGCTTGGTTTCCCCTTCCTGGGTACCTTTCAGGCTGTGGATAATACAAGAATATCCTACTTTGTTTATAAATGTATCCATAACAAGTTCACTGACCTATGACCTTTCTCATCACTACAGGGTCTCTGGCGGTGTCCGTCACTGACATGACGGCTCCTGTGGTTGGGTCATCTGGGGGAGTGTATGCCCTGGTCTCAGCGCACTTGGCCAACGTAGTGATGGTAAGTTTTTTTCATGTGTGTGTGTGTGTGTGTGTGTGTACATCTGTGTGTAGATGATTATCACATCACTCAGTTGTCCTGTCACTACAGAGCATCGCCACATCATCAAAGCAGCCTTCCTTTGGGGCCCAGCAGGTGCTGCTCTATCTACAGATGCCATACATTCCACAACATCAGTCCCCCCCCCCCCCCCCCAAAAGATCTGAAAAGTGTGTGAGCGAGCGCACGTGTTTGTGTGACAGCATGTGAAAAAATCCCATCCTGTCCCGCTGCACTGTGCTGTCCTTTTACATCTATGCTTGCTCTGTTTGGTTTAAAACCCAACCCGTCCCCACCCTTCCTCTGTGGGTCATCACACACACACATTTGGCGACAAGCACTCAAGGTGAACCTCTATTATATGTAACAGGGTACTCATTATTTACCCTTCCATATCCTTCTTGGGGTCTGGATGGAGGAGATTTTCTTCCTCCTCTCTACTGAAATCATATTATCTCCCTCAGCGAGAACAGATCGGGGGTCAGAGTTTCTCTGGGGTTTTTTAAAATCGACATGAATTGAGACAAAGGGCGAGATCTCATGTCATGTAATGTCAGCATGTATGTGCGTCTGACAGAGACTTGACCTTCTAAGCACGGTTTTTCCTGTCTTTATCTCCAGAATTTGAAAATGTCCTCATGAATTCTCCACCCCTCTCTTTCTCTCTCTTTCTTTAGAATTGGTCGGGAATGAAGTGTCAGTTTAAGTTATTCCGGATGGCCATGGCTCTGGTTTGCAGTAAGTCTGAATAAAGTGGCCACACTCCACTTTCACATCAGCTTAAAGGATAAAGCTGGCAATATACTATATTCTATATTTGTTATTGTCAACAAATCCCACTAAAAACTAACAATGCGTTAAGTCTGTCTTTTAGTGTTTTACAACTTCTCTACCCTGTCTGTGGCACTCTTCAAGCCCATTTATTCCTGCTGAGGATTTACTTTTTTTTTCCATTTTTTCCCCCACTTTTTTTAGTTTTTGGACAACAGTAGTGGAATAAGCTATATCAGGCTTTATCTACACAGACCAGGAACAGGGCCATGATCTGGTGGGAACCTCCTTAGTTTTTGTTTTATTTAGATCATTTAGGATAAAACTGGGTCAGCCTTCCTGTGTATTTCAACTAAAGGGCGTGCTTGCTCTTGACCCATATTGTTCAAAAGAGGTGTAGCTTTGAGCCAGGAAATTTATAAGAGTAGAGAGTTGAGGAATACAAATAGCATCAACACAGAACTGTCACTAATGGTAATTACACTAAACATTTTACCACTACAATTGTTATTGATGGAGTTTCTAGTAAAAGATCAGCTCATCAGACTGTCTTGAACAAAATTACATCACAACATCGTCCTTGTTGTCATGAGCTCAGTGACCCAGTATAGTTTTTGCTAACTTTGCACTACGTACTTGCTCACATCGTGTATTTCTCTCTCCTTTTTTCTGCTCACAGTGAGCGTAGAGTTCGGTCGGGCAGTGTGGCTGCGGTTCTACCCTCCGGCCTTTCCTCCGTGCCCCAACCCCAGCTTTGTAGCTCACCTGGGAGGGGTGGTGGTTGGCCTGACGCTCGGCGTGGTGGTCCTGCAGAACTACGAGCAGCGACTCCAGGAGCAGTCCCTGTTTTGGATCTTTTTCTGTGTGTACACCTTGTTTGTGCTCTGCGCTGTCTTCTGGAACATCTTCGCTTACAGCTTGCTCGACGTGCGACTGCCCCCGCCACCGTGATGAGCTTATTAGAGGCAGACAAGACATTGTATTTCCTTTTTTCCTCCATTGGTAGATGCCTGACTGCCTGGCTGGATGAGTCACCTCACCCTTCATATTCTGAGCCCCGTTGTGGGGTGATCAGAGTCGTCTGACAGCCACCTTATTCCTTATGCAGGGATGGATACCTGACATGCAACAGCCCCTTCTGTCGGTTTCCACATACTCGCTACCTTTTTGGGATAAACTTTACCATCCTTCCTGCTTACCATACAAGCTAACCCCATCGGCTCTTTGTCCTCATCTCTGTTGGATGTTTGTCTCAAGAGTATCAGCCAGCGGGATTTTTGTCAACAACACTGTGTTGACAGACGAGAAGCCTCAGATTAACACGACAGGAACAAGCAGCAACAGTCCTGTCCACATCGCTTAACCTTCTCTGCCTCTTCATCCTAGACCCAACGGTGCCTACTCATGGAGACGTCAGCCTGATGAAAGTATATCTGCACAGTTGCCTCATGCGTAGGGTGACAGCAGTAAAACCCTGCAGTATAAACAGTTTTCAGACAAAAAAAAAAAAAAGTTCCTGAAAATCCTGTAATCTGTCTGTGCCCTCATCATCAGAAAATGAAGAATAAGATCATATGACAATTTAGGCTTAGTCGGTGTTTTGTCATCATCATGAGCATGAGAGGTTCAGATTAAACAGACAGCAGGGTTGCTAAATCTCTGTTGCATTAACTCCAGGTTTCACTGTAGTGAGCAGGTTTGCAGTATATAGGCTACAACAACCATCAAAAATCAATATGAATTTACCAATGAAGGGAAATGAGGGTTATGTAATCAGTGTTGCCTTCAGGAATTGGCACTTCCTCATGAAAGGATTAGTTTTGTGTTCAGCACTATTTGAATCTCAAACTTGTGACTTTTTTTTGTGTGTGCTAGGAGCGCAGCAACTGTAACATTGTGTATACAGATTAAAAAAGAAGCAGAAGTGCCATTCAGACTTTTAAGCTTTCAAAAATGATGCCAAAACATTGCTACAAGCACCAGGGGAAGAGCACATCCCTTGATAAGTATTGCTCTCGTGTTTAAGCGAAATGAATCTAATTTTGTCTGTAAAGAGTCAGTCGAATGTAACAGAAAATTTCTCTCACTGACGCCCACGGGACAACCCAGAAGTGCAGTCACATTCTTGTCATTTGGTTGTCCCCTTTGGGCATTTGCAGTGATTTTTTTGCGCCAGTTGAAACAAAAGTTTATTTATTGATGGGGAGGGGGTGAATTAAGTAAAGTGGGATTAGACTAATGAGAACATTCACCAATAAGGACAGTTTGGCCATTCTGAATAAATCTAGTCTTTTTCTCATAACCAAACGTAGAAGAGCACACATGCCTGACCTCGACTACATCCAGGCTGGGGTCATTTCACTCTCGGTTCAGGATGCAGTGGGGGGAAAGAAGTCAATCAATGATGTCTCATTAGTTCCTGTCACAAGTTAAATTGTTAATTGATTGAACTGGGATAGAGAGCGACCCCAGCCCTACGCTGTAGGTCTCAAACTGTACTGTACTTTAACCTCATGTTACACTGGTAACTGCTTCGCACAAACATTATTATAATGTAATTAAATACAGATTAATATTTTAACATGCATTTGCTGTTGATTTTTTTTTTACTTGGTGATAATGGTATGTTGTGTAAATTGTTTAGTCCGTCTGCATTGTGATATGTTCGCTATATTCTGTACGTACCCTATTTAAAAATTGGTTATAGATGGTCTGGGATTGTATATAATAAGGGCTATGATGCAAGTGAGTGAGGGGTAAATCACTGATAATATTTTAACATTGTGCATATTTTGTAGATTTGATATGTACATACTGGAGTACATTAAACAGTTTTATACAGAAACAAAATGTGATTTCTTTGGATTTATTTCCTCACTTATATCCCCGTCTCAGAATTGTTGCTATTGCATTTGTTTCACATGATTTAGTTGTTTAGCAAACAGAAAATAGAGAGAAAGACATAGAAAGTGTGCTAAATGTTCTTGGCATCTTTCTTGTGAGTATGTATGGACACACATGCGTGTCTCTATATATGTGAGTGAAGGTTTAAACCCAATTGTGCTGCCCAAAAACCTCATTGTGACATTACCTCAGGCCGCACGTGCTCGCACACACACACACACACACACACACACACACACACACACACACACACACACACACACACACACACACACACCAGTTTTATTCAATATCCAGGGACAGGAATTACCCCTCATTGTTCAAAGAAAAGTGCTCAAACCAAGCAGGTCTGCATCCTTGAAACCAGATTAACTTTAAACCCAGTGTTTAGAAAGAGCTCAGGGCCCCCAGCCTGGAGAGCCAGGGTAAGAGCCTCTGTGAAAAAGCACACGTCAAAGTGATCAATGAAATGTGTGAGCATACAAGAATCAGCCATAATTCATTCAGAGAAGGGACCCCTTAAGCTGTCACTGAACGTCTTCTCTGTCTAGCCGGTACAACCGTATGGAGAGCAGCGGTTTTGAAGGCGTACAATGAAAAATTCATTAGGGTCGCCAAGGAAAGTTGTCTCAGTTGCGTTTCCCCTTCATAAATCTCACATTTCACAGGTAATCATTCACCTTGGTGAAAAAGAGAAGACAAGGCAACCTGTAGGGATAGAAAATCTGTCTGAATACATTTGTAGCGTCTCTGCATTTATATAGCCTGCTGAGAGCAGCACTTGTAATAATTTGGCTCTGATTTAATATGCAGTGCAAGTAGACAAAGCAAGGTTGACAATTTATACTCTGCTGAATGATTATTACCACTGTTTCTAGCTAAAGCATACTGCCTTGGTAGCTCATGTATTTTAAATAAATGACAATGATGGGAAAGTGTCATAATTGGTGTAGTGGTTACGTATGTTTTCATTTTATCTTGTAAGCGTGTGTGAATCAATGCATTGCATGTGTGTCTCTGTATGTGCATGTGTTGTTAGTGTAATAGTATTAATATGGCAGCAGCAGTTATTACACTGCATGGCCAAAATTATGTTTGTGACAACCAAACAAAGTCATCCCAAAGGTGCTGAATGGTGTTGATGTCAGGGCTCTGTGTCAAGAAACGGGTTTATTGCCAAGTAGGTTTACTCATATGAGGAATTTGCCTTGGTGTTGTGGTGCATAACGGTCCAAAAATAGAAGGTAAAAAATACCACTACCATGAAAGATAGGTGATAAAACTATATAAATAAAAAATTACATTACATTACATTATTAAAATGTGAAATATTATAAATATAGTAAAAAATATATTTTAAGTGAGTGGAGCTATGGAATGGTACAAGATATTGGTATAAGATATAACTGCATTAATGTAATGCACCATTGTTCAATGTGACCTGTTTCACAGGTGTGCAGACGTGTTCCACACCAAACTAAAACACTTTTTTTACTGACTTTGGTTTGTGTGTTGGGACATCGTCATGTTGAAACAGGAAAGGACTTTCCCCAAAATGTTGCCACATAGCTGAAGCACTGCCACTGTTGTCTAAAACATTACATGAATGTTGTGGCATGAAGATGTCCCTTAATAAGAGCTGAGGGGCCAAAGTCAAACCATGAAAAACAGCCCTGGAACAAAAGTGGGCAGAGGTGTCCACATACTTTGGCCATACAGTGTATGTACCAAGGATAATATAGTTAACTAAAACTAAAATAAAAACTAAAACTAGGTGTGAAAAAACATTTTAGTTAACTGAAATAAAAACAAAAACTAGACTTTAGAAAAAAACAAAAACTAACTGACACAATGTACTTACAAAACTAACTAAAATAAAAAATAAAAATACACAGAAAATGTCTTTAGTTTTAGTCTTTGTCAGTTTGGTCAAATTTGTCATCACAACAAGTATAAGGAGGCATTGGTACATGTTTATTGAGAATGAGATGTCTACATGACTGTGAGTCAGTTGCCTTTACAAAGTGTTGTGTTTGTATTGTAAAAACTATTCTGAACTTCTTAAATCTCGCCCCTGACAAATATCTCCCATATTATAATAAAAACTAATACTGAAACCAATAAAAACTAATACTGAAACCAATAAAAACTAATACTGAAACTAATGAAAACTAATACTGAAACCAATAAAAACTAATACTGAAACTAATAAAAACTAATACTAAAAACATTTTCAAACAATGAAAACTAAACCGAAACGAGCAAACCCACTCTGGAGACTAACTGAAACTAAACTGAATTGAAAACAAAAATTAAAAACGAAATAAAAATAAAAACTAATGAAAAATACAAAACTTTAATCGCTCTGTGCTCATGTATCAAATCATATTCATCTATGTCAGACTGGCTGCCAAACACACACGATGCCAGATGACAGAAGCTCATCTAATATCTATTCCTGCTACGTTGTCTCCATCATGAGGACAATGACGAAATAACAAGCAAGGTGTACATGTGAGAAGTCTCGCGTGCTCAGGTACGTCGGGGTTAAACCCACCATGTGACCTGCTCACTCCTCACTGCCCACAGTGAAACATTTAAGGGTTTAAAATAAATAAATAAAATGCAAATAAAATAACAGGCTTTTCCCCCAACAGTTTGAAATCCACACTTAACAGAGAGAAAACAGACTGAGCCTCCTATAGCAGTGGGCCAACTTCTTACTCTTTGTTGCAAACGAGGAATCATGAGGAAATATCAACTTTAAATGTACTTAATAAGATGCATCTTTAATTATATTATTTGATAATAAAACACAAACAATACAACCCCAGCAGAACAAACAGTTAATACAAAACTTTTATCTCAAACAATACAACCTGAAGCTTGACGTAGCACCCATCTAAACCATCAAAAAGTAATTATATAACACTAACTTTGACTGAGGTTTGTCGTGAGCGCGCACAATCCGGGGGCGTGTCTATGACGTGATACTGGCTACGTCTATTTTCTGGCTACGCGAGACCGTCCGCTACTACTTCCTCCACGAAGCGCCATTTTCGGCGTTGTCACGGGACCAACAGCATGCTGTTGTCAAACAGATAATAAGACTGGTATTTTGCATTGTACGACCTCTTTTTCAGTATTCCTTGAAAGATGGGACGAAAAAAGAAGAAGCAAATGAAGCCATGGTGCTGGTATCCTTTTGAATGGATGACAAAATACCAACATGGGAATGGCAGCGGTTAGAAGTTAGCTTGACAAAAGGAAGGCCTAAGCTAACGTTAGCCTCTCCGTGGGTTCTTTAGCTTGTACGATAATGTTAGCCTAACTATTTGGTCATTGGAGGCTTGAAATTAATTTTAATGATTGATTTTATCCAGTCTGTACGTCGTATCTGTAAAACATTTGACCTCGAGTATATTCCCACGGTAGTAGATTGCGCTGCGTCCACGGTAATGCTAATGGTAAGAGTAAACTCGTTAACCTGTTAGCCATACATTGGCGACTCAGCGTAGCATTTACGACTCGAGTTTAAAGGTTGTATAGTCTGCAGTCTTGCTTTTTGTTGTGTAATCTTACAGTGTGTGCAGCTAGTCATTAATCGTAAATAGGGATTAACGTTACGTCAAAGCGCGCGGATTGTTTGGGCAACGCTAACGTTGTTTTGGAGGCTTGTATGTGTTTCTCTTCTTTGTTGAACTTGGGTGTTGCACTGTGCAGTTTTCGGTGTTTTGCTGCGCATGTTTCCAGTTGTCGGACACGATCCATAACTCCTTTTTCTCAAGGTATTGCAATCGAGACTTTGATGATGAAAAGATCCTCATTCAGCATCAGAAGGCAAAGCATTTTAAGTGTCACATTTGCCACAAAAAGTTGTACACTGGCCCGGGCTTGGCTATTCATTGCATGCAGGTGGGTGTTTTTCTTGTCCATTCATTTTTCTCATGTGTGGAGGAAATGGACATTTGTTGTTGTTGCAGTATACACTGGCTCACTTTGCATGTGTTTCAGGTACACAAAGAGACTATTGACAGTGTACCAAATGCAATTCCTGGAAGAACAGACATCGAGCTGGAGATTTACGGGATGGAGGGGATTCCAGAGAAAGACATGCAGGAAAGAAGGCGAACGCTAGAACAGAAATCACAAGGTTTGTACAACTCTGCGTACTTTTCTGGCTAATTTGAGAAAAAGCACATTGTTTGAATCTTTGCAGATGCTAGCCTAGATGACTGAATTAAATGTTTTCTTAGACTTTATAATGGAGTTGTGTAATTGATTCACACATACGTGGTTAAGGGAGATTTCAGGTAATGTATAGTATGATCATGTGATAAGGGGCATACATTATACTAGCCCTTTTAATGTGAAGCTTGAGTTCATTAACATTTAGTTTGTGCATCACATTTACCTTTTTTAGTATGAGCATTACCTTTCTGTTTTCAGAGAGTCAAAAGAAAAAGTCAAACAATCAGGACGACTCTGATGAGGACGATGATGACGATGAAGCCGGACCGTCGGTTCAGCAGGTTGCTGGTATCCAGCCCCAGCCAGGCTACGCGGCTCCAATGGCTCAGCCTGGGATACCTCCTGTGGCTGGTGCACCTGGGATGCCTCCTGGCGGATATCAAGGCAAGGACCATCTCTAGGGCTTAAGATTTAAATATGACTCGCAGCCGCATGATTCTGTCCCTCATCTGATAATTAGGTGGTCGAGTTTTTGGGCACAATCGTTCAGTTTTTCTTTCTTGGAGCCCGAATTTATATTTATAATGATGACTAACTTAAACCCCCACGATTGTGTGTTTTGTATGTGTTGTCATCATCTCTGGATTTAATAATCCGTTTATGGATTGACAGTTTCAGCCCTCATTTGTATGTTTTTCACAGATATATCTTTTTACTTAAACAAGGACTGTTTAAAGCTGTGCTATTGCTGTGAAGCATCCACAGCGCCTGCAAGTTCAGACCTGCAATCTAATAAAAATGCAAAACTGAGTGCATAAAACTGGAAAAATTGGAGAGGGTGTGGGATAATTGCATTTGCATTCTTTTGTTATGTGTTCAGTTGCCTGGGTGTGTAGCTGCCTGTGTGGAGTGATGCAGTGTTGAGTTGTTAGTAAACAGAGCATGTCCTCTGATTCTTTGTTACAGGAATGCCTCCTATGATGCCAGGTGTTCCTCCCATGATGCACGGCATGCCTCCTGGTATGCATGGAATGCCACCAGGGTAAGAGCTCACTCTTTAACTATGCTATGCTCTGTTTGAGATTACAGTTTTATTATAGAGTAGTTTGTATTGATCATATGTGCATACTACAACTTCTTCTGAATGGCTTTTGCAGCATGATGCCAATGGGAGGGATGATGCCTCCAATGATGCCAGGGATGCCCGGTATACCCCCAGGTGAGTTATGTATTTTTGATGAGAGATTTTAAACCCCCCTCCACATATAAAGTAATTGTTGGTGGTTTAAGCTGTCATTTATTTTCCAACAATATTGTCTGTGAAGTGTTTTTGTCGACTGAAAGCTTAAACATTTGAAAATGGATGCCCGTGTATTTAAGATAACTCGATTCATTTAATACTTTTTACCATGGTTGTGCCTCACAAACTATAACTTGCATTACTGTTGGGCACAGCAGTTGTAGCTGAACATGGCGGTAGATTTTTTTTTTTTTTTAAATTTTGGGAGCCAAAGTAGGTTAAATTTTCTTCGTTTAAATAACAGATTTCAGACCAAGCAATTAGGGCGGTCATAGCTCTCTGAAATTCTTGCTTGTTTTGTAAACTTGCAGCTCTTGTTGACCAAAAAGTTCCAAGAACTATGGACTAAAAGTCCCTTTTGTGTGCTGGTTTGCAGTTCCACCGCATCTGAAGACCAATGAAGTTTAGGCAAATTAGACCTATGATGGATTAAAAAACAAAATGGGTTTAAAACAGTTTTTTTTTGTTTTTTTATCACAAGGAATCTGACTTCTGCTTTTTGATTTATTTACTGGTACATGACTGAATTAGATTTTATTCTGAGCTCAACCACAGCTCGCTCTCTTGTACGCTTGTGTACTCAGCTTTTTTTTTAAAATTTTTTAAACATTTTTAACACTAACAAACTATGATAAATGTCCACCCTCATCTTCATGTCAATAACAGAGTACTTCCTTGTTTTATGAATGAAGCAGTATAGAAGTCATAGCTGCCACAGTGTCTGTGTTTGACCAATCAGTGATGGTCAGCCTTCACACCTGGAACTGTTGTCCAGGTAGTAAATTCAGTCCCTGGTTCCTTTGTTCAAAATGCAAGCTTAGTGTCTGAGTTCTTCAAAAGGTTATTGATCCCGTGGAAAAGTTCATGTGGTGGAAACCAGATAACTCATTTAGTAAGCTGACTGTCTGATTGATTACTCAGGAATGCCACCTCACATGGCACCAAGGCCCGGGATGCCCCACATGGCTCCAGCCCCCGCAGCAGGAGTGATACCCAGTCGACCGGCAGTACCAGCAGCCCAGCCCACAATCACCAAACCTCTCTTCCCCAGCGCAGCACAGGTGGGTACCATGCAACCCCCCGCAACACACACACACACACATAGATATATATTCAGGTATATTGTGTAAATATCTTATTTCACAACATTTCTGATGACCTGTTTCCTCTTCTTTATCAGTGGTTCCTCTATTTCTCTTTTCCTACCCCCACTTCTTTTTTTAAAAATCGGTGTCACTATCACATAGTAAATTTTGTTCTCATAATTAAATTTGGATAGATTATGTGGACATGTGACATGCCAATGCTGTGATCTCCTTTCCATCATGCTGCAGATGGGCTCTGGTGTTCACAGCAGCACAGCAGCCGTTTCCTCTCCACCTGCAGACCTTCAGTCTGCCTCCTCAAAGCCTCCCTTTCCTAACACTCCACAAGTACGCTCACAGACAGGACTTTGACTTGGACTGTGACAGTTGCATGTTGCTTATTTATTAACTGCCTGTAGATTATGAAGTTGTAAACTAACAGGATTTGCCTTGTCAGCCTACTTGTGCATCAAAACGAGCATGTTGGCCACATTGATGATGATAGAGGATAATTATCCCTGACAAGAACTGGCATTCTGTTTGTCTGTCAGCTTTATTACTGTGCATGAGCTTTGTTTCATTAACACAGAATGAGGCATAAGAAGGGATTTCCATGGAGTTTCAGTTTGCATCATCTGTCCCTCCTAACATCTGAAGCATGAATTCTGCAATAGCTACTCATCATGCTTTGAAACCACTTTCTACCTTGCAGCAGTACATAACTTGCTGTCATTTCCCCCCCCCCACAATTTGAATTCTAAATGTCTGATTTGACACAGTTGATTAGTTATGCTTGTCTCAGGATTTGTTTCATCTGATAATTAATTTACTCTGCTGACACAAAGGATTGAACTTGTTTCATGCAAAATTTGCACTCCAGCTGAAAGTAAATGGTGTTAAGTGAAATGGTGTTGTCCCTTATCACAAGTCAAATTGGCATATAATTCCCAAAATTTAAGTGGATTCCTAATACTATTTTACTATCTTCAGAGTGACCAAATCATAAATAAAAGTGTTTAAAAAAAGGCATTTAAACATTCTTAAATTGAATGTTGGTGTTTATACTTCTGAAGGTAATGTCTTACATAAGGATTGTCTTAAATGTATAATCCTTTGACTCTTGTAAAGATATGAAAGCACCAGTTTGGGGTTATTTCGGTTCATCAGTCAGTTACCTGTATCGTCTCTTTGTACAGGCCCAGCAGAGCGCTTCAGGAGCTGCAGCCTCAAACTCCCACAGCACAGCCGCCTCCTCCGACCCACCAAAAGCAACATTCCCTGCGTACACCCAGCCCTCTGTCTCTTCTTCTTCTTCCACTTCTTCTTCTAACCCTTCTAGCAGCACTGTGGCCAAACCCCCAGCCACAGTGACCAGTAAGCCTGCCACCCTCACCACCACGAGTGCAACTAGTAAGTTGATCCACCCTGATGAGGATATCTCACTGGTAAGTTGCTTGAGCTTTCTATTTTGCCCTTTTCACAGTAAGTAATGACTGATACATATAAAAGTACAATTAGTAATAGAAAATAATAGGTTATTGCAGTGTTTTGACCACCAGATCTGTTCAGAATATTAATATGATAAGCATGACATTAGATATTCATGGCAGCATATCTGCCAAATGTCAAAAAGAGCATTTAGTTTGTATATTCTTACTCTTGCTTGGTAGTTTCTCCTTTTGTGGTCATGTTGAAGGATGAATCTGAACTTGAATATCCTCAGTCTGAAATCAGGGCACGCCAACATTGGTACCCAGTTTCTCAGCATTTTTGTGAGCATTTATCTCTGTACTGTAAGGGGCATATCAGTGTTTCTTTAGTCTGAATGTTTGCTTTGTGTGTTGTCCCTGCCAACAGGAGGAAATGAGGTCACAGTTACCCCGTTACCAGCGTCTTATACCCAGGCCGGGCCAGGCCCATGCGGCTGCTCCCCCAGTGGCAGCTGTTGGCGGCATGATGCCCCCACAGCAAGGCCTGCCACCTCAGCAGCCTGGCATGAGGCATCCCATGCATGGTAAGGAAAAGCTTGTTAGGATATCAGTCTGTGTAAAATAGTAAATAGTCAGACTTGCAGATTTTGAAGTCATGACTTATTTATATAAACTGCAGTTAAAGTGACATAAATAATTGAATCTGTTGGAGTAGCAGCACTGATGCATTTTGTCCACCCTGTGCTCTCTGTAGGTCAGTATGGTGCTCCTCCTCAGGGCATGCCAAGCTACATGCCTGGAGGGATGCCTCCATATGGGCAGGGTCCTCCTATGGTGCCCCCTTACCAGGGAGGCCCTCCCATGGGCATGAGGCCGCCTGTCATGTCTCCGGCTGGACGCTACTGAAGCAGCAAAGCAGCCACCACATTAGGTTTGAGGTTAACACCTTTCTCTCATCCTTGTGCTTTTTCAAACCTAGCTGCCAGCAAAGAGCAGTAAGACCAGTGGTGGTGAAGACAAATAATTCATTAGAACACATGGACATTAAATGTAACATCTTTATTGGAAAACAGCACAACACCACACGAGTTCCTGACAGCTATCTTGTTATTTGATTACATGTGAGGATATATTTTTTTTTTCCCCATAGGTTTCACTCAGGTTTATAGAAGTGAAGTGTGTTAAAATGATTCATATTTCTTTTGAAGCTGCTGGAGTTACATGAACGTACCAACCCCTTACCAAGGCAAGTTTATCTTGTAAACATTTGATTCATTTTATTTTGTTTATTTCTTTGGTAGATTGATTGAGGCCCTCACAGCACGCGTAGGTGCTGTTGGACTTGCGTCCCCAACCTTGGTTGGTGAGGGTCTCAGTGATGATGATTCCAACTGAGTAGTGTTACAAATCCATGACTCATCTGTGTCTTTAGCTTTATTCTTATTTCAGGTTTGTTTTAATATTTCCTGGTCAAAGGGGTAACTGTATGCATCCTTTGTAATGTTTTATGAATCTGTTGTAATAAAATCCATCTTGAAATCCAATGCTGGTTTTTCCTGACGTACGTGGAGGTGAGTCATGAAGGTTTGTACTGGTGTTGTATTTCTAGACATCTTCAGGCTCTTTTTAACTACAAGATTTTATCAGGTATTTTAACACCAAGTTTGCCATCATTCGACCACTTTACATTGTAGAACTCTTAATGAAAGACTTGATATTAAAGTACAAAATGCTTTATATTAGTTCTGTTACAGAATAAAGATTTAGTGTGTTTAAATCTTTTTTTAACAACCTGTTTAAAACTGAGATGGCCAACTTCTGGTTTCAAATACTGCATGACATGACTCATGAAAGAACTGCAGATTAAAATTCAGATACTTACACTTAAAATGAAAGAGACCGCATTGAATCCTGACTCATTAACTTTTTTTTTTTCTGTACATACTCAAACATGCATGAATGGTATAATGTTAATACTGCTCATATGTCAATGTCATGCCCCCATAATGCATTACATGGGGGTAAGCAAAATAACACCCAACAATACAGAAGTTCTGCAGGAAATAAACTTTGTGCACTGTTCTGCCCTTTTTTTGTGTAATGGGTGTTGATTCAACTCAGTATTTGTTAAAGCCTCCTTGTTGCGTTGGGTGTCTTTTTTAAAAAAAATTTATTTTAAAATTTTTTTTTTAGACTTTCTAACAACTCTAAACAGCACTTAAAACCACAGCATTAAAAATATAACTCTGTAAATACCCCTAATCATCTCGAGAGACTGAGCTTTGCCAGATTGGTATTTACTGCAGCGCTAATTTGTATTGCTGGGTGGTTTTGAGTTTTTCCATCCTTTCTATTCTTTCTATTCATCCTCATCTGCAAGCATCCTGTTTTGGAGATAGCTATACAAAAATGTAGACAGCAGTAAACAAAGGATGAATTTGTTGTCAGGCCTGTAGTGCACACTTGGATAAAAATGGTGGCGGGTAAGCTCCAGCAGTATTTTAGTGTGGCACAAGTTTTTTTTCCCCCCCTCTGCTTATATCACTTACTGCTTTGTATTTGTTTTTGTTGTCTGTAGCCCATCCATCAGCTTTTCAGCCTTAAAACCCACTCAGCTGGCATGACAGGTCAGTTAAACTCAGTAAGTACCTGATGTTTATTATAGTGTGGGTCTGTCCTGTACAACTGGATGATAGGCCTTGTATTACATGATATATTGTGTTTAAAGTGTTTTTTTAAAAATTCAGAAGACGATTGAAGGCTCTTACATAAGTGTCGTGTGAAAAGGTATGAAAAGAGTTGGGCATTGAAATGTAAATGTTGAGTTTTGATGGTTTTGTCCTGTCTGGTATGAAATGGACCAACATGGTAAGTAGTGAGCGACGGGCTTGTTTGTCAAAAGATCAGGTCACCCAAAGGAGAAGCATCCTACTTATCTCTAGAGGTATCTATCCATGCAGATCATTTTGGTAAGGTTATGGTTTTTGAAATAAAATTGAGTCGAATGGACTTTAATTTCTGGTGCTCACAGAAAAAAAAAAATTACATTTTAAGAAATTGAACTGCAACATTGTTTTCCAGCAACTGTGTTCCTGTTAGTGGACTAATCATAGATCACAGTCAAGTTTTCATTGGGACAGTTTAAGTGGTTCCAGTAAAAGTCTGGAAAATAATGTTGCAGTAGAAGATTTTTTTTAAGGTGTGCTTTTTTTTTTTTCAATGCATGGAGCACCACAAAAACCTATTCACCTCCATTGTATTGCAGTACGTGCAGAAACATCAAACTTAGAACAAACACAACCAAAACCACAACTGCCAGCAATAGTTTTGTTTTCTTAAAGTAAAACCTCAGTTAGCAACAACATGTACTTGTGTTTCAAAAGTCAAAGCTCTTAACCTCAGGAAGTACCTTTCTTTTGGATGACCTTTAAATGTTTAAAGAAGTAGAAACTTTGATAGAGGCTATGAGCTGTCTAAATTCACTGGAAGTCTCTGTTGCTTACACTTTTCAAGGAAACTTTTTTGTTTCTGGACCAGATGTTCTTTATATTTGTTAAACATCTGTAAATGAATACAAGCTGTCCTATAAAGATACAACTGGAATTAAAATGTGACTCTTCACAATGTCAAAATGTTTTTTGTTGTTTTTTTTTTTTTTTAATTTGAAATAAAGTAGCCTAATTGCATAATTTTACTGCCATGTGTTTTTCTTCAAATTTGAGGTGAAATCACCTCCTGAATCTCAAAACGCATTTAGGTATTTGTGTGGACATTCAGGAGTCAGTGCGCCACCAAGTGGCGTATGGTGGATAATGTGGACCCCTTTATTAAATATGTTACAAATCCAGAAAAAAATATCTGGTGTTAGATATCACAATCTGATGAATTGTTTACCATATATACTTAATTATGAGAGGATGCCAATAAGGAGTATGAAGTGTGATTAAAGCAACGATAGATTATTCTGATCACTGTCCTCAATTAAACAATCACTCATGTTATAACTGATAATACCTTTAAAAATGGGCATTTTGAAATTAAAATTACTTAAGAACCATAAAATAGTTAAATGAAAATATCTAGTTACAAAAGTTTATTAAATTACAATTTTATATTTTTCTGTATTTAGGAATAGACTTATATCATAATGTTCATTTAATATTTAAATGTATATTTAATGGTCATCTTGGATTACATCAAGTGAGCTTTATAAAATAGTAAATGGAAAACGTACTTGTGTGTTTCTTTGTGCCTCTTGTGGTCTGTTTCTAGGAACTAGTCATGCATGTTTTAAACCTGAATTTGTGGTTAGAAGTATGAGTAAGGGCGGACGTGCTGTACCAATGCATCAGTAGTTTCAGACTTTAATTAATAATACTGTGCATCAAAGCATGGAGGTCATATTATGCCCCTTTCCCAGTTTAATATTTTCATTTTTGTGGTCTATTTCCAAACATTTGCATGTTTTTATAGTCAAAAAGCACCAAATTACAGCTGTGCAAGCCATAGATGCAGCCCCTCTGTGACTCAGCCTGAAACAGGCTGTTTTGTGTCTGCTCACTGCCCCTCTCTTTTGATTGGCTCACTGATTTGTGAGTGACGCATGCCCAGGCCAACCACAGGTAACGGATTGTAGCCTAGCCTGTAGCTAGGTAAAACCAGGGTTCTGTGTAATGTTGTCCAACCTTTGGAAGGCTGTGCAATGACAAATTTGCTTCCTGACATCCAACAACTGCGCAGTGTTTTCATCTGCAACTGTCTCTCCTCTGCTCCGCTCTGTGTGTGTGTGTGTGTGCGTGCGTGTGTGAAAGACAGAGCAGAGGAAAGGAGAGAAACAAGCATGGACATAAATACAGCAAAATGCAATAGAGACTCTCACACTGTCAATAAAAATTAAGTAAAAAAAACAAACATTTTGTTTATTTCAGGAGGGGCAGGCCGCCCCTACAAGGCAAACACTGACCATATAGTTGTGACATCACAACCTAACGGCCTGTTTAAAGGCACAGTTTCTGAATTCTGGCTATGTGCATTTCTCTGTGGACTGAGCATTTTGATATTTTCACAGTATTTATATACTGGGTTCCCACAGGTCCTTGAAATCCTTGAAAGTTTGTGAATTTGAGAAAAAAGAAATTGAGGCCTTGAAAGTTTTTGACAGTAGACATGAATAGATATGGGTCATTGAAAGTGCTTGAATTTATATTTTGTGCAAGAATAGGATATTGTTTTGCTGTGCTGTGTTGGAGAAGGCAAGAGACCACATAGTCTGTGAGCTGGGAAGCCTGCTAGTTCTCATAAATAATTCTGTGTTGTAACAGTAATTAACCTTCACCTCTCAAACTACGTCATGTTGGCTCCTTGAATTTGAGGTAATTGGGCCTGCAAAGTCCTTGAAAAGTCTTTAAATTTGATGTTTAGGAAGGTGTGGGAACCCTGTATATACCTTGATCTGCTTTATAATGAAAAGGAAATGTAAAAATCTCCATTTCTACAATATGTCTCCTTTTATGAAGTTTTATGAATGCATTAATCAGCAGCCACTGGTAGTACGTTTTAAGAGAAAACCCTTGAGCTGTGCCGTCTTAAACAGTTGCACTCAGTAAACAGTTACTGGAAAAAAATGTGTTATACGTTGTGGTTTCCTCCTGGCCAAGTAGTGTGTTGTTCAATAAAAGCCACAGGCTTGCACCTCTCTGAGTGTGCAATTGTATGCGAGTGTCTAAATTTAAGTCATTTATTTTCTTGACATTCTGCATTCAAATGATGCTGCAGTGAACACAGTTAAAGTGTTTTCAATAGTACAAGATACAAGTTTTTTTGTTTCTCAATTTAAAGACATTCGAACATTTTCCTTTCAAAACTGTGTTAAAGGTTGACTTTTTTTTTTTTTTACTCCTGTCTATATTGTCAGAATATCTTAATAGCCTTTAATAGTTTCACAGCTGAGACTGGGTCATTTTTAATGAGGCCTAATAATCAAATATTGAAGTTGTAAAGCTATGCAATTTATTATTTTATTTAATCAAGTCAACACATGAGACTTGAATGTTCTTGTTTCCAAATCTCATGTCCTGCTTATATCTTTGCATAAGAGCCTTCAGTCAGCAGGCCTTTTATAGTTGTGTTTCCGTTGTGTCCAGTGTTGCGAATAATCATCAGAACACAGACACATCCTGTCCAGAAACATCACGTCCTCTGGGATATGCAAAACTTTTTTTTGTCTGTTGTTGTTTTTTGTCTGTCTCAGAAGGAGCTGAGGATCCATCATGAAGTACGCTTCCTCTTTGCCTTGAAGGTGGAGCTTGAGGAGTTCCTCTTGCTTTCATTTGCAGTTAAACAATTGTTTTACATCAGTTCTTGGCACTTGTCTGGGTGCTGTCATGGTTTACATCACTGACTTCCCTCAGGATCTAAATTAGTATCTTTTTAAGAAAACAATAATGATGGATGGTTTCCGGCACCTGGTTTATCTGTGGACTCTGCTCATCACACAGAGCGGATTTGGTAAGATTTATTGTGTCGTTAAAGCTGGTGCTTTGATCACTTGCTGTCTCGTTTCAGTGTGAGTTGCAATCAGAGCTGAAGAGCAAATATGATCATTTCTGAGGGAAGTCAGCAGGAGTCAATCTCTTATACAAGGGGTGGGCAAAATAACAGAAACACCTCACAGTAGAAAGGAACATTTGCAAAATTTGTAATCTTTTGTTGTTCAATTCTGGTGATTTTTTTTTTTTTGGCCACAGTTTGTAGTGTTGGAAGTGGGAAATCATTACTGAATATGATTAAAAAAATGTTTTTTAAGCATTATGTTGACTCATGATTACAGATTATAAAAATGCTAACATGAAGTTAGATGAAATATAATTTACACAGTGGATTTATATTGTATTTGTTGCATTAAATATTAAAATACAAAATAGATAATTAGCTGAAAAATATTTCTAAAATAGAAACTTCTCTTTTGAAACTTTTGTACTCATTTTAAAGACATGTATAAAAACTTTGTTCACCAGATTCTAACCTAACCTCACCTACCAGCACAGTTGCTGACACTTTTCTCCTTTGTTTCTGTCAAGTACACAGTGACATACAGTTCATCGAGATGCATGAGGGGGATTCTGTGGCCTTTCCCTGTGCAATTGAGCAGAGAAACCCACCACCCCTCGCTATCTACCTGAAGCGCAGCTGGCTGCATCGCGGTGAAGTCCTGTTCATGTACACCGGGAGCGAGTTCACCATGAGCAACGATCATGATAAAAACCGCACCAGTGTGACTGGAGACCCGAGGAGCCACTCAGTGAATGTGACCATCTCTAAGCTGACAGTCGGGGACACAGACCGCTACTACTGTGAGTTTGTCGTGGAAAACAAGCATTCTGAAGATGAACGAATACATGGAAAGACTGAATTCTTCCTCCTCGTTAGTGCTGGTGAGTGCCTTTGTTTCACACTTTTCACGTGTCGCATCTCACTTGTTTTTCAGCCGTGGGTGGTTGACATTTTGAGTGTGTGTCTGGTGCTGTTTGCTTCCTCAGCACGAGTGCACCTACTAAACACCACTGTGCTAATGAGGCATATTTTATAAGAGATTATACATATGCAGTTGTAAATGTTGTTAATAAGTTCGAATTGGCCATTGGTGGGTCTTGCTGATCAGCAGCACTTCATCATCATCATCTGATCTTGAAATCTAAGCTGCTTGTCTTCTGACTCATATTTTGCTCGTGACTCACTCAGTCAGTTATTTCTTTGTTTAAGTATTGTCAGATGTCAGAGTAGCCTGGACATAAGTTACTTCATTTTATTACACTGTGCCGGTTCTACCCAAAGTGACTCTGGTGCCCATGGCCAGATCTGAAAATACCCCCTCACCACCACCAAAAAAAACCAAACAAAACAAGCAATCATAAAAATCATAATGACTTTTATTACAATTCAAAATGTATAAGAATATTGCTTATAAGCAGTAGGTGGGTGATAGGTGGGTGATATATACACCACCCCAAATTTTAATATAGTATAACCCAAATATGAATTTTCATAATTGTATATTAAATTTTTTACATAATATGAATTAAGACTTTAGGATACACTGAAATTCTCGTCCAAAAAAGTGCTTCCATTGTTACTGCCATTTTTTTTAAGTTTATTTATTAAAATGGTTGCATTCAGTTAGTTATATCTGGTTACATTTACATGTTCTCATTAATGCCTCATTATCAATTATCATCAATCACCAGATCAAAAAAGTCAGTTTAGAAGTCTCACAGATAACAATCTGTAGACTGTGGAGGATATTTAAATCATAAAACAGTGACTGTTTTAAATGTATTGTTTTGTTTTTGTTTTGTCAGTCAGATGGATATACTATACTTTTTCTGTTCAAAAAACAGTTATTACTGTGCTAATAACAGTCTGGCTACATAAACTGAGAGCCCCCTTTAATAATCCTGCTTCCTCTAACCCAACAAAATGGATGGCTGTCAGTGATGACCTCACTGTATAAACCTGCCCATCACATCAGCCCAAACATGCCCGAGGTCATATTCTAAGTTTTATTCCCTTTCCCTTCTGGAGATGCTCCTGGGTCAGTTGACAGAGTGCGGGTAGAGACATGTGCTGGGGGCTCTGTGGTGCTCCCCTGCCTCCCTGCAGAGGAGGGCTTGGCCGTGGAGGGGGTGACTCTGAAGCGGCAGAGGGGCCGGGCACCAGTGGAGGTGCTGTACCACTCGAAGCAGCACCACAGCAATAGGCCCCCATCCTCTTCCCAGTCCTCCGCTGAGAGATTCCGACTGACCACGGCGCCCGGCCCCGGCGGCATCACCTACAACCTCACCCTGCAGCAGCTGCAGCCAGAGGACAGCGCCCTGTACAGCTGCCAGCTGCTCCAGCGTGGCAGGCCTGAAAGCAGCACCAGTCTAGGGAGACAAGTGTTCTTTGTTTCTGTGCAAGGTGGGTCACACCTAACACACCTGCTACTTAATCAATAATGGCAATAAATCGACTTTATTATTGTTGCTGTGTGTGATTTCTTTTCAAATGATTTGTGTTTAGATGATTGAGGCTTTGTCGGACACTTACAGGCTCAGTTTCACAATAGAAAAGTTCCCTTATTTCTTTGTTTGTATGTCTGTGCACAACTTTGAGTAAACATCAATAATGGGTGAGATTGATATTTTTCTCGTACTTCATTTGAATCTTATGGATGTAATAAGTAAAATGAACAATAGTCAATCAAAGGTGCCAGACTGCAGGGTGTGATGTAGATATATCGATGCTGAATAATAATGAATATATGTTTTGGTGTATAGTTTATTTCTAGGGGACATTGTACAGTAATCGACATTGACATTTAACAACTTCAGAATGCAGGACTTAGCTCAGCAGTGAAAACTGAAAAATTGAAAAAGTGAAATGAAAAAAGTCAAAGTTATTTATAGATGCAGATTGTCTTTTATTGTGACTTAGCTTATGTAAATTCTATTGAGAGTCTCGTGTTTGAGATTTAAAAAAAAAAAAGCGTATCTCCCACTTCCACTGAGCAAACCAGACAGCTGTTGCCTCTTGATAATATCAGACCAATCAGACACACTGTTTGAAGATAACAGGCGTTTGTGTGCATATTCCTGTAAAGTTTGCGGTGTTTAGCTGTTGACTTTGACCTAATGCACAACCTTAGTTGTCATCCTTGAATCCCTCTCAAAATAATGACATATTCAAACTGCAGCCTTGAACTAGGAAGGAAGCTTGGCTCAGTGGTTTATGGTAATGCCACTGAACATGTCATACCAGAGCTCTCTTTTAACCACCTTTTAACAGTCGTCTTTGCTTTGAGTGTCATGATGGGAGGGTGCTACTTTCAGGGGGGGTTCAGTGAGGGCGACTCTGTCTTCAACATCTCTCTTTGCTTCTTCACACAGGGGGTCAGTGCAGCTGCTCCAGCTCCTCCACTCTGCTCTACGCTCTGTCCGCAGCTGTGGTCATCATCCTCCTCCTCCTCCTCGGTTTTGTTGGGATTTGTCTGGTAAGGGGAATTGTAACTTATAATGTACCGTTCTGACATAATATACAGGAAAAGGGGAGAAATACCACTGATGTATGAGACGGCTGTCACAAACAGCACCTGCTTGTTGAGAGCCTAAGTTCCTCTGCAGCCTACCACAAAACCACAGGGGTTTCATAACTTTTGTCGCTGTGTCGCTGTCAGTTGTCAGCAAGTTTTTTTTTAAAATTGAATGAGGAAGGCTGTGAAAACCCTGTTCCACTTTTTAGTTTAGTTTTAATTAGTTGATATGTGTACTTTGCCTTATAAGTGTTTTTTTTTTTCCAAGTAACAGTAAAAACATGTTCTAGTGAGGATCAGATTTGGTTAGGACTTCCTGTAAAGGCTGCTGCCTTGAGAGAAAATCCCTCACTCTGATTTTAACACAGGAAGTCAAGCGTGCGCTCTTTTCCCTTCACTGATTTTGTTTTCCCTCCTGTCTCGGTGACTGTCAGTGCAAAGCACGCCGCAGTGTCAAGTCACGCCCTCAGGTTCCCATCTACGAGGAGATGGTCGGTGTGAAGTCTCTCAGTCAAAAACTGTCCTCTCACCATCTGGAGGATGCAGAGTCTGTGTACAGAAACAGCTCTGTGAAGAAATCCGGTTCTGAGAACCACTATGAAAGCCCCAGCGGGGCCCTCTACCCCAGGAAAGTGCCTCAGAAATGAAATATCGCTGGCATGAACTCAGCTGCCTGAAACTCAACTGGACTCTGACTAGAATTTGTAGTCTGATAAGTTTAACAGCAAAGATTCTCCTCTTAAGAGTTTTTTTTTTTTTTTTAAATCTCATGATGTTTGATTGTTGCTTGTATTTTTGCATTTCCTTAAGAACCTTTGTAAATGTTTTCAGCTGCCATTGGGGTGGGCGATATGGACAAAATCTTCCATCACAGTATATTTGATTCTATTATCACAATGTTGATATATAAAACAAACATGTTGAATGCATTTCATTTCTCATTAAATATTTGCAATGCTGATTATTTGAAGAGTTTGAAATGTTTTTTTTCCATCCATGTTTGCTAGCTGGTAGTCTTCTCTACTCTGCAATTATATTCATTATGCATTAAAACAATTACTTTAAAATGATTCTAAATCACAGGTGAAGCTTACGTGGGGCCCATTTTAAAAAAAAAAAAAGAAAAAGAAAAAAAGAGGACACGACACCCAGTAACAGCCAAGAAAATTTGTAATTTATTAATATAGTCCGAAAGAAGCTCCATAATTCATGGAAACATTTTTTTCCGGTGCATGTCCTTAACAATCACATTCTATGAGGAGAAAAAAGAACAACATTAAAAGCCACAACTTTGTATTTCAGTTACAGACATTTTTCCTTAATGTTTTTTTTTTTTCAAAGTAAAGAGAAAGGCAAAGGCAAAGGACCCCCATTCCCCCACCCACCCTCCTCCCCTTTAAAAAACAGCCAGCCTTAAAAGTCATGGGCTTTTTTTTTTTTTTTTTTCAGTACTACCCACAGTGCTTTAGCAGAAGGATAAGCGCTCATTGGTTAAGGATTACACAGCATGGCGACGCAATGTAACATTTTGCTAAAATATTAGATGACGATGATAATAAGGAGGAGGAGGGGGTAGGAAGGAAGTAGAGTGGAGGAAATTTGAGCAAGAGACAAAACAAGAACAACCCTACATCAAACCCTGAACCCCAGAGTCTGAGTCGACAAGCGCGAGGCTTGGACTCTTCCCTCCCACTTGTGCATAGATCATGATCCTTTAAAAACCAGCTTTATTCCTCCACTTCAACCTGCCTCTGAAAACCTTTTTAATAACATGTCAAGAAATCTCTCAGCTATTGAATACCTGTCACAGGAACAGACATGTGAACAGACAGGAGAGATGATTTGAAACAAAAAACACAAACATCTTGCACGATGCTCCTGAACTACAGGATGGAAACTTAAAAGTCAAAACATTACAAATGCATTTTCTGTCACTGTCTTTCTGACAGTCAAACCATTGATCATTGTTTAAATGTAAAGCAATTTCTACTTAGATTTCACATGTAAAGCACTCCACTTTTTTCAAAGTTGATTCTCAGTCTTATTTGGTAAATATGTAACTTGCTACGAACATTTTCTTTTGTTGTCTTAAACAATGGCACTCTATATTCTGTTAAACTCATAACCTTCAGTGCTTGCTTGGAGTTTAATTGTTTTCAGTTGTTTGTTTTTTTTCTTTTTTTTTCTTTCCCCCCCCCACACAAACATTAAACCTAGAAATGATGGAGTTGGTATCTGGAACCCTGGCCTTCCTGAGACAAAATCCACATCTTTTTATGAGTGTGCAAGATAGTGAGCAAACTGCGTCGCTTGCAGAAAACACAAAAAATCACAAATCAAATACATACAGAGATAGTCTGTCGACACGGAAAGAGAAATTAAAAATTGAAATATGACACAACACTGATCAATCCCAGAGTTCTGAAAGTAGCATAAATCTTCATTTTGCAAGATTTTCATGTCCATATTTGATGGAAGATGAAGTTTTTTTTTTTTTTTTTTTTTTTTTTTTTACAACATTCCTGTTATAAATTCCTATTTCCTTGAACTTCAGACAAATGAAATGCTTGTAAACGACAGGTGGCTTTTGCAAAACAAGAACAGAAAAGATAGGCACCTCTGAAATGAGTCTTGTAACAAACTCACCTCCCACACTTTATCCCTTTCCATTTCTCCATGAAGTTAACATAGGGATTACTAGTCCTTCTACAGCTATCTATGGCCACAGTTCTTTCTTTTTTTTCCCCTTTTTTTGTTTTTTTTAAGTTTTTTTTTGTACTTTTGTATTTTTTGATTTTTTTTTCCTTTTTTTTGTACAATTGGAACAAAATGGTGCAATACTCAATGATAATCCTTGTATTGGATTACTCCACAATAAAAGCCACTATAAGGTAGATAAACTTTTTACAGATAGAATGAAAAAAAAAAAAAATCCATTAAGTCCTTGAGTAAACATGTACACATGAATTGTCACCATCTCCCCTCCGTACTTAGACTCGTTTATCTACGATTAGCTGAGTGAGGGGTAGAAGACACTCAGTGCAACGTTAGAAGATAATAATGTCTATCAGAATAGTTTTTGACAGAACAACAAAAAAAAAGATAAAAACAGACACAAAATATAACATACTGAGTGGAACATAACAGCAGGCCATGTGCCCTGTACACACACAGTTTCTTGCGCACACATTCATACATACATCTGACTTTCAAGCACACATCTAAGATGACTTTTGCATTTTTTTTTCCAAAGATTTTGTATTTGTAACTTAATGCAATACATTTTTGATATTCTCTAAAAGCCCCTAAGTGTACCTGTCAGATAGAGAGAACAAAAAAAAAAAAAGAATTACTGACTTCACATTTCGTTATTGGCGCTCAATGATTCAAGTATTTATGTTCAATATTTTTGTTTTCTTTTGATATGTTTGTGATTTTTTTTTTTTATCAACTGGGTAAATATGCATCAAACCAGGTGATTCAGGTTGGGCTTTTAGACAGGCTAATTAACAAACAAATACACATATGTACAGTACAAGCACTTCAAAGTACTGTCATATGTCATCGAAACCAGAACGTGCATATCCAACTCCGTATAAGAAAGACGTAGCTTTCGATCAATCAAGTATCAGTTTACATCCGACCCAAATTCTTTCCTTCGTATCACTTATTTGCGGGGAAAATACATATTGCTCATTTTCAGGTGTATTAAACCAAGACCTTTCAAACAAAAATGAAAAGTTTCAGAGGTTACGATCCAAGAAGTCTGAAGAGGTGATACCACACGCCGTTCTTTACAGTATATATATATGTAGTGTATACATATATACTGTTATCTAGAACAGAGCTGTAGAGAGGAGAGCCTCTCGATGCTGGTGCAGCATGGGAAACCCCCTTCACTGTCAGGGTTCTCCAGTTAGTACAGGATGCTGGGAGGTCCTCGGCTATTGGGTCTGTCTGAGCTTGGATCAAGGCAGTTACAGAAACAGGCAATAGTGATTTTTGCTTGTGTGCTGCAGGACTGCAAGTCCTGAAAGGTAGCCTTTTCCCGTTTTCTTGTTTATTTTTTTTTAAAACATTTTTTTTTAAACATTTTTTTTTTTTGTTTGTTTGTTTTTAAGACTTTGTACCTCTTGAAATGTGCCCCTCCCCTCCTGCTGATGCAGAGTGAGGAGAGTGAGGCTGATACAGTGGGCCCAAGCCATCTGGGTCTGTGGAAATGTACAGTTCAGTGGGCCCGCTTTGAGCAGGACACAAACATAAAAACAAGATAAATACAGCATCCACAAAAAGGCACCCCGGCCACCAGTCTACTCCTTTAGATGGTGGTAGTAGAGGCTGATGACCGGAGACGTTTCAGCTAGAAGTGCAGAGCTTTAACATATTATAGATCTTTTTTTTTTTTCCATTTAGATTTTTTAGCATTTTTAAGATTTTTATGTCAAACTTCATAAAAATGACGTTAAAATGCGATTTCATTTTTGGTTTTAAAAAAATATGTACCCGGGATTACCCATCATCAACTGTGCACTGTAGCAAACTGGAACCCCCAACTGAGTAAAGATTTTCTCCTTAGTGTGGGGCATTCCCCACAAAAGCATTTAAAAAAAAAAAATCTCAGTCATTTAAGGGTGTGTTGCTGCCGCCCATTTGTTTGATCCCTCCTGTCCCCCGCTGCACCCTCCGCAAAGGTTATCAAAGCTCCTCCAGACAGGGAACAGAAGTGCTCTCTATAAAGATACAGTATGACACAGCAAATTTATATTGGCACATAACATTGGCATCTTTTACATGCAATAATGGGCCCCCAAACAGTAACGATAGGCCACCTTTGGAGAAAAGGATTCAATACCAACCTTTTCCCTTCCAATTAGGATTAAGTTTCGAGGCATGAGGTCTGTACATATTGTTGCGCAGATGGCCTTTAAATTTTAAGACTACGCTCTCACAGTAGAAAGGACAGATACGGAGAGCTGCATCTCATACTTGGTATCATCAACTCCCCTACCCTGAGATCAAGCTGGACAAAAGTGTCTTCAGCGCAGAGAGAAAGGCCGACCTTTAATAAAGTGTTTGGACTCGAGTATGTGACAGTGTTCTGGTGGCTTAGCCTGACTTTACAGGAACGGCGGCCATTCTGAAGTGCCGACAGGAGTGCACGGGAGACAAGTGTTAGGGTTTGCCAAGCTCTGGGAGGAGTGCTCATTCCCGAGTCAGGTTTGGCGTGCTGTAAAGGGCCCTAGCCTCTAGTCTTTTGCATAGAAACAGATACAAGGGCCTGTTGGTGCCTGGTCAGGGGAGGGCTACTGGGTCTGGTTGAGGTGGAGGAGAGGAGCAGGTTATAGCATAGCAGCTAGGCAAAGGGCAAGGGGGGACAGCCTGCGGGCAGGCGGAGCAGCTTGGAGCGACAAACACCCACACCCCTGTCTGAGACACCCTATTTTTACACATCTCAAGATACTACCTGGAAGTACTACAGAATACTGTCAAACACAAAAGCATGATCAGTTAAAAACAAATAGACAATCAATAACGGTCTGTAGTATTGATCCTTGTTTTGCATTCAATACACAGGATGAACATACAGAGGCACCTCTGACCAAAGTGTTTCTGCATATGAACAGTGAAGGGCTAGTTCAGCAGCCAGTAATTTGTAGACCACTGCATGTAGACAAAAATAACAATATAACACATTGAAAAAAAAAAAAAAAAAAAATCAAGTCAAATGATCTTTTCAAAAAAATAAAAAGTACAACTGGCAAAAATTCCAGAAATATGACTATTACATCTTCCAGCTAAAGTGATCTTTGTGTCAAAGAACTGAGAGATGGGGGAGAGGGCAGGACGACAGCAGGGTCGAGTGGTGGCGGGGCCCCCCCCCTGTTGGAGATGCCGTGTGTGGCGGAGAGCCGTGATTGGCCGGTCTCGGAGGAGCCGCTTTCTTGCCAGACTGAGGGGAGGGTCAAGTGGAGCCCAGGAGGAAGTGCTGCGCTGTGGGGGGCTGCCACCTGACACCCAGAGGACCACAGCAGAGAGGCACTCAGTGGACACTCCCCCTCCCCCACCCCACTCCGACTCACCCACCGACTGACTGGATGGCTGGCTGGCTGGCCAGCGGGTGTCAGAGACAGCTGACATTGCAAGTCTAGTGCCTCCAAACAGAACAAGGCTAAACATTTGGAGTAACAGTGATATTCACTTTGATATTGTTCAAAGAAGGAAAAAAAAAAATTCTTGGACTGCAGTTTTTCCCCCCAAAGTCCAACGGTACATTTCAGTTTTGTTTCCCTTCATCCTGCTACCAGAGGAACAACGCCAGACACATTTCCGAGGAATAGATACAGTACATAAAAGAGCAGTAATTTTTTTTTTTGTTGTTTTCACTGTTTTTGCTGCTCCTTTTTTTTTGATTTATTGGATTGCAGTTGAAGCAATTTGCTCTTCATAAGTGCTATGATAAAACCCTTTGAATTTTTAAAAGTCTTAGTCTCTTCTGTTTGTACAGTACCAAGCGCAAGGAACACTCGTAGGTCTACTGCATTAGGAAAAACCCCTCTTATTTGGTATTGTGCCAGATACCCAGAACCATCCAATCCCCTTGTGGATTCAGTCTCTGTTGGGTGTGGCTGTGGCACGCAGAGAGGAAGTGCACATTGTTGTGTACCAAGTGTCACTATTTAGTACAGATTGCTGCATGCACAGTTCAACAGCTGCTTCTTCCTCTTTGCAGAGTTTTCCCAACAGTTTCAAGGAGATTGGTGGCCTGGAGGGAATCCAAGTTTTGAAAAGGGGGTAAGGTTTTTTTTTGAAGTTCCAAAAGTCTTTTGCTGCGATCAGCAACAATCAAAAACAGAAAAACAAAAGAGAATCCAGCTCCGGTGGACATCGAGTATGGACGGAAGAAAGATCTATGGTGTATATTGCACAATGTGACTGTCACATGAAGGTGAAATTGTGTTCTTTTTCTTTTTCCTCCGAAAAACTGGCTGACCATACAGACCGCTGGGCTTCATAACAAATCGGACAATAGAAAATTCAACAAAGCACCAGTTAACGACTGGGTTCCAAGTTGAAGGTGACCAGAAGGATCTGGGCTTGCAGACGTCAATGATTAGGTGCCACCGCACACACACATACTCGTGTACGAAACGGAGACACGCAGCCAGGTTGACAAATAATCTTCTCTCAGCTTATGTTGTGATAGATATCAAAAAATGCGCTTGGATCTAGACCTACAAAAAAAAAAAAAGAACATTTAACAGCTGTGTCAATCCCTTTGAGAAGACATATTAAAATAATTAAGCTGATGATTGGTAGGGCCAGTCACGTGGCCAGGCCTTCTTACTGCCCAGTGACAGAGTTGGTCACCAGTCGTGTCCTGTACCACTTGCTGGCTCAGAGGTTAAACTGTGCAAGATTTCAGCTATTTCTTCAGTTACAAAACAAACTAAAAAAGGCGGCTTGGGAAGGACCTGGGCCAGAGAGCACTTAAGGCTAATATTAGTGCTGAGAAACAAACATTAACATAACTAGTAAAGGTCTTTGAACCACATCATTGGCCATGGACATGCTGGGAATGGTCGTTTTAAGTCTTATTTTGGGATGATTCTTTTTTTTTTTCTTGGAGGGAAAAGGAAAGTCTCAGATGGCAGCTTTGATTGCTTCTCTTAAAAACACTTCACACAAAATGTCATGTATACTTATGGAAAAACTAAAAACACTTAAAAGGTTTCTTTGTGTTGTGTCTCATTTTAGTTTGTTTTATAATGATGCATTTCAAAAATACCAAAAGGAATAAAAACTTGCTTTTTTTTTTTCCCCAAAAAAGGTAAACTTAACAAAAAAGGTAAAACAGAAGGACTGGAGTCTGCAGTCTGTGTGGTGGGGACCCCGGCCTTCTGGTTCACAATTCACAGTTCAAAACAGTTCAAATTGATACTGATTATCGCCACATGATTTGCTTGGGTTTTGCTCCTGTTCATACTGAATTTTTTTTTTTTCCGTTTCGTTTCTTTTTTTCCCCTCCACCCTACCCTCCACCAATGGCTTACATGACATGGTGGTGGTAGGTTGGTTGGTTAGTGTATTGTGGCATCATCCTACATGGACTCCCCACTCAGCAGATCTCCAGGCAGCAGGGTGTTAATGGGGGTGGGGCTCCCGATCACGCGGGCATCTTCTCCGCTTGGTGGTCCCCACAGGCTGGAGTATTGGGGCACCCCTCCCCACAGCAGGTCGCCTCCGCTGGCCTTTCCTCCACTGCTGCTCCACTGGCCAATTGAGTGGGACTGCGCTGCCCCTCCCATCCGGTTTTGATTGGTTCCCGGGTTGGCCTGCCAACTAGTGGTGTTTGCCCCTAGCGACTGGCCTTGTGCAAAGAAGCGGTTCACCTCCTCCTCGCCGGCAAACTCCGCCAGGATGGTGGTGTTTCCAAGCACACACCTTACAAAGAGAGGAGGACAACATTAGTCAGGAAACATTTTTTGTGATCTGATTTTTTTCATTTGAAGGTTGTTTGAAAAATGGACCGACAATACAGCTACATCTTTTTAACCCTTGTGCCTCACTGGGGACCTAAAAGGGCCTTTAACGTTTTATTTTTTCAACCATTTTGGCTGTGATTATGCTGTAGCCATGATATTTGTCAAAGGTGTGTATTTTTTATTGAATTTTGATAATTCAACCACAAATCCTATATTATGTCTATAATACACTGTGTAGAAACAATACTACCTAGCATGTTAGCGCCCTTTTAGGTCCCATTGAAACCCATTAAAACCACATTTTTTGATCCCATGGTTCCTACTAAATAAATTCATACATTCTGTTTTATAAGACTTTCAACCTGAAGCCCTGGCTTCAAAATTGCAGTTTTTACTATTTTCCAGCTGATTGAGCCATTTTCTCCTGTTTCCCCTATAGAACAAATATGTACCATTAGAATTGCTCTCCACTAGGAGCTATGACAGGGGCATCTCCTGTTTTATAGAGTTTTTCAGGACATTTTTCAGCAAATTTATTCATCTGCAAACGATGTGTTTGTATTGATATGGATGTCCAAGGTTGGTGTATGTGTGTGTATGGGGAAACTAGTGTGTGTGTGTGTGTGTGTGTGCAGCTAAAAAGATGTCATTTTTATGGCCTGCAGGTCACATTACAAAGGTCTCCCTCTCTCTCTAGCAGAGACACAAATACACACACCTTAACCCGCCCCTTTGAGCTTTGAAGGTGTATGTGTGTTTGTGTGTGTGTGGTCTGTGGTGTGTGTGTGTGTGCTTGGAGGGACAGAGCAGGTGCATATCTGTCACTATGTGCGTGTGTGTCAAACAAGAGGGCAAGTGATTGGTATATTTCATCATTTTCAGCATATTGGGGACATTTTAGGTCCCTAATATGGGTTTTTAATGGGTTTTTTTTTTTTAATCTGACATTGCACAAAAAATAATAATGCATAATATCAATGTTGCTGCTAATCATTGACATATCCCAGACTGTGATAATCCAAAAAAAGAAATCCCACTTGAAACATTGAAAATATTCACTTTTTTGTGTTTTTAGTTTTATAAAAATGAGTGGTATCATCACAAAAACGGGAATTTAAAGGGTTAAAATTCTGAAAATGAATGAATATTTGGTAGTTATGATCAGGGCTGAAGTTGGTTAAAAAAATGAACTCAGTGAAAGTGGAAAATATTAATATATAATATTTTTATGGCTGTTTTTTGATGGGGACCTTTTAGGTCCCCAATATGCTCTATTGACAGTATTTTAAAGCGAGGCACAAGGGTTAAGCAAATGGTACGGTTTTGCGGGCTTTATCATGCTGCTTTTTCCTGGGCTGCTGTAACCACATTTGGTGCTGCTGATCATGAAAAGTAGGTCACACGTCTTGCATTTTGTTTCCATGACGACCAACTGCAGTGGCCGCCACTCTAAGACGCAGCAAATGTGCCTCCAGAGAAGCTTTGCACGGGTATTTCCCCCATTTCACTTTGATTATTACAGCAATCACTGTAATATTACAGCTGACTACAGCGTGACACCCTACCTCCTCTTCCATGTGACTGGTCAGATACCAAAATAACTTTGTACTCGTCTAAAAAGCTTAACTGCTCTCAGAATGGGAAAACACCAACGAGAAACCAGGAACACTGGGTTCTCCCAAAGTGTTCCCCATTGCCTTTTTGTGTAGTACATTAAAGCTGCTTCCCTTTAATGTAAAAAGTGAAGCAGCAGCAGAACTTTAAAACAGTGTGAAAATGTCCTTAATTTTGGTTTGCTAAGCCCACTTTGGTTGAGGTAAAAATCTACGCTGAGGCTTACATGTGCAGAGACTTCTGGGCCTTGGCGGCCTCGTCCTTGGAGCTGTAGCGTACCACGGCGTTACCCTGGGTCAGGTTGAGGTGGAATGTGATCAGGGGGCCGTGCTGCATGCACAGGGTCCGCAGAGTTGAACCATCAATCTGTAGAAAAAAAACAAAAGTGCAAAAAAAATTGCAATTACAACTGATATCTGAGTTTGCATCTATTTTACACTGTAAATGTAGTCACTATTTATTTCCCTTATTCATTGTTGTCTTTATTTCTTTTTTGAGTACTGTAAGTTTCCTGTTTTTTTTATCTCACTTTTCATTTTACTTTTATTCTCTCCACTCTTCAAATAAATAAATAAAATGCAATGTGTTTTGTATCACACTTAGTAAGAGTACAGAATCTTATTTGTTCAATTTTGAGTATGTTTCCCCTGTTTTTTTTATCTTTGATTAATTAATATTATTTACATGTTGACTCTACCCATTTTACACTGTGGCTGCAATCTAGCAGGAAGTAGCAGCACGTGTACGTACCTGTGGGGTGAGATTCCTCAGCACCAGCCAGCTGCTGGTCCTGTTGGAGTTGTCAGTACTCCAGGTGGTTCCCTCTGTAACAGAAATGTAGACACAATATAAATTTTCTGCAATTTTGTCACTAAAGCAATTCCTTTTACATTAGTCAAAAAGCAAGTTGGTCCAATAAGCAAATGCATGATATGAAGCCTTGATGGCTTTTCTCTTCAAAAGCATTATGTAGAAAGGGAGTATGCAAAAAAATAAATTTCAAGTAACAGCATCCTAAAAATATAGTTTTAAATGGGAAACTGTTATCTTCAAAATGTATTTGTGTTAATTTTTTTAAGCCACTGTCTTGGTTTTCAAGTGGGCTCTGCAGCTCTGTGCTCAGCGTCAGTGTGTTTTCTTAAAAAGAAGATGTGAAACCTTATGTATATTTTCACACACATTTCTTTTAACACACATTTCAAGACATTCCTCTCCTATCTGCATGAACCTGATGTGTAATGTCAAAATAAGGTCACATGTACAATGTTTATAGAAGTTTACCGCAGAGCCAGTAAACCTCAAAATGTCAGTTTAGCAGGGTGTGTTCACTCGGCCTTTATAGCGAGTGTTGTGAGCAAACAAGCTGTGAGCAGCTTTTACACAGAGCCTTTGTTTGCTCGGTGTGAAATGCATTATAGAGAGATACACTTTCGTTTTAACATTTCTTCACTTTGACGACAGTTACTTTTGATTCAAGACATTATTTCTTAATTTTTTTTGGTAAATAACAGAATTTGTAAATGGCTTTAAATTCTGCAATCTCAGAAAAAGTCTTAGCAGCAGCATGATGCTTCTTTCTTCATTAGTTAATGGACTAAAGATTGGAATGATGTTTATAAATGATAAGAGGTCACTTAGCAATGTTTCCATGTATGCTGACACAAAATGATGCAAAACTTTTTTGGGTTGTAAACTCTGGAGGAAAGGTGCATGACTTTGTGACTGAGATTGTTTCAAGTGAGTACCATTAGGCACTTCTTATAAAAATGAAATGAGAACATTGTGGCTTATAGGAGAGTGCTCACCAGAGGAGTAGGAGCCACTCCAGCCTTGGGCCAGGCCCAGCGAGTTTCCACCCCAGGTGGAAGAGGGCTTGGTGTTGGTGAGGCCTGGTGGGGGTCGGGAAGGGGCTGTGGTACTGCGTGGCCCCTGTGGGACTTTCCACAGCTCGTGGGAGAGAGAGGCTTGGCTCTGGGAAATAGGCCCTGGGGACCAGGTGGACTTCATGTCAGACAGTTTACCTTCACATGGAGAGAAGATGGGAGATAGAAGGCAGTTGAGAGAACATCAAGTTACAGATGAAGATGCAACGTTACAACTGAGGCTTTAAGTTGGGAGACTAAAGTAAATTCCCTGTTGAATCCGTTTTTGTTCTCTTTTTGTAAATGCAAAAAAAAAAATGCAATAGTGTCTACATACAGTATATTTTACAAATCATAAATTCTGAAGTCTTTGTGAAATCTTGTCATAAGATGCACACACAGAAACACAGGGTGTGTACTGATGTCATGACCAGCAGGTACGAGGCTTGTTTTTTCGTGATTTGGGTCAAAGAGGAACAAATGGTTGAGGTGAGGTTACTGTGGACCCACAACTTATTATTGGTAAGGGTGTTGTCTAAAGGCACAGAGGGAACAAGTTTAGGTGTGACTTGGAGGTAGAAGGGTCACAAAAACAGGTCATGGTTTGGGTAAGGTTCAGGATAAGTAGAAGCCTAAGACAACGTGGTGTCAGGGCTCCCTTTTCGGTGAGGAGAGGTTTTAGCAGGTCCACACATAGAGGGAAGATACTCTGGTTTATGTACCTGAGCTATCTCCATCAGAGGACGACAGACTGAAAGAGTTAGAGTAGCCACTGACAGGCCAGTCACTGCTGGTTGAAGGCAGAGAGCCATTCTGAAGAGGAGCTGGGGAAGTGGCTATATGGTCGTAGAGGTTACAGTGTTGCCAAGGATAAAGAGAAAAAACAAACAAGTCACTTCATGTCAGCATCAGTACCAGAAGAAGATTTGGGCCTGTGGTGTGGTGGAGAACGTGGGCCAGCTTGTGCAAGTGAGGAAATTATTAATTTACATCTCGTCCACTTTACGCAGCATGTTTTTTTGTGTATGATTACTGGATGTTTTAAGAATATGGCCTTGCTTCTGTTCATACCTCCATTCCTGTCCCTCAGCAGGTATCGGTTAACGTCATGGATGTTGGTGTTGATGGTGGGACCACTGGGGACGCTGCCAGGGGTCATGTTGGGGTCATTCTCAGGGTCGATGTTCTGAAGGCCCTTCCATGGCACACCTGGGCAGAATTCTGAGGGAGCGAAATTAAGCGCTGAATGAGGTGCTCACCGTACTCGGGCACTACTGGTTAAGATGCAAAAAACCTGCCATCTCATAACTTCACCACCATTTTAACAGTTCACACAAGCCTCTAAGCCACTGCTTTCTTCATAGTTATCCTTAAACTGCAGCAACTGCTGCAGGGCATATTAGGTAAATTAATCAGATTCTCTTTTTTACATTGTAGTGGCACCTTTTGCCATTACTACTTTAAAAAAAGAAAAAGATGCACTACTAAAAATGTACAGCATTAACAGTTACGTATTTGCATCTCATCCTCACCTGGGGGCCAGTTAATGTTGGTCCCATTAGAGATCTTTTCGTTGGGGCTCTTGCCCTGGCCCCAGCTGTCTGGGGGCACCAGGGGGCTGGTGGGGGACTCAGAGCTGGACATTAGATTGTATGGGCTGTATGAGTCCTCCAGCTGGGGGGGCTTCCCAGGGGGGCCCAGGGTAGAGGCAGCAGATATGGCACCTAGGCATATGAAAAGAGACAAATAAGAGACTTTACTTAGTCTGACTTGAAAGTATAATAAGGAGCATAATATGTGAAAACTACTCTTAAGTTAAAAAAAAAACAAAACAATGTACAGCTTTTCTTTTTTGAACAGCTTATTGGCATTGTGCTGTTCATCATAATATGAGCCTCAAATACCTTACACCATTGCCAAAGGAGAAACATGAACACCATAAATACTGATTTAAGACCTTTTCGGAATAAAATGTCATCAGTGTGATGTCTAAGGTAAAACAGAGTTTATCTTCTGATGCTTTGAGTGATGCTTCTAATGACATGAATATGTGTTTACATCACACGAGGAACGGAAAATGGATGACACTTTAAGATAAGTGTTTGTTTAATAGATTCTTATCTGACAATGAGCTTAAAAAAACAGGAAGAGAATTTAAAAAAAGTGAAAAAAGTAGGGTAAATAAAATAGGGAGATTTGGGGTGTGTAGGAGCCTACAAATGTGCTGTGACTGACCTGTCACTGTTTGTGGGAGGCATTCTGACACCTTAAGATAAGTGTTTCTGGCTGTGAGGATTTTTAGCAGAGAATAAGCTTGCGGTCAGAAGGTGTGAGAACACACAAATGGACAGAGAAAAGACTGATGACACCTCAAATGTTGCAAGTGACAACGTGCTTGTAACAGTTGTTGAGTTTTTCATTTGCAAACAGAAGGGCTCAAATGTGTCGGGGGGAGGGGGCTGACATTACTGATTATGATTTTAATCATATTTTACAACCCTTGAGGAAGACAATTTTATCAACAAATTATCCACTTTATCGCTTTAATAAAGAAGCCGTATTAAAAGATAAATCTCAGCTATGAACCTTCACACTTGCACATTTTGCCAGTTTTCAATATCTCAAAAAGAACTGTTGCACTGAAAGAAACTACATTTTTTCTCACAATTCAAATCCCTGTTTAATTATAGCTGCTATTGTACAACATATTAGCTGCCAAGCGGTACTTAACGTGCAAGTGCAAGGGGATTGCTCAGAGGTGTACATTTATTTAAGATGGCATTGAAAGTTATTTAAAATGCTAACTTTGTAGGATATGGTCATGTGAACTCTTTATAGTACAGGTGCTTTCATTTGTGTACTATATGTATATGCATGTTTTTCTTCAACATACCGTGCTTATTGAGGTTGTTCTCCATGTTTGAGGAGTTGCCAGAGAGGCTGTCCATGGAGTTGGAGTGTGTCCACTGGGACAGGCGGGACTGGGGCTGAGGGGGCTCCTTCAGAGACAGACCCCCAACCTCCATGCAGTTTACATTCATGTTTGGATTCAGTCCAGCTGCACACAAAACACAAGCATCTTTATTCATTATATGCAAGTCATTTGTGGAAGATTTTTACCAAAAATGTGTCTACAAAACAAGACATGGGTAATTTACATGGGTAAACTTTGTGAGTTTTAAACTGTGTTGACAAAAGTAACAGCCCGATTTTCTCCATGTAGTGTGTTCCCCATCCTACTCACAGAGAGGGTAGGTGCTGTAGGCGTTGGGCGAAGATGGCGGCTCTTTGGTGTGCAGTGTGTCGGCGAGGCCCGGAGCCTGGTGTGGGCCTGTGAAGGGGTCCAGGGTTGATTTGCCGGAGCCAGGGCCTCCAGCTGGGCCACCAGGGGGATGCAGACCAGCGGAGGAGGAGGAAGAGGAGGAGGAATGAGAGGGAAGTTGCTGCTGCTTCATCAGCAGCGCCTGGTACAGCTGACGCTGGTGCTGCTGGATCTGCTGCTGCATGTTGGTGATTGTACGTGCAACCTGGGAGAGAAGAGAAGCATTGTCATAAGTTATGAAGAGAGGAGCAATTAAGATTAATTAAATGATGTACTGAGAAAACAAGACAAACTTGAGAAATTGTGGGAAGAACAAGCACATGTTCATACATGCATATCCTCTTTCAGCAGGCCTTATCTTGCAGCATGCCACTGACTGGCTAACAAAAAATACACAATTTCCAAAAAGGAGAACAAACTTGAGGTATTGGCTCATGCTGAAGGAGAAGTAACCTATTCTCATATATATACATATGTGTGTGTGTGACTCAGTGCTTGAGTGTAATGATGCATCTGTTGACTCACTTGCTGCTCTTGTTGTCTAATGGGGCCGGAAACATTGCGTTGCGCCTGCATCATCTGCTGCTGGATTTGTAAACGCTGGTACGCCTAAATGAAGAGCAAGTACAATACAATGACAAACATTCTTAACCCACTCTCTACTTTCACTTGTGTTTTCAAATGAACGCATTCTTCATTGGATTTTTGTCAATCAGTATCAGAAATTAAATCAAAAACTAACATCAAGATATAACAAAAAGTCAGACATGTTTTAGTATTGTGTGCTTGTTTTAATTTAATCCTTTACATTTAGATTAGAACCTGGACATCTTAAAAAAAGTCCACAACACACTATCTCTGCCTCAGGTCTCGCTACAAATACAGAGGGAGAGGAGGGACTCTGACTCACCATTTGCAGTTGCTGAAGTTGGTACAACAGGGTCATTTGTTGAGGGTTTATTGGTGAGGTTAAAAGTGCAGGGTTCAGACCAATGTTTTTTGCTGCAAACTGCAAGAGCTGTGCTTGGACCTGGAGGGAAGGGACGAATGGGGAAGCAGAAAGGAAAGATGACAAGTTAGTCACTGCATATCACAACAACTGGAAAAGAGCAGCTTCTGGCAAAACTAGTCACTGCTACATGAATGCAAGGGAGAAAAGAGAGGAGAGAAAATGTTTGCAAGTAGAGCTGCGTCTTGCAAAGCAAAGTGGTTCGCAAATAATAACTTGATGATGATGTTTTTGCCAGGTGCACATTAAATACTTAATGTTAGGGTTCAGGTATAAGGTAAGGTCTTAAATAATTAGCAATAGGTTTAACAGAACTGAGCCACTTGATTCAGCAGTTGTTAAATAATTGAATTTCTTTTGACCCATTTCACATTCTACTGCATATTTCAAAGAGTGTGATACATTTCGATGATAATACTGGTTATGGCCTCTTGTCAAGCATATCATTCAGACTGTGAATTGTTGGTAAGAGTAAAAAAAAAAAGGTGAGAATAATAATTATAAGCAATTAAAGTCTTTGACACCGTTCTGAGTCATCATATTCAGCATCTCTGGATTGCAGCATAAATTACAGCCTCATTCACAAAGTCTGGGGACAATTTTAATGGAGTAAGAAGTGCAATGAGAAAAAAAATATCCAGAATAAAGATACAATTGTGTTTCCCAGCACACAAGACAACCACTACAAGTTGTCATTAAATCCCCACTTAACATTTACCTGGTCCTGTATGTTATAAAATGATGTAGCTGCATGCTGTAAATATAATATTTACATTATTGTGTGTTATATGTGTGGTTATCTACCTGAGGGGAGAGAAACTGAGGCACTTGAGCACGTAGACTAGGCTGGGAGGAGCTGAGAGGTGGCACTGGTGGCTGAGGAGGAGGCTGCTGCTGCTGCATGGCCCGGGTTTGTGCTGCTCCACTACTGCCAAACATTCCACTGGGTATCTATAAGCAGGAGTCGTGAGGAGACAATTCAGCTTCTACAAAACCTCAATCTTTATTTAAATTATTGAAGCCATTTCACACATCAATGTGTAGCGAAGAGCTGAACCACTGAATTGGGAAAAAATGTATGTAGCCTTGACCATTCCAGCAAACGGCTACAGAAAACCTCAAGAGTAAGGTGAAGAGTTGATCATCCAGCTGTCATGTCTTTGTGGAAAAAAAGATGAGTTCATTCAATACACGAATGAGTGCACTTGAATCGGATGAAAAAGAAAACTCAAAGTGCACTCAAAAGCCTAGCCTGAGTCGATGATATTCCCAGCCCACATAGCAATGTCGAAAAACATTTTTCAAAGCATTTACCCTCAAGGTCTTCACACTTCACACTACACCCTTGTGCACCAAAGCATACACTGAACACTAAGTGAGAGCAGCTAGATGTTAAATCATTAAAAATTGTGACTATTTTCATTTTTCAAAGGGCCCCAAACAATTAGCCTGAAAAGGCAGCTCCATCCACATTTCCGAATTTCATGTTGGAGAAGTCTTTCTATTCAGTGCCAAAAAAAAAGGCTCACTTACAGTGCTTTTGTTTGGGCTTCAAGGACATACTGTTGTTTTTGCAGGCCATGGCTGCCTCTGGCGGTGATATTTGATAGAACATAACTATCTGGTTTCAATGGGCACTTCAGGCAAGGTCATTCACACAGAAGTGAGCAATAGAAAAGTGGAGATGTGGGTAAGAGAGGTGTGTGTAAAAATGAATTCAGTTTATTTGTTGTTGCATTCACTGCATCATATACACTTATATCCTGCATGATCTAAAATTTGCAGAATGATAAAGATGTCCTTCGAAATATTTGCGTTAAGCATAAGTATGTTAATAAAGGGTGTGAAAAAATAACTGCTGGACAATACAAAATAATTCTTCACTAGCAGTCTCAGCGATGTTACCTAAACAAGAGCAGAGCATTTCAAGCTTCACAAAGACCGTATTTACAACACTTTTGGATTGTGTAATATTGTCCACTGTTTGTTATTTTCATTTTTTCAATGTCATAGTGGAACTGTGTGCAGGGAATGTATTACCTGTCTGTTGTTCAAGTTTTGCATGGCCAGCCCCGGGTTGCCCTGTCCCAGACCCTGCCCAGGAAGGCTACTGTTGGCCAGGGGGAGCTTCAGGCTGGGGGAAGGCAGAAACGGTGATGGGGAGGCGTCATCTGACAGAACACCATCCTGGAGCAGACCAAGATAAATGGGTGACGAGGGAAAACGGGCAAAAAAGAAAATAAGAAAGGAGGGGAGGATGAGAAAAAAAAAGAATTAATAATTAAATATTACAAACAATAATAATTGAGTGTGTGTGAAAACATGTTTTATGCTAATATTTGTACTTCTGACAACAAGAAATCTCAGAAAACGAATATGATAACAAGCCTTCAATAATCTTTCAATGTAACACACATCAAAATAGAGCACAATGTAAAAAATAAGGCATAAAATAAAAAGCATAAAATCAGTAGAAGTACCAGCATGAATTTATGTTTTTTAAACTTATTATTTCCTACATATGTTCCAATAGCTGGACAGATGCTTAATGTCTGACCTTGTCAAGAAAGGTGTTGCGGTCTGAGGGGTCTTTGGAGAGCGCAGAGGGCCGACACACCAGGGGCTTGTTCAGGCCGTTGCTGTAATCAGACATGCCCATGCCACGCTTGTCCAGGTCTGTCTTTTTCTCCAACAGGGCGCCTGGGAGCAGAGAGGAAGATGGAATGGGGTATTATAAAGTGTAGTTTTTATGTATTTCCATCTAGTACTTGATGCATTTTAAAGGCATCTTTTCTTCTACAAATTGCTATATGGTTTGCATTCACTGAAATGATATACTATATTTACAGAGCAAAGTATGGCTTAGTGTCCTTCCCTCCTGAATTGAAGATATGTAGCAACAAAGTTGAATTGTGAAATTGTTTACTTGAAATAAAAAAAAAATGCTGCAATCATATTTATTACAAATACTTTTTATGCACACACAAGGACACACATGTCACACCACAAATATGCTACTGAACTTACTCATAGCCTGGTCAAGGTTCATGTTGTTGCTCTTCAAAGCCTCCTCAGCAGGGTCTCTCTGTAATACATGGATAACATAGGTCTGTCACTGAGCACGGTTTAATTGCAGGAGATTTCAAATTCTTCCTTCCAAATTTAAAAGTTTCTCAAGTTTAGATGGCTACATTTATTATGGGATGGTTTACTTGCATGAGCTATCTTTATTAAAGGAAGATCAGCCTTAAAGAAAGCTTATCAGTGCTATGTGTCAGTGTTAAAATATATTGCCTCCATACCGGAAAGCCCATGTCAGTGAGCTGTTTGATGAGACGGTTCATGATCCAGGCCTCATCTGGCTTGTTGCCCATCTTCACCTGACAACACACGAGCAAGATATTTGTAATTTAATTTGTGTTGTACAATGTAGTTTCTTTATATGACAATAATTTCCTCCATCTGCCAGTATGATTATAATGTAAAGTCAAGTGCATTCTGACCTTGCTCGGGCCCTTCTTGGGTCCATTGCCCCAGGAATTGCAAGAAGAGCTGCTCTCCTGGGAGGTAGGGCTGTTCCACATGTCCCCATCCTCAGTGTCCCATTGGCTGCTAGACATGCCCATCTCCTCTCCTCCGTTTCCCCAGCCATCTTGCATAGGTTTGGGGCCTGAGAAAGAATTAAGTGAGCATAATTAAGATCAAAGCAACAAATAAAAATCTAGTTGGTTATCTGCAGTGTTTTATCATCTGTGATATACACTTTACACAAACCATTTCAGTGTGAGCAGCAGGTAATTTCCAACCTGACCACTTGGTGCCACTGTTGCCATTGACATGCTGCATTTTCCCCTTTCAACTCCCTCTAACATTTTTCCAGCATTTTAAACCAATAGCACAAATAACTAAGATCTACTGAGGTGTGCAATTGCTTTAATCCCAGCAACTTTCCAGTAGCACTGACAAAAATCTTTAGAATTGGCACAAATGGTACAAGTCTGAAGAAACTTCCTGCTTTTGTTCCTTAACTGAAGTGTGTTTGTGTGCACATACAACCCGAACCTTTAACGCCTAAGGTGACAATCATTCTGAAAGGCTGAAGCAGAAAGGCTATTCTTCATTGCACTAATCTTCTGAATGCCACACTATCTCTACCAAAAAACTGGGACAACGGTCCAGTTTCCAATGAATGGTATTCTTTAGATTGTGTGAAATTGTCTTGTAGACGAGTACACCTACAACTAACTTAATTACTCTATTCTGTGTAGCACGTTGCTAAGGTAGTATATAAAGCAGAAGGGGTGATTTCCTATGGTTAACTACATCTGCATATATTATTTATGTAAGAGTGTTACCTGGCTTGCAGGGTGCAGGACCTGGGGGTCCGTTGGCCCTGCCATAAGGTCCAGAGGGTTCATGGCCACCATCTCCCCATCCTCCTACACCCCCCGGGGGCTTGCCCCAGGCAGAAGTGCCATTGTCCACAGTTGTTGGAGCTGCTGGCTCTCCCCAAGTAGGCTCCGATTTGGGCTGAACACTGGGAAGCTCTCCCCAACCTGGAAGACAGGGGAGGTGATTTAGAAAAAAAATGATAAAATAAGTCATAGTGCAGTAACATTTTCACCACTGACAATTTTATTCTTGCAGTTATACATTACTCCCTTTAAGACGGCAGTCACACCACAAAGTGACATTCGCTTGTCCATGAGAAATAGGTATGGTCGTAAGCTGGGTGATGTAGTGATTACTTGCAGGGCTAGTTGGTGAACTACTCTAGCTGCTTTGTTAACCTCTAACTGACTATCCTATCCAGCACTGTTAAGAGGCCTTGCTATTAGTTAAAGGTGCCAAAGTTGAATTTGAAAAATTTGCAGATTTACTTTACCCCCACAAGTGAATACACTGATTTTTTTTTTTAAAAATGCTAGTGTGACCAGGCCTTAAGTCCTTCACACTGGAGGGAATCTCCCAAGTAGTAAGGATGTGAATTTAAGACCATATGAGAACTACACTATATCAATACACAGGTCAGATCTAAACTGTCTTTTACCCACAACTATATTATGATAATCTAAGCAACTGACACCCCGTGCACTGCTTGAGACTACTGAAATTTCATATCTCTGTATTTTCAGGCCCTCATGATGAGCTGCATGACAAGTTAATAAGAGACTATACTGACAGTTGAGGCAGTGCCATGCTGCCTATATATAGAGAGGGCTTTCATGGCAGCCTCTTCCTGACAGCAGCAGGCCCTTGACCAGCTCAGTCTAACCTGTCAGGTGCTGTGTGTGTGTATATATATTTGAGTATGTAGGGGGACACAGAGACGGATGAAAGCAGCAGCTCTGGCCAATTGGTACAAGCTCCTCCACTCCATCTCTTCTCTCTTTGCCGTACCCTCTCTTACTTAGTTCACTCCTTCTCTCTTTATCTATACTGGTTTCAGTAGCGATGATTGATTCATAGTTGTAACTGTGTTCAGCGCATCTGTGTCTTAAGATGGTCATGATACTCCTTGGTAAATGTATTGCAAATTATAGACAGCAGGGGGCAATGGTCTCATTCATAATCAAAAGGAGAGGAGAGTGCTGGGTATTAAAGCGCTGCCATATCTATATGCATGGCCTTTGTCTTCACAAAGACTTGTTTGAACTGGCTGTAGCACTAACTCACAGAGTTGCCGTACAGAGTCTTAATTATGTATGCATGACCATTAAGAGGCCCTCAATACCTCTGAGACTATCTACTTAATAATCACTGTGAGAAAATTCTTTTAAGAAATAATCCTTGAATGGAATAACAATCCATGCCAACGATGCTTTTATTGGTAATTTAGCCACTTTATGTGTTGATGAATAAAAACAACTCTCCACTTAAGCTTTGTCTATCTTCATACTTCATTCAGTCCATTATTAAGACCAGCTTTAAAGCTTAATACCATTAATAAAACATACTTATGCTGTCAGATAAAACTCTCAATCTCAAAATCATCAGGTTTTATAGGTTTTTTTTTGGTTTTTTTACATTTGATTGATATATTCTACATTTTTAAACATTCCAGTGTCTTTTGCATTGGTTTTATAGAGATTATACCTTTTTCAGCATTTCAGTATATCAAATATTACTTTAATTTCAAGTCATATAAACATTTTGAACATAACAGCACAGCCATACTATGTTACCTGAGTTGGCGAGGGGGGGTCTACCCTGGGGGCCTGCACCTGGGTGTGAAGCGCCATTGTTGGGTGACCCATTGTTGTTTCCATGGTGCTGCAGGTGAGTGGGGGGATGGCCATGATGGGGATGGTGGTGCATGTGGTGAGCGTGATGGTGATTGTTGTTGCCAGGGCCGACAGAGTGATTGTTGTTGCCAGGGCCGACAGAGTGATTGTTGTTGTTATTGTTGGGCATAATCATTCCACCATTCTTACTGGGAGGTGGGCCGCCGTTGCCTGGGTTACTAGAGGGATTGTTGCGATCCCACATGTTGACAGTCTTGTTGTAGGCATTGGGATCGCCCCAGGTGGACGTTCCATCGTCAATCTCCATCTTCCTGCGGATGGAGGGAGGGGAGGGCTCTTCCCAGCCAGTGGGCTCCATACCCTGGTCCTGTTTGTTGACACTGCTCCAGCTAGAGGTGTTCTGCTTCACAGAACCAGGACCACCCCAAGAACCAATGCTGCCACCTCCTCCACTGCCAGTGCTACTGCTGCTGCTTTCCTGGGGCTTGGAGGAGCCCCAGCCTCCCTGCACTGGGCCATTGGCACGTGGGGTCTCCCCCCAGCTGCTATTACTCACAGCAGAAGCAGGCTTACCCCAGCCTCCTCCTCTATTTCCTCCTCTGGGGCTTTCCTTCCACCCACCACTTCCTCCATTTCCACCTTCTCCTTCCCACATGCTGCTGGAGGACCCATTGTTCTTGACTTCTGCTTCTCCCCAGTCCCTTGTGTTGGAGCTGTTGGAGCCCCCATTACTGTTGCCCCAACCATGGGAGCTTTTGGGACCCTCTCCCCAGTTAGTAGACTGGCTTTTTGTCAGACCATCATCCCAGTTGGGTGACTTGTCCTCAGATCCCCAGGATGGTGTGCCTGCACTTTTAGGGCCATTGGTAGGCAAAGGGTCTCCCCAGCCACTGGTGGTGCCATTTGGAGCTTTGTTGAGTGACTGTGGGGGGTCCCCCCATCCTGATCCAGACTGGATTGGCTGAGGTGGAGGGGCTCCCCAGCCAGAGGATGATGATCCTTCACTGTCATTTTTTCCTCCAGACCCAGGCCTCTGACTGGGGCCAATGTTAGGGTTTATGGTACCTCCATTGGTGGATGATGGTCCACCATTAGAGCTGGAGCTCCCTACGGTGTCTAAGCTGCTGTTGCTCTTCACATCATCAGAGTTGGCTTCTTCCATCTCCCATACAGTGTGCTGTCGGATGGGAGTCTGTCCCCAACCCGAGTTACTCAGCACCCTTGGGTCCAGGTCCTGTCGGGGTAGCACAGGAGTAAAATCCATGCTTGAAGACCTATCTCTGTGGTGGGATCGACCTTCGCTGCTGTCCCCACTACCCTCACTTGCTGGGGCTGTTCCAGGCTGCTGGCCCCATGAGCTAAGTTGCTGCTCTTGGCCTGAACCAGAACTACCAGCATCGACTGAGTCCCAGCCTTTAGAGGCATCTCCACCACCAGAGCATTTTCCCCAGTCACCCCAGCCACCACTTCCACTACTCCCACCACCACCACTGCCTTGGCGGCCCCAGGCAGAGAGGCCTCCGGAAGGAGCTGAGTCCCAGCCTGAGTCCTTGGGGGAGTCAGCTGCCTTATTTTCTCCACTACCCCATACAGAGCTGCCTGTTGTGTCCCCATTGAGCTTGGATGATTCAGTGGGTGACTGGCCTCCCCAGCCAGTTAACCCATGGATAGGGCTCATAGGCTCCTGAGCTTGCTGCTGTTGCTTAGTGTGGTTTGGTCCGTCAGTGTTAAGGTTAGCAGGTTCCATATTGAAGGACAAGCTTGTGTTGGTTGAAGGGTGCTTATCATTTTCGTTAGCACTTATCATGCCACCCCAACCTCCTCCACTTGTATCCGCACCTCCCAGGGTCCCATTTCCCATGTTTCCATTGCCATTAATACCTGGTGGAAGGGATGATGAGTTGGACACCCCATTAGGGCCGATACCACCACCTCCACCACCCTCATGGCCCAGAACAGGCCAGGCTGAAGGGTTGGCATTAGGATTGAGGTTCAAGTTAAAATTGGGAGAGCCCCAGTTATTGGGCGCTCCTACTCGGCCACCATTCATACCATCTTGTTTTGCATCTGAGACCCAGCCTCTGTTACCAGCTAATGTGTTGGCTGACCCAGGTCCTGTCATCATGTTATTATTAGATTTGAGAGAGGGGTAGTGGGCCTGCTGGCCTGTGGCACCTGTGGCCATACTCAGAAAACTACTACTACTGGTGGTAGTGACAGCACTGGTGTCTGGGTTGGAACTAGCTGAGCCCAAGGGGCATTCTGTTGCTGCAGGGTGGCTGGGGTCACTACTGTGGCTGATGGAGGGCCAAGCTTCTGTGTCACTTCCGTCAATAATCACTTTGTCCCAGCTGTTGGCACTGGAGGGGCTGTCAACTGGTAAAGAGGCGCCCCAATGAGAGGTCTCATACTGGGCACCAGGGCCACTCTGGAGGGATATGTCTAAAGAGAAAAAGAGAGGGAAGAGAGGTTGAGACAAAGGGGAACAGAGGAATACAATAGTTTGAATCTATTTTTAAAAGCCTGACCAGGGACGGGAGCTGCAAATTAACTTCAGCTAGCCCTATATACATGACATCAGTTGCATTGCTTCTCTGTGTGTAACAATGTTTATCTGTATGGTCCCTGTTAAATAAACTAATAAAATCAAATCAAATAAAACACAGGGAGCTGGGTGGAGATGACTCAGTCAGAGACAAAAAGAGGATTTGAGTGGAAGAAGATGGAGAAACGCAAGAAATGAAGAAGAGATGGAATAACAACAGAAGAGAAAAAAGTGAAAAAGAGAGACAACATAAAAGGGAGGAAAAATGGGGAGAGGTGGGGAAAGAAAAAATATATTAGGTTAGACTAAGGAACATCATGTAATACAGCCCCTGTTAGTTCCCTGGACCAATTTTATCTTCTTGGTTGGTTAATGCTAGCTATCAGACTTGGCAGGATGAGATGGTCACACTTGCACGTTCCACAATCCAACACATAATCAGAATGCACAGCCAAGCGTGCCACATGTCATATCAGCTATGGCATATCCATATATCCTTGCCCTGGTGCAGTCAGCCAAACAGAAACAGGGAGATGGAGCCTTCGCTTTCTTTCCTTTACCCATCCTGCTTTCCTCTCTCTTTCTTCTTCACTTTTCCTACTCCACTTCTCTTTCCAACTCGTTTCCTTTTCCCTCGCCGTCTTGTTTTGCCCCTTACTTCCTTCTCACTCTCTAGCTGCCCTTATCTATTATTATATCCCCCATCTCTCTCTCTCTGTCCATGTCTCTTCTCCCCCTTTCTGCACCCACCTCTTTCCTCACCCTTTAATTTCTCCCTCTCTCTCCTCTGCTCTTCTCTAACACCCAGCAGTGAGAGGCCCATCCGTCTCCATCGTGGCTTCGCTGGCTGGGGCTGTGAAGGAAAGCCCAAGTGGAACGCCGCTCATTTATTGGAATGAAACCAAGACGGCTTCTCATCCATCACTCCCTACGCTCCACCAGACCTACTCCTCCTCTAACTGCACTGTACAACGAAACCACAAAACACTTCCTCCAAGCTTGTGTGAATATGTGTATGTGTCTGCTGGCTTCTCAACTACTTGCATATAGACAATATTGTATGTGTTAGTGTGCATTTGATTGTGTATACTTCTAGATACATTGTAGATCATGCTTAAAGGCCTGTAAGTAGTAGAATGCGTTTTACATGCAGTCCTTATTTCCAAGATTGTGATAAAAAATTCAGTAGCACACAACCAAAAACTGAGCTTTACCAACAATTCTCTAATCAACATTGTATCACACACAAGCAATTTCATTAGGCACAAAAGCGTCCCCTCAGAGGGGGAACTAATAATAGTCTGATTCGATGTTGTAAAGGGGTAATCAATCAGTTGGAGGCAGCTAATCAATGATCTTATTAATGCTAGTGGGTGAGAGCAGGGGAGCTATTGATCCAGCATGCAAACATCCTAACCACTAGGCCATCCTCATGTTATGGTCTAAAAAACCAATGAGAACTATTGCTACGAATCTCACTAGCACACAGGCCAACCAAGCATATGAAGGGAGAAATTCATCTTGGAGGAGAAAAGAAAATGAATGTGTAATACATTACTAAAAACCCAAAATGTGTAGATAAAGTCTAGTTTTCCAACACACAACAAAAGTGGAAGGTTTAGTGGTAAAACATGAAATACATTACTGCATATAAAGTACTGTGCAATCTTATGCAAACACCACATTCCTTATGAAAATATACACGCTCACTAAGCTTACAAGGTGGCTGTAACACATTAAATATGAACAATGTGTAATGCCAGACCATGTACATCACAAACAGTCCCTTTCAACAAGCATGAGTACCCTAATAGACAATAATACACTTCTGGTTACCCCACTGAGCAGCTGCAGTAAGGGTGGCTTACTAACCTTTAATTATAAGACCCAGGCGGTGTTTGTAAAATATTTGCCTTGTCTGGTAATTAAGCTGCCTTACCTTCTATTACTCTGCCATTAGCTTTCATCATATTATTGCAGTGATTTCCATAATGGCTAGAAGTTATCCATCATGAGATAAAGACCCAGTGGTCAAAACAATCCAGTCAGATGAGGAAAAAGTCCATTTCTTTGAGGAGTGTGGTCTCACACACACACACACAAATACTGGCAGATATGTGGTTTTAAGATACTGCACAACACGCAACAGAGTGGCTGTGAATGCAATTTTCGCCTCAGCACACTTATCTCCACTCCCCAGGCAGCCTTATCACACAGGGTCGTCAGACTGATGACACACACACACACAAACACACACACAAAGTCTGCAGTCAGTGTGCAATCAGTTGTACACAGAAAAAAAATACTCAAACATCACAGCAAAAGTGATCCCTCACTACTGATGTGAAAGTGCCATTTCTTTTTGAGGAAAGTTAGAAGTTGTTCAAACTTGAAAACAAGCCAGATGTTAGCCTTCAATTAGAAAGCCTTTAATTAGACTCTCCATGAGTTTTCTGTCTTCTGACAATAAGTTGATAATGAGAGCCAAGGCCTAATCTCAGTTAGAAGAATAATTTTGAAAGATATTCAAGGGACACTGATTTCAACTCCAGTATGTGTATCATTACATATTGAGGGATGAGATACAAAAATGTGATTTTTGCACAAAAGAAGCGAATATCTAGTGTATGCTAGAGATGTCAGTTTTTATCTTGGTAAACTATATCTTTGTGTGGTTTTATATTTCATTAGTCATTACCACAACTACCTAACAACCCCCTCATGAAACCTTTCCTACACCACACACTGAAGTGTATACAGTGCCATGCCAGTTGAATCATGACACAGAAATCTGCTGTCTATTCTTCTATGAATACCATTAAATGCTACACCCATGACATTTCATGCTGACTTTGTGACAATTCTTTCCAAGGACTGTATAGTGAAAGCAGCCAGGAACATACACAGTAATTAATTGAACAGAGGGGAAAAGAGGTTCTAATAGCCTGATTACTTCCTCTTTTGTTTTTTGCTATGCAGGGATAGTGTTGCTGTGAAAGGAGAATATCCTATCGCCACATCTATCGTAGTTAAAAATACATTTTTAAATGCGCCTAAATTTAGGTATCAAATAATACTGCTTGAAACATTGAATGAGGTTTGAGTTCCAAAACAGTGTCTGTGTTTCACAAGCAGCTGGTTTGGCAGCATTTCAGAACTATTGATTGGTGCATGCCTGCCTGCTACCCAGTCAAATTGTATAGAAAAGAATGAAACAAAACCCATACGGCTGCCCTCTTCAGAGGCTTGTAGGTGGTTTTTTTTCTACACACACAGAGAGAAAAACAGGACAGTATACTTAAAAGCCACTGATGTTCCTCCCTTTCTGCTTAGTCCCAGCTGTGTCAATGCTAGCTTCCCGAGCGAAGAGGAGAGCCATTTTATCAGACCTGAAACATAGCCACGAAGCTTCAAGGCTGCAGCCTCAGGAAAATTTTGTTCAGTCGACCCCTCACCCACCCAGTATATCTTCCTTTCCCCCCTCTCTCTCTTTGTCTCACAGTCTCATTTGCACATTTTGTTTCCTGAAGAGCAGAAAAGTAGGTTACATGATAAGTTAATCAAAATCTGGAAAGCAGCCATGTTTTTATCACTAAGGACACTACAAACAAACCAAATTTCAAACAATAAACTCCCACATAAAACAAAAATGAAACGGAGTGGAATGTGTGCTGCCAGCAGTGGAAAAACGGGACGCACTAGCACCTCTCAGACTGCTTACAAAGATCCACAAAAGAGTGGGAAACAGCAGATATCCTCTTTGTATGTTTGCAGAAAACTACCCAGTCAAACCACAAAATCTTCTCAATGCCAATACACTTCTGCTACTGGGTGCCTGAGTTGTATCCCAGACCTACATTATGTGCTTTAAGTGTGTACAGTGTAGTAAATGTTGCATTATGAGCTTCACAAAAGAAGTATTTATCAAAGACTATTGTATAAGATTGCATTAAATTGAATAGGTGTTCATGTTATTGTGTCCACCCGTGTAAATACGTACATGTGTGCATGTGTGGACTAATGCAAAGCAGCCTCTTTTTCCTTTCACCTCAACATGCCTCAATTGTTCCTCTTAGCTCCCTCCCCAGACATTCCAACCCAAAGGTCTTGCTGATTCTTGGCAAAGCAGTAATTTGGCAGAGGAGAATACTAACGCAAGCTGAACATGAAAAACAAAGAAAAGGGGACAATTATTTCCATCTTCCATTTGCAATCATGTGACAATAATGCAGTACTGCTTTCATTCTGGTTGCAATTAGGAGGGCAGTCTCTGATTACTCTTTGTGAATGAAGAGGGTCAAAAATAAAAACAAAGGGGCCCTCTATGGCTCCCCGTGCTTCTAACAGGGAACAAGACTGCCTGTTTGTGTGCATGCATGTGCAAGTCCGTGTGCAAATACGGGCCTGCTCTCTACATACAACCTGGACTAACGCTAAATAATAACAAACATTTCCTAATGATGAGCGCACCAAAAAAACTGCAGCAAACGCAACAACACAGTGAAGCTGTGTGATTCCAGCTTGACAGAGTTGAAGCAGAAATAAGCAAGAGATGAGCTCCAGATAATGAGAATAGCTGCCATCATAGAAATGGGCAGGTAGCCAAGAATTAAATGCCCCCCCCTCCCTTTTGAATTGAATGAAAGGCAGGGTGACAGAAATAGGGAGTGAGGGTGGAAGGGAGAGATGGAGGAGAGTCTGGGGGGAGGGGTTGGCAATCGCAGTGGCAAGGGAAAAGAACAGGAGACAGTGAGAGAGAGAAAGCATGAGCAGAATAGGAGAGATGGTGTGGCAATAAATGGATTCCTTAGTTTGTGTGAGTTTGTCTGTGAGGCTCAGACTAAGCTTGGTTTTCTCAGAGCAAACTGTGGGCTGACATAAACCAGAGCCAGAGCAGGAGGGGATGTTTAGTAGTCTTTTGTCCCCCAAATAGACCTTCACCATTTCTCTTTGAGGGGGAGCTTTACACCCTCTTGGATCAAAGACGGCGTGCACTTGTTTTTCCGGAAGCAGGGAGAAAAAGAAAGGCTGAGGGAATGGTCACAGGAGGGTTTAAAAAGCTCATCCTTCATGTCTGTTTACCTCTGCTGAGAGAAGAGAGAAAATAGGAGAGCGATGGTGACTTCTCTGGTTTCCCTGACAGAGGCTGGATTAATGAAGCCACTAGGGGGTTGTCTCACTTGTGTGCGTATGTGTGTGTGTGAGCCACAGCCTGAGCACATGGGGCAATCTATACCTCCCTGGCTTCATTAGAGCCAGGTAGTCTTGTGATTATTTGATGATTTCACAAACATACAAATAAGATATTTAAACAGTAGTTACATTTACATCTTAATATTAGAGTATTTGAAGAAGTACACTTGAATTGTCATGAGATGACACTTGAACATTACAATTACATTACAAAGCCTCTGAAAAGACATCCCCATATACACTATAGTTTTTTTTTTGCCTCATTCAGCAGACCAATTTTTTTTTTACTAAAAATAACTCTGTTCCACTTTCACACTAAGCATTTCACTTAAATGAGATATGCTCAAAGCACAACCACTTTACCTGCAAATCAAAAGGGCCTAAATGAAAGAGCCAAGTGTGTTAACAGCACCCAGCAGTGCGCCTTCTGGCGACACGCTCTGTCTGGGTGACCAGCAAACAGCTGTTGGGCTGCAGTTCCCACAGTCTTAAGAGACCCCCACTCCAGCACCTGCTACTGGGGAGCCAGTCTGGACGGCTGCTGGCTGCTCCGGACTACTTAATGGTCCCCAGTCAGCTGGAGAGACGGGGGGTTTGGTGGGTGCGACGGAGGGGCGGGAGGGAGAGGGGACAGGGGGTCTTCTGTCTGGTGTTTGGGACAATTAAATAGGGTTGGGATAGCGGAGGTTATGTGGGAGTGGTGTGAATGCCCTTGAATCTAGAGGGGTTCGCCTTTCAGACTTTGAAGATGAAGTGGTGTGTGTGTGGATAGCCTGTAGGAATGTTATACATCACACACACTTTGCACAAACCTATTATGATCTGCTCTGATAAATTCAAATTGTCAAAGCATCAAGAGTCAATGAAACAAAATTACATTAAAATGACATTAAGATTCATATATATTAATTATATTTAGTATATCTATGTATCTATATATATATACACAGTATATCCTATGCATGTATTTGTGTGTGTGTGTGTGCGCATAAATTCCCCTTTAACTGTGAGCCAGCTGGCCTGCAAGGCAGACACAGATCTGAGAGGACACAACTAGGTCAGCACTAGTGTGTTCTTACTGCTGCACAGACTCTACATTTATGTTCATGTGTTTGTGTTTGCATGTGCACAAAAATGTTTGAGTATCTGTGTGAAGGAGCCATCACATCATCACAATCCCTGTGGGCCATTGTAACCTCACCAGAGAGGTCAGAAAAGTGTCCTCAAAACAGAGTTCATCCCTTACTTATACTTACACTGAGAAAGGAAACTTTGTGTTTGTAACAGACAATGTGCATAGTTCTTTACTTGAAGAATAAGTTAATTCGATGCATTAATTAACATGGTTGAGTAGGCCCAAAACACAGAATTGCAAATATTAAAACGTTTTCAGATATTTTATCAATTATGTTGATCTATGTTAATTTGACAACATGTTATATCTCAAGCTTATTCTACAACAAAAGCACTAATGTCTGGGGATAAATAAAGCAGAGGCTTAAGCTTATATCTTCAACTTTATCTACACTGTCCACTCTTTAAATTATGTATACCAGAATCATTGCAACCACAGGGCCACCAGCTTGAGGCTATTAGCGGAGCAGACAGGACAGAACAGGCTGTAGATGGGAAGCCCTTGGGACAAGAACAAGAGGGGAAGGAGGTGGGAACCCAGCCAATGGCTACTCTGCCACAGGCTGTGTTGTACTGAGAGGCCCCTGGGAAAATCAGGGTGAGGTAAAGGCCAAACAGGACAACAACTGCTAGACTAGGACCAGGACAATAATTAGGACATTATAGGTTAATACACTCAACCAGTGGATCTTAACTAGTTTGGAGCACAAAGGGGAAATATATTCTTTTAAATCTAATCTCCTAAAGACTTAGAGGTATCACTTCTCTTGAGTGAGTTAAGCCTGCAGCCAAATTTAGAACCTGGCCCACAGCTGAGGAAAGTCTGCGCTAAACAGCTGAGCTCAGAGAGGAAATATAATAGAAAAAAGAAAACTCAGCTTCTGAGCTAATAAGCAATAAAAGGATAATGTAGAATCAATGCAGGATTAACAGATTTGGTCTTAATTGTTGAAGTTTATGCTGGAATACATTTAAAATACCCCCATAAAATGTGTTTGTATATGTACAATGCAGTAAATGAGGCAAAACTTGCAAAAAAAAAAATAGCCATTCACTGACTGTTTCTGTGACTGGCGGTATAGGCTTGAGCACAAGAGCAACATAGACTAGATGGAGCATACAAGGACCCCTTGGCTCTGTGATGCAGGGGACTGCAGTTTGCTGACTAGCTAGCTATGAACCACAGCTGCTGCAGATTTGTTTACCGAGTGCCTGGTGTTCTCCCAGCAAATTTGAGTCAGTAATGAAAGGCAGCACAGAACAGCAAAGGAGCATTGATGAGAAGAAAGAAGAAAAAAAAAAGAGACACAGAGAAGACAAACTCAACAAAGATGCAAGCAGATGCTCATGCTAGCTCCCCCTCAAAAACTTTACCAGACATTGTGTGGTGTAATACGGTTATTCTCACATCTATTCAATGTTAGTGTGTTATGTTAGAGGATGTGAGGCGCTGCCATCCTTTGTGTGTGTGTACATTATCAAGCCGACGACTGCTATTGCTGCTATTCAGATAGAAGTCAACCTTATAAAAATAAAAAAAGTAAGGTGCTGTCCAAACACAGCTGTAACAGTGAGATAAATATCTTATAGTCATCCTTTATCAATACACTTCAAATACACACAATCCAACGCACAATAAGCACCTCAAGGCAGATTCAATATTAGTGATCTTGGGTGGCCACCGGTGAGTTCATTAAAAGGCTACCACTGGCTATGAAGGTTTGCGTATGTGTGTGTATGTGGTCCTGTGAGCGGCAAAAAAGAGCACTTAGATACAAAAAACAAAAAAAAACGGAACCATGTTGTTCTCACTTCGAAACATCTAAACATGGTTTTCCTAGGCTTTGAAAGAATTTGGAGTTATTATTGGCAGTTTTGTGAGCACCACGATCCAGACTTGCACACTCTAACAGCACAGACCTACTTTGGGAAAGTGTACTGTTAAATTACAATGATCATAATCATCATAATTCAATGTGGCTACAGTGCAGTAAATTAGCCAATACTGATTTGCATACCACATACATGTGCCAAGGCAAACAGAATACAAACTCTGAAATGAAGCTAAATGACGGATCCTTTCTAATCTTATATTCATCAAAATGCCAGGATAATGGGTAATCAATGTTTGAGTAATAGCAAGCTATGCTGAAGTTGAATCAGAATTTTAGATTGTAAAGGACAATTTACTAAAGTTGTTCAAATGAAATTCAACAAAAAATGTAGCCAAAATATGGCAAACATGCAACTAAAAAAAAACTAAATCAAACTGAAGTTTTAAGATGAAATAATTCAGACACAGCCACCACCAAAGCATCCAAATTTTAAAAAATGATCAGAAGTCTATTTTAGGGCATTTTTTTTGTTTGTTTTTAAACACAAACCTGGGTGGCGCTTGCCCGCAGCGGACACGGCAGAGTTTGGGGTAGTGCTGCTGGTACTCGTAGAAGAAGAAGAGTAAGACGATGAGGGCGAAGAGGAGGAAGAAGAGGAGGAGGAGAGGGTGAGAGCGCTGAGGGCTCCTGCAGGCAGTGGCTGGCCTCTCTTCAGTAGCTGCTTGTGCTCCTGCTGGCGGAAGCGCGGGGGCACCTCTCTGGGCGGGTAGCGAGCACTGGCAGAGGACGACTGGCACTGCTGCTGAGGGGGAGTCTGAGTCGGGAGCTGGCTACTGGAGGAGGCACGCTTGCCATTGCCAGAAGAAGAGGAGGAGGAGAGGGGCAGCGTGGGGCTGGCGGGGTGGAGGTGGTAGGGTGGGCCGGGACTGGGCTTAGTGGGAGCAGGCTCTGGCACTGGATGGATACAATACACAGGCACACAGGCATACACACACACAGAAAGACACATGCAGGTAGCAAGGTATTAATGTCGGGGTTAACTCAGTATTAGTCCTTTATGTAACAGACATTATATTTGTCTGGATAGTTCCGCCAACGGACAATGGAGCGGAATCTTTACAAGGAAGTCCCGAAATTGAAATGTGTGTCAGCCAACCGTGATGTTTCCCTTGATGGTAGTCAAGTTTCATCAATTCTTTGTTAAAGCAAAATTTCTTTTTCAACAGCACATGTGACAATATGTTGATATGTTAGCAGTCTTTGATAGAACAAGAGGACTTGTCCAAAAAAAATAATGTCACACATTTGAACAACAAAGTCACAGCAGATCAGCAGACATGTTGAAGATTCAACATGTGCTCATGCTCATCTCTGTAAATTCAATTTTGTGTTTTGTACTAGAGCTCAGCAGGTGGAGATAAAAGACATTTAGTTTGTCCCGGTACTGTATCTTAGCGTGGACTACCTCTTTTAAGTTAACCGTCTCATGCAGCCTGTTGTTGAACATATGCTACTGGCCCAGACATACTCTCTGTAAAGGTCATATTTCTTTCTGCTGACTGAGCACAGACACACACAAACACATAGAGACACCTCGTTTCCTCTTCATTACGCTCTCTTCTCCTGCTCTTTCTTTAGACACACACACACAAACACACACACACACCTTTCCCTGCTGCTCTGGCCTCAGCCTGACCCTTTCCCTGTGGTTCCAGTGACCAGCCAGCCGTCTAATTGAGCGTTACCGTGAAAGGTGTTATTATTAGCGGGACCTGGATAGCTAGAAACCAAACAGATTGGATTGGCTGAAGTTTCCTCTCCAGGGTGCTGCGAGACTCAAGCAAAAAAACACACCTGACCTATACACTGAATAATTCTTATTGAGGAAGCTGAGGAGGATGTTGGTATGAGGTGAGTATTCTACCTGCTGCACAGAAATAGCTGCTTTCATACTGGCTGCCAATAGCTAGTGACCTGAGTGCTGCTGTGAATTACAGTTTCTTGATCCATGGGTAAATGCATGATGAATACTTGATGATGTTGTTTTCTATAGTCCCTGGACAAATACGTTCTACACAACAGCTGAGACTACTTTCACTCGAGGGAGGGGGGAGAGAGACAGAGAGAGACAGTTTTTTTTGTGTATGTGAAGGGAGGAGGAATACTTTTTTTTAAAACCAAGAGATAGTGGGAAATGAATGTGATAGAAATAATTTGTTAATTAAAGCTTCAGTCTGTCCAGTGTGAGAGTCTGAACTCCTCTCATAGCAGTCCTGTACTGCAGTTTTGGCAATTAACCACAGGGACACGCACACACAGGCCAATGCTGCCACACTGGAGGTTAAAGTAAATTGAGAACGCAGAGGTATTCACTGTGCCTGCCAAGAGCTTGTCTAAAAGCAGGGCTAAAAACAGAGGCCCTCTCAGTGAGGCCCTCTCAGTGAGCGCAACACTAATCCAGATGGCTGCCTACCTGCTGACACACAGAAAGAGCAGCAATAAAGAGGAAACTTCAAATTCAAAATACGACACCTCTACACGGAGAGAACTACAAATGTATTGGGAGGCAAAACATAATACTCTTTCTTTTTCTTCTATTGGTGTCCTTCACAGACACACTTCCACAAGGGCACACACACGCACACACGCCTTTGTATCTTTCTAGACGATATAAAAATGCACTTTACACACCACATATACACACAAAAAGACACTTTTGCAGTTGTTTGCACCCCTTTCCTCTGATGAGACTTTAGTCAAACACAAATGCAGAGAGAGAGGGAGGGAGAGCGAGCGAGCCTGCCCCCCCTCCAGCAGTATCTGGCTGGCTGTTGGCTTGGAACTGCAGCTGGTGACGCACATCTCTGATTAAATTCAGCTCAGCCCGCCTGACGCTCCCTCGACCAATCAGACAGCAGGACAGTGAATACATGCTTCCCTGCCCCCTTTCCTCTCCATCCTCCCTACTCCGATCAACGCCCCCCCTCCTCTGTCTATCCGTCAACGGGTTGCTCCATAACCCGACTGCTCTTTCTTTCTCCATGTCCTTTTTTTCTGCCTACCTGTCTCTCAAGCTGGTGTTCTATGCTCGCTGTGTTATTCTCCCTCTGGGCCTTTATCCATCTTGATCCCTCATATCTTGTTTTTGTCTCTTTTCTCCCCCGTCTTGTTTCCGTCTCCCTTTTTCCAATCTTCCATCTCTCCACTCCAAATCTCTCCCCTTAACTCCATCGACTTCATCTCTCTTCCAACTCCCACCCAATTTTTTCTTCCTAGTAAAAAGTTTTTGGCTGCCCCTCAGGGTGCAGTTTGTAGTGCTCCATGTTGCTGACTGCTCAAACACGAGCCTGACGACTGCTAATATTTGTGTGCCAAATTCATTAAGACTAATATCACACAATGGTTTTTTCTAGTATCAATATATTGCCTACATTAAACTTTTTTTTTTTAATTTAAATGACAGTTGTGCAGCCAACTTTCCAACTAGTCTGTAAGGAAGACAGTGATGGAAACAAAACTGAAACTTAACTTTTTCATTGTGGTTACATACTAAAGGCGAAAATTAACCACATAAACGTAGCAAATGATTGCAGCTTTGGAGTTTGCATCTTAGCTTTCTGTCGTTTTCAATAACCCACTCCACCTCCGCATATCTCCTTACTGACATCGATTCAAACAAACATCACAGTCGAAAAACAGCTTCATATCCCACTGGCTAGAACAATTACATTTGCCAAATCTTTGCAGTTCTTACACACGCACACATAAAAAAGGAAATTCCTGAGTTCAGTTCCCCGGACAATTTGCTCAAAAAGACCCATATGGGTGTTACTTAGCCATTTCACCATTTATCATAGCTGCCAGTCTGGTACAGGAAGCACATGAACCCAGAAGACATACAGACAGACAGACAACTTTCCTGGCTCAAGCATGCCTCACTCACACACACACACACACACACACACACACACACACACACACACACACACACACACACACACACACACACACACACACACACACACACACACACACACAGCATCACACAGCCTGTTTACGTGTTGTTGTAGTAACAAGGGTGTATCCATGCTACAACTCCCTTATGTTGTTGCAGATGACCGCATCCAATTTCTTCCGCACAATCAGTGACACATTTTTCTACATTAATCATGATGTGTTTAAAACCACAATGTCACAAATCTGTTTAATTATATTATCCTATGCTTGCAAAAAAAAGCTAAAATTATCTCTCATTTCTCAAGGAAACTGTTGCTACAACACTATCCAGCTGGGTAATGTGTAACCATCTTTGGTGTAATCTGTATTTAACAGGCATATCAGTGAGAATTAATGGTCTCCTAAGCAGGAGGGAGTGTGTGCACACGTCTGGAAATTAGACAACAAAAATGGCAGTTTGAATGTGTAAGAGGTGAGAAAAATAGTGCCTGTGAGAGACACAGCTCCCCTCTGCCCTGAACAAACATAAATATATATACAGAGACACGTCTTTCATTTTGAGGAAGAGAGATCCTTTCTTAATCCATGACGGATCTGAAAGTGCTCTTCAAGGGGTGGGGTTTACATAAACAGACTACGAAGGGGAAAAAAAATGGAGAAAAGTGGGGAAATCCCTCAGATGAGAGTGCGTCTATAAAAGATTAAATGAGGAAAGTGAAGACTATGCTGGTTACACTTACTGGCAGTGAAAGGGAATGAAATCCACATAGTAAATTAGTGAGGTTGCAAGCTTATTGCATCTGAACTCAACTGGATGAGTAGCAGCTTTGCAGAAACAGCCGCCAATGTAGTTTCTTTTTATGACTAATTGTCATGGTTAAGGTCAGGGGTGTGGTTTGATGTATACTTAAGTTAAACTGGGTCATTGCCTTGATTATACTGTATCTGAGTAACTTGCTGTTAACACTATTCATGCTCAGAGCAAGGCCTATGGCTGGAATGTGTCAGCAATGATATTTTAATATAAAATGTGAAGCTCTACAGGCACTGACTGCTTTGATGGTGACCTTTCTCTATTTATCTAATTGACAGCTTCTAATATCACACATATATAACATATCTAGTCACAGTTAGCTTTTTAAAGAAATCGACAAACTGACAGTTTTACTGACTGTTTCTAAATTGTGTTACAGACCAAAGTGTTGGGTCAAGGGGAAGTTTTGACTAGATGATGGCAGTAAATGGAATATCAGTGGCGAACCAAAATACAATCATCCTCTGTTATGCCTTGTTTTTACCCCGGCAGAGCCAAAATTCTGCAAAAAACACAAAAACAAAACTGATTCTTTGACTATGGGCGTACTATCTATCAACCTTAGACAACTTTTGGATACAATCTTGATAAGAAACCAGTATATGAGGCATATAGATAAAAACAAGCAAACATACTGTTGAAAATAATCCCTTTGTAGGAAGAGATAAATACAGAAAGCGGTGCAAGTGAGAGTTGTGTTGTGGAAATCAAATTTAGACTTATGTGGTGGTGGCCTTAGTACCTCTAATTGAAGTTGAAAAGGAGAGCCAATTAAATAAGCATTTGTAAAAAGTGCACTGTAAATTCCATTAAACCCTCCAGCTGAGGCGCTCTCTGCAACCTTGCACCAAACTTTTAATTACAGCCCATCTTCACATTAAATGGTTAATTACACACAATGAGAGAAGGTGAGAGAAAGAGCAATAGCTTTAAGAATAAGAGAGCAAGTGAGCATAGATGAAGAAAAAAAAAAACATACAAGGCAGAGGGAAATCTATTATTGTAAGAACAACTGTGATTGGTTCCCTGAGCATAGTGCCAGGCAGTGCAGGTTCCCACATCTCTTCTGTCTATTGTCTGCAGAGCCACTTTATTATGCGGCCATGTTTATAGCAGGGGGGGGGGGGGGGTGGGGGGTGGACACAACACACAGGCCTATATGCCCTGCACAATGGTGCCTTTCCCTAATCCAATAAGAACTAAGAGGTAGGGAATGTAAGGGAAATACAGCATGTTTTAAAGCAGCTTTACATCCGTGTACAACATTTTGCAGCTTTTCAAGTGGTTTTATATGGGTCGATGGTTGTGTGTGTCAATGTTTGAGTAGAATGTGTAAACAAGCTAAAAGGAGCACGTCCTTGTTTTAGTGAAATTAGTGATTATAGTTATATGTTACTGAAAAATGACAGGAGCACATAAAAATGAGACTTGGCTGTTTTGACACAGTAACCAAGAGGACGCTTTAGTCACAGGTTCAAGTTTATGTGTGCTTTTATACACACAAGGGAGGGTCAAGTGGGTGTGTCTCTGTGAGGCCCCATCTGTCAGTATTAGTAAAGAAAAACAGAAACTCCCTCACTCACACACAAAATAAAGGCAAAATTTCTCACCCCTCACCCTTCCTATATAATGTCCCATTGCCATAGAGACTGACATTTGCCTAACGCACCTCCATTTTGCCTCTTGTGACCTCTTCCCATGCCACGCCTCTTCCACCCTCTCTATCTAATTAATGCCCCCACCCCCTCTCCATGCCAGACTCCCTTTTCTCTCTATCTTTCTCATGTCGTGGTAGTTCATCTCAGCTGTGTCTCTCCTGCATGTCAGAATTATGACAAGTTATGCCAAGAGTGCTTTTTAGCCCTACCAGTAGCTAACCCACTATCTGAGTATACAGCTTCAGGATCATACTACACCTTGATCTGAGGTCAGTGCCTGAGGGCAACAACGGCCTGAGGTTAAATCCCTTTTGAATTTGATAGATATGTAGCATGATGCAAGGTATCTTAAACTTTGAGAAACACAGTCTCCCACAGCCTGAGCCGCAGGGTTATTAGTGCATAGGGGATGATAGCAATTGGAGAACGACCCATTTGGGGTTGAAATGTGCAATTTAAGGAGCCATGAAGGATGAGAATTTCTCAAACGTGAGTGGAATACTATATGACTTCAATGAAAAGGCATTGTAATATTATACTGTATACAATTAATAGAGGCAATCTCATCAAATCAAACTACACCGGGAGAATAATATGGTGTCTGGACATTTCTCTTCTCTTCTCTGTGGTCTAACTGCACTTTGACAATGGCCTGAGGGAAGAGTGAGAGGGGCCCCTTATGCAGACATACAGGCGGTCTTTGAACCATATACACATGCACGTAAAGACTTTGGCCTCAAAGCACAGCCTGAACTGTCATTCATAACAGCTGAGCTACATCCTATTAATCTGCTCGATATTTGACATGAAGCAGTTCACTGCTGGGGGAAGAGAAGATGATACGGGAGGGGCAAAACGCATTGAATGGGCTCTCTTGTCAGCAGCTTGTGAGTGATCATACAACATGAATACACAGAGAGGAAAGCGTTGTTTAAGTTTGTGCGCCCCCTCTTTGTTTCCTTTCTCTCTGACCCCGCTCTCTCCCTCCATCTCTCACTCTCCTCCAGCACTTGACATGCATGCAGGGTGAGTACACGGGGGGTAGAGGAAAAACAATTATGCTTGGCAGTCATAAATCCACAGGACGTAATTCACAAGCTATTCACTATTAATTCATTGAGTGTTTATAAATGTGGTTAACAGAAGAGAAAAGCAGCCCGAATGCTAAAGTAAATTAGCCTCTAATTAGATTGCGATTCATGGAATTCCCTTTCAAAGTGTTGACGCAATTAATAGCATGTGAAATTGCAAATTAATCCAATACAGAATTATATGACACACTTGTGTTTATGTGCGTCTCTCGCCACTTTGAAAAATATAATGCTGTTATCACTGTGGTGACACCGTGTAAATATGTTTCTCCCCAGATGCGGTCGCTGGGGCCGAGCATAGCGAGGGTGAAATGAAACAGGTGCAGGAAACGGTGTGGGAAAGGGGGAGAGTGAGGGACGAGACAGTGACAGGCATTAGATTTGTTCTCTAACCTTTCAGCAGTGAAAAGTGCCTGAGCAGCAAAAATGGAGATTGCAGATTTTCTGATTATCGGCGTGTAGGAATGCAACAGACGCATTGTGATATTACTGTGGCTTTCTGTGCCTGCGTGTAGCCACTTTTTCATGAATTGCATTGGTTTAACTTCCTGCTTGGGCCGTGTTTTCTCACGACTTGTGTGTGAGTACCTGCATGCCACCGTGAGCCACCATGGCTCGCATAGTATTGCTTTTGCTCCTTTGCAATTCCACATTATACGCATTTGCTTCAACCACTGAGAATAGATTGAAAGGATCCAAGTCCCTGTAGCGAGGGAATGTGCACATTTTTTAATGCAACTGTGGCTACAGATACATTATCTGTAGCTTGACTGATATGTACACTCTATGTGCACTCCTGTCTGTGTGTGTGTGTGTGTGTGTGTGTCTTAGCATGTGCATGTTTTTGTCAAGGCTGGTAGGTATGTGTAGCAGTCAAGCTGACTGAGTGTGATTGCAGTGGTGGCAGAGATTGTGATGAAGCTGCGCGTGTGCTGGGGTGAATAATCAGCATCCCTCTGAGGTAATGGGGACCAGGAGAGAAGAGGGTGTGGGGGGTGGGGGGTGCTGCATCAGAGGTCCAGCCTGTGTGTGTGGGGGAGGTGGGTTGGGGCAGTGGGACACTGCCTCCTGGAACCCTGCGTTCGTGAAGCTCCATGCCTAATGGGGGGCAGAGAAGTTAATTCCACTGCGCTGAAGCTTTATCTCATTTTCATACATATGAACGCGCCAGGGCCGAGATCGATTACCGCAAACAAATTGAAATGCCTGGGACCAAGGAGGCCTGCAGAGAGGAAAGCAGAAAAAGACGGCGAGGATGGGGGAGGTGGTGTGCATGTGTATGTGTCTATGAATTTCTGAGAGTGTATAAGGAAGGCAGAATTCACTGATATGGATGGAAAGGCACAAATCACTGCCGCATACTGATTTCCTACCTTCCTGCATATACACACACACCTCTATTATTTAGTGTCACGCATGAAAACTCAACTCATTCCAGTTGATGCCACCTTCCTTCTAAGAGATATTGCAGATGGGAGGTTATAAGCAAACTCACAGAGGTCCTGATGGCTCACTGAACGATTAGTCTCCAAACAGGCCCTCTTTCTCCCTACTTTCTTTATCTTTCTGTCTGCATGAGGACTCACTACATTCACACAATCAGTTTCTCATTCTATGTCTGTTTCTCTCTCTATCTCTCATTAAACATACCATAAAATAAATGTCCATGTCATTAGTCCCGTTCTATATTAGCACCGTCATTGACTCCCGATGGTCATTTTTGGCACTCGTCTAAAGTGCTCATTGCTCCATTACTTTCTTTCCTCCCTTTCCTTCCTTCATTTTTGCTCCCTTTCCTTCCTCCTACCTCCTTCTCCTTAGTTGTGCCCCTGACCATGGGCCTCTCGCACAAGCAGAGTTATCAAATTTTCCTCCCTGCCCCTCAGCATTTCCTTTGTCACGCCTGCCAGTAACACTTGGTAAAGCCCACGTTCACATATTATACAGTGTAGTCAGAAAGTATTAGGGCTGTGATACACTTTTGGCTTTAATCTGGCACATTGAATTTGAAATGACAGAATTCATATGTGAATGTGAGGTTTATTATCGTGCCTAAAATTTTAGAGCAATGCACAAACAAACGCACACGACAAGCAATGAGGAATGTTCTTGACTGGCCAAGTCAGTCACCTGACCCCAATCCAAATACAGGCCTCTTAAAAACAAGCAATATGGTGAAGATGGCTGCAGCACAGACCTGTCAGAGTAATTTGTCCAATTACTTTCAGTCCAATAGAATTAGAGGATTTACGTTTAAAAGGGTCTCCAACCCCCACACTGTCCATCTACTGTCAATATAAAAAGCCTCAATTTTAAGTGTGACTAACTCCAAGTCTAGTCCAACATGCGTTTCTTAAATATGCAGCAAAGACACTTCTCAATTAACAATCTGGATGGACAACTAAAAAGCAGAGTTTACCCTTTCCTCATTACCACCACTGAGGTGCCCCAAAGCAGGTAATTTAACCACCAGCTACTCCACTAAAGTTGTTCAGTGGCGAACAGATAAGACAGATAAGAACAGATAAGTTGTAAAAGGCAGGTTTCAGGTGTGGATGTAAACTGAGTGTGAAGGTGTTCATGGAAACAGTAAATCTGCCCTGTGTAAATAATGGCTGCGCATCACAAAGTCTACTTGTTCTCTCCTAATATGTGCATATGTTCTATTTATGACAAGCACACTTTATCTGAGTACTATACAAAGAGACATCTAACGCATTTGAGACTGAATTCAAATTCAGCCTTAGGGAGTCAGAAATTCTTCCTCTGAAAAATTGCATTTCCATGACATCACTCGAGCAAAAGAGCAGCGTTAAATGCTTATTCAAATTAAGCATAAGCTAGCTTTGTGTAGGGCCTTTGGAACTTACTTATAGGTAATAGGCCAAGCTCACAGATAGGGCAGTGAAACACAGGGAGGGCAATTAAATAGGCAGGTCAGCGTTAAGGCAAGCTGCGATGACCTTTGTTAAAGCCCAACATTTACACCCAGATGGCCACGCTTGTGCTCAAACTGGAGGGAGGGAGGGGAGGCAAGCACGCTAGAAGACACACTGAGGATTTAAAGGCAGCAACCTTGCTCAGATCAATGTACTGTCTTTACCCTAGCAAACCTATTTCAAGAATGTTGCTTTAATTGCATCATTACCAACTGTAAATGCAGGAATCACTCCAGACTGGTGCTAGTTAAAAACCAAAAAAAAAACAAAGGATGGTCTGCTAATAACTAATACAGGGCAACAAGACGACGAAAGGGTCAAAGATGGAGGAGATAGGGCCTTGTACATCTGCTTGGAACATGGCTAACTCACTCACACCACCATTCATTAATTTTAATGCATTGTTACACTTTTTAAAAAAAAATATTAAAGATTTAGAAAGGTCACAGTTGAAGTACAACCTCCTTATTTTGAAGCCAGAAAAAGCATCGTACAGCAATTGCTATAGCTGTGGGGACATATTACTATACATAAAGTACCAGTCAAAAGTGTGGACACACCTTCCCATTCCCTTGAATGAGAAAGTGTGTCCAAACTTTTGACTGGTACTGTATGTTAATGTCAAACCTAACACCGCATTCTAAAATCTATCAATCAATAAATGACCACACAGATATTTGTACTTGCAAATCACAAGTTTGTCACTGGGACAACTGATGGCAGCAGAGGCAACACTCAGTATTTTGTTAACATTTCAATCTTAAACTATAAAAGGTCAGCAATACTTTTAGTATATAGAACTGTATTGTTAGACCAACGCATTTCCGCTTGTTTGAAGTTCCGCTTTCCGATTTTTTTCTGCTTCATACCTATCCTATTTAAATGGTGTTTGTCATGTGTTTCATGATGACCCTGATAAAGGCCACAAGCAACACTAATAAAGTTGTTCTCTATACTACAAGTGTTGCTGGAGTTTTGACCTCTTTAGACTTTTTTCCATTCTCCATGCACCTTGGAAGTAGGTGAAGTTGTGCCAGAAACCCCTACTCTGCTTCTACAGTAATCTGAAACTATAACTAATGTAACAGCAATACACAGAAACAATACATTTTAACATCTTAAGAGAACACCAAGGGCACGTGAGGACACTCTCACTGCATTTCAGCTGCACTCCATGTCCTTCTTTTATTCCACTCCTCCTCTCCCTTCCCCCTTTACCCCCATCCCCCCATCCCCAACCCACACAACACAGTGTGCTGTGTGGGCACCCTCACGCTTCACTGCCTGGTGCTGCGGGCGTACTGGGCGTCACTCTGCATTTGACTTCACTGTATTTGCTCTGCTCTGTGTGTGTGTGTGTTTGTGTGTGTTTGAGACACAGTGAGTCAAATGGCACAATTGTGCATGCATGTGCAAACTGTGTGTGTCCATCTGTGTACAAGAACACTAAATGCTATGTGTGTACAACGCGTGAATAACGTGTGTATATGCTTTTACGGGCCAGTGTGTGTTAATCAGAACCGATTAATGCATATCAGTGGGTAGCATGTAGCTTTTGAAAATGAGGTAGATGAGAGACTGTAGTTCACTTGATCATGACACTCACCTTTGGGTTTCTGATCAGCAGCCTGCAGGGGGAGAGAGAGAAATGGACTTGCTTCAACTAAATACAGCAAGGATGATGTTTAAGAATTATGCTGCAATAATAAAAAAAATGTAATGACAAAACCTAGAGGAACTTTAAATAACAGGGAAAGGACTAGTGTTACTGAGTAAAGTAATCCAATCTATTTATTTTTCTTCTGTCAGTATTCAACAGAATAGGTCAATTGTTTGTTGACTGGAGGTTCGCTGCCTACATGTACACAAATCAGCCAAATCTACTGATTTTGTTGAAAGCCGTTCATTAGGAGGGATTGAACAGCTTCTTTAATGAGTATGTGTGAGCATGTGCATCTGTTTCATCTTCACCTTTTTCTGAGCGACGTCCTTCTTGGTCTTTTCTTCTTGTTTTTTCTTTTTCTTTTCTTCCATCAAATGGTTCTCTTTCTTCTGTTGCTAGCTTCTCTCAGCTGTCCAACAAGAAAGGGAAAGACCAATGAGTGAAAACATGAAGCAGAAAGGCTGAGATTCAGCTCAAATGCTTAGTGTCCTTTACTTTTTCATTATTACGATGACTATGCACACCCACGTGTGTCAAACACTTTACACATGTATGGCACAGTCGCAATGAACACACACATACACTGAGCATATAAACTTTCAGCCCCTTCCTTTTGATCCATGTGTAGGTCGGGGCCAAGTGTCTGGAAAAACTTTTCCACCAACAATCATGAATTCATACATAAATCACAGCTGGCATGTCTGAGGAACACTTTCCTTCATGGACAAAAACTGAAAAGGAGAAGATGTAAAGGGGGGACTAGAGGGGACAAAAAAGGAAAAAGGGAAAATGAAAACATTGTTCTCAAAACTTTCATGCCAATAAAGCCAATTAACAAAAAAGGCAAATGTGTGAGTTAGAGAGAGAGATAAAGACCGAGAGAGTGAACAATAAGAGTTAAAGCCTGTGTAAAAGGGCTAGTTTAAAGACAGCAGGAAGCAGCGAGAAAATAAAAAGCCAATGGATTAAAAGGACTGAAAGGAAGACAACGTAAAAGCCAACAGACTGAGAGAATACGACACAAGGCCTTTTTTACCAAGATCTGTTTCCAGTGGGCGTGAGTCAAACTAGCTGCATAGCTAGCCCCAGGGCCAGGGAAACTAAGTGCTTCATTTCAGCCTGTATTTCCTTTGGCTCAGCTTTAGTGACTGGAAACTATTAGAGGCATGAGCTGGACCGTAAGAACTAAATGTGTGTGTGTTTGGTCTTTGCTAAGTGCAATGGACACTAATCTATAATACAGCACTATGTCATATCAAATCAATTAAACTGCTCTCTAAAATGTACAAGTAAAATCAATCATCTCCATGTCAGTGTAAAATAATGGCCTATTTCTGTTTGCTGGCCATCCTGTGAAAAGCGCATATACATACACACACACGCACGCACACACACACACACTTGTACAATAAGCCATTGTGTTTCATCCTCAATGAAAGGACATAACTTTCTTTCATAGAGTGCATCACTGCTCAAGTAATATGTTAAATTTGCACAAACTCGACAACACAAACTTTAACAATAATAATCACTACCAAAATGCTGCAAAAGACTGGTTAGGTCAACTAGCCTTTCTATTGAAGCCAAACAAGAATTCCATGACAGCATATATTATGAGTTGGAGTCCATTTTTATTTGGACAAATTCTGCGGCTTGCATTGTTTCTAGCTTCTACATTGTGTGCGAGACTCCTGACTGTGTAATTTGTTTTAGGGAGTCCTTTTTAACCCATTGTTAGTTGATCATGTTGGCTAATAATGTTGGACTGTGAGAGTAATAGCTAAATGTTGATATCAGAATGTGGTCTGACAATTCTGATAACTGATAAAGCAACATTAAAAGTAATTTGTCATTTACTGGTTCAACCTCTCAAAAGTGAGAATGCCCTACTTTTTTCTGTTGTATATTATTATAATTGAATATATTTGAATTCTGGATAGTTCTAATTTCTGACATTTTTGACAAAAATTGACAGATGAACTGATAATGAAAATAGTCTTTAGTTTAAGCCCTGATGTTGATTAATGTGTACTGTCCCTGACAAACTAAACACAAAATGTGCCTACACAGGGCCTGGATATGAATAAAAATCTAAATTTATGAATGAATCATAAAGCTCACAACAGGAGATTAATAAAAGGCCTGCCTCCCACTGTACTGCCCACTGGTAGGGAGACGGAGCTGTCAATCAAAGAGACAGGAGAGGCCTCACAGAGAGTCTGATGCTTGAGTAATGTCTCTATGGCAGCATGGGAGAAAAGGAAAAGAGAGAAAGTAGACAAGGGTTAGACAGACATACAGATGGGCAGAGAAAGAGATGGAGGAAGAGAGACATTGAACACTGTTGTCAACAGTTAAGTCTGGAGCCAAACTCTGGGGAAGACTGCCAGACTAGTGGCCATGGCAGCAGGGCTAAAATGAAAGAAAGAAGATATCCCTACATTACTATTTTCTCCTCCATCTGGATTTTCTCTTCCTCATTTTTCTGTTCCTCTTTTGATTGCTCCCTAAGGCTGCATTCAGATAGACTTTAGCACTGCGTGAAAAAAAGATGTTGTCCCCTCATTCCTTTGAATGGAGGCAGTCCAGTGACGAGGTAGGGGTGCCAACGCAACGTGACATCATCCAGTAAAGGGGCAGCTTTGGTCAATCAAATGCAAGCGCACATTCCTGGTAGACCACTTTGTAACGAGAACGCTGTATTTCTACTGTTTACCTCACGATCGTCAAAACAAAAAGAAAAAATAATTGCTGTAAAAAATTTCCAAAGTTGTAAAATCCTGTCTCTGAGTATTATAAATCCCTGTGTTTTGCTGTTTGATCAGCCTTCAAACTCTTGGATCTGTTACTCAAACTGGACTTCCTGAATTGTGTTTTATGTCTCACCTCAAGCAATACACCCCATGCATTGTTATAATGCAGAGCTGTTTTCAGTCTGAATGCCTGCTAACACACTCTCTCTCACATATTCACACATACACACACTTACAGAGTGCTATTTTTCATACACACAGGAGTCTGTGTGTATCACTGTGCTTTCTCAGCAGCTACGGGAAAGCAGCCCTCAGGTAATAAATAGGAGCACCAATTATGTGTGGATGTGGGTGCGTTTGTGAGCACGCAGATAATTGTATGCAGTATGTGTAGTATGTGCAGCAGTGTTTCCCCTACGAGCGCCGCTGCTAAAATTTCACACGATCATTAATATCAGCGGGCTACTAATGATTCTCACTTGCACACTGTGCGAGCATAACACCCTACGTTATTGTGGAATTGTTTTGAGTCATTGACTAGTGCCAAGGTCGCTAATAGGCGAACCGCGGTCCGGGGGCGGATCCAGACGCCGTCCTATCCTGACCAGGACCTATAACCGATAAATTATTGAGAATTATTACATTTTGACGGAGCATTTCTATTTCAACCGGCGCAGCTCTTCTAGCCTTTACAGCACTGGTTTAGTGGTCCAGAAACTCATAGACCAATGCGTTGTAAATCATCTCACGTGATGCTACTCAAATCTCTGCATTCCGTTAAGCATTGCAACTTGAGTCAGTGAGCGGGATACACATACACAGGAGAGAGACGAGACGAGACGAGGGAAAACAGTCGAAGAAAAAAAGTGAGTCAGAGAAAAGTCATTTCTCATGGCGTGCTCTAAAAAGAGAAAAGTAGACAGCGAAAACAGAGCTTTTAATCAAGAATGGACAGACTCTTACATGTTCATTCTTCCCACGGGCAGCTCAAAACCAGTATGTCTCATATGTTCCGAGACCGTGGCGACAACTACACTCGACAACTACCCCTCCCCTGTCTTAAATTTTTTGCGTGCCACCCAAAAACACTGTAACACCAAAAAACTAAAAAACGAGGATGAAAAGGGTTGGGGTGGGGACACAATGACAGCAAACAAGCAGAGAGAGAGACAGGGGATATGGTAAATGGACTGCACTTATGTAGCGCTTCCTACATAACTGACAGCGCTTTTCCATTCACCCATTCAAACACACACACACACACACACACACACACCAATGTGCCCACCGGGGAGAAGGGTCTATCTGCAGCCTTGCAGGCTTCCCCTAACCCCCCCACCAATAGCATGTTATATGACACACAACCTCCAACCCCTAACCCTAACCATCCCCCCCCTCATGCCTAAACTTAACCAAGTGGGTGTGTCATGTAGTAAAGTGGGTGTGTCGTGTAGATACTGCACATTCGTGCTGCGGCTGCTGCTGGATATATCTGCCATCGGGACCAACTGGGCAGTAAGAGCCGGGGACTGAACCACCAACCATGCAATTATTGGACGACCCGCTTTATCTCTTGAGCCACAGCCGCCCACATATAAGGGGGAAGAAACTGGCTTTAGCCATTAACTCTGTGTGCTAGATTTTTCTTTCCCCATCAGTTTTTTGTGATATAGCCTCACTACTACAGCTGACCATGTCTTTCTGGTAATCTCACCTTTTACCCCCACCCCCAGATGATAGTGGATCTACCCTATCTAGTTACTATGGCTGCTGTTGCAGGATGACAGGGAACGAAGGCTGGGGAAATTGGGTCACGGGAGTACAAATACTACTACGATTATTTTCATTACAGATCAATTTGCTGTTTATTTTATTTATTGATCAATCATTTGGTCGATAACATGTCAGAAAATTGTGAAAAATGCCCATCACAATACCATTAAGCCCAAGGCAGCATCTTCAAAATGTATCTAGTGAAATATCACATTAGACAAAAAAAAAGCTGCAAATCCTCACCAGCTAGAGGCCGCAACTAGAAAGTATTTGGAATTTTTGCTTTAAGAAAATCACACATTATTAATTGATTAGCAAATTATCCTTATTTCCTATGTGTCTATACACTATGGAAGGGTTGTCTTTGTTATTAGATATTGGATGCAGCATGGTAGAAAAACAGTTGTTGTCATGTGAAATGTGAGAGGGGACAGTTGTCTTTTGAGCTGACGTAGTCAATGCCAAAGTTAGCTTCCCTCCTGACCTCTGTTGCTCCCACATATATCCTTACCTGCCTGTCCCCCTCCCTCTCCCTCAGTACTGCTGACAACAGCATCTCCTCTACAGTGACCCTGCAGTGTCTACCTTCTAGCATCAGGTTTACCATCGCTGGCAGTATGACACTGCAATTAGGCAAAATATGTCCTGTTTTGAGGTTAGTGACCCACAAGGCCACAGGCTGTCATTCAATTTCCTCCTACATTAAAAGAGGCTTAGATCACCTTAGCCGACAGAACATCACCAGTAACTAAACCAGTAAGTAATTACTTAACTCTTGCCCTTGGTCACCTACACAACTGGACACTGCCCCTACTGCTCAGCAAATAAAGAGTAAATAAAATTCAAAACACAAAACATGTAAAACTATGCTAAAAAATATGCAAGGCACCATTAAAGAAAAACACATGTATGGCAGATTTTTGCAGTCTATTAGTTAAGATTTAGCTTGTGTGCACTGCTTAACCTGCCTGCCACTTTTTTTTTTTTTTTTTTTTTATTTATAATCATTTACATTGATTTGATTTGGAGTAGTTGGAATGTGTATTGGATGAATAGATAAAATATATATTCATGTTCTTACCCTACTCAGTAATACAACATACACTAATTTTCCAAACAGCAGTCTTTAATGGAACAGATATTAGAATAGGCCCACAGACAAACCAGGGCCTTCAGAGCCAAAATTACCACCATATCCTCACATTTTCAAACCAACTCTAGAGAAAATACCACATGTGAGGGCCCAAACCCTACTCCTTCCTCTACCGTAAAGCCTGTCCTAATAAGTGATCCCACATTGACTTAGTGGCATTTCTTCAGAATACAGATTTGAGTAGGAAAACATCCCAAGTTTCAGCAAACTGGGGCCTCTGGAAAACCGAAGAAATTGTGCAGCAAGGCAAAATCCTCTCTTCCTGTGCTGCACAACATATCCTGGGACTATAGGGCTAAGCTATAGTGAAGGAGGTATGACAACAAGAACACACTGTACAGGAACGAAGAGGCTAGAGACTCACAACACACACAAACCCAGTCACATAAAAACACACAAAACATGCAGGGAAGCTTGATGTACATAGGCGGGAGGAAGTCTGTCTGATGCCTGTCTTTTTCCGTCAGGGATGCAGAGGAGAGGGAGGTGGGAGGAGAAGGAGAGAAGGGGGTGTTGGGAGGTGGGGGATGAGAGGAGGGAAAAAACAGGCGGAGGATGAAAGCAGACACAGAGCAACACCAATTAAGAACGACAGCCGCCGGAGAACCAGACAGGGCACAGAGAGAAAGAAGAGAGACTATGCTGGAAGAGGGGGAAGACAGAAAGAATCCTCACTGAAGAAATGGAGGAGTTAGGAAAAAAAAAAAACTGAACTAAGCACTACTGAGGCTGGCAGAGGCTGGGGGGCGGTTGGGGTGGGCACTGAAATATCCATGCACCTTGACCGCTAGTAGCTAGAGGTGCAGGGAGAAAAACGTGGCAGTAAGAGGGGTGAGGGGGGGAAAACGTGCAAGGGTGAAAAAGAGAATAAAAGGGGAGCAAAAAGAGCTGCACCAGTGTGAAGACAAAGGCAGAGAGACAGACAGAGAACTTAAAAAGAGAAAGAGCCACAAGGAAAACACGCAGCTTCACGTGTTCTGAACGGATGTCAGACCAACCACAGACACAACACCAATTGCAAAGGAGGTGGAGGAGGGAGGAGGAGGAGGAGGAGGAAGGAAGAAAGAATACGGAGAGGAGACTTTCTCAGTAGAAAAGCAATATGGTCAGGTCATGGCCACAGAATGTGGTAAATCCACCACCACTCTACCACTATTACCATTCAGCCAACCACCCATTCCTGTGGCATTAGAGAAGCCACAGGGCTCTCCAGAGCCTTATTACATGGGACATTATCATGGACAGCCCTTACCTGGGGAATAATTCCTCAATACCTGTTATTGCTGCTACAGACTTCGACACTCTCCACGAATGTGTGTGGGTGTGCATTTGTGTTTACTCAACCTGAATGTCTTGGGGAAAACAGGCCTGTAAATTCCACAGTTGATAAGCAGTAATAACAATGTTGTTGTTGGTGTGTTCCTATCCCTCAGTCACACTAACAGTCTCACTGGCCACTTGGTTTGTAAGCATTCTGTGCATACCAGCTTTGTTTTCAGCAGGTGGAGAGTGGCTTGTGAAAATATACAACACATTTTATTGCTACTAGACTGGACTTGCTCAATGAACTGTGGCAGTAATATTCTTGGTTGGTGGAATCTGTTGACGAGGGACTGACTGAGGGCGAACGGGTGGGTGGAGAGCAGCGATGAAGGGGGAAGCAAAATGGAGAAAGAAAGTCAAAGAATCAGAAAGTGAGAGTCAGAGCTGTGATATAAATAACAGCTTTGAGGTTTGCCTCCAGAATTTTAGCTCTCAGTGTCTCTGGCTGCTTCCTCTGCCAAGTCGATACGAAACTTTAACATGGTGGCAGCTCATTAAATAGAAAAACAGCACAATGCACAAGACCAAACAGGCCTGCGTTACTATGGATCCCACTGCTTTTCTTGGCAAGACACGCCCTGTGTAGCATTCAAGCTCTAGGATTGGCCAGGCACCCGTGCTCATGCCGCTAACCTGTTATTTCCTAAAAGGTGCAGACATATTGAATCCATTGACGGATGTCAAGTCGATGGATCCCATTCATTTTCTATGGAGAACAGGAGATCCAGCCGCGCGGTGCATGATGGATATGGCACAGACTCGACCTCAACTGGATACAAATGAGGTCCGCCCAGCGCAACGCGGCCAGCTCACAAAACTCAGATCAAACTGTCCAACTTGGCAGTGCTGATCAAATATGAATCAAGATTCTGTTACTGCGTTGCCTATTTCTCGCCTCAAATATCTTCAGAAACATACTTTAGTGTACCGTTTAGCTGTAAAATGAGAATGTTTGTACCGCAGCCGCCATGTTGAAAACGGCAGAGCAAAAACCAAGCACCGCCCAACTCGCAGTATGTCACCCACCCGCCGGAGCATTTAGTGATCCAGTGCATCCAGATGTGTCCTCGCCGGAGTCTGTGTGTCTGCACCTTAACTGTGTGTTCAGTGGGTGTCTGGTGTTGAGTAATGGGAAACGTTAATTCTGAAGGACTATGAGTTAACAGTTTGAGCAAGCATAGAAGCTGTATTATGTGTAGCTTGGAAAATAGCGATATGGGGCACTGAATTTGATGAATTTACTGTTTATCAGAACACGAATGAGACAAGAATCAGCACAACACACCGACTCTCTCTCTCTCTCTCTCACTCGCTCTCTTCTTTACCGTCTCCTCCTGCTGGAGATAAATTACCAGAAAGCAGCTGTCGGCCGTTTTAGAGGCGAGGCGGCCGTCTGGCAGCTCAGGGATCCCATTTTGCCCTTTTCTTTCCTCCTTGTCAGATCTCTTTTCCCAGGACTGCTGCTGCTACTGCACAGAGGAGCCGCAACGATGCACGCCGGCCACAGCGCACCGCAGCACCGATAGACATGTTGCTGATGTCCGCCATTTGAAATGCAGGTTCGGGACGTTTTGGAGGTTTGCACCATCCATCAGCACCGACCGCTCTTGCCTCAGCTTCCAGCACAGACACCGCAAAGGGCTGCTCTGTGATTCTTTTTATTTTTGGACGGTGCAAACCTGTTATTAATTGTTATTTGGTATGATATTACAGCAATGTGGTGTAGTGAACCCCATAGTGAACCCTGAAGGTGAACCCCTTCCTGAGTTCAGGAAACAAGCAGAGTGCAACTGCCTTCTTTTGTGCATCTGTTAATTTATTTATGTTTGGGAGGTTGAGAAGAGTTAGACATAAGCAGGGTCTGAGAATGGTCCTTTACTGCTGTTACAAAGGCTACGAAGCTTGCCTTCACTGCCACCATCAAACTGCCAAAATCAGCAGAGGCAAACTAAATCAAAGCACACAACACACCAAAACACACATGATGCAGGCAAAGACAAATGAGATATCGGCTGGGCTATACTCCCCTCAAGGTTACTTTGACACAACAAATGTCACTCAACTATTCACTGGCTGTCAACAGTGTAAGCAATAACATAGACCCTGAAAGACACAGAAAATAAGTGCTGTGCTTACACAAAGCTTGCTCTGATGCAAGCCAGAAAAGAAGAAGAGAAAAGAAAGAAAGAGAGAGAGAAAGTGACAGCCCTTCCTATAATGCTGTAGAGATGATGGAGGAAATGTAGAAATACCAACTGTTGTACCTAGCATGAATACCTGTCATCATGAGATTAAGGCTCACAATAAGTCCAGCTATAGCCAACAGAAATGCATTTATGCATTTAGCTCATGGCAGCATTCTTAAAATACTGAGAATACTACAAAATAATATAGAAATTTCAGCATCAAACCCTTATTAAAGAAATTAAAATTTGACATATTGGACTATCAATTTACTGGACCCAATTCTTTAGCGTCCTCAAACACAGTGTCTTAATGAATGTGAATTCGCTTTGCTAAAACTCTTGTTGCTAAAACGTTATCTTCCCACAGTAAATCATATATTTTTTAACGTAAATAGGTTGCAACTCAAACATTGACACGAGAATTGTTCTGTTGATAATTTCCTGCAGTTTTGTTTATTCAAACGTTTTTAAACATGTATTCTAACAATCAAAATACACAGTAAACACTTGAGCTTCATTGACTGTATTCAAGCTGATATTAAGGCGATATAACAATCCAGACAGCAAACAAATGACTTGAGCTTACTAGCCTTAGCTGCAGCACATGCTAGTGCTATTTACATAGCCTTAACTGAGGGCTTTGGAAGTGCTGTAGGGCCTTAGTCCTGTTACATAATGAGTAAGGCTGTCTAATGTTAGTTTGGAAATGGTAAAAGGGAACATTGTAGATTGGATGTCCTGCATATTCTCTGTCAGCTTACATGTGATGTCCCTTTCCTTCTCTCCACATCTCTCCAATTAGCCGACATGGAGCAGAGGGAGGGAAGGAGGCCCCCACCAAACCTCGGCACACTGAACATTCCCCTGGACCCCTGCCAAGACTCACAGGGAGCAGCTCGCCAGGTTTCAGCTTCCCTTCCCCCATCCCCCTGCTTCAGTTCTGACCTGGCTTACCCCTGGTGGGCCCCCTAAGCCCCTGCCCCCTCCATTGGCACACACGCTGGACAAGCAGGAGGGGGTTAGAACAGACCCCCAAACCCCCCACAGGACTCATCTGTTTTAACCCTCCTGTACTTCTATCACGCAAAAGCCCAGAGTATGACATAATACTGAACACAAGCTCAACCCAGTTTTGTCTTTGTATGCAAGAGTACTGGTCACAAGCAAATACCTGGTAGCTACCCCTCACACAGGACTGAAGCTATACAACAGTTCAGACCCAGAATATAAGATTATGACTATCTTAACATGAAATCATTCTCTCATACCACGGCCAAAACAGTCTGAGACTTGTGGTGAACCTCACCAAGACAGAGGTATAGTTGGGTTAACCATGTAGAGCCATTGCCATCAATGAAAACCCCAAGGTTTTTCCTGGGGAATTATTTCACAAGAGAGAACATGGCAGACTAAAGAAAACACAGAAATGCAAAAAAAAAAAAAAAACATCTTAAACCACTCACTGAAAACTCATGAATGAAGTCTTACTGGGCACTTTGTTTATTGATTTATTATGTTTGCTTTTAGGGTGATGCCCGTTCAACTAAAGATATGGCAACTATTTTTGGCTCCCTGTCTACCTACTGTTACTACTGCGAACAACACAGTCAAAATACACCCCCCCCCCCCCCTCTCACTGGCTCACACACACATACACAAACACTCCTCATTTAGTACAATTGCCACACCAAACACAACTGTCTAGTAAGTCTTTATCCTGCCCCACCCCCACCCCCACCCCCCTCTCGACTTGAAAATAGCCATCCATAGAGCAGAGGAAGAGGGTAATGGCTTTTGGCAGCCTCCCATTGAATCCAGCTGATTCTACTGTCAACGCCCCCCTACTGGAGCAGCACCCTGTGGTGGTGTTAAGCGCGTTATCTATCAGGACTGTGCCAGTTGTTTGAAAAGCCTCATAATCACAGGCTCAGTGACTACCATGGTCAGGCCTGGGCTAAGGTCAATGACGGGGAAAAGGGATAGACAACACAAGCCACTTTTCCAAAGCACGACTAAGTGGGATTTACCAGGGCCAACACAAAATGTCTGACATAGGACTGAAATAACTTTTTGTTTATTTTAATTTGCAGGCTCTTAGGCAAACTGGCTAACTACTACATGGAAATAAAAATGCAGAATATAAGAACCAAAACTGTGCATGGGGGATGCAGTGACCAGCAAGCACATTTGGTACTGTAGAGGAAACAAGGCAGATGACAGCAACCCGAGGACTAGACCGGTGTGCATGTTTTGTCTGTAAAGGGTCAGACAAGGGAAAGCAAGCCTTGGGTTTCCTTTTAAATAAATGATCCTGCCCGTTCAGTGATAAGGGACTGCAGATGGAGTTACTGCCAAGGTTTGTCCTCATGGCTTTGTTACAATACACTCTAATCAAAACAATGTCTAGAATCCAACAGCCTACAGCCTGGTTAGATCCAGAGCCAACATGGGTTATGGGTTTCCTGCCAGTGTGCTGCCAAAATAGCAAAAGTAGTAATATAATTCATTGAGTCTGGGCCCCAGTGAGACTGAATTTCTCATTTTGGGTGTTTTTGCATTAGGAAAGAACGAATTATACGCCTCAGGATAGAGCTAATTTATACTTTTAAATGTTTCAACTGCAAAGTGTGTGTGTAGATTTGCAGATGTTGGCATAGATTGATTGACTATCCATGTTCACCATAGACTATCAATGTTCTCCCTGTGGACAATTTACACATTCCCTTGCCCAAAATAACAAAGGCTAGCCTTTTATACTTCTCCATAGACTAGGGCTGGGCAGTATATTGCTATTATATCGATATTGTGATATGACACTAGATATCGTCTTAGATTTTGGATATCGTAATATCATGATATGGCATAACTGTTCTAGCTGTTCTATTATTTGCCTTTACCCACTTACTCATTATATCCACATTACTGATGATTATTTATCAAACATCTCTTGTGTAAATATGTTGTGAAAGCACCAATAATGATCCCTACAATACTGTTGCAATATCGATATTGAGGTATTTGGTCAAAAACGTCATGATATTTGATTTTGTCCATATCGTCCAGGCCTACCGTAGACTACAAACATTTGTAAGGAAGTTTAAGAAAGAGAAGCACGGCTGACATCTTAATTGCAACATAACATGACTTGCCTTCGGGGTAACCCAGTGCAGGTGACCTAACACCAAAAGAAACCCCGAATTTGCCCTAGTGCCCTCCAGATGAGACACCTGCTGAGGCTGTAGGGGTATCTATGGTGCTAAAGTTGTTGTGTCTGGAAAGGGTACGTCTGACTGCGAGAGACTTAAGAAACTACCAGACTCCCTCCTCCTCTTACCAGACTTTAGGTCTTTCTTCTCTCCTATTCACGAGTTTTACATACACACCAGAGGGCCCCTGCAACATCTTTTCACAGCCTCCCCCTTACTGCGTACTCATCAGCCTTTTGGAAACTGGGCATGTATAGAGAAGGGAGGACCCTTGACCCTGGGTAAGAACAGGGCTGTGTGTGTGTGTGTGTGTGTCTGTTCATCAGCTGGGTGTCTAGGGCATGCAGGAGGCACCTCATGACCTGATTAACAACTGCAGGGCATTAACCAACTGCCAGGGCCTTGAGCTTGACATAAATGGTCACACACTCCCATGGCATTCCACGTGTGTATTCACTGGCCGATCCCGACACACACACACACAACATTTGCAGCAACACACACACACACACACACACATTCCGAGACATGGCACAGGCATACTCACAACAGGCACGAAGGCATACACGCAAATTAATGCTCAAAACAGTCTCCCCGCTCCGACTGCAAGTGTACACGTGTATGTGTGCCACTGCTGCTCGCACGCATTTTTTCATTTTATCATCTCACTGGTGTGTGACGATAGAGATAAGACGGTGGTGACAGAGATGTCAGGGGAGGGGGGGGTGGGGGGGTTTGAAATTGAACGGGAAATTATGTACTTCAATTAAGACACAAGGACATTAAAAGCTATACTCCAGTGCCTGGGGACAGGATGCAGGAAGGGGGGGATGCAATGGAAGGCGACAGTTCAATCAGAATCCCCGGCTTTCTTGCCGAGCCGGGGGGGGGGGGTGGGGGGACAGGACAGCTATGTTTAATAATGTACTTGGAATTAGTGTAGTGGAATGTACAATAGTGTGCAAGATACATTATGTGATACAGCTACAGAACGAACCAAACACCAACGGGGAGTGAAAATGGGTTTTCAATGTGACGCCTCCGTCACAATGAGAAAACTCCGCAGCCGCAACGTGCAGGCACAAATCACAATATTTAACATAAAATATGAAGTCCTGCTGTTATAAGATAGCAGCCAACAAACAACCTATAGATAGCACTGTGTGATTAAAACAATCCTATTACCTTCTAATATCAAAGATCTCAAAAAAGGCAAGGCAATTCTCTCAGTCAGTGAAAGAAATCATCACATTACACACTCACATGTGCAGAGTGTGTTCCAGTCCCACTCAGCCAATCATAAAAGAGCTGTGATATAACACAAAAGTTCCCAACATTTTCATGGCAAGCCGCTTCAAATAAACACATACTAAAGTAAGTCATCAACCCCATTATTCATGTCGGAATGCAGCACATCAGAAAACACATTTTTATTGAATTCAATGGAAACCAGATCTGTATTGCTCCCTATAATTTAGATGTTAAGATTACACCGAGAAGAGTGAAACCTCGGATCAGTCATTCCTGTAGGATTGTCTTATCGATCCAACATCACAACATCATTATCTTTCCCAATTTTGCCGGGGATCCCCATTGAAGAAAACCCTTTGGGTATTTGGGTGCTCACTTGGGGGGAGGAGGGGGGTTGATGTGTCTCACATCAATATAAAAACCCAGTTTTATTTTTGTGTAAAAAAAAAAAACAGTGAATGGCTAAATTGTAGCACATCAGAACATCAGATAAGCATAGGTGATTGCTAATGGGTGTTTTAATGCTGTGGCACCCAAACTTGACATTGCTCGCTGGGGTATTAACGTTATAGTTAAGTAACTGAGCTGGTTGAGATTTACCAAAGACACATGACATGCTCTGAAAAATAACGTCGCTATACAGTTAGTTATTCTGCGCATATATTTGACATTACAGCTCCTCTTGCCGCTGTGATTGTGATGTTAACACTATTCAGCATTGACAGTCAATCAATTTATCGCGAAAAAAAAAAAGAGAAATCTGTTCATTTTAAAACTTACCTTGCGTTAACCACAGCTTTGGCAGCTTTCAGTGAAGAGTCGGTGCATGGCAGGGAAAAAAAACACGCAGAAAAAAAGCATTCTCCGATGTCTTTTCTAAAGTTACCCGTTAAGAGATGGAGCAGAGATTCAGTCGCAATTGAAGTCAGACTTGGCAGATAAGCCGACTGCCGCTGAAGCAGCTTGGTGACAAGATACCGAGGTAAACAACGGCTACTCAGCCAGATATACACACAGCAAGTACGGTAATTTATGCTTTGAGCAAAAACATTTTAAAAAACATGCTGTGAAATTACACTCGCCAAAAAATATAGTTTGTTAAAACGTCACGATATAGCGAGGGGCGGGGAGGGGGAATGAAGCACAACTAACAGCAAAAACAAAAAAAAAAACGAATACGAATAAAAAAAATGACTTGTAAAAGCAGCTAAATTGTGTTAGCTAACGTTAGCTGGTTGACGTTGTTAAGTCGTCGACCGTTGCGAGGTTTAAGCAAGCCAGAGAAATCAGGCAGTTTTCGTCAAAAATCGCCGGCCAACTTGTTTTAAAGTGCAAAAGAAATGGTTTTGTTGTTGTTGTTGTTGTTGTTGTTGTTGTTTAGGTCGCCAGCTGGACGACTAGCGACGGGCTGGCTACCGCGAATGCAAAGTGAGAAACGACTCCGGGAGAATACATTCTGTGTGGATCCAGACAGCGGAGCGGACAGTCATGGTAGGCGTTCAGTGAGCTCTCGTTGACAGTGGTCTCGCAGCCATTTTGTTCAAACTAACAACACTGCAGTCTCCCTCTCCTCCTCCAGAGAGCAGACAGACCAGGAAGTCGCTCCAGACACGTCACTCCCGACCAACCAAAACACCAGACGCTAACTCCGCCCGCCGCCCTCCGGACCGCCCTCCCCTGTTCGCCAAACAGCCAAGCTGCTTGTCAGGCTGGCAGCTCATATTTCCAAGGCAGCTGCTGAAGCATGCAGCCTGTGACGCTGTTATACATTTTCAGAGGATGATATTGTGAAGAGAGCAAAGTGTAAACCATATATGAAATTCAATCGCAATATTGTAGACAGAAGCAATAGATATAGCATAATTAAATGTCACGACTCTTAACGACTGTCATTACAACAGCCAGGAGCCCTAACGAACCAAATGGTATCAATGACCTTGATAACGACCCCACAGAGGTTTAATACCTGGGACGCCCCAGCAGTCAGTTGAACTGAAGAAGCCCCTTGGATGAGAGGCGAAATGTCTTAAAACATCTTCAACCAGGTCCAGTTGCCCTCAATTCAACCCTCCTTGGATAACCACCTGGATGACTGAGAATCTTCAGACATAAATAACAAGTAAATATATGGTCACTTTAATGTTGCAGACACACTTTTCCTCCTGGCAGCAGTGGAAGAAGTATTTAGATCCTTGATTTAAAGGTCTTCTAATCAATATTTTTTTTGTAATAATTAAACCATGTGCAATACAGAAGCTGACACTCGTAATGATGAACGCACAGAGAATGATCACCTAACTTTGCAGTTCCCATTTTAGCATCTTTTAACACACTTTTGGTTTTTTACGGCTCACAACTTTATTTTTTCGATTTGCTCTCATCACCCTTATTTTCTGCTGCAGTAAATAGCTGTTTACAGTTTAAAAAAACTGTACAGCTACCTGCTCTCAATGCAGTTTTGCAGCCTTTCTAGCGAAATTTAACTATTTCAAATACAAAAAACCCCTGAAATACTCAAGTAAAGAAGTACCTCAAAAATATACTTAAGTACAGTGCTTATGTGAATGTACTTAGTTACTTTCCACACCGGCTTCTTGTGATTCTGTCACATATTAATATTTTCTAATATAGAAATCTAATACCATGCCCTCATGTGACACATGATTAAATTGAGCAAAAGAGTACAGAAATAGATACAAGTAATAAAAGCAATTTGGGAATTGCATCGTGAACTTTATTTAGCAGATTTGAATGCTCCTTAAAGTGCCAACACCAAGTTCCACTACCCAAGATGACCTTTGTCAAGAATCTCTTGATCACATGATGTCCAGAAACATGGGCCGATAATTCCAGGCTATTCACAAAATGATGGATGAGGTCGCCCTTGTGCCCCTGAGCCGCGTCTGCAGCCGCCTCAGAGAAAGAAAATGCAGCCCCTGTCCATTCTCTGCACTCCTTTCTCATGGAAATGACCTCTCCATGCACAGACAAACACACACAGACACACACACTGTGCGGTGGGAACAGGTCAAGGCTGCGGTCCACAAAGGGAAAGGCTGACCAGTGAGAACTCTCTCAGCAAAGCTCTGGGCTCCTATACATCACTGGGAGAGACTGCTAATGAGAAAGCCAGGGGCCCCGGCCAAAAGTTTTTTTTTCCTCCTTTTCAAGGCAAGATGCCCAGAGCTATTAAAACAGCAAGCGCCAACTGAATGGAGAAAGCAGATGTTCCATACTCAGGGTTAAGAGAGGTGAGAGCAGAGGGGGAATGCCTTTAGAAAAACGCCTTAAGGGATATGTAGTTCACTGTGCAGTTCACAGACTATTAAACCGTATGCAGGAATTTGCTGTTCATTCATGCCACCTAAATAAATTGTGTTCCTGGTAAACATTTAGTCTCAGAGTTAATTGAATGCGCCTACTTGAGGCATCAGTTCAGTGATTGATTACATTCTCATGTAAACTAAAGTACCTACATTACTTATAGCTTAAATCACCTTCCTGTAAACTCACATGAGTTGTAGTGAGATGGAAATCTATGCACCACAAAGGACAACTGAGACTCGAATTAACGATAGTGGTTTGACATGATCTTAGCCATCAAAGGCGAGAACTATTGAGATATGTGTGCACTAATGTAGGTGAGAAGAAAAAAGACAAGAAGACTGTGTGTGTGTGTGTGTGTGTGTGTGTGTGTGTGTGTGTGTCTGCATGGAGACATACGCGTGTATTTACATGTACGAGTGTGCGCACATCCTTCCCTGTGTTCATCCACTCTCCATCTCATCACGGCTATTCTTTTAGGTGTCTCTGAGATGTTTCTTTGCCTCTACCAATTTCCCTAATTGCTTTCACATTTAAGCAGACTGCTGACAGAAGCGAGCCAATGGGAAAGGTCCGCCTGACATTCTGATAAGAAACAGCCCAGACACAAGCTGTAGGACTGCAGCGGAGGCAATCGCTCACTCCTTCCCCTCTCAGACAATACACTTCTCCTCCTTCTGCTGCTTTCGCCATTCTCTGTTTCCTCCTCTCCTCTCCAATTTTTAACTGTGCTCCTCTGCCTTTTGTTTTAATTCCAGCCCAATCATGAGCCGCGTTCCGCATAAGGTTTTAATTTCAAGCCTGCCGCCAGAGTCTGCCAGACACACACACACACACACACACACACACACACACACACGCATGCACAAATTCACAGAAGAATGCATGTGCATACACCAAACCACAAGGTCTTATGCATACCATACACACACCACACTCACTTTACGCTCACATCCCAAATGCACATACACACACTTTAGGCTATGCGTTTTGTGGCTACATGCGCATATATATGCATGTGCTCTGTGGCTACATTTGATCATTTAAACATGTTTCCCATGAGAGATAGTATCTCCATCCAGAAACATTAATAATCACGCACATTCATAAAAGGCAGACACATCACCAGACAAATTACATTAAAAGAATTCCAACAGCCTAGATTTTTTTTGCTTCAGAAGTCAAAATATATTACATAGTTTATGGTAGACCAGCTAAATTTATGGGATCATAAAATACATTTTTAGTACTCAAAATCTATTTTTTGCCTTACTCCAAAATACAAAGCCCCGCTCCACATGCATCATCTTAACATTTAATCTTGTGGAATTAAACAAACAAACATGATCTGAGGGGTAGCCAAACATTTCATGACAGCACTGAGCCCAGAAGCAGATCTTGGTTTTAAAGCCTCATTCCCCGGACGCTGCATTCTAGAAGAACACATTTATAGTTTGCTCTTTGATGCAGAGTGACTGATGAGTCGGGGGTGTCAGTATTTTGGTATTGATTATGAATATACAATCCTCCTCCACAGTCTGGACTTTATGCATGTGAGTAATCAAAATGCAGACAGCGAACTACTGCTGCTTCGCTCAAAGTGACATTTCCAAAGGCATGACTTGACATATGCAAAAGGACCGTCATGATGGTAATTCTGACAGAGGAAGGAGCCAAATCAAACCTTCTCCTAACTGCACATAAAAGACGAATGTTGCACAGCGACTCTCCCAGTCCTGCTACTTCAAGGCGAAATTTGCAAGTAGAAGCTGTGTGGCTGAGCTGAAACGTTCATTGTGAGTTTTTCTCACTCTGATTAGCAATGTGATTGAAGTGCCTATCCATTGAATAATAGTGCGTAGAGTGGTAAAACCCTGCTGAGTTGCTCATTGCTCATCTCCAAGGTCTGCAGCATTGCAATGAGAGATAAGAGAGAGTACAAGTAGCTGAAGGCATGGTAGTCCATAAGAGGAGGGATCCTTTTCGTTAACTTTCATTAAGACTAAAGAGTGAATTACCCTGAACTGATGGTCCAACACATAAAAGCCGTTAGGTAGAGAAATACATAAACAGGACACACACACTCACACACACACTGCCATACACAAAAACACGCATGCATGCACACACAAACATGGATGCAGTTACTGTTACACATGTTCATAAAGGCACACAGATACAGAAATTGCTGTTAGACTATTTCCTGCACACAAATGCAGTGCAGACCATGGCAACAAAATGTCTCTAATCCTCCATATACTGCTGTGCCTCTCTGTTGTACATAATATATTATGGGGGAGGCACAATAGCAAGAAGAAACAGGCTGGTAAAGGGGCAATGCTAGGGTGAGGAAGGGTTATGCAGCTGCTGTGAGTGTGTTTGCGTGGTGGTGGTGTTGGGGGGGTATGCACGATTGTGTGTGAGTGCATCTCTACAGTATATGTGTGTGTGTGTGTGTGTGTGTATTTGCGTGTGTCCATATGTGCGTGCTGTACGGGTGGAGGGAGGCAGAGCAGAGCGTTGCAGTGCAGTAGGACAGCGTTTCTGAGCTGTGGTAATTTCCCCTGAGACAGGCAAGCAGGTAAAGGCCAGCGAGCGAGAGAGAAAGGGATAGAGGAAGGCTGGGATAGAGGGAGGGAGGGAGAGAGGAATGCTAGAATAGAGGGAGGGAGAGAGAGAGGCAGCGAGCCAGTGTGTCAGAGAATAATGAGGAATGATACAGCGGTGGCGGAAGAGAGGCCGGCAGATGCATTAACAGCATCTCAAGGTTGATGGTTGGTATAGTAGCTCTCGTTGTCAACACATTAATGTTAACGTTTCTATTTTCATTTCAAATGCCTTATCTTGTTAATGGGTGTTTCTGAACTGAGTCATTGTTTTTGTAATGAATTCATCTATTAATTACAAGTGCGCCTTTTCCTGATGACCTTGCTTTATTTTGTTACAAGCTGCAGACCATAATATTAGCATACATTAAGCCCTGCTTATCTTTCATCCCCAATAGCTAATACGTCAAATTATCACCCGAAAAAAAAAAAAAAAAAGCAGTAGTGGTTTGTATCCCAGGGTTTCTGTGTGTGTGTGTGTGTTTGTGGGTGAGCACCCTCACTTATTAGCCCCTTCCCCCTCCCTACTTGCAAACTCATTACCAGGGTATAAGACCTGCGTGGATTTTATGGTGTTTTGGGAACTGACTGGTTAATCAGATTTATTGCACACTTAAGCTTAATTGATTGCCTTTATGGATTCAAATGAATAATTAAGTGCTAACAAGCCTAGTTTCTGTTTCATCATTTCAGAATGATGATAATGACCCACAGAGAGGGAAGGTAGCAGAACTGTCAATCAAAAAAGGCTAACATCACAGGATCCGCTTTTCTGCCTTATTCAAAACTGATTATAATAATAATATGTATAAGTTGTTTCACCTGCCGATCACTCAATACACTGAACTGCACGCATTGTCGCCCATCTCTTTAAACTCATACTTGTAAAATCTAAAGCCAGAGATTTATCTTTCCATCTGCTGCGTTGATCTTTATAGGTCCACCGCTGTGGTATTTGATGTTTCTATTAGAAAGTAAATAGTATAACCTGTTCTATACCAGCAGTGAAAGGACAGACAGTGTATTAAGATCAAGGCGGTCCAAACAGAGACAACATATCCTGACCTTCAGATGATCTTCACCAGATCAATACTATCATCAGTGCAGACGAGCGGTCACAGATTAACTCAGTCCCCTATAACCACCCCCAACTCAAACACGCTTTCTCTCTCTCTCTCCCTCTTTCTTTCTCTCTCTCTCTCTCTCTCTCTCTCACACACACACACACACACACACACAGACACACACACACACACCAAGACACACACCATATCCAATGAGGGCCCTGGGTGTATGGGTGTATTGATTGGTTTGTATTGACTGACACACAAAACCACCACATGTACACACTTGCTTGTTGACTTTATTTTTCACTGGCTGGCTGGCGTTGCATACTGTCAATGGGTAGGGAGATGAAGTCCTACTGTGTATCCCCAACTGTAGAAACTGTAGGGGAGGTGGATGCATTGGCTCTGGCAGCCCAAATCCTAAAGATGATCAAAAACTCTGCTCTTAAAGAGAACATATTATGCACATTTCCAGGTCTATATTTTTATTCTGGGGCTCTACTGGAATATCTTTGCATAATTTACAGTTTTTAAAAAACTCCTTATTTAACTCATATTGACTCTTTATGCAGCCCCTTAGTTCAGCCTCTGCCTGAAACAGGCTGTTTTAGCTCCTGTCTGTTTAAGGCCCCTCTCCTGATGAGCCCACTCTGTTCTGATTTGTTAGCTACCGGACGTTGTGTCATGGCTGAAGTCGGCCACTACACGAAACAGTAGGAGTAGGATTTCACTACTTTTTCTTGTTCTTTACTCAAAATATAAACTTCTCAAATACATTTATACATGTTTGAGCTGCAACCCGATCTGAAATATGAGAGTGGACAACACAAACAAAACCTCAGCAATCAAGGCTCTGGAACGGACAGCGGTTTATTGGCATGTGGTGGAAAAAACGTTGAATATTATACGCTCAGAGCAGGCTGAAACCTGGGCTTTTGACTTGCAGGGAGCATTTCTAAATATGTTAACCTCAAGTTTTGATACTTTGACCATAGATATTCAACATTATAACAGTATATAAATAACAGAAAATCACAAAAAGCATGCTATGTCCCCTTTAATGAAAAAAGTTTCAAAACGACTGGATTACTTTTATGCTTACGTCTGACTGTAGGTCACAACTGTGTAATGTTGCACAAATAACGATTGCTTCTGTATTTACATGTGTGTTTGACATTAGATAAAAGGGCATGATAAAGGCCACATGAATGGACCAATATCTAAGGTCTGTCATTTTTCGTATACCTCTGCACATTCATTACATACACACATACTATAATTTCAAAGAAAGCATCCACATCTGACTCCCCACCAGCCATTCCCACAAAATATGCGCCTACACAGAGAGCAAAACAAGCAAATCGATATCTAGATGTCTGCGAGTGGCCAGAAGGCAACTAACTCAATCCCACATCCAATGTAAATGTTGGTGGCATATCCACAGGCAAGGACTGATATTTAGAAGTCCATTAACACAGGGTGGAGATGGGTTAATTCACTGTTTGTAGCTGGGGATCCAGAGAGGGTTTAGGGCATACGGAGAGGAGGAAGGCGAGAGAGAAGGACGGAAAGAAAGAGAAAAAGGAGAAGAGGATGGTATGCAAAAAAAGCAAGATAGACAACAGAAAGAGAAAGGCAGAAAATATAAAAAAGGAGAGGAGAGGAATGCAAATAAATGTAGAGGGAGGGAGATGTGTATGTGAGGAGGGTTGGAGGGGTGCTGGTGTTGGTGTGTGTGTGTTTGTGTGTGTGTGTGTGTGTGTGTGTGTGTATGTAGGGGGGGTTGTTGTTCTGAGCATTGCTGCCTGCTATCACCCGCCTCAGCCTGGGCATCAGTTTGATTAATGCTGCTTTCCTCCAACTGACCTCCAAGGTCACTGGAATAGTGGGTACTCAGCCTCTCCCATTCGCTGCAGCACCAGAGGGGGGTAACGGCCATATAATGCGCTCCCCCAGAGGCTCTTTCTCTCTGTTTTTTCCTGTTTCCCCTTTTCTCTCTCTGTCTATCTCTCATTTAAACTCTTTCTCTCATCCTCCCTAGCTGTCTGTCTCTCTCCTTCATCTGCCCTTCCCCTCTCTCTTCCTGCGTTCTATATCTCTCATGCTCATCCATCTCTCTCTCTCTGCCACCATTTCTCTTTCTCGCTATCCCTGTCTATCTGACTCTTTTGCTTCCTCTCCGCCGCCGCTCTCTAATCTGAAATGCAATCAAAAGCAACCATAATGCAATGTGTTTGAAGACGCTGGAGAGAGGCAGGGGGAACGGGCCTGCGAGGGGCTATTAGAGCACCCAGTGAGGTTTAGATAAACACTTACACATTACACACAACCACAACCACCACCACTCTTCCTCCCCTCCCTCTGTTCACAGACCGACTGCCAAGGTGAAGCCGCATGAATAGAGTTGTCCTACACCAATAGACACTTGGCAATGACACACTTCCTCTGGCTGAGAAGCCCATAGCAAATGCTGCTCATTGTGCCAGCCGGTCTTTCCTGGCATGAACCTGGCAAAAGGGGAGTTACAGAAAGAGAGAGAGAGAGAGAGAGGACAGAGGGAAAAGTGAGTGCTGTACTACCCGATCTTTTGTGTTGACATGGCCACCTCCTGTACATCGCCAACAATTGTCTGCAGCGAGGAGGAACAAGTTCAGGGAACAGTAACTGATGGCAGAAGAAGCCATGTAGTAACAGAGACACTAAGCATGTGTTTGTGTTAGGCTGTGTTCAGACCAACAATATCACTGCATCAAAAACACAGTCTTCCCATTCATGTCGGTGAACGCAGGCACACATTTCTGGTAGATTACTTTTATAAATTGAATGGTGTAATTCTAAACTCATGGATGTAACACTCAAACTAAACTTCTGGATTAAATTTCATCTCACCATTTCCCGTAGAAACACGACCAAACTGACGCAGCCTGTTGTGATTTTTTATCACAGCGCTATTTTTGTCTAAACGCCTGCTTAGTTCTATGAAAAGTAACTCAAGGTTGGATTTACAAAGGTCAGTTTACGTGTATGTTTGCAAAGCATGGCAGCTGCATATTGTTGCTGTCCTGTAAAAACCGTGTATTAGAGGTCTTCACCTCTAATACATCATGACACCCAAACTGAGATCCAAGTCGGACCAGGTCCATATTATACTCAGTCTATTTGGGTTGGGAAGGCTCTTGTTTTACTGCCACAGGTGTCTGTATATCAATATGTTAAATACTCAAGGGTGTGTGACTTTTCATGTGGTACATAGTCACCATGGGACAAAATATATAAGGAAATTAGTAACTTTTAAGATTAATGCTATTAAATGACCATTAATTTATGCACATCAAATTCAGGTACATTTTCCACAGGTCTTTTCTATACTAACTTTTTTCATTTAGCTTCAGCTTATCTGAAAAATTAAAAATCACCAAATTTGGAGATACGTGGTTTTCACTGGACACCGACGATATGCACATTTATGTTCCAAACTTTTGTCATTGGTCATTTCTGTAAGGCAGGCCTAGCCAAGATGGCGTCTACAAGCGTGTGCAAAGAAGCCAGTAGTGTAATCGCAGCCTGGAGAGTTAGCCCTGCTGTGCACTGTCAATTTGTCTCACACTCTGTACCTCCATCCCCCCACCTTCTTTCCTTTTTTTCTCTGTCTCTCCCTGTTCCCTTTTTCCAGTCAGTGCCTGAGCGTGAGGGACACATACACACACACGCTCCCAAGCATCATGAATCTTTCATGCGAGTGGGCTGTATAATCCCTGAGGCGTGCTCTCTGAGACCCACACACACCCGCCTCCATCACCTTGCACCAGGAGAAAGGGAACGAGAGAAAGAGAGAGACAGGGAGAAGGGAGAGAGAGAGGGCGAGTGACAGAAAGAGACAGAAAGATAGATGGAGAGAAGGAGACATTGAAAGGGAAGGAGGGGGTGGCAGTGGAGAAAGAAATGGAAAGAAGGAGGGAGGGCAGGGGTAGGAGCAGCAGACAAATTGAAGGTGTGAAGTAGGACCTGGTTACCTTCCTTATTTTGACCATTGAGGGAGGGATGAAAGAGGTGGAGGAAGAGTTAACAGTGTAGAGGTTTGTTTTTTTTCTTGGTGGCTGCTGAAGGCTGCAGTGGAAAGTCAGTTGGCTTCTCATTACTAGTCCTTGTCTGATGGAAGCATCACTAAACACTTTGTCCACCAACCCCCCTGTAACACCCCATGTAGTGATGGGGGAAAATCTACAATATGTCCTTTAAACTGCCTTCATTACACATGCATACACATTATTTATACAGCCATCCATAGTTAGACCCTAAATATACATACATTTATAACAAATGCATACTTTTGATAGAGCCTTTGGGCAGTATATTTGACTTGTACTATTCCATTGATTTTAGATGACAATATGAATATCTGCAAATATATATAACCCATTTATCTTAAATCTTCAATTAAAAAAAAAGTCAAACTTTGGGCTCAGAGGAAGTTGGTGAACCAATAAATAGAACATATAAAAAAGAACAACCAAGACAATTTTTTCAAATGAGCTAAATTCTTAAATTTTGCTTAAACTTTGTAGAAGGTTTTGATGAAACATAGCTAAAGACTTGAAATGACGATGTTATCAAGCACTTTTCGAAGTTGCTCCATTGTCAGTAAATTAGTGACTGGGCGCTCACAGAAATTTTGGTTGAGTTAGTACACTTGACTGAGTTTTATTTGAATACAGGGCTTAGCGCTGTGAATCAGTGAAAGTGCCAATGAAAATTGTCATGGGTGATATCATTGTGTTTATGAGTTGTTCTATTATAAAGTCCCATCCTTTTTGGTTTTACCTATTTTCACCATGAGATTTAATAAAAAAAAGAATTGATCATTAAAATAGACTTTAACCTGGATTTAGCTGTTGTGCTTCCTGTTGGCTGACTGCTGCAAATTACAGACAACAATTTCCTTTTGTGGTGAGCACAGCTCCAAAAATCTTCTGGCAAGAGAGAGGCAGGAGAAAAACACAGGAAAACCATAGATGAGATGAAAAATAAACGGTTAGATACACAACGCTGACATATTTTTGCCATATATAGCAAACAATGTCCTACATATACAGAATAATACCAGAGGAGGCATGTTTCTAGTAATTTAAAGTAAATTAAAGTAATTTTACTGTGCTTTTAGTTCTGTTTGTTCTCTTGGGAAATAATCAAACCAGGTTTATGAGAATGGTGAGACTCAACCATACAGTAAATGTGCAGGGCATCAAATCAAGACAATGAGCAAAAAGAGGCTCAATGGTAAAATTAAATGTATGCAGCTTTAATATTAACCAATAAATCCCCTGATTTCTCCCTTTATGATTTACATGTCTTTATTATACTCTTAACACCAGTGTGCATATAATGTACAATTTGTTCACTTCAGCAAAGGGTGGATGATGGGCAGTTAAAGTGTTGTTTCCTTTGAATTTTCTCTTAGGATTATCAAGGTGTATTCACGAAGAAGTATCTTTTAACTGGTTGCATGTCATCCTTTTTTTTTTTATCTTCCTCCCATGGACATGCCCAGATAAATACCACATAATGGTTCCTCCAATAGACTCCCAGAGCAGTTGATTAGCTTCATACTGGCTTTCTTTGGTGTGTGTCAACTCAAATACAGGTTGTCCAGGTTAGTTGCTAATGGAGTGACAATGGAGGACTAACAGGGGACTGGACAGCACAGTTGTGGCTGCTGCTTTAATTACCTGAGACCAGTCAACACAGCAGCGGAGAAAACCTTCTCACCGGCCAGATGAGCTTATTATGCCCCCCCCCCACTACCACCACCACCACCACCATCACACCCCAGGCCTCTGATTTACTATGACACTAATTAACAAGGCTGTCTGGGAGGGAAAAAGTGGAAGTGTATGTGCATGTACAGACACATGTTTGAAAGTATGACTGTGTCTGTGCATATGTCTGAAGTCGTATTTGGCAGTATAAATGCATATAAGGAGCGAATGTGTTATTAGCATTTTCATTGTGCATCCAGAGTTTCATGTGGTCCAGACTGGGACATCTCAAGGTCCCCGGCATACACAAACAGCCCAGGAAAAGGTTGAATAAAGGAGAAGGGGTGCAATAACTTCATGCACATGTGCAGTCATGAACAAGTAATAATGTGTGTACATAGACAGGTGCTCTACGTATGTGTGTGTGTGTGACTTTGAGAGCGTGCATACAGTAGGTGTTTCCATACAAGGTTTGTACCATTTTTATTGCTCACGTGTCTGCATTTGCATATATTCATAGGTGTATTTTCATGCTTGCCGAGGGTGTGTCTGTGTGTATGTGTGGCCATCCTAAATGTATAATGTGTGTTTTCAGGGGGCAATAGGTCGATCGTTTCCCTCCTTCCAGTACCTTGCCCTCACTCCCATTACTGCTCTCTCACGGTCTCAACCACATTTCACCATGCACTCTACGTCTGAGCACCACCTACCAAATACAATTAAGGTGAGTTATGACCACTCCATAGGAGGGGCAGGGACGGTGGAGTGAAGTGTGCTTATGTGTGTGTATGTGTGGACGGGCGTGTGCATTAAGGAAGTGATATATATTTAAGTGGAGGGAGTGAGAGAATGTATCACTTGGGCATGGCAAATACAACCACCCAGTGTCATATGTAACTCACTGGGGTAGCACATTTACAGACACACAAGCATATACGTACACACTACTGTAGTCGGTGCAGACATGGTCCTTTCCTTGGTGGAGAGGAGTGGAGGGGGCGAACAGGCGGTAGGTTGAGACTGAAGTGGGGGGGGCTGTGCGTGGTGGACGGTGCAGTGCCAATTTCACGCCTCCGCTCATCTCTGCCTCTTCCAGCTGCACGCTGCATGCTCTCCTCTTCTCTCTGCCTCTCCTCCCCCCAACTACGCTTTACCCCCTTTACACATACACACACACACACACACACAAGTCTTTCTCCAATGCCTGCACCCCGCCACCTCCACCTCCACCCGATCCGTCTCTCCTTGCCTCTCCCACCCTCCCTCCATAGGTTGGCGTGTCACAGCATGGTGGTATGGGGGATCCATCTCCAAATAACAACCCAGTGCACATTATAAACCACATCGGAGCTGCGAAAAGAAAAAAAAAAAGGGAGACAAAGAGACAAAATAGCAACTCAGCGGCAGTGCAAAGCAGCAGGAGAGAAACCTTGTCCCTGTTCAATCCTCAGCACCCACATCCAGCCCAAGATGGATGCCTCGGTGCGCTCACTCCTTATGCTTGGCGGCACAAGGACAAAAAGAGGGCATGAGAGAAAAAAAAAAAAAACAGCTCAATTTGCATTCGTAAAGGTAACATTTGTTTATAGTGCATGCAACACCTCTCTTAACGACCCCACCACTGATTGAAGCAAGCTTCCTAATTAAGCATTAATTACACAACAATAGAAGTGGCAATTAGGCAGTGGCGACACAACGCTGACATATTCCCACCTGGACTAATGTCAACACAGCATTATTACCATCACCGCGTGCCTTGGTTATGGCTATCTAAACAGTCATAAACGTCAGCTCCAGCATATTGTACCACAGTTGCTATATGACTAAACAATATGTTTTCTCTCTCTATCAGCCCCTCTCGCTCCCTGACAGTTTCTTTCTCCTGGTAAACACCAGCAGACGGCACACAAGTGGCGAGTTTTTTTTCCCTGGTGTTAATTGGTGAAAGCAATGGGATTTACACAGGCAGGCAGCCGGAGAGGGTTTTCCCTTTGTAGTGGCACAGTGTTTACAGTCCTGCTGCAGCGCAGGCTGGGGCCGCGTGAACGCCGCCTTTGTTTGCGCCACATCACACAGAGACAGAAGATAAACCCCGCTGCTTTTCACAACACACATACATACACGTGTACACACAAAATCACACAGAGACACAGAAACTCAAACACACCTGACAGAGAAAGAAGAGGATTAGAGAGGTACTGGTGGACAGACGGGGAGGCGAATGTGTGTGTCTCGTGTGTGTGTGTGTTGTATGTGGGGGCTTGGGTGTTCTACCAGACATGAAATGAACTCAGCCTTGTGTGGACGCCTCATAGAGTGTATGGGTTTATGACCACAGCAGATTGGAGAGTGGAAGATTAGCAAAAATGGAGCAGGAGTTGGTCGACTGGAGTGTTTCACTGCAGTGTGTTTGACATCAGTTTGGAGATGGTGAGAGTGGTTGGGGTGAGATGTAGGAAGAGGACGGTTGGTCACAGAGAAGGTGAGACAAGCTAACAGCGGAAAACTTGTCAATTTCATGCATTGTTACAGAAGCAGGCTACAGTTGCTTGACATTGATTAGACACAAACTAAGAAACACACACCGATTGTTAATCAACTGATATGATTAGTATGCATGATACGATAAGGGTAAAGATTTATTAAGTACAATGCTTTAATTAAGAGTACTGTAATATGCTGGATTTGTTCCATTTAAATTACAGCTTCTGTTTGCACCTGTTCTGCATCACTGGATGTGTGAATATCGCCCCAAGTCTTTAAAAACCCTTATTCAGAAAAATAAACAGTGCACAATAGGGAAATGGGTTTCTAGCAGGAATTTATAAATATATTGCATAATATCTGGTAAGACTGTATCCTGTAAAACTAAAGGGTAACTGATTTCTGTCTATCTTTTTCCTAGAAAAAGCCCAGAATGTGGGTTTCACACATGAACAAACTTTGCTTTTTTCCTCCATCCCCAAAGGCATCAGCCTGTGCCTGTGGACTAACTAACCGATGGGAGAATCATCCCATTCCTGATCCGCCGTTCCCTTTGGTCTATTTCCCTCACCCCTAAATTAGTGGAATTTTCACAAAGCGGGAATACATTAGGGAGGGATCAGAGCAAATGGCACATTATGAATACTGTCAGAAGTGGCCTATTAAAGAGGAATCAGACATTATCGACGCCTACGTATCTGGAGAACAATTTCGGTTAAGTTAATAATGTGCAATTAATCATAGGTCACTTAGCGCAGGATGGGGTATAGCATACTGGTGTGAAAGCAGGCCTAATCTGCTGTCCATCTGTCCAAAGGAAGAGAGAGATGGATGGAGGCAGGCTGGCAAACTGTAATCTAGATGGGGAGCTGGGCTTTGGTTTTTGACAGCTAGCCAGATATGGAATGGCTGAGGCTAACCACTTGTCACTAGCTTACAGCTTTACTCAGCAGGCCCTCGGGGTACTTGCCATTACAGTACAGATACACATTTTTCATGAAATTTAAAGCAATATTGTTTTTTTTAATGTTATTACTGATGTAGAAAGCTCTGCTGGGCTACAGGGAGGCATGGTGGTGACAGGCAGTGTCAATAGTCATCTCACGTAACCTCACAACAAGAAGGTCGTAGGTTCTAACCCAAAGTTTGAATGTTCTCCCCATGTCCATGTGAGTTTCCTCTGGTTTCCAGGCGTGTTGGATGTTTGCAGTGCTCCTGCCATTGCCCTGCCAATGACCATAGAACTGGAGTACGTGGGCCTGGGTGCTGAGCTGTGACCTACTGATCCTAAATTGTTAGGAAGCAGAAAACTGCCTTCCCATAAACACAGGATAACTTGCAGTATTTTTACCTACAATTATTCATACAGGCTACTTCAACATTCAGAGAGAAATCTGGTTATTGTCATTCTTGTCTGAAGCATACACTCTCAGTGGAAAAAGCTAGAGAGAGTTTTGGAGAGACTTTTATTACCCTGGCTGCACCTCCTAATGGGGCTTAGCTGATGGATTTCACGCAGAAATGGCACTGAGTTCAATAAGGACGTTAAAACATGTAACTACCTACTGCTGAGAAGCCTTTGTCCCAGACACATGGAAAATCCATATCTCAAATATCAACACATTCTCATCCCAGGTCGTCATATACTGACGCTTTGTCAACGCCCCGGTATTTGGCGCCCTGGGAATGAGAACGGGCTCCAAATACATACATCTGTGAAACCAATAGCTTTGTCAGTTAACGGGGGATGTGTGAATGTACTGTATGTCAGACTCTCTTTACCTCTTAAAGAGTAACATTTGCTGAAACATGGTCTATCAGTATCTCAGAAAACTTGCATATCCAATTTTGCCATCTATATACTGACACCTTACATTGTCCCCTCTAATTAAAAAAAAAGATGAACATGTCATTACACATCAAACTAGAAAAAACAATACGCTTTACCTGCTATAACCAAACTTCACATCAATTTGGCCAGTTATTGTCAAGATATCTAGCTCTGTCCTAAAGTGTTGCATGGGCAGATGGACACATCAGCCAGTAAACTCATCGCCCAACTGACCCATTACCGTCCTTAGGCCCCATCTCGAAAGCAAAAAGTTGGCTAAAAGCAGGCTTTTCCCAAAGTATTATTGATCTATGTTTAGTCATTTTTTACATTTTGTTGATGACAGACTAGAGGTTGTAGATTACCCACCAGCCCTTCATGCATCTATCTTACCTTTAAAAGGATACTATGTTTTGATTTCCAAAAGGCTTTAACTATAAAAACATGGAACATTGTGACAATGGAAAGGCATGTAGGTATAAGAAGACAGACAGGTACCACAGACAGAGGATAAGGGAGTATAATCTGATATCACAAAAGCACTGGAAAGGAAATAGGAATTTAATCCATTGCTCAGTGACAGGGAAGATACGGGAGGGACAGAGAAGATGAGGGAGAAAGTGCGAGTGAGAGGTGGAGGAAGAGAGGGAGTGAGAGGAGACAAGCAGGGGAAAAATTCACTTCCACAGTTGGCTGATCTAGGAAATCCTGCAATCTTGCAGCAGCCAGAGAGCAGAAGCAGATGAGCCATGTCTCTCTACATCTCTCATTCTCTCTCTCTATCCATCTTCCTCCCTTCTTTTCCTCTCTCCCTCATTCTCCAGATGAGTTGATCTCCATCTTCTTCGTTCTCCCTCACTCCTTTGTTCTCTCTCACTCGCAATCTTTTATATTGTCTTTTTCTTCCATTCGCCTCCACCTCGCTGCTCTCACACTGCCCCCACGCCGCTTCTCTCTCTCTCCCTCTCTCATGATGTCCAGAGGTGTTTGACTAGTGCTCAAGCCAGACTATAGCCCCCAGTGGGCCCATTTCACACCTCCAGGCCTGATGCCAGCCAGTCAGCCAGGCTGTGATGTTACATCTGACAGACACACAGCACTCTGCACTCTGCTGGCCCTGATTGGGATGCACACAGTGACTGGAGGGAAGAATAGGAGGGGAAAGGAACACTGAAGTGCGGCAGGTTAATTTTCTCCCCCATTTGGATGAGCCGGGCGAGAAGAGTTTGGCGAGAGGGATAGAGAAAAAAGTGAGCGTGTGTGTGCATCTGTCTGTCTGTCTGTACATTTAAGGCTGGGTGTGAATGTGTGTGTTACGCCACAGAATACCAATTGCCAGTGATACAGCCAAAGCCTAAGGCTTCCTCATTGTACTTCACAGCAAACCACCCATCACCAGCGAAAGCCCACTTCTCTCCATAAAGACAATAAAGACAACTCTCCATGCTTGCAGAATAATAACTGAAGGGGGCTGTCACATATTACATAGCAGGTCAAGTATGGATGAGCATGTGCATTGTATAATGGCAAGAGTAAACGGCGCACAACAAGGACAAATTGAGATGCTCTAACAAAGCAATTACATCTTCTAATAAAGCTGTAATTGTGTTTCATTATGGCGAGACGACATCTATTTGCATCATCTTTTATTCCCTTGCTCATCGAGTGGTGCCTGCTCGCTAACCTCTGACTGGCTCAAACAATGCTTATTATGCTTACGGTGGTGATCACACACAAACACAGGCAACACATAAACGCACATGTGCGCATATTCTCACACACTCTCTCTCACACACACAGCCAGACAATGAAGTGAGGGAAGCCTCTAGCGTCACAGCGTAGATCTCTCCATTGAGAACCTGTAATTATAGACCCTGTCTCAAGATAAATCAATTAACGCCAACATATAGCTTTTAATTTAATACGGAGCTAATTAAAGTGAGGAGACGTGGGAGGGGTGGAGGAAGTGTGTGTGAGAGAGGGAGAGGGGAGGAGGGGGTGGTGGTGGTGGAGGTAAGACAGTACAGGAGGTGTGCGTATCTGTGGAGGCTGGGGGATTGTCTTAGTCCCTGGGTTCAACCACGCACAGCAGAGATGATTGAAATGAATTCCGCTGGCAGTTTGGTTCAGGGATTTCTGATGCTGGCTCAACATTACAAAACATCACCTGGAGCTGTCTGACTGACAGGTGACACTTTAATTGAAATAGCTTAGTTGCTCATTAAGGGAGAAAGACTAAGGCTTGAAGAGGGGGAAGAGGCGAGAGATGAGAAAGTGTGTATGTGTGTGTGAAAAAAAACACATGCAGACAAAGAAAGTAATGGAGCAACTTGCCTGGAAGGAGTCTTTTCTCTGTGCCCTGCAGATGTTAAAAACTGGCACAGTCCTGAGGCTGCTGACTGAGCCTCTTATTACACAGAATGGAAGAGGGAAAAGTCATTCTTAGCTCTGCCTTCGCCATGCCAACGGCCTATTTATGACATTGCTTTACATGGTGACCAAATAGATGCATTTTTAACAGCAGACAAGTCCGGATATGTGCGAGATGTGTCTGATATAAATGATGTGCGTGTGTGTGTGTGTGAGTGAGTGTGCCTGCATGTGTCATTGCTTTCGTGTGTCGTTTTATTGAAGAGTCCAGGCATATCTCGTACATCCCCTTCCTAATCATGACTGGGATCCAAGCTGGTTGTGGTATTAAACCCGGTCCAGACGGAAATCTTCACTGTTCTTCAATTTAGCCATCCCTGTGGGTACAAGGCGTGTATCCGGTCCCCCTTCTTATCTGCTTGTTCAATCCTGCCACCCCGCACCAACCCACACCAACCCACACCAACCCACACCAGCTCCCGCCTCTCCACATCAGCCCACTAGAGGCAAGAAATCCCAAACCAGCTGTATTGTCTCACTGTAATGGAGATGGACAGTCCTGGATGGACTTGCATGTGTGTGTCACAGATGTTTGAAAGTCCAAGTTAAGTCTTGTGTTATAATCCAAGTCAAGTCTCAATAATGGTTGAGACTCTATCATTGTTCATTAATTATATCCTATTTAGTGATGAATGAGTACATATGTGCAGTATAGGAAACATATTTATATGATGACTATAAAGCGCAACACTGCATTTCAACATGAAATAAATATCAGCATTTTTACAGCAGACATTCATAGTACAAGCACAGGTGTTACTAATAACATTAACAATGGCTCTGTTCTATTCAAGTGTTCCAGTAAGCCAGCATGCACAACACACTGAATCCAAAGCAGCAAAATATTTGACATCCAATATTTTCCTAAACAGCAAAACTGTGTAGGGGGTTGAAGCCTAGACAAACATGTTCACACACATTGCTATACTATAAACTTGGATTAACTAGTTAGCAATACCGTTAGTCAGTTCATAAACAGACAACTGAAATGACTCCTATATCAGAACTTGGCAAATGCAGTCTGTCGCTGCAAGAAATGTCTATGGAGTATGAACATACACTGAAGCACTCATGTAATGAAACTACCAGTTGGTCTCAGCAGTTGGTCCCAAACACCTGAGTTTGTACAGGATGGCCTGAAATGAGCTGTGTCTGCTGTATCTGGTACCAGCAGCATGAAAGTCAAGTTTCCAGTACACTCGTTTGCCAGTATTACTGATCAGTCTCAGCCCAGTTGTTTGATGGATATGGAAAGCCAGGAGGGGAAAATGTGTCATCAAACACACTGCTAAGTAAGCTCCACTTCATCACAGTAATATATACAGTATGGACAGAGTTTGTTTACACAAAAATAAGAGTAATGGTTCCATCGTGGTCACTAGCAGTGCGCTGTTAGCTTGGTAACATATGGAAATCATGAGTAGGTGGGGGAAGGCAACTAACCAGGAGGAGCGTCTGTCTGACTCAGACTGGAAGGCATGCTTTACTGGAAGCAGTACATACCACTGCAGAGTTCAAAGTTGAGTTTGAAAATTAATCGCTACAAAAGAGTGGTTTGGCACTGTGGTGGGGCGAGTCAGTCCTGCTGCAAAAATTTGGTCCGGTAGCCAAATGCGATACAGCAACTACAAAATCCTCTTTGGTGCAAAAAGCAGTTTCCTAATAGGTTGCCATTACAAAAGATATGTCAGTTAAACTACAGGACACTTCAAACAGCACACAGTGCCAGTTATTACTCTTTCTATTATTAATTTTTAAACCTTGTGTAGTGGGCTGTACAGTGCAGAAGCAAACTAGGCAGACAAAAAATTGGCTGAGTTGTCAACATTCATGAATGGGTGCCATATTGCAACACAGTATGAAGTTCTCACAGTACATCCACTTTTTATTAAAAATTAAATGAAACTGAATATGTAATGTAAACAATGACTTCTAACCCTAAGAATAATCTAGAGTAAACTACAATTCTTTGTGTGCAATTACTGACATGACTCCATATTATTAAACTATTTCAGATAATATATTTAAAAAGTGGCAACACAAAAAAATGGAAGGAATTCAAAATAATGAGTAAAAGAAAAGAAAAACTATTGAACGATGAGAACGGTGACAGATCCCCTCCTACTCTGCTTTCTCATTACTAGGCCCCAGGACACACTGAGAGGTGACAGCACACACACAATCACACACACAAAAACACAAGACCACACTGCTCATAGTGATCTTCATCTTTCTTCTGGGTTGTCTGCCGTCACATTCAGTGCGACTTGAAAACTGGTTGGCACTAACGGCTGGCAGATCATTAGGAAAAGAGACAGGAAGGGCAGGAAAAATTTTTTTTGCGGTGTTGTAAACGGACAATTTTGTCATCAATTAAGGCAAACTTTTGACTCTTTGACACTTTTATTCCTTTGTCACACATACTTCTCAAAATCTTATCTCATTTGCCAACATTCACCTCTGCAACAGAAAATGTGGGCCGATCCGATTGCAAGTGACGTGCCACAACTCAGCCACATGAAAACATGTAATGCAGACACAACAGCAGAATCCCACGAATACAATAACTACAGAGAAAAAATCATAGTAAGTGAAAGTTCCTCATCTACATCTACTTCAAAATGATACCCATGCTTCATGGTCTTTACTCTGAAATAACTGAAGTTGGGCATGTGGCTAGAGGAAGCAGACTGCCTGGTTATTTGGCCGACAAAGTTGCCTTTCGGACGCACTGGGCTAATTAAAATCACAAATTAACTCAATGAGGACATTAGTCGCTTTTTTGGGGGTGGGGGGGGATACACACATGAGAACTGAGAAAAAAGAGAGAGAAGAAGAAAAACAGAGCCACAGACAGATCAAAGATAGAGGACGATATACCATCTGTCCATGGGAACATACTAGCTACATCGCTCTTATGTTTCCAACAAAGACATGAAAAGCCTATTATATATTAATAGCTCTCTATATCATAATCCATATGGACACAACATATTGAAAGACTATATGCGTGTGTCTACATAGAGCACATGACCATTCTCGCCAACCTTTTCTGCCCTGGGGGTTTCATAAAATGCTCATTAATTCCTTAAATTAGCTTAAATGCCCTTATTGAACGCCACCTTCATGATTATTTTTTGCTTATTAACTATTCCCTAAGTGGGCTGCCAAGGGTCCTGTCAGGTCAAAGGATATGTGTGTGTGTGTGTGTGTCAGAACAGAGGAGAAGCCAGTGCAAAGGCAGACCTATCAACCCCCCCCCCCCTCCCCCCCTCCTCCTCCTCCCTTGTCTCTCTCTCGCCATGCACAGGAGCCTATCGCAGTTGCCTTGGTGACGCTGGCTGGCAGCCGATAGGAAAAGAGGCTGGCAAATGGAAAATGTCAATTACTGCTGAAGATATGTAGATCTGAGTGAGAGACTGCTGCAGAGAGAGAAAGAGCAGGAAAATAGAGGGGTAGAGGGAAAGAGGGGAAAAAGGAAAAGAGGAAGAGGCGATGAAGAACGTATGGGGAGAACACCAAATAAAAAGGAGGTGTTGTGTCAGACTGCAGCAGGAAAAGAGACAGAGACAAAGATAGAAAGAGATGGGAAGAGGGAGGGAGAGAGCAAAGACAGCAAGAGGTTACAGAGGACTGTCAGAGGGGGGAGGGAAGGGGGGAAGGAGCGATGGAGGGATGGAGAGAGGGTGTTAATGCAGGAGATGAGAGGCTGAATTGAGCGCCGGCTGCTGACAGAGAACGTCTGTCCACATCTATTATAACACCTTTCCCTTTCTGAAGCGGAGCGGAGCTGCACGGTTGTGTTCATTATTCCCCTCTTTCTCTCTCCCTCTCTCACTCACTCCCAGGCTATCTTCCATCCACAACCTTCAGCACCAGCCTCTACCTCTAACTGGCAATTTGATTAAGCCTGGGAGATAAGGTCGCACAGGAGAGAAGAGCAGAGCGAGGAGGGAAGGGGGGGGGGGGGGGTGCTAGACAGAGCTATAGCCATTCTGGTGTAATCACTGCATTGATCTCCTAAGCATGTGGCCAGTGTAGATTATGGGACCGAGTTAGGTCCATCATCATGGGCTTTGGAGTCCAAGATAAGTGTGTGTGTATACGTGTGTGTGCCTGTCCGTGTGTATACATTTAAATCCAGTGCAGTTAATCATGCATGCATATCCTGCATGGTGCATGTGTCCACCCTATTTGAATGTGTGCATATTTAGTCCTTTTAGGTAGATGTATGCATCTCCTAGGTGTGTGTGTGTGTGTTTGTGTGTGTGTGTGTTTGTGTGTGCTCCATGGAATGAGCATATCCTATTTGAGTGTGTATCACTAGACCGAAGTTGAATTAATGTGTCCCTACCCCCATACCAATTTCCACTGGAGGTCTCTTGACCCTCCCACTCTGCAGACACATAATGGTCCATTTGGGGCTTAGCAGCAGGCATTACCAGGGAGCATGGAGACAGTGTGCTAGACTGTATTTCCATAAGACTGGGACACAGAGGCCCTTCTATACATATATTACCCCCTTTGTGTCTGAGAGGTCTCATGTGGGGCTTGTCTACACCCATGCATGAGCGTACACACTCCCACATGCACCTAAATGCACCGACATGGAAGACAGGATGCATATACGGCCTGATGTGAAAACACACATACTGCACACATACATATACTGTACACACACATAGGCACTCCTATAACAATGTTACCTCACATACTGTATGCGCGCACACACATGAATGCAGACGTGCACACACAGATATGACAGCCATAATGGGACCTACGGAGCAGCCTGACTGTGATTGACACTGATAAGCTCTGAAGGGAGACATCCCACCTTTACTGTCACACTGTAGCTGCTGTGCAATCTCATACAAACATTTGTGGTCTCGAATGCATTTGCTTGACTCTGACACGTTCTCTGATCTATTCTGTGGAGTCGAAACCAAGGAAAAGTTTTTGGATCCATATGGATTGCACGGTCGCTCACTTTCCTAATTGAAATCCTGCTTCACGAGAGAGACAAGAGCGCTACGTGATGTTCATGCTTCAGCATGACTAAATATAGGCGATTACATCAGCAACATTAGGGTTTCATAAATGGATTTAAAATACAAGCAATTACAATTATATCTCATTGTAAGATTCCTTTTCATGCCAAAATTTCTTTCATAGTAAGAGATGGAACTTTAGCACGGTGCTTCAACTATATCATTTTCCCCCAGTAGATGAAAAAAAAAAATCTATTGAAGTATCTTTAAGGGAACAATTTCATTGAAATCAAAGGTTTCATTTGTAATGGGAAAAAATGTTCAATTTGACTTCAGTTGTAGATCTTCAGTTTTATGGAGTACCTCTAATAGACACAAATTGTCAGTAAGAGCTTAAATTGCTATCAACTGTTAGGGCCGGGCTGTTATCAACATATCATTTGATCATGAGTGCGCACGACCCTGAGAGAGCACCTTAATGAACACAGCACTAGGCTTCCTCACATCAAACACAATGCAAATCAATGTCCCTCTCTCTCTCTTTCTCCAACACACACACACACACACACACACATTAAATGTACACACACAGCACATCGCACTCTACAAATATCAGCAAACAGCTGACATTGCTCTCTGTTGACCCACTTCCGATGGTATCATCTTCAAAGAAAGAGAGAGAAAGAAAAAATGGAAAGGAAGTAGGAAAGGGGCGAGAAGGGATTAAATTGAAGAAAAGAGAGTAATTGACCGGTGTTTCTTTATCTGAGGGAATGTGTGTGGCGCTGGCGCTCTGTAGGTAGGTATAAGTTGGGTTGCCCGGAGGCAGAAATTCTCCCCGTTCATTTACAATTTACAGGCTGCTGCTGTTTGAAGCCAGCCACTCGTCTTCATTTGGGATTCACACACGCCTGCCTGTGGCAGATGGCTATTTTATCATCATCACACACGTGCACACGTACCCACACACACACACACACACACACAAATACCAAGTAGCTGGCAAGCTGATGAAGTAAGGTGGCATCTGTGCATGTGTGTGAGTGTGTTTATGTGTCTGGATATGTGTGTGTGCTGGTGGTTGGGGGATTCCAAAGTATCATTATTTCAGCATAATTGGTTGACAGGAGCATTTGGAGTTAATTGGTTGGCTGACAGTGTAAACCCTAGGGCTTATGGGTATTGTAGTACTGATAATGCAGACATTCTGCTTGGTCACACAGCCTGACTGAGACGATTATCTGAATGCTTGAACAAATTTATCAGTGCCTTTTTTTTTTCTTTTGTGAGTAAGTGAATTAGAAGTTGATGTGGGTTCTTCTGATGTTTCACCCCTGAAATAATATTTAATTTCTCTTTGGTTCTATTGTCATTGTATAAGAGATGTTGAATTAGAGAAACAATACAAACATGTTTTTCTGCTTTTCTGATCTTTGCTGACCGAGGTGCCTGAAGGGATTTCTTGATTTTCTCCATGTTTAAATCCTTCAACTGGTGTATTTGGGAGTAGCTGAGCAGTAAGAAAACTGCAAATGAGCTGTAAATGCATTTAATTCATGTAGATTTTAGCCAAAGAGGCTGATTTTCAATGTGTTCTTGATGCATTACTCCAGCCCTTAGAGAATTTACTTGGTAAAGGACTGGTTTTGGCAGCCAGAATATTTGTCAAAATAAAGTTTTGTACCATGTCTGTTCAGTAGCATTTGCACAGTCCCTTGATGGAGGATTGACATTTAATGTGAGATATGATAGTGAGCACAGTGGGCCTGGGTCAACAGCAGAGCAAATCTGCTCTCAGAAATCAAAGTAAAGCAAGTCTTAAATTGAACTGTGCCCCTGAGGCAAACTTCTACTTTGGCAGAGCAGTAGCTACTGTATGAGAGATGCTGCCACCTACAGCAAATTTACCAAGCCTGTGCCTGATAATGAATTCAGCTCAACACAGAGCAGCAGAGAGAAAGAGCCTCCGGCATATACGAACAGAGGTTCCCAAATCTGCTGCAATAAACCTCAATCATATGCTACTTAGGCTGACTGTCAGTCAGTCAAAACAGAGGCGTGAGTCACCAGATTTAAAGGGGAAATAGAGTTTAACAAGGTGAAATTGGAAGTCACTTATTTAGTAGGTTGTTTCACATAAAATTCTAACATCCCCTCACGTCTATCCTGCAGGATTATGCCCTCCTTGGAAGAAGTTGGATTTTGTGGATATGTGACTGTGAGGAAATCTTGCTAATCTTGCTGTCTGCAGTAATGAGCCACAAAAGTTTGTTCTGTCCACACACCCAGCAGTGTGTATGTGTGTTTCTGTGTAAGTCCCTTTGAGACAAAGGCAATGAAAGGAACATAGACTGACAGAAAGAAGCAAAATGCACTTGTGTGTGTGTGTGTGTGTGTGTGTGTGTGTGTGTGTGTGTGTGTGCGTGCTTCTGTGCATGTGCTCATGCCCAGCGCTGAGGAAGGCAGTAAATAAATCACCAAGCTCGTATGTGAGATATTACCTCGGGGCAAAACAAAAGGACAAAGCAGACAGGGCGACCAGCAAAAGGTCAAGGGGAAGCAAGGAGGAGAGGCACTAGGAAAAGGTCGGCTGGCACCAGTAAAAATGAACTGGATGTGAACAAAATAATGTAGTGGAGTCAGGAACAGCGTGTTCTCTAACCTCAGTGGAAGGCCTGGGAACAGAGGGCTACTGATGCCTGATGAAAAGAACGAGAGAGTTGATGAGGGCTCGATGAGGGGCTGCAATGAGTGTGAGGTGTGAAGCCAGTGTGAAGCCATCATGTGTGAAGCCATCATGCGGTTTCCATGTAAGTGCGTGCGCTTGTTTCTTTTTTTTTTGTTCTTTTTTTGTCCTTGTGAAAACCAGATTGAGCTTTGTGTGTGTGTGAGTGTGTGTGTGTGCAAAAAAAAGAGTTCTAAAAAGAATGAGAGCAAGAGGAAAGGACCAATTTTCATATAAGTAAACATGAGTAATAGTGAGCAATAGATCGCTAAACAAAGCCAAGACAGATAACAATAACCCCTCTAACAAACAGTGTTACATAAATGATAATCCAATGGATACACACAGACATTAAATCATAAACACACCCTCAAAATAATCTATCACCTTGGTGTTACTCACACACACAACGATTAAAGTGCTAACTCGGAACATGATTTACATCATTATGATTATGACTGTCATAATTACGAGCGCCGTTATCACTCTCATTATTAATAGCAATGACACTATTATTAGCCTGTCTGCTGGTGTGCTACTTAGTCTGCCGGCTAATTACTGTGTCTGACTGTCCAGGCATGGTGGTGGTCCACAGCTCCAAGGTCAGAAACCTTCTCCTCCTCTCGTCAAGGGGCTCTCACACTTACTTAATTCTGCCACTCATAATCTCCTTTAATCTCGTAAATGATAGTGAAGCACTAATTCTCTCTCGCGCAATTTATTAGTGTGTGTTTGTGCTACCGACACCCAGTAGTGCATTACTGTCACAGCTAATCCAATTAGTGGGGATGTATCTAACCGGGCCTAAGGGGAAGAGGAGTGGAGGGACGGGAAGCAGGTAGGGGAGGCAGGCAGGAACACAGGGCATCCCGCTGAGGGGAGAGCGCATTAGGGAGACTCCTTCCCGCGCCCAGCGTCTTTTTATCACCACCGTGATGGCCTGAAAATTGGTGTGTGATCGCAGGAGGGATAGTGGAAATATGGAGCTTCCTTCTTTGTGCGTGTTAGTTTGTTTCTGTGTGTGTGTGTGTGACTGTGTGCATGTTGTCCATTCATTTGTATGAGTATGCACATCCGCATATTTGTGTCTGTCTGTCTTTCTGTGTGTGTGTGTGTGTGTGTGTGTGTACGTGTGTGATTGTTTACACAGCTGAGGTGGTGTGATGATTATGTCCTTATGGGGTAACCCAATTTCACAGACCATAGACCTGAGAGGGCTTTGGTGCTCATACACCCATACTGTCCCTGACAGACAGACAGATGGACATTGTCATTACAGTAACAATCAGGGAACCGACAAAGGGAAGCTGTTTTTCAGTCAACTTGTTCTATTTGAGCGTCATATTGTAGGATAAAGGAGGCAAGCTGCTTCCATTCAGCACAGTGACAGTAACTGATTTTATAAACTCTGCAACTCCCTACATATGTTTTTACTCTAGAGTGTTATAACAAGGGGGTTATTTCTCCCTATTTCTCCCTATAAATTTGTTTATAGGTCTATACTGGTGTCATATGCATACAAAGCTTGTTTTTGAGTTTTTAACATATTTTCATGGGAAAGTACCCTGTAGTTTTGAGAAAGAGCAAAATTTTATGTCACCACACATCCAAAAGTGAGTTCCTCAGAGTTGAGTGTGAGTGAGTTCAGAAAAGGCTTATGGGAATACAAAGTGAACGGAAAAATAAAGAGAAAACACAAATTGTCTGCTGACTATGCGCCAGATGAAATGGGTTTTTCAAAATCGCTTCTTCTTCTGGAATTTTGCATTATTCATTTTTTTTATTATTTTTTTTTTTACTGTTTTTGTATATTCAAAATAAGTGCTGATAAATACTATGAAAAAAAAAGGAAAATAATGATCCCTAAATATGCAGCACTATATCCTCAATACATACAAAAGGCTGGAATACAGCCGCACAGATTTCTAGATGACTAATATCCATGATCATCAGTTTTATGGTATTATCTTCATTAGTGAAAACAAAAAATGGCTCCCGCGTGCATTATGATCGTTGCAGAGCGATTCACTAAATCAAGTGGTTGTTGTATTGAACTCCTTTTTGCTGATTGCTCACATAAACACAGTGTGTTTGCAGCACTTGTGACACCAATTATAACAGAAGCTTTAATTAAAGAAGGCAGGAATCATCCACAGGGGACAAAAACAACAGGCTGTCTGACATTAAATACCACAAGCATAAGTCTCTCATTTCAGCAGTTATGATATGACAGCACAATGACAAAATAAAGTCTTGAAATAAAATAAAGTCTTGTTTTAGACAGAAATACAGCAATACAGCATTGAGGGGCATTTGTGTTTATGTGGTTTAATACTTTAGCACGTTAGAGAGATCAGGATTACAGCTTTCAAAAACATGTTGAAAGATAAAAGTTTCTGCTTTACCTGCTGTTATTTCAAAACTTTATTCACTTCAAATTTTTTTTTTTTCTTACAGTAAGTACATTTCTCTGTGAATAACATTGAAAGGTGTGTTCAAAACACACACACACACACACACACACACAAACTTGCAAAAAAAAAAAAATCCCAAAAAACCCAACCACTCACTTGCAAACTACCCATTTGTCATCATTACTAGTCTTGTCTTCCAACTTCCATGTAAAAAGGGAGGGTAAAAACAGCTCTTCAGATGGTGACAAGGCAGATGGAGTGAAAAGTGATAGAAGAAAAGAATGCATTTAGTCAAGGATCCTTGTAAGCTCTTCACAGTCAGCATCCAATTTTATTAATCAGTGCTATTGTCCCGGTCCCTTCACAAACATCACGACAGGATGTACCCTTTATGTGTGTGTGTATGTCTATGTGTATGTGAAAGACAGAGGGAGAGGGACTGTGTCTGTGCATGTATAGGCTTGTGTGTGTATTATTGTAGTGCCCCAGCAAGTTGCACTTTTGAAACTGCAATTGTACATCTATTTTTTAATTAAACGTTCCTCACAATGACTGTCTTCTCCTTAAAAAGATGATGAGACCTCCATTCCAGAATTTTCCAACACTTAAAACTGTAAATTACAATAAAATGATCAGTGACCATCTTATGTCAAGCTCTCATTTAGCATCTCCCTGATGATTATGAAGCAAGAAAATATATGTCATATAAAAAAAGATGCTTCTTTAGTATTACTAAACATATTTATGGACATTTATCTGCAATGGACATCAGAAATACGCTATTCCTGTAAAGTGTAAGTCGCACTGATTCCAGGAGTGTGTGTGTCATGCTTGTGTGTGTTCAGATTTGACTGAGTTATGCAGTTCTGACTCTAAGAAGAAGGGCTGCGAGGAGAGTTTCTTTCTCCTTAGGCAATTGCCTTTGTGGCCTACACCATTAATGTCACTGAAAATGAATGAAGTACATTTAGTACATCTAAAACAAAAGGACCTCTTCTCTAAAAAAACAAAAACAAAAACAGACCTCACGCTATCACAAGGTGTAACAACCACCTCAGACTGTATTTTTATATTTTAATAATTCTCAGATTTACCTAGAAACGCTCACCTTTTTCTCAGAATTCTTGGTCTAATCATACTAATGACACAGATAGTGTAGTCATACTGAGGAAATGTGAAAGAATGCACCACACACTTTGGCTGTTTCCTTCTTCTGATGATAAAAAGCACAACAAAAGAGGGGTCAAGCTGTTTCTTGGCAGACAAGAGCTTTTTCGAAAATCCATTAGTGACTCAATGTCACATCATTATCGCCAGCTGCTTAAGCATACAATATTCCTGCTTTGAGTTTTTTGTCTTCTTGGCATTTTCTTCAGAGGTGAGTCTTTAAATACCATGTGAAATAGGAAAACTAGAGAAGAGCTTCCTTTAATGGATAAAGTGGAGGTGTGGTATTTTAAAAGCCATTTTATTCTTCTGCTGAAATGCCATGAAGTCCTTCCATGAGCAATCACGTTGTCTTTGTGGCAAGACATATTTGGGAGCTTGTAGAGTATTATGCAGCTGTTTCTGGTATGCTCTAATCAGTGCCCAACAGAGGAATATCAGAATTGACAAGACTGAAATGGAGGGATACCAGGAACCTGAGAATTCAGTTATTCAGACATTTACAGAGACACACAGAGTACAGAAAAAGTCACGCAGATACACAAAAAAAGACACTGACAATTTTTAATGTACACACATATACACAGACACCAACAATTAAAATCCTTACAGTTCTCTTATTTATTTATTTTTACTTTCTAGTTATCATTTCCCCATGTGATAAAATTAGTTAAATATATTTGACTTGTTCATTAGCCATACAGACATTTGTATAATCTCTAATATCCACTAATACATTAGCTTTGCCTATAGAGACATTCAGGATAGGTAGAGGCATTTTAAATGGAACAGATTTAGCACCAGCCCTCCAAGAATTGTCAACTTGAGTATCTCTGTGACCCTGGGAGCTGTGTTGTTGGGGGCAGTAGTCTCTGGTAGGGTCGACTAAGGCAAATTGGTCCCAGGTCAGGGTCCAGACTAAGAACAATTCATAGACCTAGGTCAGGCACAGCCCAAAGGAATAACATGGAGTCACCGCCCTGTGGGCCCACCACCTGCTGGGATAAAGACTGGGGTTGGGTGCATTGCCAAACGGGCAGCAGGCAGGGGTGGGGACCTGGGCATGCTGAGCCCAGGCAGTGAAACCGGTTCTAGGGACGTGGAACATCACCTTCCTGGTGGGAAAGGAGCTGGAGCTAGTGTGGGAGGTGGAGCGGTACTGACTAGATATAGTTGGGCTCACCTCTATGTACAGCACTGGCTCTGGAACAAAAAACTCCTGGAGAGGGGCTGTACTCTCTTCTTTTCTGGAGTTGCCCAGGGTGGATGTGGTGATACTCATTAATCCCTGGCTGAGCACCGCAGTGTTAGAGTTCTCCCAGCGAGAAGGTCGCCTCCTTGTGGCTACATGTTGCTGTTATTTGTGTTATTGCGTTGTCTGTTTGGAGTATCTGGCCTTCTTAAGTCTCTGGGTGGGGCCCTGGAGGGGAAGCGACCCATTGAGTCCATAGTTCTGCTGGGGAACTTCAATGCTCACGTGGGCAATGACGGAGAAACCTGGAGGGGGGTGATTGGGAGGAACAGCCTGCCTGATCTGAACCCGAGTGGTGCATTGTTACTGGACTTCTGTGCTAGCCATGGATTGGCCATAAAGAACACCATGTTAAAGCATAAGGTTGTTGATAAGTGTACCTGGTATCAGAACACCTTAGGCCAAAGATTGATGATCGACTTTGTTGTTGTGTCATCAGATCTGTGACCACATGTCTTGGATACTTGGGTAAAGAGAGGAGCAGAGTTGTCAACTGATCACCACCTGGTGGTGAGTTGGATCAGGTGGCAGGGGAAGCTGCTGGACAGGGAGACCCAAAAGAGTAGTGGGAAGCCCCTGTCTGTGAGATCTTCAACTCCCACCTCCGGAGGAATTTGCATTGCAATTTGCCGGAGGCTGTGGACATGGAAACTGAGTGGGCCACGTTCAGCTCAGTCAGCCACCTCAGTTGTGGAGGTGGCTGCCCAGAGTTGTGGCTGGAGGGACATTGGAGCCTGTCGGGGTGGCAACCTGAGAACCCGCTGGTGGACACCAGCAGTGAAGGAAGCCGTCAAGCTGAAGAAGGAGGCCTTTCGGGTCTGGCTGGCCCAGGGGTCTCCTGAAGCAGCAGATGGGTACCGAAGGGCCAAAAGGGCAGGTGTGGGAGGAATTTCCGGGAGGCCATGGAGAAGTACTTGGCTTCAAAGAAGTTCTGGCAAACCGTCAGGCAACTCAGACGGGGAAGGGGAAGGGAAAGCAGGGCTTAGCCCAGGCTATTTTCAGGAGGGGGAGCTTGGAGTAGAGGCACTGCTCCTTCACATCGAAAGGAGCTGGCTGAGGTGGTTTGGGCACCTGGTTAGGATGCCCCTTGGGCGCCTACGTCTGGAGGTGTTCCAGGCACGTCCAACTGGTAGAAGAACCCAGGGCAGACCCAGAACACGCTGGAGGGACTACATATCTCTCCTGGCCTGGGAGTCAGTTCTTGGACAACTCATGTGAGTCGAATCTGACTCTGCTATACTAGCCCTGCTATACTCTCCACCAACTGCTGAGGGAAACATCTGGCTCTTTAGCTGCTAATTGCTCCACTATGTTTGTTAGGAAGTCGCTAACTTTGTCTGGCTGCAGTTTGGTGCTGGTCAGGTAGCATGTAGTGGGTTTATCAGAGCTTTTTTGTTGAAACCGGATGCGCGATGTGGCTGGAAACAAGGTTGACAAGAGCAGCCTGAAAAGGCTTCGTAGAGCTGAGCAGAACTGTAGAATTGGGTGAATCCGTCATTACCAGTGACCACTTTTACATCACATAGTCATCAGTTGTTTTTGTGTAGCTTTAATACAATTTAATTTTCTCTGCATTGTTTGAGAAAATGTTTTGATGAAGCAACTGTTGTTTAAGATACAGATTAGTGGAGGAAGTGAACTGCTGGTCTAGAACATAAGTTGTGGCCATGATGCCTATGGTTTGTGGTGCACACACAGAGTCATACATGACTGGCCCAAGATGGTGCAGAGCCAGACTGAAGGGGTTTGTACTAGTGTTCTTGTATAATGGCTCGAGCTGGAGCTATTTGTTCTGTGTGAGTAAAGGCTTATTAAAGGTGCACCAGGCTCCCTCAGGATCAAGTGAGATTGGTGTTGCAAGGAGCTAACACAAAAGCACAGAAGATACAGCCCTCTGATTCTCACATACAAAGGCACCATATCAAACACACACACACACACACACACACACACACACACACACACACAGAGAAACACACTACCCTGTGGCACTGTCTAATCACACAGCCTGTATGTATCTCTGTGTAGTTGTCTCAAAGGAGTCTCCATGCTGGGCTTACAGTTCCCCGGTGAATGCCAACCCAGTGTGTGCCTGTGTCTTGATCATGTCTTGATCACAGCGGTGGGTTCTGTCACACAGAGGGATAGTTAGTGATCAAGAAGCTACAGGACAGGTCAGGTGAGAACAAATAACTGTAGGGAGAAGAGAGATGGAGGTAGATAGCCAAAGATAGGGAGACAGAAGTAAAGAGAAAGGCAGGGAAGAGAGGGAGAGAATAAAACCCAAACAAGTGGAGACTTTATTCAATCTGAAAACAGAAATGGAGAAAAAGCACTTGACAAATCAGCAGACACCTTTCTGTGAATACAGCCAAAAACTGGAGGTGGTCAAGCAGGGCCGCTTACTTACCTCAGAATCAATTTCATTTAGTTAAGACTAGATTTGAGAAAAAATACACAAACTACTTATAAAGGACATCATGAAAGGATAAACAATGGCACATATGCACTCAGCCTCTCCAACACTACCATCACACAATCCCAGACACACTAAACACACACACACACACACACACACACACACACACACACCCAGACACAACCTCATTTCACTGCCTTGTGACACAAAATGGGATTTCTGTGTTTGAGCAGAGGGGGTCCGATGGCGACAGAGGGACACATCAAGAGGTGAGGGCTTTATAATCGCTGATGCCAGATTGGATGTCAGCTGTGGCATAAGTGACTATCTATCACCAGCGCGCTGCACGTGAAGAGGCCTCTTTGTAGACGACTAGACTTCAGACGGCACAGAGAAAGCCTCCTCCTTCCAGCCCACTCCACTGCCCCGCAGGAGGGATTGCCACACATACACACAGAGGTCTGCATTCATGCATACATGCACAAGGCAGATACACACACAAGCTATTTACCCGTACGGCTATAAACATTCATGCACATACAGTGGCGGAGAAATGTTTAGAAACACACACACATGCTCATTTTATCCCACACACAACTCCTCCTTCAGAAAATACATCACAAATGAAGCCTTGGGCCTCCTCTAAGCACTCGCTCGCACAACCACACACTTCGTTTTTTGCTCACACTGTAACGCTCACATTCACAGCAGCAATAGTGGTGCCAGTGGCAGGCCCTGTCCTAGCTATAGGCGACCTAGGCAACCACCTACGGTGCCATCTAATGGGGGGGCACTGATATAACAAGCCAATTTCACTATGCACCGGAATGAGCGGCGGGTTAACATGCTCCCAGCGCCCCTATCGAATGCACTGACACCCTTTGTGGCACCTGCCCAGAGCATTGATATGTTTTGGTTTTAAATGATGTCATGTGAAAGGTTTTAGTTATTACTCATGTATTTGTTTCAAAAGAATCTACACATTTTGAGGCTGTATTTGTATTTATTTACATTTACATTTCTGTTCTGTTTAAAGTTCTATTTAAATTATATTTACACTTAAGTTCTATATTGTCTACGTATGATTCTTTTTTGTGAGTTTTGCATGTCTTGTTTTTTTTTTGTTGATTTTGATTTCCTTTGTTTTACTCGTATATTGTAATTGTAATTAGATTTGCTTTATTTAAATTTAAATAAATATTGCAGTAAATGAAAGGCATGTTTGTGTATTTAGAACCATCGCTGCGCATGCATTCATTTATGTATCTGTTTAATTTTTCGTTGGGGTAAGGCTCACCTAGGCCACCAAATGTGCTGGTTTAGAGGAAGTTAAGGATATGTGCATAACATTTCAGTGATAAAATTTGTGGGTTTACATCATTCAAATGCATAGTGTCTGTCTGCAAGCGTCCATGTTCACAACATGTGTGTGTGCTTGTGTGTGCGCCATCTAGCAGCGGCGGAAGCGGCAGCAGTGGCAGATGCTAATCTGTGCTGAGAGTCATTATCTGTGTTTCCTGGGCCATTAGACTAATGCTAAGGGATAACACAGAGAAGTGGATGAGACCTGACGCTAACAGGGGCTAATCATCAGGACCACCTCTCACAGTGAGTTCAGCTATGACACTAAATATCCCTCAGAGGCAAGAACCTCAGGCACTGGCAATCAGGTAATTACAGGAGCCCGGAGCATTTTATTAATAAAATTTCAATAAATTGTCTCAAATATTTGAACTAGCTGAGGTGTGTGGGAATTGATTTGACACTTGAATGGCCTCAGAAGTGCTAATATTCCTTTTGTCACCGTTATAAATCATTAATATTCTCAAATACTGATAATTGTAGAGTATTTTTCTGGTCCAATATGTCTGTGTAAGCATGAGGTTTTTATTAGATTCAGAAAAAAGGCTGAATCTTTCAAAAAATTGGCAAGCATGAAGTGCACGCACAAAGCCCACTGAAAGAGATACAGGTGTATTCCTTACAGCTCATGGTTCCCTTCACCTCCAAATTTCCCCTAGCAACAAACATCTCAGAATATTCCCAGCATGTGGTGTTGGAGCGTTTGCTTTGCCAGGCATTGGCACAGCACGGCAGCTCTAATCTGCATATCACCTGATCTGACCAATGAATCGCTTCCTGTTTAATCATTCCATTTGACCTAGCAACCAAAAGCACCCGGCGAGCTTTTGAATGGCAAACAGTAAAATAGAATACATCCCCGAGACCTCGGAAGATCAAATGTTGAAGAAAGCGCTAACGAGGCAGGTTTCTGGGCCTTTTTTATTTTTTAATGAGCTGATACCCAATGAGGGTGACCCCGCTGCTTCACATTGCACCAGGGCTATTGAACGCACCCCTGCAGATTCATCAAGGCTACAACTCAATATTAAACAGTCACAGGTACGTATTTACCCAGGGTTAATTCACTGTCTTGCCCCCATGAGAAATAAACTAGATTGCATAGTAAAATAAAAAATATGGAGAGGGAGAAGAGGACGGGAGGGGTGAGTGTGTATCAGGTAATTTACGATTAATAAAAAGAGAGTGCTCCTCTGTACAGGTACAGTATATGTGTTTGTGTGTGTGTGTCTGCCTCCTCCAGCTTCAAACACACATCTTTAAAAGCTGAGAAAACACTGAGTCCCCGTCTTCTGTCATCCCTATGTAGCTGGGCTCTGGCTGCATTTCAAAGCCGACCTGGCTGACTGAGGCCCGGCCACAGAGAAGGTGGAAGGAGGGCTGCATATGATTGAAGACAGGCTGAAGAAATACAGTACACGCACACACACACACTTCTCTACTAGAAGAAGCAATAGCAAGCTCCAGCACAGGGCCCAGCTACAAAGAGACCCCACTGAGGCTGAGCAGACAAACAGAGGCGGCCCTGGGCTGAGAGAGATGATTGAACCGTCCAAACAGCGAGGGAGAGGAACTTCAAACAACCTCCGGGATGAAAAGATAAAGGGAAAAGGAAAGAAGGATGAGGAGGAGGCCAAAATTCCTGTTTAGCATATGAGCCTCTTCATTAGACCGGACAGACTGGTAGACTTATAAATAGACAGAGGGAAGGAGGAACTAGGTTAGGAGAGAATAGGAGAGGGAGAAGGGAGGGGTGGAAGAACTGAGAGGGCCCCTATTAGCGAGGTCCGTCACCTTTTGGCCTGCCTGGATCTCCTCATCTCCATAATAGGCTGACCCCCTGTGTTTCAGGCTCATTAGAAAGGCAGACAGCAGGGCCAGGCAGACACATGCCTGTCACCTCGCTGCTCCCACCAGAGATCTCGATGAAACAGAGATAAAAGACAGATGAATGGAGAGATGGTCAGAGAAGGATAAGGATGAGATGGAAGGTTGGGCCCCAGGTTTAATCAGGACAAGAGAAGGAAAGGAAAAGAGCTGGACTGCTTCTTTGGTGAAAAGAGAGAGTGGAGAGATGAACAGAAAGAGTGGCTGTGTGGAAATAAATCTGCCTAGAAACAATAATTTGATAGGGAAAGGGTGGGCACAGGAAAAATAGTCTGCTGTGATTTGCCATTGTAAGCCAAGCATCACTTTCAGTTAGTGTATCACAGTCAGTGTGGCTGCATCGTTAAAAGAAATAATTCCATATAAATCCAAAATTACAGCTATAAACAGCTATACAGAGAGACAACAGTAGAACCACTAATGAATAGATGTTCCTAACAGCTTCAACCTAAAATAAATAAATAATCCTATATTAAATTTCACTGAATCAAATGAATAATTCAACTTTAAACAGATAAGCTGATGCACCTGTGTTTTCTGTTTTAAGGTGTAAAAATGATTAATCAGTGAAACAAAGAGTCTACAGTCATTCTAGTGGTTCTGTGTGAACCAAATGTCATTGCAATCCATCCAATAGTTGTTGAGATATTTCACTAAGAATGTCCACCGCATGGTGGCACTAGAAGAAGTCAACGTCAATGGATAATCAAAGCCAGTAAGATTCATCATCTAGGGATCATAACTGTTTGTACAAAAGTTTGTGCCAATTTAATTTCATTGAAATCCATCACGTAGGTTTTGGGATATTTAACTGAAAACAGAAAGTATCAACCTCACGCTGGTGCTAGAGGCAAAGTCAACGGATTACCAAAGTCAGTAGCATTTATCATCTGGGGACCATGAATGTCTGTATAAATTTTCATGGCAATCCATCAGTTGTTGTTGAGATATTTTAGTCTGGACCAAAGTGGTGGGCTGACAGACCTACTGACAGACCAACCTTGCCATCCACAGAGTCATGACGTTAGCGTGGCTAAGAATGGATTAAATTTCATGAGAATCAAACAGCAGGAGGGCAAAACCATCTATGAGTTCATTCCTGTCATAAAATTGCTCCCCTCTGTGTACAAATCCCTCCTCTGTCACTGCTCATAGAAAACAGACAAGCCTGTTAAAAGCATAACGCTATACACGCGCAAAAGTCATTGATTGACAGGCAGCTTGGCCATTCACATGTGGTTTGTTTGGGATCCTCCTTGGGGAGCCCTTGTTTTATTACATGCTGCCCCTGCTGATTGATTAACCCGGCGTCCCTACGCCAGACTCCCACTGGACCAGACCCAGAGGTCAGAGGAGCAAGGTCAAGGGTGACAAGGTCAGTGACCTCATCTGGCCTTTTCACTATTGGATGGTGATCAGCTACCTCACAGCTGATTGACCGGTAGGTTAAGTCGATGCTGCGTCTCGCCCGCAGGGAAATCATGGCTGATGTATTCACAACTGTCCCACAAGGAGACAAATTAAAGATCCAATGTTAGAAATATGATTAAAAAGGCTTCAATGATTTGAAATACAAAATAGGCATTTCGCCCATACATTTAAAAGTGTAGGAGAGGGAAAATGTCTCAAACACTCAATTGTTAATTGACTGATCTCACTTTACATCTCTCTCACTCTATTCCCCTCATTCTTCTATCCATTTGTAAGTGTCTTGCTTCCATTTTTACCCTCTTTTTCAACACGTGTATCATTTAAATCCTTCACCTTATATCTCAGTCTCCTCCTGCTTGTTCTGTTGCTCTCCTTCAGTGCCTGTCCATTAATCCCCATACCAACCCTCTCGGTGTGCTATGTCTGCATTTGCTTGCCAAACACACACAAAGACCAGGCTCCCTTCAGCTATGGTTAAGATCTGGTTAGAATTAGGCGCAAAAACCTGTTTGTTAGGTTTTGGGTAAGATCAGGGTTTGGGTTAAAATGATCACTTTGTTAAGGTTACAGAAACATGTGGTTTGGTTTAAAGTTACTACTTCCTTAAAGTTAGACAACCTTTGCCACTACAATAATAACCACGGAGTTGAGGTTGGGGGATTATTGTAGTTATGGTTTTTAAAAAAGTGTCCTGACTCACAGTTGAAAATGTGAAACTTGCATTTGGAAATGGGAAATGAACAGTGGTCTCCTGTGGCAAAGCCCACTGTTGGGTTAATGACCCTAACCACCCCACCTCCTCTGAATGAGGAAAATTGTAGACTCATATAGTCATTTCAACTGTGCCACAGCTCCAGGTCATAATTACTGTGGCTGCTAGAGGGCATCTGTCACTCAAACATAACTATATGTCGTCTTTGGGCGACTGACATTGTGAACTATTGTGTCGTTTTTCTTGGGAGGACAGTCTCTTTTAAAGGGTCTTTGCACAAAATATCTACAGTATATATGAGGGTTGCAAGCTTTCTAAACAGGCAGAGTAAGAATTCAACAAGTCCCCCAAAGCAAACAACAAAATATGCTGTTTGTCATTACCTTCCAAAAAGACCCATACTGTATTAGTGTTTTCTGATCTGGAGCTCCTATCAGCAAAACGACATCCAAAATGCATATGACCATTACAAAAATGATTCATATATCACTGTTTAGTTATCTACAACTGCTAAAGTTAAGGATTATTTAGGTTTAGGCTAAAAAAATGATTTACATAAGTTTTGGAAATGATCATTAGAAGAAACTAACACTGACTGTTGGAAGAAAACAAATGAACGGCATTCTCTAACTCTCTAAAGCTTCGAATTTGTCAGAGAAAATTAAAAACAAACACAGAAAAATAAACACAGGTAAGCTTCATTAACTGGTCCCGATGTGTTGAAAAGAATGATCACATAGTGGCTCTGACAGACACACCAAACAAAGAAACTCAAAACGTCATCAACAGGAAATCCAACGCCAAGGGTGTCACAGTAATGGATCAGATCAGAAACACCAGAACAATGAACATTTAGCACCTTTACCACCACAGATGACCAAACAAAACACACCACTTTCTCTCTTTGTCAAACAAAATCACAACAGGAACCGTATGCATAATCAACTCATATACAGCAACTGAATACAATAAAGCCTTTTAGACAGAAAAACAGGCAATCATTATCTACACACACATCAATTAAAATGCATCCCATCTCTCTTGCTCTCTCTCTCTCTCTCTCTCAAACACAAACACACACACACACACACACACACACACCTGTTTCAGCAATGCACACACAGAACTAATTGAGTGGATTTCAGATTTCACTTCCTCACAACTGATACACTGGAGATCCCTAAACAAATTTATCCAGCTTTTACACAAAGCTCTCCCTGGCATCTTAGATCTATGCCCCCTCTCTCTCTCTCTCTCTCTCTCTCTCTCTCTCTCTCTCTCTCTCTCTCTCTCTCTCTCTCTCTCTCTCTGGTTAAAAACCTCTGGCTCCTGGGAAGCTTGGCCATTTACACTAGCCAGCTCACCTGTCATGAAGCTGTTGATGGAGATGGAAAGAGGACAGAGGTGAAGAAAGGAATAGTAAGAGAGACATATGAATGTGTATTTATGTGTGTGTGTGTGTGTGTGTGTCTCCCTCTATGACAACCCTGTCCTCTCTCTCCACCTCAGTCTGCTGTTTGCTTTAATTTGACCTGCCGGCCGCGACCGTGAGCTCATAGTTTATTTTGATAAATTGAAGGGGAAGCCCCGCTAATAAATCAGGGCCCGTGATGAAGAAAAGCCTTAAATAGGATATTAAGATTTATATCAGAGACTCCGGTTGTACGCTGACAAGTACACAATTGCTCCCTCTTCTCCCTGTCTTTCTTTCTCTCAAACACACTAATTCTATCTCCCTCTCTTCCCTTCTCTGGCACTGACAGGACGATTTCTTATCAGGGCTCCAGAAGGTGGAAGTGAGGGAGTGAGGCAAGAAGAAATGGGAAATAAAAGAGGAAAGGGTGAGGGGGGAAGTGGGGGGGGGGAGTAGGAGAGCAGTGAGGGTTCTCTGCTGCAGCCTTTGTGTTATTGGCTCAGTGGCAGAGCGTGAATGCAACACACAGAGCTTCATTACTGAAGCGCAGGGGCTATCTGTGTGACAGGATGCAGGATGGGGAGTGTGTGTGTGTGTGTGTGTTCTGCATTTGTAGCAAGATGCAAGATTGAATTGGTGTGCCTGCTCCTGGGAGTATGCACTTATGTGTGTGTGTATGTGTGTGCATACCATGTGTGTGTCTTCCTCAGATCTACGACGTGAGCACACACTCTCACAGTGACTTATTTACTCCAGAGGCGAGGCTCTAACCCCAGGTACAGAGCCCCGCACAGAATAATTGCTTTTTTTCCTCCATCCCCCTGCATCACTTCGCCTCTTTGTTCTTAACCGCTCACACGCAAGAAGTGAAATCTATTTGTGAGTAAGAGTGTGTTCGCATGCATATGAATAAATACGAGTGTGTCTGTCTGTCTGTCTGCCTGTGAGTATGTGTGCCTGCATGGATATGAGACCTAGAATGTGTCCAAGTTTAAAGGAATACTAGTATTGAAATGTATTGTATTGCAATACATATGCATGTATTTGCTGTCCTTCCAAGAATGAGATGTGAAGATAAATGTTGATTTCATCTTTGTGTGTTCAATACAGAGATGTGTGACATGTTTAGCCTAGCTTAGCGCAAAGCAGGGGGAGTTAGCCTCTCTCAGTACCTCTGTACTGACTGCACAGTGATGAAACTGATATTAATCTCATCCAGTGCTCAGTGAGACATAATAAGCAAATTTGGCAAAATGTTGGAATATTCCTTTAAACTGTATTAGTGTGTTTTCAAATATGCTCACATCCTCTTTGTAAACGATGCGGCTATGCAAATCAGCAACCACAACTGTGAGTAATTACTAGTTCAGCATTCGACCATCATTTCATTCAGTTTTAGAGAGAACGGCTCCAGTATCTGGTCTATTAGAGTGTTGAGTAATGCTTTTAACTCCGTTCCCATAATTAAACCCAGTGTACAATTGAACACTCAAAGGCGGGTTACTTGCGTTGCGTAATGATTGCAATTAAGGGTCGCACACAAAGCTGGGGCTGCTTTCGCAGTCGCCGCGCGTGACGCTGGCAATTAATTGAAAATGCAAATATACAAGCTGATGAATGAGAAGAGTGCTGGGTCTACACTGCGTGAAAAGACTATCCGCCACACTTCAGAAGGCTGTGGGGAAGGGGGGGGTGGGTTAGGAAATCAAACCAATTGGATGTGAAGCATAGCTGTGCCGCTGGGGAGAGCGTGCTGTTTGCTGAGACAGTGTGATACTGCGGACCCCAGGCACAGACACAATAAGACTCTGACAGGGTCATGGAAAAGAATGCTGTTTGAGTTTACATTTCGCAACTTATGAATGAAAGAAACTCATATACTCTATTTATATAATCATCGGCATAATCCTCCAAATTTACCAGTTTATCAGTCAGACACAGCCTTTCTGTGATCAGTCACGGTGATGCTGCTGCCAAGCTGCAACCAAATATTGCTCTCAGTCTGTTTAAAAAGTACCAGACATATAAAATAGGCAGACAGGTACAGGCAGACAGACAAATGGACACACAGGCAGAGCCACTGTGTGCGGTTGTCTTGACAACAGAAGAAGAGCAGCAACCTGGACTCTAAGTGTGGATGGAGAAGAGAGACATGAGAAGGGATGGACAGAAAAAGCACTGCGTCAATCCCATTAAATCCACCGAGCACTCACAAAATCAGTGCCACAGCATCAACCTTTGTGAAATAGTCGCTGCAATTTTTCTGTCCTACGGGCAAGGACACACTGGCAACATGAAGCAATGGAGATGACTCAAAACTGTTCATACAGCCCATAATGTTATCTACACTGAATTCACCCCAGATGCCATTCCCAGAATGCTAAATGAGGTATCAGCAATGCACCAAAATGTTGCCCATTATCCCTCATTGCCTTAATATCCTGATCATCTGACGACTAAAATGAACCCTGGCAGAATTCTGAGCTGTAGTCCAAAAAAAGCATGAATTTCACTGAGAATATCTTATGTGGTTGTTGGAAATCCTGAATTTTATTGTGCAGCAGACTGACAGAATGTTAGCATCACTTCAGTGCTTTTGTGTCCACTTCAACATGTCTAGATGCATTCATCTCTATGTAATTTGATGATAATGGTGAGCTGTCTGATTCTGTGCCAGCTACCAGTGTTCCATGTTAGCTGCTGCTGGTTAACCCTAGCGGGTTGTGGCACGACACAGCTGGCGCAGCCTGGCAGAGAGATCTGGGGTTACAGAACTGAAATGGATGGATGCTTCATTGGCAGTCATCAGAATGTCTTGGGGTGTTTTCAGACCTGCGCTGTTTAGTCTGATTGAATTGAACTCTGGTTCCTTTTCAACCATCCAACCTCCGTCCAACTCCAAGTTTGAGCTAAGCCAGGTGTGCTTTGCATACTTGGATGCGGATGAACAAAATCAACAGTTGTTAGCAACTACCTGCAGAATGAATTGAGGTCTGACCTGGACTGGAGCAATGAAAAATGTTACATTTGGCCAGAGGACCTTCTTCAGGACCTTCTTATTGTATATATGTTCTTGTTCCCATCCTAGACACATCTGACCAATGAGCAGAGTGAACGTTCTACGGCTGTTACATGACACTGTAAGGGCACGTAAACCCTGATCTTATGTTCAGCTGCTTGAATTGAACAGCTTGAGTGTTTTTTCTTCATCAGTTGATTGTTTACCGGCCAAATCAGTGGTTAATTTGAATTCAATTATCTTTTCTGTGCATTCAGGGTCCGGGGTGACTGGCAGTGTCCAGCTGGCTGAACCTGGCAGAGAGCGAAGGATATGCACCTGGCTAGCACAGTCCTGTTCGACACAATGAACGCAAGACGGGACCAACTCTAATTCCTAAGCTACACGGCCACCATTGAGCATCTGGTGACAGAAACAAAAACAGCAATCAAGTAAACACTTCGTTTGAGGTCAGTTGATCTTCCAATTGATCCTGGATTGTGTCATTTGCAAAGACACTTCAATTACAAAATAAGAGGCAATGGCCAACACAGTGAGTAAGATGTGTACAATGCTATGCAGGTGCTGTACCCTTCTTCTTTCTACTTCTACCCTTCAGAGTTCTCCTTGTTATAATAAACCAATGTAACAGGCAAAAGGAATGTAAGGAAGAGATACAGAATAACCACAACTACATGGAGGCATTTACATTTGACTTATGGTTGGATCACCCAGACTTAAGGACCTGCCAACCATAAAATAGTTTTATCTTTGGTGTTATATGGTCTGAATGCAGTTTATTATTGAAGATTTGACAAAATTAAAGTATAAAATTCCATAAAAACTCAACCACACACAAACACTTCCAAGAGATGGTCTGCCTCTCCATAGTGTGGCACAGCACAGCATGGCTGGGCCTGGCACACAGAGCCATACCACCTGGCTGATACCAACTGTGATGTATTGCGCTGCCTTGGCAGGGGCCCCCTGCACAGTGGGACGGGGGCATCGGGAGGGTACCCACAGTCTCATGAACAAAAGGCACTTAACTTCACCGCTCTCCATCAACATCTCTATTCACCTCCTCTGTACAGAGGGGGTGGACCCCGCGTATGCCGTGAAGCACACATACAAATTCACACACACAGGTGCATGTCTCTGTGTGTGTGTGTGTGTGTGTGTGTGCCTGGTGACAGATGGGGGATGAAGTTGTCAGACCCTTGCTTGGCGGTGCTGTAGGCCCTTGTCGGCTGGCTGCTGCTCGTTAACGTGTTAATTAGCCTACTTGCTCCTCCTGTTTGGTAATTACAATCAGCCTGGGCCGGGACACTCATCAGGGGCCACTGAACACAAGACGGTAGTGCAGGCAGGGTTAGTATGGGGACATATGGCTGGGGTGGTAAGTGCATCATGGTGCAGTGCAGAGTGGTAGAAACTGGCCAGGAAGAACAGACAAAACTAAAGACAAAACTTGATTTAGCTTACTAATTAGCATACTAGCATATTTGCACAAAACTTTATTTAGACAAGGCAGCTTCACTGTGACAAAATCTCTCTTCTTCAGGAAGGCCCTCTTCACGCTCACACACTTGCACACACACTCACACCAGGAAGCTGCCCAGTACAAACATGATCTGATCTGATGGGGGTTAAGGGTCTTGCTGAAGGGCACCTCAGTGGTGGTAATGAGGGAGGGGCAAGCGCTGCTCTTTCACTTCCCACACCCAGATTGATCCGCTGATCAAACTTTTGGTCACACACATTAGATTCTTTAATGTATTTTTCCTGCAGTTCCAGAGAGCCATTGACTTCCATTACCATGAAGATCAAGTCTGCATAAATTTATTTCAATGTTACATTATCATTTTGTGATAATGCAGTTTAAAGACAGATTCATTTTAAAAGCCCACGCTGCATTACATCACCACAACAATATACCTATAACTAAAAATAATGCAGACTTGATGTTCACTGCCATGGTTTCAGAGGTGTTGTTACATTTTATATAATATGGAAATGAATTGAAACCAATGGATGCCTGGAATGGTGGACTAAATACACTATCAATATGGTTAGCTGTGATATAAAGTAAAAGTGGTTTGTATTAAATGAGCTAAAACATGCAAATCCACTGGCATGGTCCTTTAAGGAAATTAGGTTGTGAGTTAATTGATAATAAGCAAAATAGCAAAAAGTTTACTATATAAACAAACATATGTTTCAGGACCTACAATTAACAACTCTATAAAATATTTGGAAGAATGTGTGATTGAGAATATGAGAAAATAGTTTTGATTAAAGCATTTCTAGAATAGAATAGTATCTCGCACTAAAAGACATAAAGTTCCTCTCCACTCAAAAATGTTTTTGTTGTTTCTTCAGTTGGATGTTTGAGCTTCATGGTGCAGAATGATGTATGTGCAGAGTTTCACACTTAAAGGCTATTTTCAGATTCATCTGCTGAAAGTGGAAAGTTTCTCTGTACTTTTTGAGAAAAAACCATATCGGACACAAGAGAACAAGAGAATTTTTATATGTCACAAAACATGGAAGGGATCTTTAACCAAAGAAAACACACAAAAATCTTAAATTGATAGTCGTTGTGAATGTTTACCTTGAAGGAGGTAGAAGAAATGAGGTGACAGAGGGAGAGAAACAACAGAGATCGTAATGTGTAGGAGAGGGTGAACTAAATAAATTTGCTGAGCAGAAAAGCAAACGAGAATGGATAAAACATGTTTTTTAAGGGCCTTGAATGGACGTCAGATAAGTGCTAGGACAGGTGGAGTGGTGGTGATGTGGTGTCTCATCTTTGCTGTTATCTCTCCCCCTCTCCTCCTCTCTCACCCCCCTCCCGCAGGAAGCAGCCGGTTCATTTGCCTATGAGTGTCTGACAGAGCCGATTAAGAGCAGTTTGTTTTATAGACGTGCGCTAATTGAGTTGGCTAGATTGCCGTCACTGGGTTCGCTGTCTATATTGAAGATTACATATTTCCTTTTCATATCTTGGCGCTGCAGCCACCCGACCCATCTATCTCCATTCCTCCTTTCTTCCATTCCCCCTCTACCGCCATGTAAAGTGAGAAGGGGCTTTGGTCGTATGTCTAATTAGTGCTCCTCTCCATCATTCTCCCTCTGCCTTGTTCACTACTATATCCTTGCCCCAGAGACCTTGCTTCGCCTCTTTTCTCTCTGTCTCTGACCCCTCCTTCTCATTATCTCCTCCTCTTTCTCCCCCCTTCCTCCTCATCTTCCTCTTTGCACCACTCCATATTTCACCCTCTACATCTCTGTCATTATTCACCCCCCTCCCTGCCCCCCCCCCCCCCCCTCCCCCTTCTCCTTCTCCTTCTACCTCACCCCCCCATCTCATCCACCTCTCCCTCCCTTGCTCTCTCCTTCTCAATGAGTTAATTAGGCTCATCTCTGGCACCCTCTTGCCAAAGCTTGTGCCCACAGGGCCAGCCGCAGCACTCCTCTGATGATTGGGGGGCTCTATTTTTAGAAGACAACAGAAAGAGGAGAAGCGGAGAGAGACAGCTGAAGGTCATTTGGTACTTTCACTTTGAGCATATCTATATCAGAATGTGTGAAAGAGAACGGCACAGAAAAAGAAAAAAAAATGGAGAAAGGGAAGGAGAGAGAATAAAGCAAAAGCCGCATGGATTCCATAATTTAAGACAAAATTCTGCTTATGCAGTGCTTGTAGTATAAATGGCTTTTTACAGAAGTGCACATAATATATGATGATATAACACTTTACTTCAAAATCACATAACTGAAAAGACTACCGCTTCCTATACTGTACCACTCTCAGTGGTTGATGTTCCATGTTGAAGCAACAGCGCATTGTGTGTCATCATAAACTGAACTCTCTAATGAGCCAAGCCCTTTGAGAGCTCAGTATGCGTACTGTAACTCCACAGACAATGTGGCACTGACACAATGGCTCATTCCCAGGTAACCCATCCGTACTAGAAATGCACATATTCATGTCTGGTGCTTTGTTAAATTGCCTGAGCGGCCCAAATGGAGCTCCATTGTCGCAGTTAGATAGGACTACGAGGACAACAGATGCATTTCAGCGATCCAAAGGTGAAGTTTACTGAAGCCATTTGTCAGCACATGATTATGCTCATGGCTGAAATGCCTTGAAGACGCTGGAAATTCACAACAAGGACAGATTTTACTCCAATACTTATTTTCTTTCATTCCACTTCTGTACTGTGCACTCACGATTTCTTACAACTCAATGCTGCAGGGACAGAATGAGTCATTTGTAAAATGTAGGCAATGGAGATTGGAAGTATATGGAAGATCTCTCCTCTGTAAAAGGAAAATTCTCCCCATCTGTAAAATACTGTGGGCAGAGAAAATGAGGAAACTACACGTGGGATGATAAAAGCATATACAGTACATGCGTAAGCTGCACCATATATTACAGCAAATGCTGAAATGTGGTGCAGCTGAGCTATATGTGGTGACTATTTTTTGGATTTTGATCCAGATAGCTTGTCGTGAATCAGTACAATTTCCAGAGAAATCTGACTGAAGATTTGTAATACTTAAAATAATTTTATGCGTACAACTGTACCTCATTTGATTTAATCTTCTAAACATCACAGTTCAATTCACGCAATAACGGGAGGTATACCTGAATGGACTTGTTATGAGGCAATGGCAGCACACCACTGAGTTACAAATGTCTTGTACTTTGCCACACACTGTCAAGCTGACTGAGGTCACATTTTGTTATTACTTCACTAATATACCAACAACTCTACTATAACAAACAAACAGGACCAAGAGGACAAAATGCCTAATGAATATAGACACCAGGAATAGCAGAGACAGTATGAGTCAAACCACCAGGAGTTCATTTACCCCTCTCCCTCTAATAAACAAAGCAATCACTGACAGTCAGAGACACAATTATGAGGTAATTACGCAAAATAACAGATTTTCCCTCTCCACCTTCCGCGCTTGTTTCACACGGGTACCCCCACAGATTACAACAACCCCCATCAACCCCTCCTCTCCCGTGCAACTGTTAACCCCCCGCACTCCCTAAACACATACACGCTCGCATGTACTTACACAACATGTGAGTTATACACACAGATACACAAGCACAAAAACTCAGATTTATGCAAAAGGTTATTCATGCGAGCGTGCGCTCACTCACACTTGCACACACAGTCATCTCCCACCCCACCCCCCCCCTCCCTCCCAGAGCTCGTCTTAATTAGAAGCCAAGTCGTCTCATGGCAACATACTCGTCAATCTCCCTCTATGTAGCCTCGTACTAATTAACCGATTTAAATGGTAGTGTGTAGCGGAGTGACACAGGGCGCAGGTTCTAGTCCCTGAACTGCCTCCTTTTTAAAACAATGCCTCCTTATCGTACTCATCTCTATCTTGCACCTCCTAACTTTTCCTCCACTGTTTACTCATCCATCACTGCATCTCTCCTTCCTTCTTTTCCTTCTTCTTCCCTTCTATCCTCCAACACGGCCACTGACTTATTTGACTATAGTTATCGGCCCATGCAGCCTCTTTGCCCTGCCAACTGGCAAGCCACCGTGTCCCCGTGCCCACATGGCTCGTTGGCACGGGCACTGCCGCTCATTTCACAACATGGTCATTATCATGGGCTGCTCCACAGGGAAGGATTACGCTAAATATGTAAATGAGAGCAATGTTGAAAGTGTTACAGAGCAAGGAGGAAAAGAGGAGAGAGCTGCTGGCTGTGTCCTGATGTCAAAGCATCTGATGTTGATGAAAGTGAAAAATTACAATTTGAAGAGTCTGGGGTACATCTCAGAATCAAACTGAGCCAACAGCCACGGGATAATGGGTAAGTGCAGAAATGAGATCTCATTTCCATAAAATAAAATGTATCTGCCTGAGTGACAATTTTGTTTCATAGACAGTCCTGCCACCAGCGGTTTCAGCCCAGGCAATTTCTTTGTTTCTGCAAGAAATGAATGTAACTCATTTGGTTGCTATATATTCTGAGGAAATGAAGCTGAAATCAAAACTTTGCCTGCCCCACTCACTGGCCAAATTTGATCATATTAGTATATATGAAAGAAAACTACAACACAGCCTTCATGTAGGAGGGGCACTATCGAGACACAATGCTGAAATTCGTCCCTGTAGAGATGGAGTTAGGCGCATTTGGAGGATAAATGATGTCCAATGCGAGATGGGAAAATATATTCCCTACAATTCTCTGTTTCAGTCTATGAGGCATCATGGGAGGTCCTTGGTTGAAGCAGGAATGTAGCTTCTGGTTCTTGCAAGCTGCCCTGAGGGTCTCTCTCTCTTCTACTGCTCAATTACAGCTGAGAATGATAAAGCACCTCATAGTAGCCAGGCTACAGAGCTGCAGGCTCCATGTCGGGCCCTCATCAATATTTCAGCTCCTTTCCTTTATACTGTATTTACCCTTATCTGGACAATGATAGGCCACATCACACCTCCAACCTCCCTTCCCCCAGGCAGTGGGTTGTTTTAGAAAAACGAGCTGTTTCTCAGTTACACCTGAATGAGGACAACAGCAAAACGGCACAGATGGGGTTTCACTGAAGTGTGTGTGCTTTATGTCGTAAACTAAGCCTGATTTTAGCGACAGGTTCCAGTATGTCCAATATGAGAGGATACAGTCCATCTCTGGGGCCTCCACACAAAGTGATGGCCTTTTTAACACTGCTGCTGAGCCATAAAAAGGCCCCTCAGGCTGTCGTCTTTGGATTCCATCAGCCTGGCTTGTTTTACCACTCACCTTTTTATCCTTCTCACTCTCCTCCCTCTGAAGCTTCTTTTCATTCTCCTCTCTTAACTTCTAGCCATCATCCCTATTGGTGATAACAACAATATACTCACAAAGTTGGAGTGCGATGGTAAAAAGAAGTCAGACGGGGGTCACGTGTCACACGATCATACATATTTTAAACTTACCCGCAGGGTAGCCAAATTCATTTGGAAGAAAAAAAAAGAAGACTAACAATAAAAGTATTGCCCAAACTGTCTGTTTCAAATATCCATCATTTACAGACTGACTTCATGATTCAACTTTGACCTACTGTTGTCAAATAACAGTAACAGTATCAGAGATCGAGTTTTTTCGAGATGGGGACCTATTATGCACATTTCCAGGTCTATATTTTTGTTCTGGGGCTCTACTGGAATATTTTGCATGATTTACAGTACAAAAAACTCCTTATTTATCTTATACTGGTCCTTTATGCAGCCCCCTCAGTTCAGCCGGTTTAGATCCTGTTTCTTTAAGGCCCCCCTCCCAATGAGCCCACTCTGTTCTGATTGGTTAGTTTCCGGAAGCTGCCCCTCGGCAGACTTGGCCTCATGGGAGGCAACGTAAACAGTAGTCATTGGATTTCACTTCTTTTTCTTGTTCTTTACTCAAAATGGAAACTTCTCAAACACATCCGTACATGTTCAAGCCCGAATATGACCCAAAATATGTGGGTGGACAACGCGAACAACACATGGAACAACCTTAGCAACAAAGGCTACGGACCGTTTGTGTGGATGCTGATGTCAGTTCGATGGGGAAGTCGAGGTCACTTTGCAAATGTAGCGTTCAGAGCAGGTTTGAAGGCTTTTGACTTGCAGGCAGCATTTACACACACTCACCTCAAATTTTGGAACTTCGACCATGTTTAACATCCAACATCATAACAATATATAAATGACTGGAAATCACAAAAAGCATGTTATGTCCCATTTAATATATCCACGGAATAAACTGGCTTATTTACAGACTGTCCAATCGTCTGACTGCTTTGTGTCTTGTGTCCCATCGCACTACTTTGTGGCAATTTCACTACGTTCCCAGATCTCAATTATTTTGGTGCGTACAGTGTTATCATAAGTTATAGAAATGACTGCCAAGTTAAGTTAATAAGACCATAGTTTTACCAGAAATATCCTTTAACTGAGAGAGTGAAAGGTAAGAAGAAATGAAGAGCAATAGATAAGAAAAAATTGAACCAATGTACAGCAGTGAGGGTCAGTATCTGGGAGCCTATAGAAGGACAAGCTGAAGGGACATTGTAAAGCCATTTTTCTCGCAGCGATCCGATGTTATCAGAATGGCCCCCAAACACACACAAACAGACATATTCTCACACACCCTGTAAAGCCCCCTCCCGAACCCCCCTGGCTCTCCATCACAGCTCGCGGTGCCCGTTTTTCACAGCAGGTAGCTAATTCCGCTTTTATCCCCAAGTAATATTGGCCTTATTGCTCGCGCCACTGCACCCATGCCGGGACTCAGTGAGCCACAGGGTGGGGGTGGCGGCATTGGAGGGAGGCGAGGCGAGGCAGGTGCTGGTGGAATGTCAGCTTGGTGGAACTGATTGCGCTTTGCGGCTACAGAGCTGTTGCCCCATTACACACACAAACACAAACACACACACACACACACACACACATATATATGGAGAGAGAGAGAGAGAGAGAGAGAGAGAGAGAGAGAGAAACAAACTCCCCCAGGTCCTGCTCACTCAAGCCCCTTCTTAGACCAACAATATTGCCACTGATATTGCCTTGGTGTTACATCACTCAAGACTCACACATACACATACACACACTGGTCTGAATTCAATGCAGCCACTGCTATCGCCTGCCATCCAGCTCTCTTAAGGCACAGCCACGTACACACACACACACACACGCGCGGGGGGGGTCAGGGAAAAACCATTTCACATTTCACCCGCCCCTTTCCTTCTATGACTATTTTCACTTTTCCCATCCACATTTTCTCATTCCACTCCTCAATTATGAGTGAGACCTGGGGCTCCCCTTGTGCCCCCTCCCTCCCCCTCACCCCCACCCAGAGGATAGGGTCCCTCACTCTCAGTAAACAAGGTGCAGGTGTCAGAGAATACAGCAGCCTGGTAATGTGCTCCGCTGCTATACCACATCATGCATCACCACGTTAAGGTCTCTTGTTGTCACTTACTCTTACAAACAATTGCAAGCACACACACACACACACACACACACAGCAGACAGGCTGACAATACTGGGGAGACTTTGTGTTATTGAAAGCTAAATGCCACTAATAGGTTGATTCTGCACACACAATGAATTCAAATTGCCTGCTGTGCTCCACATTGAGCTTAACACACTACACTGGAGCATTCCCATCAAACTGGGGGCATTTCCCCTGATGCCTATCTGTGCTGGGTTAATGAAGATATATGGCGCAGGTACAGTGATGACATTTTCATGGACAGCAGACAGCTTCCATCTGTCCTGAGGCATCGGTTCCATACCACGGCTGTCTGCTCGGGCCACGGTTTCGGACACAACGAGAAACAGGTAGTGAAGAATTTAGGGGAATGAGTGCTGTCAGATGGAGAACTCTGTAAGTGTGACATGTTGATTTTATGGTATTGTTTTCTGGCATTGATGGATGACACAGCCCTGATTGATTTCATGGCACCTTGGCTTATATATATATATATATATATATAAAAACAACTCCTCTAATAGTCATTGAAGGATAATTTTATTATAACAACTTATTTTTATAGTTTCGGCCATTGTGTCTATTAGTTATGATGACAATTTACTCACCAAAGTAATTATAAAGTAATTAATTTGATTACTGAGATCTGGGAATATGGCAACGCTACAGTGATGTCCGACAAGGCAACTGTTTATCTTAATTACATTACTTGGATGCAACACCAAAAGTGGATGCAACTGAAATGTCGGTAATAATCCCTCATTGCACAGGAAAACTATGTGTGACAACCACGGTAAGTATAACAGGTCAATGTTGAACCAGGAGGTCAGACTGTAAACTGTAATAGATATGCATAAAGGACAGTTTGAGTTAGAACTTTATGGGCATTTTTGCCTTTTTAACACAGTTAACAGAGAGCGGACAGGAAATGAGGGGAAATAGAAATGAGGGATAAAGGCCCCTTTACACTGTATGATTTTGGGCTGTCTGAGATGAATGTTTACAATCGTGGGGGAAATGTGGTAAAATCTTTGGTCATCAATCTTAGATCGCACTGTGAGACACGTCCACTGATGACCGATTTGGAGCTTTGGTGACCAAAGATAGCCCGCGGCAAAATTCTGACTGCAGTGTGACTGCTGCTATGACCCAAGTCTACAAACAAACCAATCAGAATACGACATGAAATGACACAGAATAAACTGGCCAGCGTGACATTTCATAAGTGCAGTTTTTTGTATAAAGTTTAGGGGGAAAAAAAACTGTTGTTTTTACGCAAAAACCAAATGGATGGAGGTGAAATGAAGAGGTGTGACTTTGCTGAATTTTCAAAACATATGAGTGGCGCAGATGGATAAAGTGAGCTGATGACGTGCCTCTGCGTTCATATAGTTTTTTCTATTTACATCGTAGCACTATGCACACACACTACACACACTCACAATGCATTCAGCACACAATTTGACATGCCTCAAATAGATATCATGACACAAGTTTTACCCTCTACTCTCTTCTCTCATTTTCAACCATTCCATGTCTGATACCTTTCTCACTCCTTGCTTCCTCTTTCTATCCCTTCTTCTGTTTCTTCTCCATCCAGCTCAACATCCCTCACTCCTCCCACTCTCCCTGTGTGTGTGTCTCTCTCTCTCTAGGTGGTTGTAGCTGGGAGGGTTGGGGTGCTGGCTGGCTTGCTGATGGATGTGGCTGAGCGCGTTGCCATGGTGCTACCTGGTGGGGAATGCTCTGCAATGGGAGGCTAAAGCCAGCAGCTTTACTAATGGAGGTGTGTGTGTGTGTGTGTGTGTGTGTGTGTGTGTGTGTGTGTGTGTGGAGTGGATGTGGTGGGGGACTCATCTAATTTCACAAATACATACACACACTATCTAGAAACAAAACCTCGCAGGCCTGCCTGCATCTAAGCAAGTACTCACACATTCACGCACACGCAGACATTCACACACACACTTTCCATTCAGTAGAATTAAATCTCACTGCTTCCAGAGACAGTGCAGTTGAATTATTTATGGCTGCCCGTCTCCGGGCCAGGCCGTAATAAAGTTACGGCCGAGACTAATTTGCAGTTTGATGAGGTGGGCTTTTAGTGGTGGATCCTGGGCCAACATTAAGTACATATTGTTTTTACAGATTTGATTACCTTTTTATTGTTATTGTTATTAATGCACTGAGTGTGTGCATAGGGCATAAGGGAGCACACCCCTGCTCGTTTGCTCTAGACAATACAAAAACCTGACCAGAGGAGAGAGCCCAAACTGAATAAGCAACGTGTGGGGAACCATTAGACATATACGGGATGTAATCTCCTCACTTTAAAAATCCAATAAAAGTGGCAGCTCAACACCTTTTATAGCAACCTGGAGGCAATCTGCTTCTAAATACATAAGCCTCAGCCGTGAATCAGCTGTGAATTGGACCTGAGCCATCTGCCGACTCGCATATACACACGCGCGTGCACGTAAAAAAAACACGCACGCACACACACAAACATGAACGCACACCTCCATGAGGGCCTATAGAAAAGTATCAGGGCATGTAAGCTGATGTCGGCACTCACAGATAGTAGTACATTAAGGCCAGAGTGGGGAGCTTTACAGTAATGGGATGATGGCTTTGGGAATAACAGATTTTGATTTGCGATTTGCCCAGGCTAAACAAAATTCAATTTCACACAATTTTCAAAGAACCCCACTTTACCTGGCAAAGACAGCACACTGTAAACCCTGCGGATAATTTGATGGAGTGTTGTTGGGCTGTAAAATAAGGACTTTCACAAGCTATTAAAGGCTTAAAGCCTGTAAAAATGTTATGGCGATTAAAATACAAGGAGAAAAGCAGGGTTATACAACACCTTGCGGACACTCTATAACATCTCACACTGCTAAACAGGAACAAGACACAGTGCATTTGCCCTCCCCTGAATACATGATAATCCTTTGATTAATGACACCCAGCATATTTAATGCTTAATACGTAGAAAGGGAGCTGACAAGCCAAACAATTAGGTCAATTACCGGATGACAACTAATGTTGTGTTGGGTTAATTACTGGATTCTTCTATGGTGGGACACATCCATTTGAGGGCCAACGGCATGTAACAGAGCACACATGCAAATGAGCTCACCTTCAATGCAGGACACAGCCATGTTAGAATATGTGATCTGTGTTATGGATGAGGATCAGTGTGTATTGGTATGTTTTTGCAGAGATAGATGAAGATACTATTTCTTTCACGGTAATTTATCACTATTTCATAGGTGTACAGGTTGGGGTTGAATGCATATATCTTGCCCGTGCTGTCCATATGTGAATATATTATAGAGAGAACAGCAAAGTCAGAGAGATAATTTATGTGTGTATGTATTTTCAATATTAGTTATATTAGTCTCTGGTGTGTAATGCTGGTAGCTCCACCAGGAGGAGAGGAGAGCCGAGGTCCTTGCTGTGCTCTCAGTCTGTCAGGGGCTGCTGTCATTGGAAGTATATTAATTAATCAAAACCGGGACACTTGAGCCGGTTGCAGCCACTCTGCAGGGCCAATCATGTCATCACTCTCTCTCTCTCTCTCTCTCCTCTCATCTCTCCCCCTTCCTCCGCAACTTAAACACACACCTCCCTTGTGTGCTATATCTTAACTAGAAACGCACAGACACGCTCCTTTAACGCACTGACGCAGACACATAAACAGTAGCAGGGCACACTCATCTCACACGCTGCTCTGTGCGTTTGGAGAGGTTGGCGTGGGAGCAAAAGAGGATGGCGGAGGTCATTTCCATATTCACTTAACAGAGTGTTGCCTTTCTCCTTTTCTGCACTGTAGCGCTTTAATCAAAGCGGGCGGCGCTGCCACTGCTCCTAAATGGCCCTGGAGCGCCTTTGAAACACACTGACACCGGTGTCGAGCTGAAAAGGACATGCTTTTTATCCTCTTAAATAGCTTGTAAAAGGGCCCCATTGACTACACAAGCAGCCGACACTTCCATGCCTCCTCGCTTTGGGCTCTATTGTACTACCAAGTGAATGTGTCAACGATACTGGACAAACACAGGCGCCCTGTTCAACAATATCTTGTGGGTTTTTTTTTTTCAATAGGCTTGGAGCCTTAGTGCATGGCAAATATTTATATTGACATCCGTGAGCTGGTCTTTTGTGCCACTTGGGGGGAAAAATGAGGCTGTCTTGATGAAAATTTTAAAAAAATAGAAGGGAGAAACCTTATTATGGTGATGAGAAATTCAAGGACATCATTTTCACATTTTTCTTCTGAGATAACACAAATGTTGACGCAGACAGTAATGGCACGCAGACATGCACATTCAAACCAGAACACACAGCCATACACACACAAACCTAATCACACACTAATATGTGCACATACACTGAATGCCCCCTCAGCACACACATCCTATAAGCACAGCGGTACAATATGAAGGCTGTCATCCATCAAGAGGTATTGCCTGTCCTCGTTAGAAAGTCCTAATCCACTTGTTTCTGCAGTCTATTCTCCTGGTAGTCGCCCTGCACTACCACTGTAATGGGCCCGGAGAGCTCACTGCAAACACACACACACACACGCACACACTTTCCTTCTTTCTCTCTCTCTTCCACTAATGGTGTAATGGTCTCTGGAGTGCTGAGAGAGAAGCAGGACGAATGTTGGGCCATTGTCCAACAGTTTTTCCTTTTTCCTCCAAATTACTGACAGCTGCAAAGGAGACAGATACAGTGTAACTTCCACATTTCACTCTTCTTAATCTTAAGCTGCATCCAAATTTGATATGACATACACTAATTGTATACAATGCTGAATCAATATACTTCATCCTAAATATTTAATAAATAACTATATTTGTGGGACAGTAGTGTGCAGCAGCATTTTTTTAGTATACATCCATTTTTGAGTATACTCATTATAATGAGAAAGATGTGTCGGCATCGATTAATTGTCTCTGGTCCCTTACCCATGAGGGGTAATGATGATATGTAGGTAGGCTCACCTCATGAACCGTTGACTGGCTCGTTACTGTGGAGCAGGGATTTGGGTTTGTTAATAATGCGCCTTCTCTTCGGGACCGCCCTTACCTGCTGAAAGTGGACAGCCTTCACCCTAGTGGGAATAGTACTGCTCTTTTATCTAGAAATATAGACAGATGTCTGTGTTTACACTAGGGACTTATTATTCTGCAGGTCACAGGTGATTAGAGAGCCTGTTGATTTAAGGCTAGTGTGGATGTGGAGTCAACTAGTCTAGGTAATGTGTCTAGCCAGGGAATTTCTCGCAGCATAGACTATCAGACTGATAGCTTGGTTTATAACATGGCATCATTGCATAAATTTGAAGCATCACTGGCCTGTCCTGTTAATGCCGGCACAGATGTATTTACCACTCGCCACATTGGTCCATCTACTAAAGCTGCATTTGGCCAGCAGTTGCCTGAATTCTTGGCTCCTTTCACTGCAGAGACAGGCTCAGTTGAAAATTTCACTAGTGACTTAAATGTGGCCCTCTCTAGTCTCCTGGATTCAGGCGACTAAAGAGGTCTACTTCCTGGTTTAAGGAAGAGACACGTGCTCTTAAGCAGGCCTGGAAGAGACTGGAGCATAAATGGCAAAAAACAAAATAGGATTTTTTTACCTATCTTGGCATGGGTGTTTATTGAAATATAAGCATGCCTTATCTGCTGTGAAAACAGCATATTTCTCTCACTTAATCAGTAATAATAAACATAATCCTAGATTTCTCTGTGACACTGTAACTAAAGTTACTAAAAAGCAGCCATCTATTAGCTGTTCACCTATCATGGCTCAAAAGTTTCTAGATTTTTTCTGCAATAAGGTTGATTTGGTGATTGGTTAGAAACAGTTCTTCAACTCCAGCTACTCCTGCAGGTCCTGTCTTACCAAATTCATACTCATACAAAGAGTCACAGATAGCCCCTGTTCTTATGAATTGAGACTATCTCTCTTGAAACTTTGACTAGGCTTGTGTCAGCTTCTAAACCAACTAATTGACCTACTTGATCCTTTACAAGCAAGCACTTCTTAAAGACCTCTGACCATTTCTGGAACCTACAATGCTAGATACAATGTTGTTAGTTTATCACTTACTAGCATTGTCCCCAGAAGCTTTAAGGCCATTGTGGTTAAACCTCTACTTAAGAAACTGCACCTTGACCCTGGCTTTCGTAATAACTATCGACCAGTCTCTAATCTTCTATTTTTTTCTAAAGTACTAGAGAGTTGTATCTCAACAACCTTCGACCCGTATAAAAGAAAATGATCTATATGAACCTTTTCAGTCGGCTTTCAGGGCCTGTCACTCCACTGAAACTACTCTAACCAGAGTGGTAAATAATCTTTTACTTGCTATGGATTCAGATTCCACCTCTGTGCTTCTATTACTGGATCTCAGTGCAGCCTTTGACACCATTGATCACTGTCCTACTTATCTGAAAGAACAGTGTGTCTGCTATAATAATACTACATTTAAATTCTCTGATGTTAAATATGGAGAACCCCAGGGCTCAGTTCTCGGCCCTCTGCTTTTCTCTCTCTATATTTCGCCTCTTGGCCAAATTATACATAATCATGGAATACATTTCCATTGCTACGCGGGTGATACTCAGCTGTATGTGCCTATAAGGGCTGATGATCATACTCAAATCATTAAATCAGAGGCCTGCTTGGCTGCTGTGGAAAAAAAAAAATCACAGTGTCGTAGCTGACAATCTTGGTGTTACGTTTGATCCCAGCCTCTCTTTTGATAAGCACAGTAAAGAAATTACCAAGACTGCCTTTTTCCACTCACACAACATTGCTAAAATTCAGTCTTTCCATGGCTGACGCAGAGACTCTAATACATTTGTTTCATCCAGACTTGATTACTGTAATGTTCTGTTTTCAGGTCTGCCACGTGCCTGTACTAAAAGTCTTCAGATGGTTCAAAATGCTGAAGCTAGAATCTTAACTAAAACAAAAAAATTTGACCATATTACACCAATTCTAGCCTTCCTTCACTGGCTTCCTATCCATGTTAAATCAGACTTTAAGGTGCCTCTGATGACTTATAAAATCCTAAATGGGCATGCTCCATCATACCTGTCTGATCTCCTTAATATTCCATCTCGAGCTCTCCGCCCTCAAAATGCAGGGCTCCTGTGTGTACCCAAAATTAAAAAGAAGTCAGCAGGCGGCAGGGCCTTTTCCTATCGGGCCCCGTTCTTGTGGAATAACCTCCCTGCTGACATCAGACAATCCGAGTCTGTTGAATCTTTTAAATCTGAACTTAAAACTCATCTTTTTGACGTAACCTTCAATTAGTTGCCTTTAACTGATTCATGACCTTTACTGCACGGCGGGTTGGTTTCTGTCTCAATTAATTTACTAAGCACCATCCTGCCAAGGAAATGATTGATTATTGCAACTGTTCTGATAACCATTGCATCTTTCTAACCTTCTGTTTGTTCCACAAGCACGAGCGTCCAAACTGTGTGCCCCTCTCTCTTCTCTCCCTCTCTCTCCCTATTTACTCTTCCTGTCCTCCCTTGTCTCTCTTGCTGGACCAGCACCCATCCTGGAACCGCTCTGCCTCCCTTGCTGTTGGTGCCATTTCCTGAGGCTTTGGATCTGGTTCCCCATCCTGCAGGAGCTCAGCCTCACCTCATATCTCTCTCTCTGAATGATGTCTTTATCCTTCTCTCTCTCCTGTGTGACTAATGTCTTTTTGTGTCTCTTCTCCTGTGTGACTTAACTATTAACACACTATGGAAACCAGCATTTGAACCACAATTAGTATGTAGTTTGGAACTTTTTTTCTCCTTCATTAAGAGTTCAAATTGCATATTCCTACTACTTGGTTTTAAATATATATTCATGTGCACACACAAAAAACATAAAACATATAAATATACTAAAAAATTCAATCTGCTGTATATATTCTTGACTTATAAAGACATTCGGGAATACTAAAACCATGCCCATAACAGATTCATGATTCATTAGTTTGTTAGTATTTTGACATTTTCTGATGCAAATATGATGCAACAATAATTTGCTTGAGATGCGGTGACTGATAAATTGTTGTTTCCATCCATATGATGTGTTATCTGAGTATAAAGTGAAGAATCACGTCTTCCTGGAGGAGAGCGACAGACATTTCAAGGCCTCGCAGACACAACAGAACACTGTATCGACTATTTGGTTTACCCTTGCGCTGCGCCGAGAGACTTCTCCGTGCTGCTAGATTAAGTGCAGCTGTCTCTTCATCAGATGTGATTGGTGTGTCTGTACTGTATGCGTGCTTAAGTGTGTGTTGTTATATATAATAAGGCACGAACAGTGGCTCTATTACCAGTTTTACACTTTATACTTCTTCATGTGGCTTTCTGTGTGTGTGTGTGTGTGTGTGTGTGTGTTTACTTGTGTGTACGTGGGAGCGGTGTGTTTGTGTGCGTGTAATTGAGCTGGTGCAAACGTGGCCCTATCACTTCTCTCTCTCGCTCTCTCTCACTGTAGTCTCTCAATTAGACGGAGAGCGGGTCCATGGGGAGCCATTGTTTGAGCAGCAGTGGAAGATAAACAAGACTGCCACCGCACGCAGGAGCTCCCTGGGCAACACTTGAGACTGCTGCAGTCATTCACTCACCAGCTCCTGAACACACACACACACACACATATATATGCACGCCTACCTCTAAAATTTGCATATACTTGCTAATGCATATAGGCTCAAATAAAGTCATAAACACACACATACACACACACATACACACATATACATACATGCATGTTAAATTATGATGCATGTGTTGGGGTTCATGTTTATTTGTTTGAAAAAAGCATGCACACACAAACACACACACGCACATTTATATAAAATCCACACACAAAACAGGAACCATATGCACATACACACAAACATACACAGAGGATTATAGCGCAGCGCTGCTCTTCTTGGTAAATGGACCAAAACCACAGATCCGGGGGGGAAAAACGAGGGCACACATGTTTACACACAAATTACACCCTGTGGGATAACTTAGCCCTGTTTCTACAACGAAAGGCCACACAGTGTTAGACGATAATGTGCACACGGATATTCCCTCATGCAAGTTTACTTAATAACAGCAGCTTTGGGGGGACACGCAGCCGAAAAGATCAAGCGGGGTGTGTCTACAAATTCGGGTCTAGCCGCCGAGGTGAGAGAGCAACAGAGACGGTCATTTTGGTGCTTCTATCTGTCATTTCTCTCTCATCCTTTCATCCCTTAATCTCAGTTTTTTTTCTCTCCAGAGAGAGAAATAGAGGATTTTCAAGTCATAAAAGTTTTATAGGAGCCGTAAAGGGTAAGCGTGTACAGTCGGCCCTTCTGAACTCTCACTCCCTGCTCTTTATATCCATCTGAGAGGAGAGATGGGCAGTCAAGTAAAGAATTTCTCTGGGAATAATCTAATAGCCTTTCTTTTCAGCTTTTCTTTATTTCATTTTCTGTCTTTTTAGTATTCATTTGAGTTTTTAAGCTGCATCTAGCACTCTTTCAAGGCTTCCGATTGTGTGATGTACTTCAGTGGCTCTTAACCTGGGGTCTGGGGACCCCCAAGGGTCTGTGAGGGTGTTCCAGGGGGTCCCCAGAAAAATGGGGAATATTTTAATTTCGCTATTTTTTCATTGACTAGAAGTTAACCCAATGAGAGAATGTATAAGAATGACTATTCTGTTCATAGGTTTCACACTCTTTACTGTTAATCTGCCAATCTACAGTATAGACAGTTATGGAAAATCTTATCAGATGGGGATCCCTGAGACTACATCAATTTGGGGGTCCTTGACACCAAAAAGGTTGGGAACCACTGATGTACTTCATGTTGATTCAAGTGTGTGTTTGGTGACTTGAAAGCAAGAGAGCTCATTGACAGATAAAAACAAAAACGTCTCATTCAGCCTCAAGTCAGATACAGTATTACTTCATATTACAGTCTGAAGTGTGAAGATGTACTCCAAGGCTTTCAGTGTCACATTGAAGCACAGGTATATTTACTGTTATGTGCTATGCACACCACCGTTTCTATTGTGGGTATCTCTATCTGTCTTTTCACGAAATAGGGAAATGACTTCCACGTACAACATGAGCTAGAAAATGGGAGATGACAGTTATTCAGCTGAAAGGGGGGCAGCCGGCTCTTTCCCCCCTAACCTATGCGGCAAGCTGTAAAATAGCAAGCGAGCGAACAACAAGAGAAATAAATGACTTTCTGGACAAAGGCAGCAGCAAAGCAGAAAGCATTTCTCCTGAGACTAAGAGGGGGAACGAGAGCGATGGAGAGATGGAGGAGGAGAAGTAGGGAGAGGGGAGGGGATACATCACCTTGTGCGGTGCTCCATATCATTTGCATGGTTTATACTCTCCAAGGCCCCCACCATGCAAATGACTCATAAAGTAGAAATAGAGAGACTTTGGAGCTGGTGTCAGGAGTGAATTTATATATGATTGCCAGGCGGGCCCGGTGTCCTAAATCATTTTCAATTAGATGACACTTTCAATATCGAGCTGCTGATTTAGAGATATTAAAACTTCTTCTCCCTTATCCTCCACAGAGTTGAAAGCAAGCAAGCTTATCTGCCAGCCTCCACCCCCCCCCCCCTCTCTCCTTCCTCTTCTTCTTTTCATCCCCGTTTTCTCATCTTCCTCTTGTTAAAGGTATATGTCAGAGAGATCTTTTACAGGAGCTCTTCCAGGGAGCAGAGGACCCTGCATATAAAATGAGGACGATTTGCAATTCATTTCAAATTTACCATGTCATTGTCTGGGTAGGCATATGCAGCACTGAAACAAATAGAAGAATTTTGCAATTTGTGAGCAATTGACTTCTGTTACAATTAGAATGGGGGGGATGTAAGTCAAGGTGGCATCCATTTACAAAGGGCCGGGGAAAGAAAGCTTTTTTAAAATTCATTTTTTGGATTTACGATAGCGTTGCACTGAATCGCCTTTGCATTATTAACAGTTACGACTTTAAGTACTGTCACCGAAAAGTTAGCTCACGGTGTTTGTGACCCAAATAACGGGCACATTTCTTGTTGAGCAGCTGAAACTTTCAAAGCCTCACACTCACAAATAACCTTTATGTGCTCTGTCTTTGCTCTCACATCATCAAGACAAGCATCGATCCTGAATCTCTTTAAATAGTCCTCCCTCATTCACATTCTGCTCGTGTGGCCCTCTCGACCTTTCTCCAGGCTGCCTTTCAAGCATTCATTGTACTGCATTTAACGACGCCGCAGCATCTGCCTGCCTGCGCTATATTGTAAACCTCAGTCTGAAAGGCACCTACATTTAACTAAGTGCATCAACACGCTCCTGCTTCATCCAACTTTTCTTCGAGGCAATAAAGCTGACTGAAATTGACAGAGCGGGGTCCGTATCAAAAGCTTCGCTCGCCAGTACCATTACCATCATCTTATCTCCCGAACAGTGCGCTGAACATGCAGTAACCCCAACCCATTTGGAAGCAAGCTATATCTTAATGGACATACACTAAGAGAGTATCCCAGGTAACCAAATGGCATCTCCTCCCCTCATTGTTACAGTCAACCTCTTGCATTTTGCCTAACTTATGTCTTACCCTTCCCCCTCCACCCACCACCACCACCCTTTCAGAAACAATAAAACCAAGGCTTAGATGGACATCTCCCATTTCTACACTTCCCTCAACACGCTGCCCTCCACCTCATCTTCCTCTTCCTCCTCCCACCCCCACCCATCTCTACCTGCCACCTCTCTTCTCTCCCTCCCCTCCTCCTATCTGTTGTACCCCACGTCTTCGATCTCTCGCTCCAGCCTATCTAGCCCCCTCCTCCCTCCTCTCGCCGCTCCCGGTGTGATTGTGTGTGGGGCAGGTCCTGCTGACAGGCCTGGGCTGGGCCGATAACGCCGGGAGCTGAACAATAGGGGGAATATTGTAAAGCCTAATGGAAAGGAGCTGGAGGTGGAGGGGATCAGGGACATAAATCAGTGCGCCTGGCACTGATGGGGCTTTTCAACAGCAATAAGAGAGGCAATACCTCTCAGAGCAGCGCGGCATAGGATAGGAGAGGGGACCTAGATGCTCCTCCCCTTGTCTCAGATTGAGGGAAAACACAGATGAAATGACCTGACATAGGAGACACACTCTTACAAAGACACATATGCACACTTTCATGCATACACAAATGCTCATACATACACAAAAGTCTCTCTGGAAGGCAAATATCCACAGACATCTAGTGTAAAAATAATGCTTGTATGTACAAGTCTCTCCTATATGCACACACACACACACGGTCACACAATTTAAAAGCACTTTCTGAATGGCTATGTTAAGTAGGCACTGTGTCAATCTGTGTGGGGATGGATGAGGGTGGGGGTGAGAGGAGGGGCAGCTCCCATAAGCCAATGAGAGTGATAACTGGTGGGGATGGATGAGTCACATTTTACCTTTATGGTGTTCTGCTATTCACTGTGTAAAGATAATGGACGGAGCCACTTAGTAATCAGAGGTAGAATTAAAGAGCTTCTCTCATCTCCATTCTGACTCACTACAAAGCCTTTCTTATTCCATCACTTCTTATTCTTTTCTCCCCCCTTCTACCTGCCATCATTTCTAATTATCTGGAAATAAATGAATTGCTTCTGCATTTGAAAAAAAAAAAGGTGCTGTGTGTGCTGTTTTAGCCAGCCAAAATGTGAGCAGGGGGCATCTACGGTATGTGGAGTGACTATTTGTACAAGGGAAGAGAGGTCTAGTGGGCTTTTATGAGACACTAACACTGTTTGCTGTCAGTGTAAGACTACAAAAAATTATTTACACTGTCAGATGGTTTCTTGGACCTGTCCATCAGATTTGCTGCAACATTTGAAAAGCACGCTGTACTTTCGCTGTTCAATTGTTGAAGGATAAATCCAGTTTATTACAGCTTAGGTCTTCTGTTTATAGGTGTAGCCATCAGTTCCAACACTGTATCCACCAAACTAATTGCTGAGATCTGTCGCCATCCCTACAACAAAATCCTATAAAAACAAAGCTTTTTTCAAACTTGGGGGGTTGGTAATAATCCCTCATCACACTGGAAAAAAGTATGTGCATAACTACAGCAAGTGTGGCTGAATCAAAGTCGAACTAAGAAGTCGATCTCTAAACTGTAAAGGATTTTTACACTATTGGGTCATAAGTTTGCTGTTTACCTCAGGCCTTGTTTAACACTTGAAGGATCATGTGACCACTCATATTTCCTGCTCCAACTGACTTTAAGGATGTTGTTGTGTTCCCAGATCTCAGAAATTAAGTTGGTAAGTATGATGTATAGTATATGTTGTTATTACTATAGGAATGAAGTCTAAAACTATGAAAATAAGAAATAAAAAATAGAATTATCATTTAACAATTCTTGTTTATAGTATCCAGCTTTTAAAATTCTGTAGTCTTAGCATTCGTGACTTATAGTTAAGTAACATATGCACATCAGAAATAAGAGACTAGCGACAGGCTCTGATACAGCAGGTTAATCAATATTAACCAAATGAAAGACTATGCAAGAGAAAAAAGAGAATATTGTTAGTCTGTGCTAGTGTGACAGAGAAATGTTACTCTGTGTGAAGACGCACCTCAATGAAAACAAACTTTGGACAAAAAAAGATACAAAGCAGATACAAACATACAGAGTTCACACAGAGAAACTTTCACTCTCAACTCACCTCTGATCTTACAAAACAAGTGTCATGGGCCATCTTTGAGCATTCATCACTGTAATTGGCTACATAACGGCAGCTGCCCAGTCTGAAACCCCGTCTACAGCAGTCAGTTTTGTTTAAAGAGAGAGTGACAGAAAGAAAGAGAGCACGAGAGTGAGAGTGATTAGACATCCTTCGTAGGTCTTATATCTCCATTAATCATTGCCCCTCAATTCACATCCCTGACTCTGACACAGATAAGAGTTCGGTATAAAAGAGGAACTGGGAAAGACAGAAAGAGGGAGAAAAATAGCAAAGGAAAAGGGGGGGGATCAGAGACTTGTTAAAAATAATAAGCTGCTACAGAGCCACGTGGAGAGGGCCTGGCGAGATGGGAATTGCTGATTAAATTAAAGGCTCATTAATCAGCCCCTTGACCATAACTCCCCCATTTCTCTTGTTCAGCTCGCACCACTGACTTCCCCCATTTTTTTTTTCCTCTCGCTTTTCTACCTCCCTCTTGCCAAAGGAGGGATCTCCTGCTGAAGGGTCAGGGTTATGAGTCAGCAGGAGAGTGGGATAAGAGGGGAAAAGACCTGGCAACCCGCTCCCATGATTAGCCTGGAAAAATAGCAAACTGGCCTCCCGCCTCCTTGACTGCCCCCTGGTGAAAGTGAGTACAGCCTGGGTTTGCCAGTTTGGCAACGCCAAAAGTCCACTGTTTCACACATGCTCACACACACTCTCTCTCTCTCTTTAATCCAAACTCATAAGAACAAAGCTTTGTTGGCGGCCTGTTACATGTCTGCTGTGATTTGGCTGCAGATCTGGCAGCAGCGTTGGTAATCTGTTTGGCTGTCTTTGTGAAAGACGAGCGGTGTGAATGAGCGACGGCTATAGGCATGAGTAGGCAACACTCTGATGATGAAGTGGTTTTGAAAGCTGAGCGCCTGCTTCATAATGGTGGTGATTATGCTGAGGTCATTAGAACCTACGCATTACATCATGGCTGCCAGCAAGGGGAATCCCCCTCAGTTTGCCTTAATGGAGAAAAATGTGTTTTCCCCTCATTACAAAACCAATCAATTAGTCAGTCAGTCAATCAATCAATCAGTAAATCCATCAGTTGGTCTAGTAAGAAAATGATCCCTGCTCCCTGTAATATGGAACATGCATTATGGATGTTGTGTGTCCTTTGATGCTCTTAGTGGAGAAAAACATTATGTCCTCATTATGACTCAATCAATTAGTCAGTCAGATAATCAGTCACAGAGCCAATCCATCAATCAGTATTTGGATGTTTACAATATGAACTGCTTTCTATGCTTGCAGTAACTGACAATGTCTATTATTTGTTTTCTCCTAAAGTTATGTGTTTTTTAGTATATTCTTGCTTTGCTATCTCCATGTCTGAATACTTCCACTACTGGAATTAAAATCTTTTAGATCTTAGCAGTAATGTGTTAAAAAAACAAACAAACAAACAAAAAACATGTAAAAGTCCTGCATCCACATTTTACTTAAGGTAAAATACATAAGCATTGCCAGCAAAATATTATGCATGCAGAATGGGCCTGCTTATTTATATAATTGGATTATTATTGGTGATCTATTGGAGTAAGCAGCTTTTTTTCATGTTGAATTCTAACTACTTAATGGGCTGTTGGGTAGTTTAATTCATAACTATATATTATATTTTATAAAATGATCTTATGCTTTGCATGCAAAATCCTAATCGATGAAGTACATTTCCTCAGAAGACAATATTGTAACCAAATTTCTAATAACTTTTTGCCATGCCTACATGCTCAACTGACAGCTGCCCACACATGTAAACAAACGGGCATGTGCAAATGAGGAGGCAGCTATTTGGTTAGCCAGCTGGTGTCCCCTAAGTAGATTCATATGCAGTTAGCAATAGCTAATGCAGGAGGCTACTTTGTGATTACATTCATATGGACTCAGAGAAAAGCATCTGAAATGATTTAAGTAATATTTAAGATTATCTGGAAAGCTTTAGGAGGGTCTGACTACATTATTTTGCCAGAATCATGTTTCCCAAAATCTCTACAACAGAGGTGGGGCTCAAAATTGTAATTATAGTTCTGTTTACTTTGTTATAACAGTGCCTAATGCTAAAGTAGGCAATAATAAGTAATTTCATAATTGAAGTCCAACTGGCTGACAATATCAGTGTTGCTCTCAATACTTGGGATAAATAGAGACATCATTGGAGACACTTTTGCAAAAGATATCAAAATATAAATTTTCTCTCCATTGCTGTCAGGTGGATGTGAGGTAAGGAGGATCTACACCTCCAAAAACACAAGTCCCCCCATACTTTTAGCACCTCGCCCTGTCTTCCCCCCTCAGGATCACATGTTAAATTGAACAGGAGTCCTTGACAGATCTGACAGCATCCCTTTCACTCCTGCCCTATCCCTCGCTCACCCCGCTGTCCGCCGCTCACTCCATCCGCCACAGAGCGGGGGAGTAATAGGATCCCTGGGCTACCTGACCCCCACATATGAAAAGGGCTGACACACAAAGCGAGGAGGGAGCAGCCACTTAAAAAGGAAATGGAATGAAGGTGGAGGAATAGAATAGGAAGGAGGGAGAGAGAGAGAGAGAGAGAGAGAGAGAGAGAGAAAAGCAGAGGAGGATGATGAGGATAGCACAGAAAAAAAAACAAGTGCCCAGCCATGTGTGAAAGACATAATTGAAAATGTCAAAAGATGTAAGGAATGACAGCAATGAACTGGCTGAGCACGGCGGTGCAGTCTGTCAGTGAGCTACTGCCTCCATTCTGAACAGATTCTCCCTTTCTCTCCTTTCTCATATATTCTGTCTCTCTGGCACGTGCACACACACACACACACACACACACACACACACACACAAGCACACACTTAAATAATCTGCGATATTCTCCTTTACTTATTTTATTTAATCCATCTGCTTTTTGTCTCTGTGTGACTTAACCTCTCTCTGGCGGCTTTCCCAGCAGATCGTGTGGGCGTGCAGCGACACACGTGTAGCTACAGACTCTGATGTGTGCATGTGAACATATGCATATAGATGGATTTGAAAGGGAAATGTGATGCCAGATCAGCACTTGACCCTAATGTCAGCTTTACCGCTTACACTCACTTCCGCCCTTTATTCTCTTCGTCGTGAGTTAGCCGCCCTCTCCTCATCTTCTTTTTCATCTCTGAAGATGAAGACGAGATTCGTCGCCCACATTGGCCATAGATGATGAGTTGAGCGCATGACTTGTAATTCAGCAAATTTGCCTGCCGTCAGGTATGTTTTTTCTTATAATAGTACAGGGTGGGGAGTCTTTGTAGGTGTTAGATGTTCAGCTTACTGAAAAAATGGCACTTAAGCATATAAGCATCACCATACCACTGTAAAATATACAAGAAAAGGAAAAGCTTACATTTTGTTATGTGAGTCACAACTATAATATCTCTGTAGTAAGATACAGAAGAAAATATCATGACTGTAATAATATACCAAGAAAATTGGATGTGGAGTATTAATTATCAGTTAAATGGATCAGAATCAAAAATTCATGGAAAATGTGCACCCCTCATTTCAACTAAGTTGCTAGACAGAAAATATATTTATTAAAGAGGTCGTATCATGCACATTTGCAGATCTATATTTGTATTCTGGGGCTGCTACTGGAATATCTTTGCATGATTTACAGTTCAAAAATTCATTATTTATGTTATACTGGCCCTTTATGCAGCCCCTCAGTTCAGCCTCTGTCTGAAACAGGCCGTTTTAGTTCCTGTCTCTATATCTATCTATGTCTTTGACTGTCTCTCTATCTCTTAAAACTGCACGATTCACACTTACCAAGTGTGTAAAATCAACCTTGTCTAAAAAGCTTTAGTTGCTGTTGCATTAAAAGAGTATTGGGGGGGGGGAATAAATGAAACTTGGTGTCACTGATACATTTTGAATGAACATTTTGCAACTTGGAAGATTTGCTCATTAAAAACATTTCCCTCATTATGATGATAATGAACATAATTCAGGTGGCATTATGATTCTCTAGAACATATTTTCTCTTGCAAATTAGTAGTGTATAAGCCTGATTTGTAGGATACAAGGTTGGCAGATTCCAGTTGTGTGTTGGCTTTTGTTGTCAATGAATAAGTGTTAGATGAGTGAATGATTTTGAGTTAAATCTGTTATGGTACTACAAACACATGAAAGTCTATCCAATCAGATTTCACTTTTGAATATTCATCCCCTGCAGGGTAAAACTGGCTGTAAATTCACTTCTTCAAAGTATTTGCAAGTTGAGGCTTTGGTTTGAGGATAGTCACATAAAGAGGTGTGACCATCTCATGGGGAATATGTATTTCCTTAAGTCAAGTCAAAACAAGTCACCTCCCATTAATATCTGCACCAATTCTGTCTTGAAAGAGACGATTTTCCTCAGAAGAAAAAAAACATTTTCTCAGCGTCATTAATTAAGGAGAAAGAGGGGGCTGTACGGCTGTATGGAGATGTGAGGATGTGATTTGCATAGCTTGATGACATGGGTGGAAATCACTATGATACATATAGGCTTTCTGCACATTCATGAATATTCATTTATTCAGTACACCACCAACACAGCACATCAAAAATAGATGTGCAGGGTGGAAATGATCTTATCAGAAAATCCATGGGTGACATACAGCATTCAGCTGCAGTCCTCCACCGTGGAGAATCTGCTCAGTGATTTTAAGTTCATTGAGTTCAGAGTCTTGGTGTAAGCCGTTTTACACAGCCATTTGATAACAGAGCTCAACAGAAATGTCATGCAAGTCTTGTGTGAGAGATACCAAGACCACCCGCTGTAAAAACATGGAACTCTGAAAGGCTGCAGAACAACATACTGCAACTCTCCCTTTCAGTGAGAAGGCAAACACCGCTGGGGCGGTGACTAACTCTATCCTGCAGCGAGGTCGAAAGTGAACAAGGTAGCTCATCTTTGAAGACTAATATGTGTTTCTCTTAGTTGCCTGTGGGAATCAGTTTTACTTATATTGTAATGCTGCCCTCCCAAAAGTAAAATAAGAAGGAGAAAGGGGGGAGGGAGGTAGGCAGTGAGGGAGAAAGAGGAGAATAAGGAGGCAGAAATGGCTGCAGGGTCCGGGGGGTTTATTTAAGAGTCAAATTAAACATCCAGAGCAAAGGCGCCAACAAAAATTAAACCTTTAATGACAAATTATTACCCCCATATTAGCAACTCGCCAGATACACAGAGAGGGGGAGACCATATGCATGCATGCGTCCGTGTGTGCATGTGTGTAAATTAGGATGCAAGCAGAGATAATGTGGTCCAATCAGGTTATTGCTCATATGTCTCACATTAACCTGAAATGAGAAAAATATATACTAGTGATGGATTTTTAGAGTGATATTGTACAATGCCTACTAGCATAAGAATAATTTTATTTAAATGGCATGAAAGGAACAATAATGATGCAACAAAATACAAAAACATTGTATATTCATGCAAATTTTATATATTATGAATTTTAGAAAATAATTCAAATACATTTTTTTATAAGGATTTTCTTTGGTCATGCTTTCAATGTCCCTCGACCTCAACAGGTATAAACTGGAATGTCCTGCATGTGTGTATGTCTGTGCACATACCGTCTGTGAGAATGTGTGCTTGGGGAAGCATGTGTGCTGGCATGTGTGTCTGTGCATGTGTGCCTGCAAGCGTAGTTGTGTCGAGTTCAGCTGCATCCAAACAACCTGTGAGTGCCTCAACACACAACACAGTGGGAGATGAGCTGGCCAGCCAGCAAGAAAGAGTGCAGACACAGCAAACAATGCCACGACCAGGGACAGTCGGTAATGGGATAAGTGGCGGGTTGCAAATGTGTCAACTGGAGTGTGAACGCCATGTTAGGTATGCAAATGAAGAGGAGAACCTATTGGCTTGGCACGCATGGCCCATCTATTCCACAGCTGCCTGCGACTGTGACACAAGACTTGTCAGAGATGGCCTGTGGTGGTTGCAGCAGTTTATACTATAAACTATAGTTTACGGGTTATTGATTCCAGCCTAAGGAAATTAATTCAATATATCTTTCACTGTAAGCTAAGTGATAACAAAAATGCCCTGCTTTCTGAATGCATGCTGTACTGTTGCTCTACACCCAAAAAGAAGTTTTCAATTTCTTTCCAGAAATTCAGGTTACATGGAAGACAACACTGGCTGCAGCTGTGCAACACAATTCTGCACTGTATGATAAAATGAGAGAATAATCATGATGGCAACCCTGTATAATGTTAACCAAAAATGTAAAATTATGTTATATTACTAAATTTCAGCATTGAGGTACTTACATTCTTGATTTTGCATAGGCATGCTAACCTTTTGGGAATTGCGAGAAAGTTTCAGAGCTACAGAGACACAGAGTATCCCTTTAACCAGAGTAACTCAGCGCCACTGACTGAGATTACTCTCTCATAATAGATCTGTGTATATTTCTCGCTTTCCCCTGATGGTCTGAATAACTCGTTGCTGCATGGTGCTGCCGTCGCGCTGTGCTGCTCTGTCTTTTCTGTCCGTGCGCTGTCAGTGTCCTCTTTTTGCGCCACGACGTTATCAGTCAGGAATTCGTTTTTCACTGTGTGAGAAAATGGACGTGTGGTGTGAGAGTGAAAAGTGTCAATTACATGAGTCTCACAGTCAATGTGTGAGAGTTAGCGGTAATAGTCACGTTACACCTAAAAGAGCCGACTCTGATTCGGCTCCTTCGCAAACGTCCCATCTCCACAGCCGAATCCTGTCTGATCTGTAAGCTAATGTTAAGTGGGTGTGCTGGAAAAGTTAGCTAATGTTGACTCGCAAATCTGTTCAGCATTTCGGCTACAGTACAATCCTACTTTTAGGTAATTAAAAGTTTGGGTGGAGTCAGTTGGCCAGGTTCATTCAACATACACTAGCTTATCTTTTCCTATGTTCTATTTTCAGCTAATGATCACAGTTAAGCTAAATGGCGTGTTTGTCATAATCTCTATAAACAGAATCTGTAGACAACAGGACAAGATTTTGGTACCGGAAGCCTTCTGGTTTCCATTTGTAGTCCGAGTAGTATTGACCAATCACATTTGAGCGGTCTTTGGCTGGATACAGGCAAATAGTCTGTGTGGAGAGCAAAAGATGTTTGCATTGGTCGAAATGCAATCTTGGAACCCATCAGCTATCGTCTCACGATGATTTAGCTTTTTATTAGCTTTTTAAAAATGTATCTGCCTTCATATGCATATATCTGTTTATAGAGATTGAAATGTCATCCTGACCATCTCAAGTTGCTAATCAGATTGTAAACAATGACCGGCACATGGAAGAGGAGGTCTTGGCCCAGATATCTGTAATCCATTATCTGGATACCCACTGGCTACACTGGAACTCCTGAAATATTGGCCGTTGCCCCCAGAGGCTAAATCGTTGTCAGACAGATAGCCAATGGGTTCCAAGATTGTGTTTCTAACCTTTGTTAACAGTCGGACTCCTGTGTGGATTGACAGACTGTGGTTGAGAGCCAAAGCATGCTGTGGTAAACAATCAGTAACCAGTTGAACCAACTCAAAGGGTGGTCCAAAAAATTGATTTTTTATTTTTTTATTACTTGTTTTTGTCAGTTGCTGAAAATAGTAAAATGATCATTGATATAGGCCTCTTTAAAAAAAAAAATCACCTGATTGCGGGGACTGTATGATGATAAGTTTATTTTTAAAAAGACAAAAAGTGGGATAGCGAAGCCATAATTTTGCTCCCCCTAATTGAATAATGGGGATGCATTTGCTCCACTTGCTCCGTTGCTCAGGCGCCTATGCTTGGACAGAAATAAGTGTAGTCGCATGCAACGTCAGACACTAGTGTAATTTCTATTCCTGGTCCAGCCTGATAATCACACTGAAAAGCCATTTTTATTTTCACTTTAAAATCAGAGCTGTGGGCAGCAGGCTGGGAACAGGCTATCCCTGGTTTAGACCTGCCCAGCAAAGACAATCTTGGCACATGTGCTACATGTTAGCATATCAAACGCCTGTTCCCGAGTGACATTGCTTCTTGTGGTTGGTATCACAGAACAGATTAGTCAGTTGTTGAGCCAGTTCAAACACAAATACACACACACACACACACATACACACCCTCCCTCTGCACTCCATCTCCCCTCCTCCTCCTCTTCCTCTGCCCTTATTTATCTTTCTGATTTGGTGCTGTTACAGCCACAGAGTTTGTTTTTCCTCTTTGTACATAAACAAATGAGAAAAGGCCAGTGGCGGTGTTAGGTGTGCAGAGGAGGGGCAGAATTTATGGCGAATGCAAACATGGAAACAAAAGCAAAAGAAAGTGAAAATGATCCACGGCAGCATGCCTCCAGCTCCTTTGAAGAAAAGTCAGGAGCCCTTAAGGTTCAGGGAGGAGAAAAACCTGATTTCTGTTTCTCTGCATTTTTCTTTGTCCTTTCAGGTTTCCCATCGCCTCCTCCTCTCCCTCAACCCCCCCCCTCTTTTTCTAATTTTCCTGAGGACGGAGGTGCGTGCCTGCCTGGCACATGACATTGATTTCCATCAGCGCTTGGAAATAACCTTGGAGCCGTTGCCAGGGCAACCCGCATCTACCTTTTTGCATTTTTGCATATTGCTGCTGAGTATTTTTTTCTGTCTTTCTTTTTTTCATCAAACCGGCCGCGGCTCACAGAGCGACGGGATGACAAATGCTCTCAGGTAGAGAGGCGATGGCAGGGTATGGAGGGGAAGGGGAGGGGAGGAGGAGGGGGGTTGATGGAAGAGGCGGAGAGAGCAGCAGTCGGGTAGTTGGGTGGCGGGTGAGGACGGAGGGGTGGGAGGTTGGGGGGGCGGGGGGCACAGAGAGATGGATGGCTATGCCAGGCAGGAGCAGGCAGGGCCGCGGAAACTCTGGCACGTATATGTGTGTGTGTGTGTGTATGTGTGTGTTGTGGGGGAGGGTTATTGATGTCTCCCCGTTGGGGGCCGGGGGGCCAAGACGGGGGAACAATAAAACACCAGAGCACTGACACCGATGGACTCCTGCCTCCTAATTAACTACATAAGGACAAGCGCAAAGATTGAGAGAGAGAGAAAGATGCATGCAGAGGGATAAAACGAATAGATAGGAGTGAGAAAGGAGGGGACAAACAGAATTACATTTAGTGGGTCACAGGTTTAGTGATGACACTGTAGCACAGCAAGATGCTTCCCTCTTTCTAACATGAATTATCAGCCATACATATATCTGTCTGAGCTGCAGGCCAATGCCAGCACTGTCACTCACGATGTAAGCCTGTAAGGGGCATCAAGTTCCTTTGCTGACAGCGATAGTGTGTGTGTGTGTTTGTGTGTGTGTGTGTGTGGGTGTCAGTAGTGGTCTTCTTGCTGGTCATTTACAGTTGGGTGGTGTAGGGAGGCATCCTTGTTATTGTGTGGGTCTCTGCAAATTTGTATGTGCGCAGGAGCATGGGGCATGTGAATGGGTGCGTGGGGGGTGGCTATCGAATCACCGGAGTGTGTCATGAGAAATGTTGATGCACAGAGAGAGCCAGATAGAGAGGGGAGAGAGGCCAGCCAGCCTACCAAAGACATTCCCCTCGCCAACATTTGCCTCATGATTTCTCTTCCTCTTCCCTGTATCAACACCCCAGTCAAAGTGCAGCCAGGGAGAAAATTAATTTCTTATTACCTGATTATATTATTAGGTTTCGCTTGGAGTGTCAGTTAAATATTCCACATCAGCATTTCATCAAGCAGGGTATAGCATGGTATAGAGGAGTGTATTGTAAAGCATAGCTATGGGTTGAGCAGGGCAGGCTAGCAGTGTGAGCCTGAATTGGGGGCTGTAATCGTCTGAGACGTGCCTCCCCATCTCAAGGAATAAAGACTGGCGCTGGCAATATGCTGGCAGAAAGCAATTTGCTCGAGTGCTATTCCCTCTCCGGCATCCACCGGACACACACACACACATACTCTTGCATGCATACACACACACCAAAGCAGTGAAATGCCCAGCCATTCCTTTCACAATGGGTTCAGGAGTTACACTCGGGTAAAGCACCCACCTTACATACACATTTTCTACACACACATACACATAAGCAAGGGCTTTTTTTCCCAAATAAGCTCAAGCTGACTGCATTCATCCACCCGGCCCTCTGATTTTCCTTTCATTCCCCCTCTGCTCGAACACACAGAGGATTTAAGACATGACCAATGCCTGAGCACAACCTGCAAAACCACCTGCCCACATCTCACAAACACACAACCTGATGGAATTTAGAGGCCACCAGATGAAGAAAATGAAAAATGATATTCTGAGCACTGCAGGGGCAACAACCAAGGGTATATACACTGTACAAAAAAAGAAAGAAAGGAAGATAGACATTTCAGGTGTAAATCAATCTCATCTTATATATCCCGAGCTCAAAATGTCCTGATAAGCCGTGGAGGGGCGACGGTAAACAAAATTGATCATTACAAAATTCATGAGGTCCAGAAATCCTAACTTGGGTCTCTTTCCTCCTGGAGGGCAATGTTATTATTTTTTTTCTTCCGTTCCTCGCAACAAATCGACACACTCACTGGCTAAGACTCGAGAAAAGGGCAAATTTGCATACCTTCCATAAGGAAGAAAATCTGATCATATAAATGTAAATAAGGTGAGCTTAACTTATATTTTCCTTGAGAAAACAGTGAATTGATAACATGAGTGAGAAGCGGGCAGAGGAGGAGAGGTGAATGGAGTGGAGAGGGCTCCGAGGGGCTTGTGGATCAGTATATGCATTAATGTCAGAGAGTGACAGTGGGAAATTAGCTTTTTTTTTTTTTTTTTTTTTTTTTTGAAATGCTACTGCTGTGGACAAACAGCAGGAGGCAGTGGTGCAGCATCAGCAGCACAGATGCAAACACATGCTTCTTTTGCACACTTTCTGTACATACCTACTCACTACTACTACTCTCAACTGTTTAAGCACATTTTCTCAAACACTGTTGCAATTCTCATAACATCAAGTGCAATCACTCCATCAGTGTATACTGTGCAACAAAAAACTTCAGTCACAAAACATATAAATAAATTAATTGAGTGCCACCAAAATGAAAAGTCTCTTTATCATTAATCAACAACAAGGCAGTCAAATGTAAAAGGGAACTGTGTCTGTATGACAGAAGATGTCATTGTGATGTAACTTCTCATTGATACTTGCATACAATAACCCAACAATAAAGCCAAAGATCCTCTTCAGCCAACTGAATAAACGTATGTCATACAAACACTAATCTATTCAGAGGTTTCTCACTGTCAGTGTTGTCAGTATATTTGGTTTTATAATACACAAAACAAATCTTCTGGCATGGTGCAACCGTCCCCTACATGTCCTGTGATGTCTTTACTGGCAGCATGTAGACTCTGTCACATCAACACATCACATACAGTAATATACAGTCATCCCTCTCTGATGTCTGCCTGATCCATGTCCAGTAACTGTGGCGCCAACATAAATGACAAATGACAGCTGTGGAATTGCACTTGTAAACTACACCTGACAACATGTGATAACTTGCATGTTATTCACTAAATTTAAAGATCAAGAGACTATCTCAGTGCATCACTGGGTCAGTTGAATACATTTGATTTCAATGTGAAACTTAGAAGAAATGCATACTGTGTTGTGTGAAAATTAGCTGTTGATTTGAGAATTTAGTTCAGTTCAGTTCAGACTTTATTAAGGACACAGCTCATGGGGGGTCCATAGCACAATAAAGAGAAAAAAAATGAATAAATAAATAAACAGTATCTAAAAAGGAATTGCATGCAGCGTTTTGAAAATCCAGATTTTCATTTTGAGGATTGTGCCAAAGCCACTGAGAAAAAAACATAATTTTATGTGGTGCTTTTTCACCGTTTTTGAGAAACTCATAAGTGTAAACATATAACAGCCCACATTTTTTTTTGCAGAGATCATGATTTTTCCGACAGTATATGAATGACCGTCCTTGTCGAGTTCAACTTAAGCTTTTGACTGCTTTACTTTAGCTAATATACTGTATTTGGCTGCAAGGCACACAGGCTTCCAGACTGAATGTAATTGTGACAGAGAAAAGTTCATGGCTGAGAAGATACAAGACAAGCATTCTATTAGCTCGCTCCGGGACATGCTGCTCTACCTACAGAGAAAATGAAAGGACAATCTCTCTGGCTGTATGCGCACTGGAGGCTCAAATCAGATTATTTTCCCCACCTATTGTGACGCAGAATTTGCTCTTTTCATTTCTGTCCAAACAAACAGTCGATATGATTTTCTCCCTGTTTTGACATACAATGAAAACATCAGACGCATGCCACATACTGTAAGAGAAACAGAAAAAAAAAAATCTGATTCAAGGGTGCGGTTTAATTCTTCCCCAGAGCAGTTCAACCCACTGAGGAACAAAATGTGATTCACATTATCATGACCTCAAAGGGGGGTTTCATCACAGTGTGACTGTGAGGATGCCAACTTGGTCAATGGTGCATGAAACTGCCTCCTTTTATTGGCATGGCATTCAATCAGTTCCTCTTGGGTATATGTCCTTGGCTTTGCAATGGGGGCCACCCATTACAGCACTCCTGCACCTGCCCACATCTTACTACCCAATCCCCTTTAATACCCCCCCCCCCCCCCCCCCCCACCACCCCACCCCTCGCTTCCATCCCTGCATAAATACAATCAGGCCTGTCAAGAAAGGCACAACCACTCGCTCACTTCCTCTATTGTTTCTGATTGATTATGCAGAGCAACCATCGCTCCATCCTCCACCCATGTCTTTGAATTCCACTGGAGCTGGCTCGATGCCAACAGATCCTCCCCCTTCCTTCCTACTCCCACCCTCTGACCTCATAGGGTGCCCACCCGCCTATACATCACTCTTGTTCACCTCTGGTAGGGCGACAGTCAACCACAACCAGTAAAAAGAAAAGGGAAGAACCTTTTGCTATTCAAAAATTCATCTGTTTATTCATGCAAGACTAGATTGTTACTGTCCCATTAGCCCTCAAACACTGAAAAGACAAACACAGCTGACCTAGGTGAAAACTTTAAATGAAACAACTTATTTCTCTAAAGGAAGTGAACATTCATTGGGTAAGCCATGTTTTTCTCATAGGGATAGGGATAGGGAACAGCCTATCTGCCACAGAGTAAAAGATGGCAACAAGTACTCAGAAACAGAGGTTTGTCTCAGCAGCCTGGTGATGGTGGGTGGAAAATACAACTGCCTTGGTATGCCAAAGCACCTTGAAGGCTGATGGGGGGTCTATATTTCATTGTCTATTGCTCCCGTTATCATGCAATGCACATTCATCCGCAGTCTGGATCAGCATGAGCCTTAACTGATGTGCCAGTCAGTCAGCCCCATTAAACCCCAAAGCAGTCCCTGGGCAGCCCTTTTGTCCTCGCTATTTGTTCCCCTCAGCAGGCAGCAGCACTAAACAGGAGCTTCCACAACATTCACTCCAGCTAAACAACCTCCTCCTCCCCAGAGAGGTATGCCTTCTCCTCTCCCACCTCCACTGGTGACTTTAATGAAATATGCAGCTGTCTTTTAATCAAAACAAGGCCAATTTGCATACGGACAGGAAGGGGCGGTGGACCCTCCTCCCCACCACCCTGACCGCGCCAAAGCTGGCTGCGATCCAGGCAGACGAGCGCCCTGATGTCGGAACGGCAGGAAGGAGATGGAAAGGATGCAAAGGAGGAGGAACAGGAGATGAGGGAGGTGTGGATAGGGGCATGGGGAGGGGATGGTGGACAAGGAGGGGCGGGAACATGGCTGGAAACAAGCAAAGTCCAAATTAAGCAAACGAGCAGATGGATGTGGCACATTAGCATACATCAACAACAAACAGGGACGCCATGCTTCGTGTCCGGGATAGTGAGTTGGCAGGGCTCAAGGGTAAATCGGGCAGAGGATTAGAGAATACTAGTGGTCTGTGTGTGTTGTGTGTGTGTGTGTGTGTGTGTGTGTGTGTGTACACATGTTTGTATTCGTGTAAATAAGTTGGAGATTTTAAAGGTGCTGATTAGCCCACAGTGATGACAAAAAATACAAAACATCATTAGCATGCACAGTTTTAATAAATGCACAACCATTAATGAACGGCAATTAATTATCAACAAATTACCTTGCGTCGATTACTTTGAGGGCGCTGTGCAGCGAGGCAGGGGGTGTGTGAGGTGGGCACCGTGTAGCGATCTTTTGTTTTGGGATGTTTTCGCAGATAAGGGTCAAGGAATAAGCAGATATAACAGAGTTCTCTCCTGTTCTGTGTGTGTCTAAGTAGCTCTGAAGGAGACAGAGGCTGACGAAATATATGTGTGTGTGTGTGTGTGTGTGTGTGTTTGGGAATGAGGGGAAGCAAGACAACTGGCCACTGGATCCACACCAGCACAGACAGGCGTTGGCTCGCTCAACGACAGGCTTACCAGCCAGATGGTTAACAGGCTGACTGGAAGTCTATCTGGTTGGCTTGCTGGCTGTCTGGCTGGCCTGGTGGCTCATTGGCTATTTGGCTGGAGGAACTCTGCCTGGTAACGACGGAGCCAGTGAAGTGAAGCTGTGTTTTTCAACACTGTGGGGCACTGCACTATTTCTTCTCTCTTTTTCCTTTCTTAAAATCTGGCTCTGATCTTTCAGTTTCCCTTTTGGCGTAGCCTGTATTTGTTATCTGATAAACAGCCGTGAAGGACTACGACTATGATATGTTACATTACAATGATGGAAAAGGCTGACTTTATTCCTACATGTATGCAATATGAATCACTGTTTCCAGAGTCAGGAGACACTGGTAATGTGCCACCATGGAGCAATATGGTTGTGGGTGAAGAACAGTGATATATTCAGCTATATGATCCAGCTGAGACTCATAATGTACCTGCTGTTAGATCTGGCATGAATTCCTATATTTCTACAGCAGCATTATGGTAGAAGGAAGAGGCAAGCTGCCCTTTCCTTCCTGAGAATTAGGCTAATCAGTACAGAGTTAAATTTTTTTCATCCCATTAAAAGAGCTGCAAACTCTGTGAACTGTTATCAAACTTCAATGGAGAAAAACACACACTTAAACCTTGCCAATCTCCAACTGGCCCGCCACAGCCGTCAATCCAGCCGACACATCATCACTGAACCCCGAGTCCAGCCAGCCTCCTGCAGACAGACTGCTCGCCATCTAAGGGAGACGACGAAACACATTTCAACATGCTGACAAATTTAAAAGCTCGTCAGATTTACCTTGCTTGAGCTGATATGACTTTAACATATTCCATGTAGCTAGTGTTGTTGAATGGCTAATTAATGCAGACCTCCCCGTGTTTCACAGTGTGCTACCACATGTTGGATCCTTGCCTGAGCTTAGCATTGGCTCTCTGCAAGAACAAACTGTAGCTCAACACGAGCTGCTAACTCTGGAGAATACCGCAAAAGATGTTTAAAGCTTCCCGGTGGAAGGTATCTCTGTTTTTGTGACTTCTCTCTACATATTTGTTAGAAATGAAGGCTTTGATTAGGTGCTGATGATGAGTGAGGTGGTGAGCAGGGCCAATTCAAGCTCTCAAAGTCAGTAGAATATTAGAAATAATGCATGTTGTGATACGTGGATAGCAACGTGGATGGATCTATGGCCAACTGACTCAATGAAGTGCTAACCATGGGTTTTATGGAGAGTGTTGAATCTATTATTGAGCAACAAACCATGGTTCTCACTTGATAATTCTTTCTGAAAGTTGAAGTTGAAAGTAGAAATTTACTTTACTCACAGAGACCATTTCAATATAATGCTGCTGCTGCCTTCCCAATGAGTTGTCCTCATCAAAACCAGACAGCTAAAAGTGTAAAGTGTTTCAATAAACACAAGTATGGCTTTTCTTGGATATGTAATAAAGATTCACAACTGGAAAGCTGCAATAAAAGCACAAATTACAAGCCGAAATCAGAATCAAAGAAGCACTTATTAAACTGACACAATGTCAGGCTCCACTTTTGGCAACAGAAAATGCTGATTCACATATCAAGCAGAGCTAATTACCAGCTGTATGCTGGCAAACATGGTTTTGAGGCCAGTTTGCAGCAAAATAAAGCAACTATATTCTTCTTACAGTATCTAAAATCTGATAAAAAAAACAAAATACTCATGGACAAATGGTGCCCAAGACAACAATGTGCAATAAATTGCAGGAGGAGAATACTTATCCTGTGTCTGGGGACAGATGTGGGTTCACATAGTAGGCTAATATAGGTAGCTTAGCTAACTAGTAGCTAAAGGTAGCTAAACGTATGGTGGCTGTTATGGAGCTTGATAGCTAACTAGCTTTGGTTTAAAATGTCAGTTTCATTTCACATATTTTAGTAACACATATTCCAGATTTTCTCACCTCAAATGATCAAAATGTATATATGCTAAATTGGTGATTAACAAGAATGACTCGAGTGCTGTCTGTAAAACTGTAAATTAGATGGATGGTAGACAAGTTATTTCACAATAATTACTGCAGGGAATGTAACAGCTCAGTTGTCCACTTCTCTTCTTATCAGTCTGTAAATCAGCATGATTGGAGTCTGGGATGTGTGAATGGAGTATTGCAAATTAAGGCTGAAAATGACAAAAACACAAAGCTTTGACTTTTGCTAATTTACACACATTTCATGAAGCCTCAAATTCTGTTTGTGAAAGGTGTCACACAACATCAAACTGAGTTAATTACACAAGGTACTTTTAAAATAAAAAAAAAACAGCAAATGGGAGGGTTGAAAATTAGTGGAAAGACCGTGCCATTGCTACTTCACCAGTCAACTAGTTCTCAAGTGACAAGAAAAGCAAAGGTGAACGGCAGCATAGCAATTAAGTTTAGTCTGCACTTAAGTGAACGAAAACATTTCAGCAGAAATGGCCTTCATCTGGGTTTTTTTTACAGAACAAAGCACAACATGCACAGTATTTAAACCACAATTGACTGAGTCTTTATCAATTATCCAATAAGGGTTAAACACACAAGGCCATTTCTTACAGGATGCTGCACCTTCAACACAGACATCTCAAAAAGTTTTCAGAACCTTGGGATTTTGTTTCTGAAAGGTTGAACGAGGATTTTAACATTAAATAGTTTACAGGTTTATTTAGTAAAAGGGAGTAATGTGTTTTTTTTTAATAAAAATATTTTCAAAAATAAATTTTTTTTCATGACTATACTGTTTGTGTGACTGTTGTTTTTGTGTTAGTGGTGGAACATCTTTTAGAGGCCGTCCTTCTATGTGTCCTTCTGTACTTGATAATGCTCAGCCATTTGTGTTGTGAATTTAGGTTGTGCTTTTTTACATGTTCTGCAGAAAAAAACGATGCAGGCTGTTTGCTTAAATGAATCGACTGAATAAAGTGCATACTCTTCCAATAAGTAAATAAATATGCATCTGTGATGTATTTCTATTTGTCTTTTTTGAGGAGGATACCCGTGTTGGAAATACTTTTTTCCAGAGTTATTTTAGTTCATCCACAGACATTTCAAGAGGAAGGTCTGAAAGCTCATTTTGGCTCAGACAGTCTCTCTCTGTGCCATAAGGTAATCCGTCTGGTTTCTGAAGAAATCTGCTCTGGTGTCATAAAATGTAAAATGCAGTGTAGACTCTGACAGAAGATGGCAAATTCTTGGTTACACTCACATTTTACTGTTATGGAAATCTTGAGCTTGTCAATTCAGAAATATCAAGAGCCTTGGATGTCTTATACAAGAAGATTTATCGATAATTCGATCAATTACAATACAATTGATTAAAGAGACATGTGGGTACAATCAAAGTGCAGTCCTGACACTGTGAATGCTACTCCAGACGTAAATCTTCTTGCATAAGACATCCAAGGCTCCAGATATATCTGAATTGACAAGAATTGCCTTTCCATGTCTGTGTTTGACGAGATCATAAAGAAACTGTGTATATTTTCTGCAATTTGGCTGTGAACATCTGATATCTGAATAAATTCAGATTTCAGTGTCTAGGGAGTGCCGACTGTGCATTAAATATGCACATTGACATCAAAACTGATAAAGTTGTAATAAGCATAAAAGAGAGAGAAATCAAGTGAGCTGAGAAATGGTTTAACTTGATGTGTTGTCTGTAATAGGTTAGATTAAAAGCTGGTTTCAGTGGTCAGTTACTAGATTTGAGGGGCTCCCGCCTTGGGGGTTGAGGTTTTGTAGTTGGCAACTGGAAAACTGGCAGGGATGCAGTCCAACATAGATAAAAGTCAAAGAACCAGTGAGATTACACCCTTGGGAAGACGAGGGTGTAGGGCGGTAGGCTTATTTCTGTGTAATTGAAATCTGTAGTGTGAGTCTGTGTCCAAAAGAGCTTCGGAATGATCATAGCTTCATAACCTGGGCACCGATAAATAGTGTACGTGCACGGGTTCATTTATTATGAATAAATAAATAGTCTCAAATTGCTGCCACTGACATAAAAAAATTAGAGAGAGAGTGGAGACTTGGATGTACGTCTATGTGTGTGTATCTATGTGTGCGTCACTGCAATTCACCAAAAGACGCTAAAACTCCAAAGAGAATAAATGTTATACAGTACAGTACAGTGCACATCTGATAGTGCAGCAGTAATCTGGGAAAAAAGGAGATAGAGAGAGCGCAGAGGGGGTTTCTTTCTCCTTTCTTGTTAAAATAAAGCTGTAAGAACAGTTAAACAGGTTGAAATCCTATGATTATAAAATATATAATGTAAGAGTTATACATTGTAGAATTATGATATAATTGTGAATTATATAATTGTAACAGGATCACTATGCAAATATTGGTAAGAAAAAGTGTAAAAAAAAATGTGAAGGTAAAAAAGTCCTCCCATGTTAATTATATTGAGACCAGAGGTTTGATTTTGTTGTAATGGCGTCTATCTCCCTCTACACTGGAAGTTGGAATGACTGGTGTAGATGTAAACCAGACGGGGGGGGGCTGTGGGAAGGATGATAAGACACACATGCACAGCAGCAAGACACAGAGAAAAGTAAAAAGTGAAAAACGGATGCTGGTTTCAGGAAAGCAGCAACTTCATGATAGTAATGTTGGGAAGTAACTAGTTTCATGTAACAGCTTTACGTAAACAACTTACAATATAAATGTAATTCTAATTATAAATATAAAATCAAAACCTTCCAATCCTAATTCAAGTTATATTGGAGAACCTTTAATGAAAGTGTAACAGTAATCAGTGTTGAGTGCTGTTGTGAGGTTTAAATGTATGCTTTTAGGCAGGGACTACAAGATAAATTGTGGTAAAGAAAAAAAAACAAAGATGAATCTGGACAAGCAAAATTTTATGTCTGGTTGAAGTATGAGTGTGAGAGAAAGACAGGTGTATGTTACTCCAACTCTGAAGATGATTATGGCAGGTAATTATTGTTGATCTTTTGATCAACAAGGGGGGAATTGTGAAGGAATTTTCCATATATCAGTCAGCCAGCTGTCCCCTCTTGGGTCAAGCTGTACCTCTTTCCAGTGTGTTATGTTTTATCTCGAGCCAAGACTGTCTGAGAAGCAAATCCTTATCTGAAAGTTTAACTAGGCATGCAGAGAGTTTTCCTGCAGACTTTCAGAGCAGCATTCATTGTGTCAGGGCTGCTCTTTGATTGTACCCAGATGTCTCCTTAATCGATTACGTGTCAAATAAATCTTCTTGCATAAAACATCCAAGGCTCCTGATATTTCTGAACTGACGAGCTCAAGATTAGCCTGCTGCTATTTTTAGGTTCAAATCTTTGTAGCACATTTTACTGTCCAATTTACTGCACTGTTACGTGAATTTCTATTGGAAAAAGTCACCCAACGAGATGAGAGAAAGTACAGATGTCAGTTCATATGCATCACCGAATTGGTCTAGTACCTCTGCCAGTCAGCGGACCAAGCGCTGTTACAGCAGTGTCACAGTTGTCATTATCACTCACCTTCATGCTTCAGGATGGCTGCCTGGGAAACTGTTTAGATAGAAGTGTCAACCTCAGATGAGTGTTCAATAGATACTCATTTTTCTGGATCTTTCATTGTCTCTCACCTTCACATTTGTCATTTATCACCATGCAGTGTCGTCCTCAGCAGCAGCAGAAGAGTTTCAAACCCATGAATCCAACGCAGACATGGCAGGAAAAGCCACAGCAGGAGAGCTACAGCGTGTGAAAGGGTGACAATGACCTTCGACAAACAACACTGTCAACACATTACGACCAGCAGGGTGGTTGAGAAAGAGTGTGACAGGAGGTGTAAATGAGAAGCCCTATTAAACCAGTGTTGTGTGAGCATGGCGCGATGCTACTGCAAAGCTGCAAATTCACATTTCCAGTTGCGTTTGTATTGTGAAATGTGAAACGCTGCATATTTTTGTCTACATGAACGCATATTATAATGAACTGAATGCACATTATAATGAACTGAGTTCAAGAAAAATGAACTGCTCTCATCCCGTACTGTAGTTAATGTGCAGTGGTCATTATTATAATGAATGTGCTCCAATAAGTCCACAGATAAGCACACTGTTAACAGTCTGCCACTGTCTGGTACTTCATAATGTGACATATACTGTAACGATTTAATCTTAACAGCCAATAAATAATTGATTGAATGTTTTACACGGTTCTATTAAAAAACAGACACTTCCAGTCTTCAGTCATTAGTTTAAATAATAGAAAGAAAACAGCCTTTGTGTCACACACGGCAACTACATTGTTGAGTAGTTTTTGTGTTTGTTAAAACCTGTTTAACACTCTCACTTTAACTTAATCACACAGTGATTGTTTCAGTGACAACAAAAAGTAGTTGACGTAGCTCTTTAATTTCAGCATGGCTAAGAGAGCTTTAAGAAGCCACGCGCCTTTAATGCCTTCTAAAATTACTCCAGTGAGCAAGGTGTTTAGAGGTTTATTCTTTAATTAAAGGGATGATATCTTAGTAAACAAAGTATATAGATTTGTTTGAAATGATTAAATGTTGGTGAAAAAGATTTGGCTCCACCAACCAGATATCAGCTGAAGACTAAAAGATTATGGCAGTGAGAGAAGATACACTGAAAAGGTTCTGAACTAATTAAAAAACATTGTCATTTTAACCTTAGTTGCTAAGTGATGAAATGTTGACATGTTTTCATGCTCTAATTAGCTTAACCTTGAGAATCACAGAGAGGCAGCAGCAGCTCTTTGTTGCGCCTCTACACTGAAACTGAATAAAGTTTATAGTTATTAAACATTTGCTTTTTTTTTTTTTTTTAGCAAATCAAGACAATCAACGTTAAACAATAAAAATATCAATCTTTATTCTTTGAGATAGCATATCAATTTAAAACCTTAAGCTATAATACCATAACAAATTACACAAGAACTATACAACAGTAAACAAAGTGTAACCCAATATCTGTCTCTGGATAAAAGACTATTCTCTTGGTTTATGAAATTATTATCTGTCCTGTAGGCAAGTATGCAATTATTTTATTTGCGGCGACTTGAAGAGGCAGTGCATACGCTGAGCAGTTTTGTTAGGAAATTATGCAAATGTTATAAATTTAGATGTAGCCTCTAAAATGTCCCTTGAGCTGGTAATTTCACAAATATTAACAAAAAAAAAAAATCTCAGTTGCTGCTGTAGTAGAGTGGCATCATGTACAAGGTTTTATTTAAGGTTTTTGGCACAAATTCTTCCTCTCAACGGTAATAAAACATCCTCCTCTGACAAAATGCTTTAAACTTGCAAGGTAAATGTCACTGTTCTAACCATTATCTATTGGCAGGATCAGTTGTAATTATTAATATTCAAAGTACAAATATAGACTACTTCTTTGCCTTGCCAACACGGTGCAACATACTGTATGAATACAGGCAACAAAAAAACACTTTCTAAACCCAAAAGATCATCACTGTTTAAGACCTGCAACAAACCTCTGGAAGCCAACAGCTGGAATGAAAGTTGAATTAAATGATTCCACTAAACATACACATAAATAGCTATTCACAAATCAATTCTATGTACTGCGTGTGCTTCTCTTTAGAACAGAAAAAAAAAGGACTTTAATTTGGTTTACAGTCAGAAAAAAAAAAAAAAGGACAAAAAACGGCTGCATTGGACACCAGTTGCACAGATTCCTCCACAACCCCCATCTTATATAATAATATTAGAACATGAACAACAGCAATAAAAATACAATAGTAAATGAGCAATGTAAAATGCAAGGTATGACTGTATTACACAACATTGGCTTTATATAGAAAGAGATGGGATGGTTTGGCAAAAAGGGGTTTTAAAAACATCATAAAACAATGGAAAAATGACAAGAGGACTCGTTTTTCCCGAAAGCTGCTCCACACTAATGCTTTCTTTTTTTAATTTGCAGTGCGGAGGTGTCAACAATATCTTTACTTCCTCCATCATACTAATCTAAATATCTCTACTTAACCCTAGTATCTATACAAAACTATACACCACAACACAAAGCAGACCAGGCCAGTGGCACTAACAGTTATCTCTACTTTAGAGCTAATCTAGTATCATCTGATATGCTGTACTTCATTTTGAGTTATGCTGTTATCTCCTCATCTGGACGGCCCTATAAGACTAAACCTCCTGTCAACCGAAGATCCTGCGAAAATAGTTTGTAGAAAACAGGATATTTTCTTCTGGATGCTCTTTTTCCCCATTATACTGATCTACACTGATCAAAATCTTGTCTATTGTTTCACTGCTGAGTTAATCTACCTTGCAGCTGCTGCAGGCCTGACAGCCAACAGATGATCTAAAAATAAACCCAGCAGCTAAAGCTCAGTAAGAAGACATGATTAAATTAAATCTAGTTTATCCATGACTTGAGAACTTTCACGGTTTATTGTCGACAATCCTGTATTGGTCAATTGGGAACACAAGAGCAAACAAGAGGAGTATTTGTATGTGCATCTATAATAAAGACATCATTTTGCTCAGAATCTAAATGATGAAAAAAAGATGGAAAAACTTGCTGCAGGGTAAAAAATATAGAGCGTTACTCTGAGTACAGTTTCTTGTAACTTACAGATAAATTAAAAGCTGTGGCTTAGGTAGTTTTTTTTTTCTTCCAAAAAAAGTCCTTCTAGGAATTGAAATGGTCTTCATAGCATGAGTGTGTGTGTCTGTGTGGGCTTGTTCATGTAAACAGAATAGATTTGGGAGTATAAGTTTTGTGACTGGCTGTGTCCTGATGTCATAAATTGGTGATTTTGTTCTGCACAGGACTCTCTACATCTCGTGAGACAGGGCTTCATGCTGAGCAGCCACTCCGTTGGCCTGCGTAGCGCTGGGCTGCTCCTCAGGCTGACCGTTGGTCTTTGGCTGAACAGCAGGATGGTCAGGTGGGTGAGAGCTGAAAAGGGTGTTGGACTCATTTAACCGGCGGACGCGATATGTCTCATAGTGGATGCTGCCCGTGATGTCCTTGATGTTCTGCATGTGTGTCCTGAAAGAAAGAAGACAGTTTTATGATGACAGCAAGTTTTGCCTGTAACTTGCCTACAAGTAAAACAACTGTTGTTGTGTTATTTTATCATTTTCACACTATAGTCAGGCATAGACTAAGAATCCTTAGATAACCCGTGATATAAGTGCTAAGATTCCCTGCAAAACTTTTTCAAAAATGCCTGTCTTTAAGCACTAATAAGGGAGGTACTCAACCATATAAAACAATTTATTTTGTATTGATTTCAGTGGGGAATTCAGGCTTTATAGGGTATATATATATACACACACACAATTTCATAAAACTAATATAAACTCTGTAGCATGATGGAGTCTTACCTGATGAGGAGGTCTCGCAGGTAAGCAAACTCACAGTGTGCAATATTCTCAACTGCAGAAACGGGAAAGAAAAGAGGACCATCAGTAACTTGAGAGAGATTCACAGAAAAATCCTGACAGTACAGTTTCATCTGTTCCAGTCAAGATGAAATAAAACTTTACATGCACGGGGAAAGAAACTCAAAACATTAAATACAGCGAGATAAATGAGAAAACTCCATATGATCTCTCAAATTCCCTTCAGCTCAGACATACTTGCAATTACTTGATGCGCCACAAGATGGCGGTGCTGCTCATAAGTCAACTGAAGGGCACCCTCTCACATGTCATCTGCAGCAATTTTCTTAAGCCAAGATAACACACTCCTCCACTTTTGAGTAATTTAATACATCTCAGCTCCCCTCTATATTGGAGAACTTTAAGTGAGACGTTTTAACAAACTCCCCGTGACAAGCTGCTGGTGCCTCCAGTAGGGCTAACACATGTTTGAATTATAGATTATGTCAAGAGTGTAAATGAAAAAAAGGAGGGCGCTATTTATGTAAAGCTTTGAAATCCAGGGGCAGGAAATTAAATTCCCTTTGAAAGGAGGAGAGTGGAATAACTGCTGGGTCTGTGAGCGCTGATTAGTGCCGTCGAGGGAACACACCAACTTGCAAAGACGAACTGTGCTGGTATCTCCTTTTTACTCATGGGGAAGTATGGAGTACCTACGGTATATACAATATATGTATTTAATTGCATTCCTACTCTTTTTCCTCCTAAACAGTTTCTTCTCCACCTGTGATATATAGAGACTTGACTTCTGGCTTCTCCTCTGAGGCCTAATGTATGATGTTGGTGCCGACAAGTCCGGCAGCCCAACGGCTTCCTCTCTCCTCCTTTTCCTTGTTCCCTCTCTCCCACCTCTTGGCTTTACTAGAATGGAGCCATTGTTCTTTCAGTCGGACAAGACGGCATTTGTCCTGCAGTCCGTGTACTTCACCTCTCTCACCCCGCAGCTCTGTGGAGTTAATTTCATAACGCTTGCTGAGAGAGCAGTAGCCACCTTCAAATTCTAACATTAAAAGGGTTCATGGTACTACCTCTAAAATGTCACCTTTTTTTGGAAGAATAACAGGCTTGTAGTTTAAACTAAAAGGCTTTTCTGTGATTCAAATAAGGCAATGTGATCCTTTATTTTACCCAAAATCATAAAAATACATTTATCATGTTTATAATCTTTGCAATCATAAATTGATTGATATCCCACTACTTCATGCTCACTGGCTCACATTTGCAATCTAATATCTTGTTTTAATGATTTGGAAGAGTTGAACAATCACAGAACTACATTTTCACATTTTACATCTTAGATTCACATTAAGATGCACAACACATTCCTCACAATGCCTGTGAAGGCCACGTTCATAGTAAACAGTGATTACAGATTGTGGTTCCTTCTGAATTACAGATCAAACAGACGGAGTAGCTTTTAAGATCATACAGTCTGAAATAATAATTTACAAGATATAAAAATGATTCAAGTATTTATATTTTACAATACATTATATAATGCAGCCAGTACACCACAGCTCAGTATGCACCACAACAGGAGAGTGCTGAAGAACATCCTGGGAAGGAGACGGTGTTAAACCCTGTCCAGACCTCCTTCAGCTGTCTTTTTGTCCTCCAAATCACTCCCCGTCCAGACAGATGTCCTCTCTCACTGTCCCTCTCCATCAAACACCCCCATAGGTGAGACTAGGACACTCACTTGCTTAGAACTTGTTAGGCAGTGTGAGTGTGCAGCACTGGCCAACAAAACTCTATCAAAGTTACTGTAAGAGAATGTTTGTATGCGTGTTTGTGTTTTCCTGACAGGCATAGAAAGTCTGTAAATCTTTCCCTTCTAAATCTCTACTTACTATCACAGAGTAGACTGATGAAATTAGACGGCCTTGGCACTGTCAACTGCACAGATGTGACCCAGGTGTAAGTGCGGCAAATTTGCCAATTTAGTGTTTGACACTTCACCATACGGATGGACATTGTAAAGATATATTAACTGAATTACGTTATGATTTTTAAGCTTTAATTGATGCTGGCAGTTGCAGCTACAGTACATGTGGCTGATTTGTGGTTAGACTGTCAAGAAACATACATTATCCTGCCTGGTGACTCACTTTCCATTGTCTGTTTGGCAGGAAAGTAACCAGCTGTGCCTTTGATTGTGTGTATACGTGTGTGTGTGTGTGAGGATTTGTGTGTATTACCCTCTATGGTGCCCCACTTTGTTTTCCTCCCCAGAATCTTCTTCCCGTTCACCTGGTACTCCTGGTCACTGCCCACCACAGCAAAAGGGATCATCTCCTGTTGAGCGCACACATGCAAACACACGCACAGCCATTGAAGTGTTAGCAGCGATTTGTTTTCGGGTCATGCTTCGGTTGGTTATCTTTGCTAGAACAAGATGCTGTCTTTGTGACAATCGTGGCTTTTAAGATTTCCCAAAGCAAAAACAGGAGACAAAAAGGAGGCTTAAATTCGAATCTGCAATATAACCGTTTGTCATCGCTGCAGTGTATGAAGAGCTGAAGCCACAGGAGGACGTCCTCTACTGTGGCTGTCCAAGTCTAAACTGACTGAACTTGACTATGTGGACTTACCCTGATTTTGTCATTGATCATCCTGTCCTCTGCATCCTCGTCAAACTCTTTCTGGGGATACACGTCGATCCCGTTGGCTCGCAGCTCTTCCCTAATCTGCACAAAGCCAAACACAGTGACACATCGGGGAAAAAAAATAAATCAAATGGGCTTACATGTACAGAGTAACTGCAAAGTTTTGTTATACAGTATATAATGTGATATTTTACCAGTCTAAAAGCAGCCTTTAAGTTCTAAATGTCTTTAGAAATATTTGTTTTGCTGAATCACGATTACACAGAGACAAATGTTTCCACAGTGAGAGCTGAAACAGAGACTGAAGAAAGGGAAGTCCGATTGCCAAACACAAACAATCAATCAGGCCAAAACCCCTCATCCATCATCTCACCGTCCCAGCAATCACCCTGCAGCCCACACCCAAGTCAATCAGCCACACACATACATAACTGGAACTACATCTGTTTACATACAAGTATTTAAGTTTGGGCCGGGAAGTTGGATGGAAGCTGTTCTAAAACACTAGAGGGCTTAAATAAACAGTTGGTTATGTTATACTGGTGTTGACATTAAATGGTTCCTAATATACTTGAAACAGAGGAGTTAACATAGAGGTTAACCGCTCTTAGAAAAAAAACACATCCAGACAGAGGTATGGCTTATAAAATGGCCACCCCAATTCTCTGTATGTCTTTATAATGACTGAAGCTCAGGCAGGAACGCAGAAAAATAGACAGACAAGCTTCTGGAAGAAATGTCCTTTTAATGAATGACTGTTCACTCCCACAATTACTACTCTGACAATTTCCACTTGGTCCATGATCAAACATTTCATTGTTTATCCTTGGAAGCTTTCTCAGGGTTACATTATAGGATGCAAACCAAGTGAAATTCTACAAAAAAAGCCACATCAACTGTTGGTTAAAGGAATGCGAACAGACATTCACAGCTAGACACCGAGGCTGAACATTTAATAAGAAAACCCTCTTATTCTGTTTGCATGTCAAGTTGCTGCAGGGAAAATGTGGGGGGAAAAAAATCATTTGGCACGAGAGGCTTTTAGTCAATAATCTTCAGGGTCATACAGAGCATGTGCGGCCAACCAAAACAACCCAGCTACAAGCCCCGCGGCTTCCACTCTGTGCCAGGGCCTGGTCCAGTCCCTGCTTTGTTCTTATTGGCCCATGTTACAAGCATCAGGGGGAAACCGGTAGCCAAGACACCCATTGTGCTTCTCTGAAATGAATAAAGCTGTTAGAGAAGTCTGTATTCTTGGACGGAGGGATGGAGAGATAAAGCAAGTGATGGAGGAAGGCAGGTGGCTGTCTGCCTCCTGAGTCCTGTGGATTGAGAATTATCCAACAGAAACACACTGAGGAAGGGATGCAGCAGCGACCGTTACAGACTCAAGCCAGGTGGAGCAAGAAACTGTCGAAGCAGGGAAAGCCATGATGAGGAGGTGAAGAATGTGAGGTTAGGATTATCAGCCTGAGGAGTATGGTATGTTAGTTTGTTATGAATACTATAACATACCAACTAGAAGCAAAATCAAGTCAGTCAGTTAAAATCTGCCTTTTATACAAAAGGCTGCACACCTTTTCATTAATTAGTCTGTATATGCATTTGGTCTTGTAGCTTTAGTTTGTTGCACCACCTGTTGCAGCTTTTACAATTTAAAATTGAACAGTAAGGGACACTGAAACCAGACAAAGAGTCTACAGCCACTCTGAGGCTGAACTGTTAACATGCAGATGTTTATCAGATAATGTAATGGAATATTACCATTAGAGCTGCAACGATTAATCGCCAACTATTAAAAGGTATACTCTCTCTCTCTCTCTCTCTCTCTCTCTCTCTGTGTGAGCCAGGGAGGAGGGGCCAACTTTGAATGATATGTGTTTACAAACAGCAACCAACAAATCCTGCATAGTATACCTTTAAATTAATCGTCAACTATTTTGATTAATTGTTTTGAGTAATTTTTAAGAAGAAAATCTGAATTCTCTGATTCCAACTTCTCAATTGTGAATATTTTCTGGTTTCTTTAATCTTCTATGATAATAAACTAAATACCTTTAGGTTGTGGACTGTTGGTTGGGACAAAAGATGACATTTCAGGATGTCACCTTGGGCTTTGGGAAACAGTTATCGACATTTTTCACTGTTTTCTGACATTTTAAAGACCAAACAACAAACACAAAGTATAGCTGAGGCTGATGGGAATGTCTTTAGTTTTGCAGGTATTTGGTTGTAAAAATGTATTAGACAAAGTCATATTCTGACCTTGTGGGGGCATTAAATGAAAAGTCAGGGGATCACAAAGGCACCGAAGTCATTAGGATTAACTTCTATACCAAATTTCCTGGCAATCCACCCAGTAGTTGTCGAGATATTTCGCAAAAAACGAGGGATCACCAGTCAGTAGGATTCATACTCTGGGGATCACAAATCTCTCTACAATATTTCATGGCAATCCATCAAACAGTTGTTGAGATGTTTCAGTCTGGACCAAAGTGGTGCACCAACTGACTGATATTGCCATCCCTATACAGCCATGTGGCTGGAGTGGCTAAAAAAAACATGAGCAGCAATTAAAGATGAGCAAATTATAAACTGTAAAGAGCTTTGACAATCACGGAATATAAAAAGCAGCTTACACCACTTGGATTATTTGTAGAAATAGTCGTCATTTACTAAAATGCTACTTTCCAGTTCTAGCTTCTAGCGTGTGTCAGAGGGGTTATGTCTTTAATGTACCACAGAGCTGAGACCTCTCTGGCGTTGGACGACTTGTACGGTCACCCTGTAAGTCACTGGTAATGAGGGGCCTGCCTGTTTGGTTGGCAACTGGGCAGTGGTTCCCCTCGTCTAAAAAAAGAGCCAGACTTAAGAGTTGTGGAAAGCAGTTCAGTAAATAAGTACTTCAAATAAATAGCTTAAATGCTTCCGTCTGGGCTGAGCATGTGTTACAGTTGTGTTGATGGTACAGTATTTCCCAGGATAGGTACAGTGTGGGTTTGCCCAGATGGCTTTTGTTTGTGGTGCCTGGCAGCTCTTCATATTGTATGTTACCGACCTGTGGTTGTGGAAGAACATACATGTGTGTTTTTGAGGTAAATCTGCTGACTGTTTGACCTACTGATGCATTTATTTTAAGCTTACGTTAAAGACATGCTACAGGTTATTGCAGGTGTGATGGATGGTATAATATAAGCAGATGAATGTATGAGATTAACCAAAGTCACATGGAAAAAAATAGCTTACACACACACAAAATAAAATATTTTAAGACACTTGTAGAAGCACCTCTGCCATCCAAACACACTCCCACTCACCGTCTGCTTAAAGTAGTCCCTCTCCTCCAGGGTGAGTGTGTCGGCCTTGGCGATGACGGGGACGATGTTGACCACCTTGCTGAGACGCCTCATGAACTCCACATCCAGAGGCCTCAGACTGGAGGAAGAACACAGACAACAGAGTACAACTTCATTTCATGCATGAATGTGCGTATGTCACTACTGTCTGTCGCTGAGCACTCCAAATCAATCTTGAGCTGCAGGAGGAGACGGCGAGTAAAGAATGAAAAACATTTCGAGTTACAACATTACAGACACATGCATGTTTGCACACAGAGCTACCAGGATGTAAACTGTATCCCTTTCTTTTTTTTACCGAAAATTATCACTGTGGCACAAAGAACATATCTTATACTACAGGAAATTCGAGCATGTTAATTCCTAAAACATAAATGTAATGATACAGAACAACCACTGGAGGGCAATCATGGTCTATTACTTTGAGTCTAACCATATAATGACACCCTGTATATTCTATTTAACATTCTACTTTTTTCCTAGACTCTGGCACTATTTTCCTGCCTGTCCTTGAATGATTTCAGTAGACTGCAGAAAACACCATTTCCGAGTAAGGTTCTTACTTTTCTCCTGCAACATCCTCACAATTGCTCCTGGTAAAGTAAAGCAATAATTAGTGTCGTCCTTGTGTCAGTCTACACTGTAGCTCTGTTCCCTCGTGTTTCCCATTTCTCTCTCCCCTCCATGTTTTTTTTTTTCTGTCTCAGCATTGCCTCCAGTTTCTCCTCCAGACACACTCCCCTCGTGCTGTCTGCTCTGCCCTCCAATTAGTTCCCAGCCATGCCAGGCCAGCCTGGTTCAAAGACCCAGGGGCGACTGGAGGAGAGGCCTAGCTGTCTCTACACAGAGACTGACAGGCATGTCACCGTGAATGTAGGATGAAACACTGGGGAGCATGTGAGCAACAGAGGAAAGAAAAAACAGAGCAGCACAAAGGTAAGCTGTGCATTCAACCAGAGATAGAGAGCATTACACTTTATGCATTTTTCATGCTCAGGGGACAACTGGCATGTGTCATATGGGTGCAGAGAACAGAAGCATAGAATAGCAAGAGATCAAATAAAAGGAAACTGGAGGTTGATGGTTAATGATCTCTCGGCGTGAGTATCAGATATAAATTGGCAACTGCGTAACTGCATGCATAAACTATATATGTATAGATGCAATAATGTACAAACAGGCATGTGAGCTACGTCATATGCATGACTGAGCACATGTATCCTTGCACACGAACATATGCTGTACGGACAATAAATATGTATGCGCATATGCACAGATGTACACTTATATGCACGCACACACAAACTGTCCTATGTATGTGGTTGAAAAAAAAAAAAAGTGACATATATATAGAGAACGATAAGCTCTGGGGTAAAATAAGAATAGGAAAAAAACAGCCAGCCACAGTGCAGATTGCTCTCCATTCCCTTCCTCTTTTTTGTAATAGATCAGAAACCAGCTCTGAGTCGATGGAGAGTCAAAGTGCAGCCTTCTTTTTTCTCAGGAAGACATGTCAAAGAGGTAATAACAAGACTGCCCGTAGGGAAAATAGTGTGGCTGACTTTGCCATTATCGGAAATGGCTGCTGATGCCAAGACTGTGTTCTGCTTCAGTGACCACTGTTCCTCTATCTGAGACCACAAAAGCAACTTAAAAGCAAATTGCTGACATGCAAATTACTTTAGAGCCGCGATAAATACAAGTTGCTGCTTGAGATGCTTCAAACAAAGTGACAATCTAAAAAAAAAAAAAAAAAAAAAAAAAAAAAAAAAAAAACACACACACACACAGCACATATCCAATGATAGTAGCCTATAAGAGCTACCAGGGAGGTTCTGTCATCATTTTCCTGCTTGTCATTCTTGGACTGTGGTCATAAGGCAGAGGCTTCCAGAGGCTTTTGGCATTGTGTCTGTGTAATTTCTGTCCAATTTCAAGTGTTATTATGTTGTTTCTTAAAGGTTCAAACTCATTTTTCTATGCAAAGAAATCTAATTGCAAGCATGTGCTGTAGCCCTGTGAGTCTAGATACTTTAACATATCCAGACAAACATACAAGCAAATCTGTCTGTTCAGCATACATTTATCTCTATGTCAGGTCACAACGGTAGCCCCGCCTGATGTCTCCTACTCCTACTCTCGGGTTGGCTGTGAGGAAGACACCACTTCCTGACAGATGTTTGCATCTTTGCTTTCAAAATGAGTGTGTATTTTTATGTATTCATGTTTTGGTAAAGTGTGTTTTTCTGGTGTGTGTGTGTGTGGGGGTAGTGACACACACACACACCGTGAATATAGCTTAGAGACAATGTTTTAGGGTATAGGAGATATTCATAACAAAAGAGAGAGGAGAGGGGTTTGGGTGTTGTGTGACAGAGGATCCATGCTGACAAAAATGTCCTGGCTCAACTGCACAGCTGTAAGCAAGACGACACACAAACACATTCAGGGCATCCGCATAGTGTAGATACACAAGTGTTAGCATGCCCCCTCCCCACTTCGGGTCCACAACACATGCGCGCACACACAAATTCTCTGAAGTAGCAGCTGCGGTGACATGAGCAGATGATGAGGGGGGCTGTCAAACAGTGGGGCACACAGACACACACTTGTCATCCCCCTCTCAGAGAGAGAACGTTGAAGTGGGCAACTGCTGAGTTACTGGTGCACAGAAACATGTGCCAGCAGTGAATGGAGCAGTCACTGAGATATGGGGTCAGATGGTTAATGAATGTGTGTGTTTACAGTCTGTGCACATGGGTGTTTTTGTGGGCCTTTATCTACATGTCTACAATACAATATTCTATCAAGATGCATTATCAACTAGAGTATAAATAGTGTGTGTTTAGCCTTGCTGTGCATCTGCATGTGTGGCTGTGCGTCCTTCTTGACCCTCCTTGCACACAAGGACACACAAATCATTGCTGTTAAATCGGACAAATTACAGAGTAGATTTGGAGAAAATAACCACTTACAAAGCAGCAGGACTAATGTGGTTTGCATTATCTCTGCAGCAAACATCATGTATGCGAAGCAGTTTCCACCTGGCTTCTTAACAAAAGACATGCGTTCTGCAAAGACAGTGTGAGGACACTTTTGGCACAAAATGTGTCTGAGCTTTGTAGAAATAAAACCAGTCGTGTCCAAATCTACTCTTTTGCTGGCGCACAGGCTCACTAAAATGTGCCAGTCCCCGACCACTCTCATGTTGGATTCTACCAGAAATCGATCTGTGAACCACTTTGAGCCCCATCTCTCTGTTCGACAACAGTAAACATGTTCCAGACGAATAATGAAGGCACTGTGTGCAAGATGAATCAATAATCAAATCCAGACCTCTGATGCAGCATTTTTCCAAATTAAATTCAGCAGAAAAACTAATTTAGGCGCAGTGATGCACTAGATTAGGAGGTTGGCAGATTGAGGCAAGTTAGACATGGTGAGAGCACACAATTTAACGCATTTTAGTGGTAAATACAATGACCAGTAAGCCTGTAATCAACATGCTTAGGTAAAAGGTTAGCGTGTGTATGTGTCCTACAAATGCGTCCTATTCAAGATAAAGCACTTTCTGCATTCTGATAATAGCTTTACTGTCTCTCTACCTTAGACATCTATGAGAACTAGAGAGTCCATTTTCTTTGTGAAATCCGACTATTCAAGTGATACTTCAGTGTCTCTCAGGAGAGAATGAATTCCACATATGGTTACCAGAGAGGGAGACAGAAATAAAGAGCTGGAGAAGTGGGGTGCTTAAAAGCTGTGGACAGACAATGGGTCAGGGGAGATTCCCAGAAGGCCTGATTCATCTCTGCGGCCGTGGGAGAAAGTAGTGGGATGTGGAACAAAAAGTTTGGCACAGCTCTCTTGAGCTCTCTTGATCTTACCAGTGGCCAGTGGGAGGTATGAAGTATATGCAGCAGTGCACCCTGGAGTCTGGGATCCTCTTCTTCCTGTTGATGTTAATTTCCTCCTGCAGGTAGGCTTCATACTGGTCATTGATGAACTTCATAATGGGCAGCCAGCTGACGAAGGAGGCAGGGTTTGAGAATGAGAAGCTATGACATGTTTTGTCATTTTGCCTTTTTAATTACTATAACAAATCATCACTCATGTTTTTCCACTGCAGATTCTGTGTTTGTAAAGCCGTAAATTATACTGGTTTCTGCACATTTTAGCATGAAATCTTCAAACACAAAGTCTCACAGATGAGATGAGAGATGCACATATGTCCCACTTTAAGCCTTTTCTCCTCTTTTTGAATATCATGCAGGACTTTGATAATCATGTAGATTGAATACTGATAAGTAACCATATAAATGTGATGAAGGTAGTGACTTTTCTAACAGCTACTGAGGCCTTTAGATGAAGTAACCTCAGCTCACCAGTTCTCATTGTTGATCTGATCCCCAAAGCCAGGAGTGTCAATTACTGTCAGCTTCATCCTCACTCCTTTCTCCTCAATATCTGGAAAGAGAAAAGTTATTTTTTAGTATTTCTTTTGGACACACACACACACACACACACAGTGTGTATGATAGAGCAGCAGGAAACACACATATTAAGAATAATATTATCTAAGGCTGCAGGCTACTAAATATGAGCATTGGCCTACCATGACTGATGGACTTGATTTCAACAGTCTTGGGGATCCTCTCCTCCGCATTGGGCTGAACCGACTTACGGCTCACCTTGGACTTGAACAGTGTGTTCATCAGAGTGGACTTCCCCAGGCCGCTTTGCCCTGTTTAGGAAAACACACAAACACAAACACACAGACACAACATTTAGAGAAACTGGAAACTCATTCACTAGCGGTCAAGACAAGAGCTTCATTCAACCCCAGTACAACAGTTTCTTTTAGGCTTTTTGTTTCCTCAAAAACAGTGACACTGAATTTGCACATGACATCAGCCCTAATGTATCGTTTGCATCCCGTGTGTGTGTGTTTGTGTGTGTGCGCACTCTGCGTGTGTTAATGGACCATGACAATAGCAGGACAGCTGCAGGGTCAGACGAGCCAGCTGTGGAGGCCAAGAGGACAGATGTATTCTTTGGACCACACACACACAAACGGGACAAAAGCCATGTTTAAGCATTTTAAGATACATCATTTCATCGAAACCACCAGGGGATGAATTTCCTTGAGTCTTTTCTATTGTATTGTATTATTGTATTTTTGATATATTGTACAGTAATCAGACATTTTAAAATGGTGAAGGGAGGTGGAGAAGCACATCAGGGCTATTAAAGATGTTTGTTCCTTTTGTTCCCAACAAAGAAGAACCAACTAAATCAACAACATTTTTTGACTGAATGTGAAGTGAGGATTACTTTTGTTTAATATGATTTTGGCTGCAGTTTTGTGGCTGAAAACACAACTGTATGTCAAAGTGGATACCATGCATCAAACTGTATATGGCGAATACTTGCACCTATATGTGTCTATGTTTTCTTGCAGCCCTAAACAATACTTTATATTCTAATAATGTAACATTCCTTTGCATATGATTATCAGGATTTGCAACATTTCAATGGTTACACTACATTCTGCGTTTATTAGCTAATGCAAGAGTCACAATATATAGTAATATACAGTGTTGCACTGTGCACACATGAAGGGTTTAAATACCCTCTTTACACATCTCAATTGTATAATGCACTGAAGAGTCTATGCTTTCAGATCTCATAAAATTCAAGATATTTTCCAGGCACAGATCAAACTAGTCAGAGGGTGTCCACAGGGTGTCTATTTCAGAAATAGGGAACTTTGGTTTCACAGTGTTTGTGCATTTGTAGAATAGTGTTTGTTTAGTCCTTAGAAACACACAACTGCAAGGATAGCGTCCGCTAGCGTCCAGTGGACACGTTAAGCTCGTTGAAAAAAAAATATCAGTAAAAAAATATGACTTTGTGATGTTTTCAAATATTAAGAAACTTTCAAGAAAGTTGACTATTTCAGTTCTCTCTTCCCTATTTCCCTCCCACCTTCCCTATGGGCATCCACTGTGGCGTGCGGTTGCCAAGCTGCCAGGCCTTGTGTGACTCCCAGGGCGGCCTTTTCCAACACTCTCTCTGTCACACACACACACGCACGCACGTTCTCTTTCATAAACACTTTACGTGCAGTCTACTCAGTCGCATGCATTTACAAGCACACACTCGCACATTTGCTCACTCTCACTCACAATGAGACACCCTGGCTGCCCTCGCTGCGTGGTGGGAATCAAAAAGGTCAGCTGACTGAGGGCAGGGATTAGGCAAATGCATCTCATAGAGGACACCACAAGGGACAGAGTCAAGTCCACAGTTGCTCTAACCTTTCACATCCTCACTAGCCATCCAAGAGACAACTCTTTTACCAGACAGAAACTTTCAGTCACAAAAGACGCTCTGTTTTTTTACATATTTCTGTCCTGTGTAGCAACTAGGAATCTAACAAAGTTCTTCTTTGGTTACCAGCAAAGAAGCCAAAAAATAAGTATCTAACTGTATTGTGTAAGGGGTGGACACCTGCACAATCTTATGCAACCCAGTGTCTGAAGAGTGATGAAAGAAAGTCAACTAGACAAAGGGATTTTGATTTTTTTTTCTCAGGATATGATGAGCCAAACCCAAAAGGCAGGTCAACACTGGCCTTGAAGTGCAAAGTATGACACCAATGAGGTGTTAGGCAAGTATTTGCTGTGTAGAAATGCAGGTTGCCTGCAACAATAATGCACATCTGAGAAAGATTTAAAACAATGTTGTTTGACTTTTGCTTTATTTTGTTTATTCCCACAAATAAACATTCACTGAGTCACACTGCACTGTCTTCTCTTTCTCACAAAAACTGTCTTACATTTTATCTTCATTCCCCAACATCTATAAAGCTATTATGCCTCTTTTGATGAAAAATATCAGTCCATATGCAACAAATCATTGTTTGTCATGTTGCAGATGTGCCCTTGGAGTTGTGCTGACATGCCATCTAGCTGTGTGCGCATAACACACTGCCGGGGCGTGAAATCAAACTGACTGCATTCAGTAAACATGCCAACATGAACCAAACAAACACCATGTCTTAAAAATATTAATCAGGACATTGCTGAGGTCTTTTTTTAAACACACTCTTGTTTGCGCAAACTGTATCTCTATGAGAGGTAAAACACATTTTGACATTCATTTCTCTGAGAACAACATGCATAAGTTTCTGTTTTATGTGTGCCTGCATGCATGTATGTACATTACACAGGTGCCTTGATGGATAAGTGTGTGTGCAAATGTGTGAGTGCGCACAGACTTGATGGTGGCACCTAATTGGCGGTGTGTTGCAGCTCTCTAAGGATGTGCGAGTGCTCCCTCAGGAGTGTGTGCTTCAAGCTTGTCAGAGTAATCGCCGTCATTATGCCACTTTCTCTGCCTGACAGCCTCTTTTTATCCACTCAAGAGTGTGTGTGTGTATATGTGTGCCTGTTTGTTTGTTACATCATGGACACATAAAAAAAAAGAGCTCGTTCAGGGAGGCACCATGCTGGCTGACTGTTAACAGGCCGACTGTCAACGCACACATCCAAACGCACACATACGCACATTGTTTCTTTTCTTTGCTTTTTTTGCAGCAAAGGGCAGCTGAGGAGTGTGGAAGATTTAAAAAGTTTCATGAAGAATGTAAAAAAAAAAAGTATTTTCCAGGTCACAGAATGTATTGCATGACTTCCTGTTTAATGTGACAGTGTCAATATGGGTGTAAATTAAGTGCTGAACTGTATACTGCATTTTACTTATTTTGGCCTGAAGAACAGAGGCTTTAAAGACTTCGGCTCGCTACTTGCTTTGTTGTGCATTTTGTGGTGTTGCAGCCTAAATTGAAAATGTTTATAATGGACACCATCTGATCTTTTTTGCTGAATTCAGTGCTGAATCAATAACTGTTATAAACATAACCCATTTGGAAGCAATTACAGCCTCAGGTCTTGTTGGAGACATCTGTGTCGATTTAGATTTTAAGATAGAGTTTGATCCAAACCTAACATGAAGTCATAATCAAGCTCAGTGTCGAGCTCTAGGTCAGGCTGAATTAGAAGGCAACTAAGCTAATCTTATACTATATCACTGATAGTTGTATTCTACAGTATGGTGGCCACCTTTTCCATAAAAAACTATGTTTATATACATATGTAATGATTTAGCACCAGCAACATGTTTGTTGGCCGAAAAACAGTTAAAAACTTTTTTTAAACCCTTTTCACTATAAAAAAAATCTACTCGTGGCAACTAAAGCATGATCAAGGTGTGATTAAGTTCCAGCATAAAAAAACATTTGGTTGAAGTCCAACTCAAATCATGTTTAAACCTCCCACTTTGCAGTCAAATACTGTTTAATGTGAACATGTTTTTTTAAATGTATTGTTAATAGTTTTGTACCATTAGAATGAACAAAAAAGATCTTTGGGGAAATAAATAAACGCTCCATTAGCTGGCAGGCTACTGGTGTTACACTGAGATATTAAACAAACACAGGTAGACAGTTTGTTGCAGGACAAACAGGAATTTTGAAGAGCAATGACCAAACCAACATCTAACAGGTCCAAAGTGACATTTGCAGCTACATTTACTACGCTGTTTAATGTGATGCAGCTGAGCAGCTAATTAGCTATCTAGATGTTTGTTCATGTTTGTACGTTCAGTAAGAATAAGAGGCTGTTGTTCAGACTCTGTGGCTCTTGTGTTGTGTAGCAGGATGCTATCAGGCTCAGTGTGACCGTCTGCTCTGCTTATGATAGAACACCACGCTGTCACTTTATGCAAGATTTCATTTGCTGTATCGAAATAAGGACTCCAGCCACGTAAGCGGATGGTGGTACGGTATTTAATCAAAAATAATGGAAAATTAGGGGACACAATTCATGTTTAAAATATATATTTCTTCCTTTTTGGCATCTGATTGATTGATGGAGAACACAGGACAGGTGATTTACCGAGCAGACGTGCTGTATGCTGCAGTAGCCAAATAATAAATAATTAATTTCAGTTGGACTTTAAGGGTAGAGGAAGTGTTCAGCTTGACTTTCACACCTACTTTTCACTACTAAAATGTGGGAGACCAAGGTTAGGGCTAATTAAAACAAAATAATACCACAAAGGCAGGAAAAGTCGAGGGGACTGAGAGCAAAAACCTCATCAATGTGGCAGTTGTTCTATGTCAACTCATGCTCCCGCTTTTGGGCACCTGTCCATGTTTTGCGCATGGACTTCAGTTGCAGATGAACAATCAAACTAACTGACTGTTTTGTTAAATTATGGTGTTGATGTGCGTATCAGACTCACCCACAACCATGATGTTGAGCTCAAAGCCCTGCTTCATGGCCTTCCTCCTCATCTGCTCCAGTATGGCATCGATGCCAACGTAGCTGAAGTCGCTGCCATTGGTCTTCTCCCCCTTACCTTGTGGGTTGGGGTGGTGGGGCTTGGCAGATTCAGACATGTTTCCGTGGCTCAGATTGACCTCTGACCCTGAGGGATGCATAGAACAGAGAAAAGGAAAAAAAAAAATCAGATTTATGCTGTTTCCTATGTTATAAAAAAAGCAACAGTATTCCACCAGTGTGCAGTTCAGTCTACAAAGCAATTCATTAAACTGGTTATAAAAAATGTAGGCACTAACGTAAAAAGCAGCTGCATTACTCAATACACATATGCAAGTGCAATCATTAACTGGAGAGAAAACCAGCGTGAACACCATAGAAGATACTGATCTGAGCTGTTCATTTCCTGTGTGAAACAGGATACACAAGTTTTAAAATGCACTTTTATGAGCAGCCACCTTTTATACAAGACAGCTTTCAAGGGTGAAAATCTGTCATTTTGAAAAAATTGCACCACCAGGGAGACAAACAGTTGTGTGCAGACACTAACCGTGACAAGATAGTGTTTCCCCTCACTGTTGCAAAAAAAGATTTTTCTTTTTCAGCAATCTTTACTCCAGCGCACTGTAACTAAACTAAATAATAAATCATATGGGAAGAGGAACACATCTGCTCTATATTTCAACCTGCATCAACCTCTTGTTAGCAGCACAGACAACAAGAGAAATTCAGACTTTTCAGAAGTAAATTGTCAGTCAGGGGAAGTTAACAATTAACTGACAAGTACAGCTGAAGATTAGAGGTGAATCTCATAATCATTAAAGAATTAGGAAGACAAAATAGACAGACTTTGTTGGGAGAGAGAGCTGCCAATTACAAATCAAAGCTTACCTCACTTTGAGGATCAGTTGCTAGAAGACAAAGGCCGCGTGCCAAAGCACTGTTGCAATGAGCAAACTGAAGCACAAAACAACTCTGCCAAAATGTGCTAGAATATACTTGCACTGTTTCTAATGTAGGAGGAGACAACATTTCCTGCGCTATAACTGAAACTTGTGGTAGTGTCTGTGTGAGACACAGGCACTACAAACCACAGGCATATATGAAGCTGAGTGGAGACAGCCTATATCTTTCTGTCTTTTTTGGATGAGCAGCCTGCAGACAGGTACAGTATACCTGGAATAGTTTAGGCTCTGTTTTGGGTCATAACAGAAAAGCAAAAGTTTTATAATGTCAGCATCTATAAGCTTTTGTTGCTGAACATAGAAGCCTTTGTGCTTTTGATTTGTCAGTCTGACAAGACACAGCAACAGCCTGCCTATAACATGTTTTTGCATCTTTGTGCCTGTTGGTGATATGAATATAAATAATGTAGATATGACAGCATTTTTTGGTATCAACTCCCCTGCTCAGATAAGATGGAAAGTGTGAGGTGGAGGGAGATGAGACTGTGGGAGGTTGTAAGAGACATTTGATCTTGCTTAGAGTATCAATTTCCCAGTTTTTTTTTTTTTTAATACAACTGCAAACTTTCCACAAGAAAAAAAGCCTTCGTCTTTGGCTCTTTGTCATGGGAAAAGTGTAACTAATAACCACTTAGTGCAGCCTCTCCAGCACTGTGAGGGCTTTTAATTTAACAGCAACAACTGGGATCTGCACACACAGGAACAGAAACACACATTTACACGCCGAGTCCATGGTATATTTCAAAAATTTCAGTATAACCGCCTCTTAATTAAACAATGCAAGGACTCAGCATGCACCCTCTGATCATCACCTTTACCATTTCACTTTTACACTCATTATGTGCACATGAACATGCACTAACACCACATCCTCATTGTCCTACACACTCCTGTGTATCGCTGGGTCAGCTGACATATCTTTTAACTCGATACCCTTTTCTTCTCCTCCAAACAAGACAAAAGAGCTACAATTGTTGGACTGTGTACCACACCTTCAACCATCTCCATTGTATGCTTCAGTCTTTCCAAACTTCCAATTCCCGGACAGGCTTATGATTTACTGATGAACTGTGCTGTGATACCATATATCGCTTAGCCAGAACTCAATAAAACCGTTGCTAAAATCTTGGGAGAATAAGAAAAAAATCATCACCTCTGTGCCCCTCATCAGTATTCAATATGTGAGATGTTGTTTTTGCACAATAGATTTCATAACCAAAGAGGCAATTTCCCTTTGTGCTAGGACATTGATTTTATCAGTAACAGGCAATCCTAACATTCAATGATACAGTTCATTCCGTGCTGTAATATGAACCTTCTGTGAATACTGCATTGTGGTGGGCTAGAGTTGATTTAGTGCTGCACCGTTGTCCTCAAGAAACCCGGCACAGAAATGTAGTGTCTTGGAATTGATACAATGTTCCTGAGGTATTTGGATCGATTTATCTTTAGCCTGCGAGATGTGTTTGCAAATGTTTGCATAGTGTCACAAAGAGTCATTTGGCTCTGCTGAACTCTTTTGCATTGAGCCCAGTTGCATCAGTAGCCGTTTGAAGGACAGAGCGCAGATTAGCTCTAATGACATACTCCAGGTCTCCTCCTGGGCACCATGACTGTTTCAGCCACAGGCCATCTGCAGGCTTACATTGTAGCCCTCTAAGAATAGACAAACAGTCACAGGCAGAGGCAAACTCACAGGCGCAGTGAACACACGTTAACACATGCAGTGTTACCCAGCCTGACAACCACCCTGCTGTTTTGATATCTACTTCTCCTTCTTATTTGGTCCAATTGAGCACTTTCATTTCCAACAGCACTGCTTGCTAATGAAACCTCTTTCATTCTCAGGGCTGTGGATGGGATTTTTATATAATTATGTATGTGCCTCATGTACCCGAGTGAGAGGCCTGACATTTGCAGGTCAGATCTGCATTGGAGCGTTGTAACGTTCCACAAAGAAAGTATTAACAACCTTTGCCATGGCAAACTACATTTCTGGATGAGTAACCTCACTACAAGAGACGTCCAATATGACTCAGATCGCGACCCACTAACCTCAACAGTTGAATCAAAACTGCTCTGTGTTGCTCTCAAATGAGACAGACACAAATGATGCTTTAAACTAGAGCAATGTATCCAACATGTGAGACTCCTGTGGAATAAAATTCGCCAAGACAGTGAGCCAGGGGAGTTCACAGTTCATTCAAATGAAAAATATAGGAAAACACATTAAAATGTTTTGCCTGCCTCTAATCTGGTTTCATCAATACAAATGGTCCAAATGAAACTTGCTTCAATTGCAAACAGATGTCAAGAGTGAAGATTTCTTCCAATAAATAAACTTATCGGATGATTTTTTTTTTTTTTTTAACCTTGTGACATGAAAATGTGGCACTGTAGGATTAGCTGATTTTAGAGCTTTGTTCAATGAATGGAGATGAGTTCAGGCCTTCTCTTTGCATGAATGGGTAGATCCCATCAAAGAGATGACTCAAGTCCTTTATCTCCAAATAAGGGCATTTGTAGTTGAATGGGGGTTATTTCAGGTTTCATCATTTGCATTTACATAAATATCAATACATTTCTGAAGATAACATCTCCCTGTGTGTATATGGTCTGCATTAGATAATCTTTAGAGCAGTTAAAGCCATATTCTCTGCAAGGCAAAATAATTGGCGTTGTCTCATTGGTGAAAAGTTCCTGTATTTCAAAGTGTTAGTGCACCCATACACTAAAAATTACATTCTGGCGTGTGTCTTATGGTAGATGTTTGGTTTCCTGTCTGCCCATGAGGACGTTGCAGCAGACAAAACCACAGCATTTACTTCCGTACTACAAATGATTGCTGCATAAAGGGGCACCCCAACACCACCTGTAACTATGCTAATAACTAAAAATCCAGCCTTGGAACAGAGCCTTTCTCAACAGTATGTTGTGTGGCTTGCTTTATACGTTTAAATAAGATTGGTAGCTTTTTGAGTAACAATCTAATATCATTCAATATTTATGGTTTTTAGCAGCCTTTAACAAACACTATTTCCCATAAGCCCTAGATGTTCGCGAAGCTAAACGTCACTATTGACGATATTGAACACGTCTGTAATAACAGCAGGACAGAGAGGAGCGAACGCTGTAAGTTTTCAAACAGCAGAAATTACAACTAGAAAGTTTTTTAAAAATGACTTTTGAGGAAAGTGTTGAGGAATGTTATGAATATGAATAAACCAAGTTACGAAGTATCCATGCTTGTAGTTTCTTTCATGGGAGCTGTAGTTTTTTCTGTGCTCACAAATGAATTGTTCACCTTTGGTTTCAACTTCTGATAGCAAGTGGACACCGAGTTGTCTCAGAATATGGAAAGTAAACCCCAGGAACACACTTCAGTTTTTCAGAAAGACAGATGAAAGAAACGCTTAATGAGAGATTGTAGTGAGTTACACAAGCTAGTTGAACAGAAGCTAGCTAGGGACTTCTGCTGCACTGATTTTTTTTTCTCAAAAATCCATCTACTAAATTGCTGGGGAACGCCTTTTATAAATTATTGTTCCTTTTCTCAATTTCCCACGGGTTTTTTTAATCATTTTTCTTCTTGCTGAAGTAGCAGGTTAAACGATATTCCTATCCATTAGGATGACCCATGTATTGTACCAGTACACAGTAAAGTGTACACTGTACATCAGTGTATAAAGCTTATGTATTTCTTGTAAAGGTAGATAAGCTTCTGAAAGGCTGCGCACTCCTACTACTGCCTCTTGGTTGTAACCATTACATTATTGTAGACTGGAAGAAAGTTGTCATAAGATTGTGTGCAGTTTATGAGACTGTATTCATACAATTGGCTTGATAACATTAAAGCAGAATAAAATTTTTGTCAATCCTAAATGCCTGCATAGCTGTGTGGAGACCAAAAAACACAAAACTGCATTCTTGCCTCACTTCGACCTTCATAGAAAAGTAATGTATCACTGAAAACTAAGTATGTAACATGTAAACATTCAGCTGACAGAACTCAATAAGTATCAAACCCACTTTGTTCTTTCCTTAAACCAACCTGTAATCTAACCCTCCTGGAAACTAACACAGTGTTCCCCTTTCGATCAGATACAGTACAATTTGCTGTTTCACTATAACAGAGAATCCCCTTCCCACTTCATATCTACACATAACTCAACACTCTATTCTCAAGCCCTTCATTAAAATCCCATCAGGCACATCACATCCAACCCTACATTTAATATTTACTGAGTGAAACTCGATCACACCACGGCCTGAAACAAAGCCTTCATTGTCTTCTTGAGAAGCCCCCTAAAAACCAAAGAAATTTAGTTTCCTCCGATCCACGACTGCCACTTCACCACTTTTCAGCCCTGCTAAGAAGGAAGGTTTGTTGTATGACAGTATCAGTGTGGTAAATGTGCTGCAAAAAGGGAAAGAAAACAGGGGATTAAAGAGAGAAAGTGAAAGAAATCAGTAAAATGATTCATGGCATACGCAACATGTAATTAGCCCTGATGCGAGTGAACTGTTTAAGTGGTGTGGTTAATGACTGACGCTGTACATAAGGAACTGGTCTGTGTGGGGGAATTTTATAGCCGACCATAATTTGTTTGGATTCTGGATTCAAACAGTTCATCTCACAAATTTTGCCATCACAAAGTCCTAAAGTTTTAATACATGTGCTGCATTCGTGCTACTCTTTTGTTCCACCTTTAAGATGAATGTTCGGAAAATCCTGCTGCAGAATACAGTTACTAGGAAATGAGATCTCAACAATAATAAATTATTTTCTCTTGTTCTCTGTAGCAGGCACATAAAATGAGCTTTGTTGCATTGAGACACATCAGAAATCAGTAATCAGATGGAGAGTTTCAGCCTTAACCACAAAGTAGGCCTGCAATGAGGACAAGAAAGGTCTTTTATCCACATTGGACTCGCCTGAATTTTATTTTCAGTCATGTGGGTCATGAGTGAGGTTGTTTACTACAAATAACAGCCCTCTAGCAAACAATACTACCTTTGATGAGAAAATTTGTGGGATGCCCAAATCTTGATCATTCGTTTTCTTAAGTAAGTCACTGTTAAAACAATTTTTATCAAGCGGACAAATTCATTTTTTTTCCCTCCAGTAGTGACGCTTGTAGTTAAACAAGGTACTTGGGTTTGTCTGTCTAAGCATATTCTCAAAAGCTCTCCAGTCACTCCTTGGGGGGGGGGGGGGGGGTGAGCTTTAGGAAAAGAAGGTATAATATCTGTTCTTCCACTCACACCGTCACTGACAGCTCTTAAATACTGTCTGCTATTTGAAAGCTCTGTTACTTTTTAAAAACATGGCTCCTATGAAACCCCCCGAATCTCTGCCCTGATTCACTTCGGTTGCAATTTTCCTTTTCCTGTGTGTGTGTGTGTATCACTGTTGTCCACTATTTTTTCCTCTCTCTTTTCTCTCCCTCTCTTTTTTTTTTTTTTTTAAACCAGTGATGACATTTCCAATGTTCCCTTGGTGACTCCCTCTAAAGAGGAGGACATCAGTAAGTTTTATGCCTGCTACCGTCTGGCAGAGATAGATGGAGTGTCCAGAAAGAAGAGGGCAGCACAAGAGTTGACTGACAGTCATAAGTGTGTCACATGAACGTGGGATTAACATATGCGCAATTTAATATCATCTACACATTTTATGGAGAGGTTTTATGAAGACGGTCAGGCAAAGAATGTGCTTCTTCAGCCAGAGCCAGTTCTATTTTAAACACATGACTACTGTACCATTTTCAATCCTATTTTAAACACATAACTACCATTTTCTATTTTAATTGCTTATTTTCCCGGTAATGAGCAATGGCACTAATAGATTTAGCGGAACACAGCATGACACAATAGTGGGTTACCCCCAACAGCGACAATAAGGCACACAATCTGTTATAGAGAGCGTATGGCCCCACAGTTACACCCACAGTGCCTTTGAGTTCAGATCGTTAAAGCTATAAGTATGTTTCACAGGCAGAACTCTGTTCAAAAATTTTTAAAAACTCCTATATGTCATGTCAGCAAGTCTTTACAACAGATGTTCTTTTTTTTCTTTGTAAGTTAACATCATTTTGATATAAAAGCACAGAGACGCTGGAGCTGAACTTAAACTACACTTGGGGAAGCAGTAAAAAAATGTACAGGCTTAATAGAAAATGGAAAAAAATTTTGAAGCGATCAAAACTACAAACACGACAAGGGTTGGCCATATTGGGGTGGATGCCAATTAGCAGCATTAGTCAGTTATATTGAGGCCTGGCAATCAGCCTATTGGTATTCATGTTTTAAAAGAAACACAACATAAGTGTGAAAGTATTCATGTCAGTTGCTACAGTCATAGGCTAAACACAGGAACAGGTTTAAACTGACAAAAGTAGTATATGATAGACTACTACAGGCTAATTGGCATAACAGCTAATATTGTGGCAGTGATTACAATGGTACTAGCTTCAAATGTGTTTTTCCCTTCAGTGTCCCTTTCCAAGAGGTGTTGATATTATTCTGTCTACACCCTGTAATGGTCTGATATTGAGCCAACTACAAAACATAAAGTCTTTCTTAAATCTCTATTAAAGCATTTGCCAGTTTTTGCCTGGCGCAGTTGACTTTAATGTCAACTGTATGCATGTTTTTAATAAAAGGAGCACAGGCCAGTAGCTTAATGCTACACTGCGTTCTGTGTGAGGGAGATAACATGATGGTGTGTTTACAGTAGGTAGTGACAGAGTGAGGTCAAGAGAGGGGAGCTGGGAGGATGGAGGAGGTTTTCTCTGTGGGCTGTCATGTACATCCAAGAGGAAATCCCTCTAACTCAAATCCCCCATTCGCATTTTGAAACCAGAGGAACACGCTGATTATAAATCCTGACGTGTTTCTCCATCATAACAACTCCCGGCCATGTAAGATGATGAGGTTCGGTGAGGTTCTGCGAGGTCTATGACAGGCGCAGCTGACACAAACAGACATCGGCACTTCAGAAAAGGAACTGAAGAATGCTGCCGGCCCACTTCATCTTTCAGTCTTGTGTCAGTCGTGTCGGCCTACTGAGAATGCGACCCCTGGCCTAACGTGGAGCAAAGCAGATGGTGTTGCTCGGTGTTTAAAATACAGCTCTCCCCACGGAAACGTCTGGTAATGTAGATAATGACTTGTCCCAAAACACCTCAAAACAGATTGAGAGAGTGAGAAGAGAGGAAGACTGGGAGAGAAAAGGAGCTGTAGATGGAGGGGTCAGTGAGGTTCGACCCGAGAGAAATGTGAGATAAATGCTACAATAACAGCAACAGGCTGAAAAACACAACAAGAGTGAGCACAGTTTAAATCAATAGCTGTAAGCAGAAACTGAGAAAATGAGAAAGCAAAGCCTAACACAGCGGGGGAGTCGTTGTGGTGCCGAGTAGCATTGTGAGAGCCTGCTGATCTGGGCAGCTTTCAGTACTGTAAGGCCAGCTGACCACAGCTGAGGCCCAAACATTTCTGAGAAACATGGAAGGGGAACTAGGAGGGTCCAGCCGCAGACCCATCCACGGCTGCAGTAGGGAAACTGGTATAGGGTAAAGGACAAACAGAGCCCACGGTGCAGTAAATCACACAACCACCAAGTATGAAGTGGGAAAAGGGCCAGCTGGTTCGAATATTTCATCGCTGAAGTCTGTGTAACGCTTAATGAGAGGAAATGAGAAGCATCGCATTGTTCAGAGCGGACTAGGAGATAGTTCTTGCTCTCAATTTCACCAGTTAGTTCCATGCGAAATGTACCGCTGATTAGGTCACCATTATACTTTTAATACATTTTAATGTTTGGAGATACATGAGGGGGGACAGAAGCAGCATCAGAAGTCCAATGATTCTGTTTAGAGGCCTCAGTGAGAGGAAAACCGCCTGGAGATGTTTGGAAATTAATGAAACTGCTGCCCATATCTCTTAGAAATAGTCAAAGAAAAATTTATGTCTTCTCTAAATGATGCCAAAATCTACAACGACATCTATGAATCCAAGTTACAACAGCAGCAGAGGAAGAAACTCAAGAAACATGTTGCAGTTTAAGATGCCAATGTTTCTATACTTCTTTAACTGTACTACTAAATCTGTAGTGACAGTTAAAGGGGACACATTGTGCTTTTTGTGGTTCTCTGTTATTTATATACTGTTATGATGTCAGATATCTATGCTAAACATGGTCAAAGTTCCAAAACTTGAGGTAAACGTATGTAAAAATTATCCCTGCGCGACAAGCTGACGTCAGCTTGTCGCGCATGCCTATAAACGGCCGTCTGTTCTGTAGCTTTGTAGCTAAGGTTGTTACACGGGTTGTTCACGTTGTCCACTCTCACATTTCACATCGGATTCCGCTTGAACATGTACGGATGTATTTGAGAAGTTGACATTTCAAGTAAAGAATGAAAACGTGAAATCGTACAACTATAGTTTGTTTCATGGTTTGTCGACGTTGCCTCCCAAGCAGCCGCACGTTTCCCAATGACAGACAGCTTCAAAGAGTTGGCAAATAACGACAGAGTAGGCTTATGGGGAGTGGGGCCTTAAAGAGACAGTAGCTAAACGGCCTGTTTCAGGCAGAGGCTGAACCGAGGGTGAGTAAGAGTTAAATAAGGAGTTTTTTGAACTGTAAGTCATGCAAAGATATTCCAGTAGAGCCCCAGATTAAAATCATCATTTAAGGACATTCAAGTTCTCAAGTGCGAGCTTCAAATGGATTCTAATGTGACATGTTTAAGAGTTAGAGACCAGTTTCTGTAATTTCCAGCTATCATCCCAGATTCAAAAACACTGCGATGGACGACCCATGATGCCTTGAGGCATAATACTGCCACAGCGCTGTAGATGAGACCACCTCAAACCTCCACCCAACCAGCATTGGCAGGCCTATAACCTGTCAACTCTGACTGGACGTGACATGTCGGACTTCTTCCCTTCTGTGACATACATGTAGAACAGAAAACATCCTTCCACTACAGCCATATCCTCTCACTCTACAAGACATGTTTTGAGTGAGATTGTGGGTCTTCTCTGCAGAAATGTATTTACAGTACCTCTGTGCGTCAAGTATGTTTTAGAAAGAATTCCCTACTACAAACTGCTGATGGCGGTAAACCAGAAACAATAACATATGAACTACATTCTTCACAAAAAGAAGACAGCATATCAGACTCTATACACATGGATACAATTATCTAAAGGTCTATGAAGTCATACTGTAACGTGGGAAAGAATATTCCAGACAAACAGCCTGGTTGTTTACTATAAAACATGTTCACACCTCTCTTCTTAGCTCTGTTGCCTTCAGGGTAAATTTTTTGGTCCAAACATGGGCCAAAAGTACACTGAACCGTCGGGAACAACAGGTTAATTCTATACAGCAGTGGGTTTCCCTTTGAAAAATCAGGTTTGAAATCTTTGAGTGCACCTGCAACCCAGAATGTCTCATTGTCATTAGTTTTATAATATCAGGCTTTTAATCACAGCAAGAAAAAAAACCTCTGTGTGAATTTCATGCTGGTCCCAAACAGTACTAATGAAGTTTATCTGCAGTGATTGAATTACTTATTATCAGTGAGTTAATGTGATTAGCAACATGCACACAATGGCTGAGTGGCTTTAACCGATGCCCATTGTCGTAGCATATTGTTATAATGTTTTATGTAAATCAGATATGAGGCAGCATTAGCAAGTTGCAGTATCAAATGTATTGTGTGCTACTGTGTTAGCTCCAGCACACTGACAAGGCAGGCTGACTACTGTGGGAAAAAAAGTTAATTTCTTAATTCCATAATACTGTTTGCACTGTCAGACAAAAACGATGGGGGTCAATGGAGAGACAAGACATTTGTTGGACATTTATGGAGAAGCTTCTATTCAACTGGAAGGAACTTGACTTTGACTGTCGCTCATATTTACGTTATTATTGTTCTTGTATGCATGCGGCTCACATTTCAGTTAAATCTGCGCATGCGTGCGCAGTTTAGGACCTCAACAGTGTTCACACTGGAGCCGGATACATGTCACTTACAAACATGAACATGAACCATCAACGCAAAAAGATGGGATCTGACTAAAAAATTGGAATTGAGCATTAACCTCTTAAACCCCCCCAAGGATACCGGTGTCCTCGGCTGACATTATTGTCTTTCAGAGGCTGTAGCGGGCTCAGTTTTAAAGACAAAATGAAAACCATAGGCATCCATTGGTACCAACCATGTCATGATAGCTTGTCGGGAAGTGGGGTAAAAAAAAAAGACAAAAATTGGTAGGTGGGGGGGGGGAGGGGGGGGGGGGGGTGGAAGAGGTTAAGGCCTGTAATGTGAACGTAGCCTTTTTCCATGTAGCGGTCTCAAGGCGTAAGGTCAAATGCATCATTCTTTTTGTCAAATATGAAGATACAACATGGCTGGTCGGTGCAAAACAAGGATATCTAGAACATCTCTGATTATTCCTCTACATGACTGCAAATGGAGCAGAAAGCACAGCCATTGTATACGCATCTGTTTTTTTAAACTAAATGTTACTTTAAGGTCAAAGACTTGACTGGGATTTCTGGGTGCAGCATCCAACAAAGGAACAATTCAACAAAGTGGGTACACAGTGGGTAAAAGTGACCAAAAGGACCATGTGATGCACTGAAAACATGAAAGACTAATTTTCTGTTGGCCTCCAGGGCAAAATATTACAGCTAAAGATTAAGAACTAAGTGACTAACCACAACCTGTTTTGCTTCCCACCAGAAGCAACTGACAAGAGTTAGGAGAAGAGAGGAGCTCTTACTATTCCCTGTGGAAGAGCAAAACCGTCACAGAGAAAAACGGCCTGTTCGACTTCTCAACTCTCCTTGAACTTGGCAACAAACTCTAAAAGAGCAGACACAAGGGATTGTCAAAATTAAATAACGTCAAAACAGCTTGGCTCCATCAGTGCCTGGCTAATCCACTGCACTAGATCAAAGTCAGCCTGGAAACTCTTTCTGATGTGACGAGATCTGAGGCTAAAGGAGAAAAAAAATGACCAGAGAGAACCCTGCAAACCTAAAAAGAGTAATAAGGTCTGTCCTGATTGGTCAACACTCTGTTTGTCCTATTACTGCAGATTGATTATCCATGCATGCTCTGGAGCTGAAGACACAATGGGAGGGGAAGGGAGAAAGAAATAGGAGAGGGGAAGGAGGAGGAGGAGAGTGTGCAAAGAGGAGGGGGGGGAAAGTGGTTGTGCTGACCCCCCAAACTCCTGCACAATGGGAAAGGGAATGGATAGAGAGAAAAAACTAAAAGAAATGAGATAGTGCAAGGCCTGCACGTTAAATTAGGGATTTTCTACAGATCTCCTGCCAAAAATACACTCACTCTCCACCTCTCAGCCTCAAAAGTTCATTTTCAACACAGCACACGAGACACCTGGCAAACTAACTTTGACACCAAGAGCACCAATCAATTTCTCCCCCCTTCTGTTTCTTTCTCCCTCCCCCTTTAACCCCTCTTTCTCCTCTCTCCAAAATCTTTCACAGCTCTTGTTTCAAGGCGAAAAGCTACACGACAAACATAAAAATCAACTCACCCAACCCTTCCCTGCTCTTCTTCTCTTTCCTCTTTTCTCTCTCTTCCTCTCCCACTCTCTCAATCACAGCTCCAGCTGGTGAGGCTGGACTGCTCCTGCCTTTGCCACGCCCACAGCACCGTCATGTGACCGCCATCCCAAGTGGCTAGGAAGGCATTCGGCATGCCACACCCCTCATTCAAGAGAAAGTGAATGAAGAACATTGTGGATATAGCAGGCTAGTTCAAACCACGTGTGATTAAGTAAACCCACTTGAGGAAAAGCTCTGTGTGTGTGTGTGTGTGTGTGTGTTTCCGTTCAATCAAAATGAAAGACAGTGGAGGAGTGTGTTTATGGCCAAATACAGCAACATTCATTTTCATTATTTTCCCACTGTGTGTGTCTGTGCGCGCCTGTAAGTATAAGTCAAGAGGCAATATCCTTTTTACTTCTCCGTCCTTGTGTGTGTCCATCTGCTCTCTCCCTCCCACTGATTTGTTTCACAGGGGAGGGTATTGGAATATGTCTGTGTGTGCAGGCTGAAAGCATTTGGTCATCTCTCTCCTTCAATCCAGCTCCTCCAAGGCTCTCTTTCTCTCTTTTTTTTCCTCTCTGACAAACGCACGCACACTCATCTCCTTCCCTTAAAAACTGTGGCTGACTTGTGATTAAAGCCATGACTTAAAAAAAGAACATTTGTAATATTAGGAAACCACTTTAAGCAAAAATAGTCCTTGACTAAAGACATACAAAAAAAAGCTCTATTTTTTCCTTTATTTTTTATGGTGATCCTCCTTAAAAAAAGCTAACAGTAATATGGAAATAGTCACGTAACAACAACTTGAGTGAATTAAGCTGCACCGAAGTCAATACTGGCTGCTAAACAGACCAAAGTGTTTCCAAAACCCAAATGTTCCCTGGAAATCTATATTGCTCTGGAGCACTTCCTGTGTCCCGGTTCCCCCACAACAGCGAGATAAACATTTATCACAGCCAACCCGCTGACTATAATGTACTAATGTAGTTGACATGTGAAAAGATATTTTCTAAGAATAGATTTATACGATTAAAGAAAGATTCTGGTTATAAAATGCATTTGATCTCCACTGAGTGGAAGGGGAGAATGATTAATTTGTTCCTTTGTTGATGTGATTCTACTTTTTTCCACCAGCATACAGACTAAAGGCCTGAGAGAAGTTTTCATAACATTCAGCACAAATGCTTGCTTCCTGTCAGAGCTGGAGCTGAACCTCACACTTGGCTGCGGTTTCACTGTGAATGTGCATGTACGCAAGCATGAATGCAGGTAATGTGTCCTGCACACTACTGACACATGTTCATTATTGTTATCAATTTGCATTTTCAAGTCTTATAAGTGCTACGCATCCAGGTGTGCTACTGAAAAATCATGCAGTAGACTTGATTTAATGCTGAGTAATTTTCACATTAAGATTGATCCTATGCAATCGGCTCACGCTTGAGATTAGCCTCCCAGCTCCAGATTGAAAAACTGATTCCATGTTAATATCTTGCAAAGTAACATTTCCTGCTCTGTGAGACACGTTGTGCAATTGTGGACTGCGTCTTGGCTTCACGATTTCAGCATTGTGATGGGTTTGGGTTCAGTTTCAGTTAGCACAGATCTTTCTGGTTAATCTTTGTCAGCTAGCAGGATTACTGATTGATTGATTGCAATAAAAACGCAATAATGTCTAGCAACACACCCTCTCTTAGCAAATTCTTTTTTTTTCTTGAGATCAAGACCCTAAATCTGTCACAGGCCTATCTCTCACATGGAAGCAGAACAAAAAGTAAATGTTTTCACTGTCCTGCAAGACTGAATAGTTCTTTAGGGTTCTGGGAAAAATTATGACACGTACTCACTGTACCATCTCTTTTTTATCAAAGAGATTATTTTCCATATAAAACTCACTGAACAATAAACAATGCTGTCAGTATATGAAACTCATGACCCACCAGGGTCTGAAGTTGCCATTTCCTCTTGTGGGAACCAAGGATCAAAGGAGAGGTCTGCTGTATAGTATGGGTGCCATTTTTTTTAGTTCCCTAAAAAGCAGCTTAGAGCAAAAAATGTATGGTAAATAAATTCAATCAGAATCCATGATTGGTGGTTAACTGTGTAAGGCATAAATGTGTTTTCATGTAAACTCATGAGTACATATTGTATAATATAGGCCCCTGTTTACGCTATGAGCAACGCCAGGCAACAGATTTCAGAAAACAGCTGAAGAAGAGCACTGTACGGGTGACATATCCCATTGAAATATTCTACCACATTTTCTCTACAAAACTTCACAAGGAGTCCTATTTTATGAAAGTGAAGTCATGTGCTTGCTCCTGCTCTGCAAAGCTAAAATTAAGGAATCCTGACTGTGTCATTATTTTCTTCTTTGAAACATAGTGACCAAACATTCAGTTGCATCAAAGCATGTGGGCTGAAGAGGTAACTGAAGACTAATATGCGGTGATGACTTGCATGCTGTGAGCCCCATTGGGGTGGTCTGTGATTGGCCTGGAGGTCAGGGCTGATTGCTGAAGGCCACCCAATCAGGGCCGAGCACATATGGAGCAGATTAAAAGAGTCATCTCCATGACTTAGCAGACCGAGTGACTCAGTGACACATCCTCCCCGAGAGAGGGGGAGCGCTGGAGGGAGCACAGAAAACAAGGAGAAGGAAGGGGGGTGAAGGGAAAAAAAAGAGATGAATTAGGAGGAGGAGGAGGAGGAGGAGGGGTGGGAGTGGTTGGAAGAGTGAGGAGCAGGAGGGAGGAGGGGAAAGAGGAAGAACATCTGGCTTGGCCTGGACAGGGAAGATATCTGGGTCTGTTGGAGACTTCCTGTTGTGTTTTTTTTTTTTTTTTTTGCTGTGGTTGACCTGCTCCCCTGTGGTGCAAATGGAGACAGCATGTGTGTGATGAGTGAGGACGGTTTATCTCAACACCCTAAAGTGGCCTCCCAGACCCCCCTCTGGCTGGAATCACTGAACATATATTAACAGTGCAGATGGATTAATCTATGTATATATCTTGAGCTACTTCACATGTTGACACTAAAATACTCCTCCAGGTTTATTCCCCAGACCCCAGCTTTCACAATTCGCCTCAAGGTTACAATAACTCAGGCATGTGTTTGCTTTGTCATCACCTTTTTACTGTAAAAACTCTGTGCTGTTTTTATAACGATGGCCGCAAAGAAGATAAACTGGCCAGATTTTGTGGTCTAACTGTTTGTTGATGGTGTCTTTCTGTCCGTTTTAAACCACTAGAGCTTTCCCAGCTGGGCTGCTTAATACTGAGAGCTTGTACCAAGTGCTTAGAAAGAAAGAGAGAAAGAGTAGCCTTTACCACTTTCAATATACTCAAACAAATCCACTTCTGCTATAAAAGCATTGTTTCTTTTCAAATTAAACCAAAGCAACACAAAGCAAGAATTTGTTGCTCCAGCCCCGGAGAATAAAACAAGGTTTTTAAGAGCAAGTGCACAATAGTGTCTCGTAAGCAGATTTGCTTCAACAAAACAATGGGGTTTGCAGTAAAACATAAAGAGGAAAGAGGGGGAAATGTTCAAGTAGCATCTTGGGATGTTTCTCTGCATCCTTTTCCCACATCCCCATCTGAAGAGGATACATCATTGTCCTTAAAGGTGTACTATGCAGGATTTGTCGGTTGATGTTTGTAAACACACAGGATTCAAAGTTGGCCCCTCCTCCCCGGCTCAACTAATGACAGAGAGAGAGAGAGACGTTATTTTCTGATGGTTTCATGGCGGTTACGTTCTAAAGCACAAATTAACACGCCCACGCCTCCGCACAACCCTGTGGGAAGGCGCCGCAGTGCCAGATTTTGTGTGAATGCGGAGCTTCATCCTGTCCGCTGCGGCCTCTCTGCTCTGCGTGTGCGTAGCTCAGCCCCGCCCTCGGTCAAGCAGACACACAGACCTGCAGCTCTACGTATACACTCATGACACAGAGACAGAGAGCAGAGCGGAGCAGCGATGTAACCTGGTCGCTACGCTACGAGTCCCGACCTCACACCCTGTGCGCTGTTATCGGCTGGGGGCTACACACCCACTGCCCAAAGGTTGACGCCCAGAAGCGTCCCCAACACAGCAAAATAATAAGAAAATACAGGCAGAGGGCAGGGTCTCTTTAGATGAATACACTGCCACACACTTCTAGTGGGTCATAAATGATGATTGAGAGGGATTACTTTTGTATGAGTCTATAAATTGTTTTTTTTAGGAAAATCCTGCTTAGTATACGTTTAATGGAAGCCAGTTGTCCCCTCTGCCTCTGCAGAGTGATAATCTACAACAGCCAAGCTCTCCCACAGACACAAAAGACAACCAGATACTCACAGAGGGTTTCCATCTCCCGGTTGTTGTACAGCTCACTACAAGTAGAAGCCATCTGTCCTGTCTGTCTTTTTGTGTCTTCTTTCTTTTGCTTCCACTTCAATTCCAAGAAACAAAAACTCTGATAAGGCAAGAAAACCTGCAAATATCTCCCAGCCTTTCAGTTTTGTCTATGTTGCAGCTGCTGATCTAACTAGCTAGGATTCCTGGGTGCAACACACACACACCACTATTTCTGATGTTATGGAGTTAAAGCCTTCCCTGATGAACAATAAACGCAGCGACTCCAAGGGGATCGGCCTTCTGGGGAATCCCTGGCCTCTCACTGGATCTGCGGGGGCGAGGGACAGGGATGACTCAACTCCAAAAATGTGGAGAAGGCGAAGCAGCTCTGTGATTAAACTCTTTGTGCGGTTGCTGCATGTCTTCAAGAAACATTAACCCAGTTATGATGCTAATTATCTATAATAGAAAGCTTCCATGTGCAGATAGAGCAAGGCAGATGGAGACAGAGAGAGAAATTGTGCTTTTAGAGATCATGAACCATCTTTTTACAAGAGGTACTTCACTCTACATCTGAATATTGTCATCCTAGCAACTTATGTGAGGCAACTTGCCCTTTTCCCTAAATCTTCAGTGGTGCTTCCTTCTCCTGCCCTCTCTCCTCCTGAGTGATGTTGATCTCTGCAGTCTGCTTTGTAGCATCACCGCGCACTTCATTCCCATCGAGACTGTCAGTGAAAGCTAACTCGAAGCTCCTCCAAGCTTCATTGCCAACACTCAACAGATGATGGTGCTCTTTGAAGAAGCTAATTGCCTGTAAACCACAAAGCTGCTGTCATATTCTCTAAATCCCTAAGTCATCGCTGCAAGCCTCAGTTATAGCATAAGATCCAGTCCTAGATCAGCACTATATTTCAAGTACTTTTAAAGTTTGCGCCAATTGTTGCAAAGTTATGACTTTAGTGTACTTAATGATTCAGTAAAAGCTGCCTCTACATTCCCGACTAAGGTACCAATCAGTCAGCTACAGCACGTCTGCACAAGGCTCCCCTGGCTAATCCAAACCTTTAATCTGTGGGGTGAGGAGGGTGCAGGTGTTTAAGCGCAAAAGAGGCAACGAGATATTAATACCAGAAGGTGTAAAAGACGTATTACTTCCCCCTTCCCCTGTATTGAACTGTTAAGTCAAAATGTCTACTGTGAAAAAGGTCTATGTTATGTGCTAATTGTATAGGTGTTTGTTGTTTGAACTGAAAATAGAGATGGGAGTTGAACTTTACATGTGGAAACAGACTAAGTGGTACTGAAACTGCACTTCATCGCTTAATCACAGCTCCGTGGACCATGTTTTTACAGAATCTTGAATTGAAATTATGATTCAGATTTTAAATATGTATCATCAAAACACATTCTTAAGACTTGTGCATCTGTGGTCTCAGAGCGGAGATTTATATACATCTTAAAATCACAAAGATTCTTGATATACAGTATGTTATCTATATTTTTGTCATCCAGTTTTTCCATACTGTATTTCTGTAATTTTACTATCTGGTCCTTTCTGTACACACAACTTCTATTTTTGTCCATTCTGGAAGAAGCTCCTCTGTTGCTCTTCCTGAGGTTTCTTCCCCCTTTAAAGGGGGTTTTTAGGGAGTTTTTGCTTATCCAAATCAAGGGTCTAAGGACAGAGGTTGTTGTATTCCTTTACAGACTGTAAAGCCCCCTGGGGCAAATTTATGATTGATGATTTTGGGTTATATAAATAAAATTGACTTGACTTTGTACGTCCCTTTTGCAAGATCTAAATCTAATCTTCCTTACTGTTTTCAGTTCCTTTGTGATACAGAAACATTTGGTGCAGACCAGCCTCTGTGCACGGTTTATACATGAGCTGGAAAAGGTTCAACAAAGAGTTGTGTTGGCTTTTATTTATTTTAGATCTGATGCACTGGTGTACTGTACATGATCAAACAAATGATATCGGGAATAATGCCTTAACCTGATGTCAAAAGGCTGAAAGCTGCTGTATCATCCTAGAGTACGACACACACTTGCTGATGCAGAGATGCATCATCAGCTGTAGTTGGTATAAATACATAAACATGAGAGACAAGAATGCACCCTCTCATTTTTCATATCCAACACATGCTCACTTCATAGATACACACCCTCTGCCCCCTCATCTTCTAATTTCAGCAGATGGCAGGACAGTGGTGCAAACGGCCATCTGCTTGTACACACACACACACACACACAGAACAATTACTGTTTCTCCAGTATGTCCTCTATCAGCCAACAAGTGGGGCAAACATCATTAGCAGAGAATGTGGAGAAAATCTGACCTCACATGAACTGTTCCTCTTCATGAAAATCATTCCCGGTGTAATTATAAACTTCTCGCTTTGCAGATGCTCCATTAGAGCAAGATAGAACCTAATTTCACTGTGCAAATATGTGAAAACCAAATGGCCATCAAGCTTGTCAAGTTCAGAAATGTAGAAAATAATGCAGATTTATTTTTCTTCTAGTTTTTTTCTTCTTAGTATCACAATTGCTTTGCAAGTTTCTTTGATATGGCAATAAAGTGCTTCCAGCAGGTGGCCGTGGTCCCCTGGCTGTAGATCAGTCCACCAAAAAAGAAAACTATGGTTCATGCCCCCCATTACTCTGCCTTCATTTCTTCATTTTCATGGCCAAGATAAGGGACATGGTTTTCCCATCAGTTTCTTGGACAATGGAACCACAACAGCGTCTCATATCTGTATAAACAAATGGGAGGATTCACCCGGAGACGGGCCAGATAAATGAAGATAATGTCAACCGAGACTCAACGTTATCGCAGTTTGCTTCATCAAACTCTGATGGCCCATATCCTACTATTTGTTTTTTATCTCACGGTGATGGAAAAAGGTTGATAATGGTGGTTTGTGTGTGTGTGTGTGTGTGTGTGTGTGTATCTGCTGTTAGGCTGTTTTGTTAAACTCCCTGTGGAAGACAAATCATTCTGTCGTGTTCCCAGTATGGCAAGAGGAAGTAGGATGGGTGTATGCGTGTGTGTGTTGTGCTTTTACATGTATGTAAGGGTGAAATAAATGAATGTGTCTGCTTCACAGTGTGCAGGAGAAAGTGAAAGAGGAGGGGACATTTACTGCAGTTGTGGGATTTGGCATGATGACTAAAAAGGACGAAGGTCCTTCTGCAGTGGTGGGAAACTTCTTTAACCCTTGACTTCCCCCAGATGCTCAATGTAAACTCCAACTTCCGAAAGCCTTATCTGGGGGAGAGAGGAACTCTGTGTGTGTGTGTGAGTCTATTTATCTGGGGCAGAAGTCTCAGCTCCACCCTCCCTCCCCTCCTACTCCTATGTAAGACTTTCATAAAAAAAAAGAAAACCTTTCATGTCTGGCCTTATTAGTGTCAACACACTTCAAAGAGCTGCAAGACATTGTTTTGAGTGAGTGTCTATCCTTCTGATATATGGGAGTATTAAAAACTTTCATCAGTCATAAATGGAAAAGGCCTGACATCTATGTGTTGGATGCAATTCTGCAGCAATACACCAGTGTGGTCCAAGTCTCTGATCAGGCTCCATCCACTGAGTGAAAACACAGCAGTACTGAGAGATGAAACTGTTTCATTTACATTTTCACTTGTAAGTGAAACTAAGTTAAAAAATGATATATAATATGCGGTTTTATTTGACCAGGTTCACCTCAAAGCAGATTTCACCTGTCACACACTGCCTCCTGGTGGCTTGTTTAGGAAGCACACTCAAAGTGAAAGGCACTCCGATAATGAGAAGTGACACTTGACACTATTTTGACTGTAGGACATTTTTGAACTGAAAAGACAACATGCAACAGTCTCCAGGCTCACTGACTTCAAGTGAGCAAATCTGCACATTATTTGGCAGCAAAGCTGAACACACAGTCAGGGACACTCTGTGCCTCAGTGCAGGAACATCATAATATCATCTTAAGGCAAAGATGAAAAGAAATTAAGAAAAAAGAACAAGAAAATCCTACATTCTTGCTTGTATTTTGCTTAAGATATAAGCATAAACAATCTGAATTTTAAGACATGTGACACAGAGGAAGGCTGGGTGATGTGGTTGACACCTAGCTGATCATCAACATCACTAATTTAGTAATCACAATATGATTCCACTGAAAGTTGTTACAGTAAAAGATAATAATGAATTATTGCTGAGCCATAATAGAAAGTTCATCTAAATTTGTGATTCCTCAAAAACATGTGTGCTAAGATTTTTAAAAAAAGTTAAGCTGAGCTAGATGATTCTAGACTACAGTAACATCCAGGGTGTTGCAGGATAACTTCCTCACATTATTTCTTAATTTGTGTGACTACTGCTGCTGAGCCTCAGAGTGAAACATATGCAACTTAGCAACAATGTTATTCTCAATCAGCAGCAGTTCCCCATCACATGCACGTTAGGGCCTTTCCTTTGCCTCTCTCTTTATTTTGGGTAATTAGCTGACAGGTCACACTGAGTAATGGTCTGGGATCAGTCCAGAGTAATTACACTGGGAGAGGATTGACCTCAGATATGCCTTCGCCTGAGGTTGCACGTATGTGTGTGTGTGTGTGTGTGTGTGTGTGTGTGTGTGTGTGTGTGTGTGAGAGAGAGAGTGCTTGTGTAGGTGTGTTGATGAGAGACAGCAGTAAAGTAAAACAAGAAATCTAAGATGAGGAAAGTGTGTGTGTGTGTGTGTGTGTGTGTGTGTGTGTGTGTGTGTGTGTGCCCTTTCCTGACCTATGGACAAGCAGAGACAAATCACCCACTGCCCTGTGCCAGCCCCTCCTCCCCACTTTAAGAAGGTAAATCCAAAAAAGAGACAAATGGCTTTGCATGCTCCTTCTTCCATAATGACTACACCTCAATTAGGAAAACAAATGTACTACAAGATAATTTGTTTATTTAGGCAATATAAGGACAAATTCTAGTTCCAGTTTAGGATACAGTATCTGCTGAACTGAAATGAGGATAGTTCTTAGTTGTCTGCCTCCACATCAAAAGGACATAATGACACTAAATGAAGCATTTCTGAACTATAACTGAAAGCAGCACCATCTATAATTTTAATTTCCTTTCCACTTTTATTTAGCGCTGTAACAGAAATCCAGTTGAGATGGAAAGACAAATCCATCTCCACTGTTTTTACTTCTTTATCACAATAAAACACTAAAGGAGTTGCCAAATGAGGTTGCTGGATGTGACCCCAATGATAACCTACCTGGCATCATCCCAGTGATAACTACACTATTTATGGCCTTCCTCTCTGTCATTTGACCTCTCCAGAGTCTAGTTACTGTGAAAAAGGACAAAGTCCATTTTTGGTGTTAAAATAAAAACCAACTCTGTCTCCATGATCTCATATAACAATGTCAAAAAGGACACAAGCCCAGTTATTTCATCTACGGTTTATATTATTCCGTCTCCTTCTCCTGCATAAAACAGGACATATTTACCTCAGACAGGGTCTCCAGGTGAAACAAAGTTTCTCAAATTTGAAAGCTGGTCTGAAAAGTGATAAGAAATGTGCCATTTCAGACCACAGGTGGTATAGGCTTTTCTGTCTCGAGATGTTAGATAGAGCTCTTTCAGCAGTGTTTGATGGATTGATGAACAGCAGGCCTGCCTGTCAAGATAAGGTTCCCCCGTCTGGCTGAACACACAGAAGCAGATCAGATACCAATCAGCATGCAGAATGAGCGTAGTGTCTGCAGCCTGAAGTGAACCTGATGGTCCGGTTTTTCTTTTCTGTCATTTTCCTTGAACTCACTATGGCAATTTAACATCACTTACCAGATCAATTTGACGTTGTAATATAAATTCCATATCTTCTTCTCCCAGCACTTGAAGCTATATCACAGTCAAACTGAGTGAAACAATAAAAATCTATTTTTATGGCTCCATTTTATACCCAATGAAAATTTCAGGATGTCTTGTGCATCATTTTATGCACATTTCTCTGCAGTTTAGCTTGACGTATTTAATATCTTTGGAAACCTTGTGGTCTCTATACTACATGAGTTAATAATGATGGATCTCTTCTGACTTCAAGGCCTAAAACATGGCATATTTGCTAATCAGTGAACATTTGCAGTTCACTCTACAGTGTGTTTACGTGTGTGTCCGTGACTCTTTTTGATGCTGACCTTTTACATAAACATCCCGGTGTATTTCTGCTCTCTGTGATGCTCAGATCAAAGTACAGAGCACTATTTGCTAGGAAGCTGGCAGACTTAGATCACATGACCCCTGAGAGAGGAAGTCCACCTCAGTGAGGTCACACAGCAGGGGAAACAATCATGCTGACAGAACACGGAAGGAAGCACGGGACACTTTATGTGCCTGTGTGTGTGTGTGTGTGTGTGTGTGTGTATAACCACATAAATGACATGTGATGTCATTTCCTCCTGGAAAAACTGAACGGTCCAGGAAGCAGCTTATCTGACAGACTCCCGAAAACACAGATGACAGCTATATTTCAAAAACAAAACAAAAAAGTCCTGCTTGTAATGTTGCCATTAGCGCTCCTGTAAACTGAAACAGAAATTGTCGTATTATTACATCAGAGAAATTCAAATAAATGTATGGACATGGACCTCAGTGACAGGTAACACAGTAATTTCATATCTGTTGTCTGATGGTGCTACTGTCACTGCCATTGTGATTTTTTTTTTCTTTGTTTCAGCACTCCTGATCATGCGTTAGAGCAGAGCAGGGTGGGCCGGCTCTGAGCCCCTGGACCCTCCAGGCAGGCCACCCTTCATTAAGACCCCTGATAGGGCCTCTTTCCCTGTGGGCAAATAAGTAGCTACAACCCCCATAATCCAGCAGAGAAGCATGTAAAACTTTCTGCAAGGATGCAGACTAGAATCTAAAAGCACAGAACCACACAGACAGACATCGGGACAGTGTCTGAATGTTCTGTGGGAAACGTGAATACAAAATACATCTACCAGATGACAGAGTGCAGTATCTGCAAACCAAAAACATACGACATTAAATGACCTAAAATAACAGGAGAACATGCCCATTATCATTATCATCATCATTATAATAGCTAATTATAAAATACTTGGCAGTGCGGTTAATAGTGATACAGCAACAGACAAATTTATCAAATCCTGAGAACACAGTGTTGATCTTAAACTGTAATGACGCAAGCTAGAAGCCATTTCATTTGTGTAAGTGAATGAATGCGCACATAAGTATCTCTGGGTCTCAGACCATGCCTCAAAATGTTGCCTAGAGGTTTAAATAGCGTTAAAATGTGTGATAAAATACCATTATTTCACAAGGACCGGTTTGTCCCCAACATTCACTTATACTGCTTCACCTCACAACAATTCAAATCAGTGGCTATGGGCACACACACAAAAAGGTGCAGTCATACCACATATTTCACATAATGTTGTTGCATAACATTAACTGCCTCATAGAAGCTAATGTAGACCTGTAATTTAGGCCAAATCTATCCTCTTTTACTGTAATAGTAATTACTATTCAACTAACAGACTACTCCTCTACTGCTGCCAAGGTTAAACTTTCATAACATAACAAAAATCCCTTTGGTTCCAATACTGCATTAATAGCAGACATCCAAATAATACATGGATTACCGCAAATACAGACAGTCAGTCTGCTGTTTCTACTGACAGACGGGCCTCCAAGGACACAGACATGGTAACTTGTATTACTGACAGACATGCCGACATCAGATTAATCAAGCAACCCGCTCCTGTTACTGGCTTTCTCTGCTGAGAGATCTGATACTCAGGGTCGTCTGCATAGTCCTTAGTGTTAGTGGAAAAGGAGCAGGGAGATACGAAGTCGGTAGAAAAAGTCGTAATGAATCAGAGTCCAAATGAAATGTAATCTGGAAAATGTGACAAAGTGTTTTTACCCAGCAGGGTTTGTGAAAAGCTAGCCTCTCATCACATGAGAAAATGTAATTTGGTTTTATTTGAGTTTAAGATAGCCTATTACACTCACGTTAATCTATTTTCCTCTCCCTCACTCTCTCTCTCTGTCGCACCAAACTGGTAAGTCTATGCTAAAGCAATCACACAGGCTGGTGAGCTAATTCAGTGACTGGTTAAAGAACATTTATATTTTGTTTTAAGTTTGTTTTGCTGTATATTTGTTCTGTTTTTTTAAATGCATTTTTACATTAACAACAAAAGTAACCCTTCTCAATTTCAAGGCCTCAGCAACACAATTCCTACTTCTTGTTATGGTGGCTAGAACTAACAACTAAGCCCCCAAAACAGGAGAACAGTTTGGAGAGCCGCCACAGTTGTGTTGTCTGGTGCTAAATTGGACCCTCATGTTGAGTGGGCTGATCGATAACGTCCTCATTCACAAATACAGTATGTTTCCTTCATCAGTTTTTTGTGTTGCCTATCCATTTCATGTCATAGCTAAGCGTGACGATGAATTGTCTCATGCACGCCCACAAGAATGCACTGGCATGCGAGTGACGCGATACACGCAATTTCACACTATTCCAATAATCCACAGGTGCTGGTGATGCACCGCAAAACACAGCACCAACAAACACAGGCAAGACAACTGCAGGCTAGTAAACATGGATATAAACAATGCAGCTTTCAAAATGTTGAAAAATCTGCGGTGTAAATTTTGGAAAAGGAAATACATTGAACATATGAGTGATACTGAATTAAAAATTCAACTTTTGTTAAGAAAACTCAACATCAAATATGTATATAATATTGTAAATTATATATTTATTAATTATTTAAAATGCATATTAGTCTTTTATCAGTCAGCACTTGGATTTGCCTCATTGCTTGTTTTTTTTAACTTACAGTTTAACAGACTTAAGATCAGCCTAAAGCACATTACAAATGCTTTAGATTTTACAAACAGATGATCTTATTTCGCACTGAAAGGTTTGTATTTTTAGTTTTTAGCAGCTGGAACATTCTGTTTCTTTATCTATAAAACAGAATAAGGACTGGGTGATGATGAATACCACCTTTAGCCACCATGACTGAAGAGACAAAGTGCACCACTGATCAAGGAAATGTCACTAAAAGAAACCACCGATTACCACTTTCTCATAAAACACATAACACTGTATCTCCGTTAAATAAGTGCGAGTAGACGATGTGGCAGTTTCAGCATCTGCCTTGACATTTTACGCTAAATATTATGGTTAAAGCAGACTTACTGTCAGTGTTGGGGGATTTACGTCCAGCATGGTTGGGCGAGGAGCAGCGGAAGGTGGTGACGATGGTGTTGTGGTGAGGGTTGGGGTGGTGTGGGTGGTGTACTGCTGCGTGGTGGCCGTTGTTCTCCGGTGGAGCTCTGGTGATGCTGATATCAGGTTTACGGACATCCCCGGGACTGGGGGGCTCAAATTTGCGAGCGTGGTTCTGCTCAAGGGTCCGGCTGGTCCCGTTGTTGTTATTGTTGCCTTCATTACGGCGTGTCACCGGGGAGTCAGTAGGCGTCTTGGCAAAAGTGACCTCCCTCTTGTGGCTCATCTCGGGGGTCTTGGAGTGGCCGAGGACTTCGGGGCGTTTCAAGGCGCTGTTGCTCCCGAAGCGTGCGGAGGCCGGGCTGGTGATGTTATCCACCTGCTTGCTGGAAGAAGAGGAGATGTCAATGGAAAGTTCAGACCGTCGCGACACAGGCTCAGGGGTCTTGGAGCCTCCTCCACCCATGATGGAGCGGGGTTGGGTGTAGTTGAGGTTGTTGTTGTTGGTGGCCGGGGCGGCGGTGCCCAGGTCACGGTAGTAGATGCTGGTGGGAGACATGGCGTTACGGTGAGGGGAGTTGGTTGTCCGGCGGGAGCCGGGGGAAGAGTGAGATGAAGTGTCGACATCCTCCACCTCAAAGGACCTCTTCAGAGCTGCACGTAAGGGACAAAGACAACATGTTAGCTATACGGTCCTGTCTGATATAGGAGAACTCAATATATTGAAAGCACATTTACTCTGAGTTACAATTTCTCCACCGAAACAAGCTCATCTTTCCCTTATAAACCATTTATGGGTAAAGATTGCTGTTTATAGAAAGTAGGAACAATGTCATAAAGTATTCATCAAAAAGGTCATAGCCATTAACTGAGCAGTAAACAAAGTGAATTGTTTTTTCAAAAAAAAAAAAACCCCACACAAAACACTATGAACACTATCCAAGTAGTAAAGCGCCTGAGGTTTGAGGGTGGGGTATCTGTAGAAGCAATTTTGGTGGCAACACAAAAGAAACAGCATGCACAAGCAGTTAAGCCATACCTATCTAATTTCATTACATCCCCCATCACCAGCAGAAGATTTTTCACTGACTGTATAACATGTTTTTCGCATTGTTTTGTCATGACATGGATGCTACGTGTGCGGTACCGTACAATACACAATTCTAGGGTTTTACACAGAGCCATTTGAAGCATTTCATGACATAATATAACGCATGCAATCAGCCAAGAATCCTTCACTGCCAAGCATTTAGGCGAAAAAAGTCTCAGTGTTTATGAGCAACATGAGCGTATAGAGACAGAGGCACATCCTTCCCTTAGGTTAGTTGTGACGTGAGAAAATCGCTGCGCTGTCCAAGATGAGGATACTGAGCGATAGAATCACCCCCTGGGAAGAGTGCACTCACACTGGCTGAAAATCAACATGAATTTGACTCCCATCATGGAGTCGCTGTGCCAAGAAAGTGGCCAGAAGCTGGTATCATAATGACACACTATAGACCGGTCCGCTCATGCACACCCTTAAGAACATCTCCTGTTTCCTGCGATCCAAAACTCAGTGCTGATTAGTCGATCTGTTTGCGGCCTGTGGCGTGTCTGCGTGTGTGCATGTGTGTCTTTCTACATAACTACACTGCATGTAATTCTGTTCAAAGTGCTTGTAAAAAAACAAGTCTTGAGCTGTGAGTGTGTGTTACGGGAATGTATACATGTTTATTTTTATAAGTGACTGCACCCACAGGAAGGGGACCGTGCCCCAGCCCCACTGCCCTCTGTGGAAAGCCCATCTCCCTACACACACACACACACACACACACACACACACACATCAGCCAGCAATACTAATCTAATTTACTGCTATAAGCTGCTTCATTCCAACATGGTGGACATTTGATACAGTTTACCCCCTAACAAAAAATCAGGCCAGAGCCAACATCTTTTTTTCTTGTGTTAGTCGGACACACCAAGGACGTTCTCGTTCACCATGGGAATAAATGGATCTGCGCTCACGTCTTGGAGTTTATGGTGATTTGTGTTACAAATCTCCTTAGCCCACCACCACTCCCTGTACACCCCTTATCTACACCTTAAAGCAAGGTTACCTTTCATCTTGCACTGTAAAAGACAGTTTTTTCTAAGGCTGTAAGGCTAGGTTTAGCCACTCCAGATAGTTGGACAGTACCTACATTATATTTGGAATCCATGAAATGTCCTCTAATAAGCACACAAAAGGTCTTACTGTTAGAAAACACAGTAAACCACCTCTCACGCACACTTTAACAGTCATTCTCTCATACTCCCATCGCTCATATTCTGTGTGAAGTTCTGATGAGAACAGAGTTCGTTATCCAGTGAGGCACCATAAAAATCCATCCTTTATATAGATATACATATAAAGAAATTATACACAATAATAAACTTGCAATTTGTAAGTGGGGTCCAAACCCACAATGCCACTGGACTACGTCCTTCTTACAACTGCTTTCCTCGAGTTTTATGATTGCTGAGAGGGAGTCCAAGGCTGTGGCTACTTTAAACTCTGGCCAGAGAATAAGTTGGCCTGCCAAAATCAGTCTGCAGATTTCATAAGGAGCTGAAAGCTTGTGATGCACGCTTTAAGATTGTTGATTTAAGACTGTATTGTGTAACGAGCAGGGCATTCATTTCAACCTCCTCTGAGAGCCCAAACACTTTAGGAGACCGTGTACACTCTTGACATCTCTTGACACTTGCTGCAGACTGTTGTTACATTTTAGCAGAGCTGTAAATGTGAGAACTCGAGCCGAACACGGGAGGGATATCATGATCTATACTTACAAGTTTTGTCACAAAAAGCGAGCTGAACCAAGACACTGTTATTTTCAGTGACCTGTTTAGTGATCCTAGACTAGTATTTCTGTTCTTGGCTGCTTTGTGATTATATGCCCTCAGGCACGGGACTGAAGCAGAGGACTTGAGTGCTTTGCTCTCAAAGCTGTTTGTTTGTATTTGGAGACTGTGCAGTCAATGGCGCATGATTTAAGAGCAGAAGTGAATTTGAATCTTGCTGCGCTTTAATGTTGTTTGGGACTGTGGAGAATGGAAAAAAGGCATTTGGGCATCTCACTGCGATGATCACTCAACTCCTACAGTGCCTTTTTAAGGATCATACTTCTTCCCAAAAGGCTCCTGGGTTTTCCATGTGGTCAGATGTCTCTCCTTCTTATTCAACTAAAGCAAAATGGGAAATGGATCTTTTACTTCTTTGCAGGAATATTATAAGTACAGGATCATGCGCACAAGTGTGGGACCGACAGATGGATGAAGGAGTATCTTTCCCAGTGAAACAGCATTCCCAGACTATGAGCTGGAAACAAGAGGTCCAGTCTACCTCAGAGGAACCTCATTAACAGCAGCCAGGAGTCTCGTCTCCCCACATCCCTCCACTACCTATCACCGCCCAGCGTCCAGTATCTCACAGTGTCTCATGTGGGTAGATAATGCAGCACAGACAATATAGCTCAGGATTATTGGCGCAACAAAAACAAAGATGGAGGCAGCTGTATCGTTACTTTGCGTTCATGGTCATTTGTCCTAATACAGCCCAGGTGTTAGGACAGGCTGCCTGTTTATCATCAGTGTCATCACTTTCTCTCAAGGACAACCCAACCAAACATTCAGTATCATCTCAGCCCAGATGCACTAATAGGAAATAGTCAGGAGTTAGAGGGAGGAAAACAAACAGAGAGGCAGAGAGAGAGACAAACAGAGAGGAAAAGGAGGAAAAAGAGACTGTAGATTGAGAGGCAAAGAGGCTTCAGGGTGAGAGATGAGGAGGTTAAAACAGGTCAAGACAAAGCTGCCACTGTGTTCTCTATCACTGATATTTAGTTGGGACTGACACTACTCAAAAAGGAGTAAGCATGCAAACACCCCACTATATTCCTGTTAGAGTTGAGGTTATGTGATGTTGCAGTGTAATAATCGTCACCTTTTGTTGCTTTGTAATCGGGTTGGACTATATTTTGACCAAATATATGTGAGATAGTATATCTGTGTGTCTTGTATGAACATATTTTAGGAAGGGCTGTCCTTTCAGAATATATTAGCTTTTGAGAGGGAAAAGCATTAGTAATATGAACCCAACAGACAGACACATTGCTATTTCATTTCAAACATCTAGAAGAGTCACATAAGCTCAGAAATCACAAATTTAAACAATACCATGATATTACAATTTTGAAAATCCCAAATGATTTCTAGAATGAGATCACTGTTACATTGCACTCGTACAATTTAAAATAAATGCCATGAAACAATGTAAAGTCAACATAATCTATTTTCCATATGTATTCAATCACTATTACAACATACTGTAGTCACGTCATACTATCTGCTGCTGCTGAGTTAGTATATACAGAAGTATAACAGAAACACTGTATATTGATTCTGATTTTTGATATTAAGCTGCTGTTAATGAATCTCTACACTTCCTACATATGTATCACAATTAAAGTCTTCTGGGAAAGTGAAGTAATAATGCCTCCTGAACTGCCAAACAGACTTTCAATGTGAAACAGATGGAAAAAGGGCTGCATTTGCAAAAAACAGCAAACAGCAGCGATGCCAAATTAACACCGTAAACAAGAAGTGCAGATCAGAAAACGAGTTCTTGTTCTAACAAGAACATGATACAAAGTTTGAAATAAAGGCCTTTCCTCAGAACATCACTTGTGAATTTGCCCGGCCTACTTTGCATCTGTAAACACTCAGATAATTTAACTGATTAGACATCCTCATTCATTTTGTAACGGAAGAAGAAAATTGCTTATAAAAACACTCTACACTACACCAGCAGTTAATTAATAAAGGATGTACTGTACACAACCTTGAACTCATAATTGCTCCTGTAATTTCAGCATCAAGAAATGGGTCAAGTGATCAAGACAGTTACTCCCTGTCAAACACTGGTTATATAAAACCATTTTACACACAGTGGAGTTTATCTCATGTCAGTATCCGCAGAATACAAGTCGATGTGGTCAAACCAGGAAAAACATTACCAAACCTCCCATTTGACAAGACAAGGCCAAGCAACGAGCGATAGAATTTCACACTATTTTGCTTGGTCAGACGAAACCTTAATGCTACACTGTCAAACGCACACTTACTCCAAGCGCCCACTAATGGAGCTGGGTTTACTAATGCTGACCAGCAGCGGCGCAGCTCACTATGTCAGATTTACTGTGTGGTTCCCTCCTGGTCTGGCCCATACCCTGCCTCCAGCACAAAGGAATTCTGGGAGTGTTAGCGGTGTTCGGTGAGGAGGGAAGACGTGATGGAAGAGGTAAATTGGTGCAAATCTTGGGTCAGAATTGTCCATTGTTTGTGGTAATGTTGAAGTACCAGATGTTTAAAAAGAGGATGTGAACCCTGATGACACACACACACACACGCACACACGCACACACACACACACACACACACACACACACACACAAAGCCATTCAGGCAACTGTTAAATAGTTGACCTGGTGTTTGGCTTCAGGCCTTTGACAGGTAAAGCCTTGTTCTGTCCCTTTGATCAGTCTCAGGTCAACTGTCCGCTTCATGGACAGATTGATTTACGTCAGTGACCAGAGGAGGTATGAGGAGACGTGGTTGCATTCCACTTAACAACTGTTAACACACAGTTGGAGTGTGGAGTTTCAATAAAGCCCTGATTGAAAAGGGAGTGTGGAGGAGTGAATGTGTTTGGCAACAAGAACTGATGCAGAAAATGTGTGATTAATTGGAGCTCAGTGACCTCAAAGCAGAAATTAAAATATTCAGACGAAGCACTTTTTACTGTATGAAAAAAGAAACATGTTTCAGCAAAAATATATATATATTTTTAAAGAAGGCAGAACACTGAATCCACCAGAAAATTACTGGGTAGAGAACATGATGATGCCGAGCTTCTTAGTGTGTGTGTGTGTGTGTGTGTGTGTGATTACAGTACAAGAAGCAAAGACAGCAGCTAACAGAAGATTCAGTCAAATGGACTTTACACATTAAAAAAAAAATCACAAACAGTACATTTACATTTTACTGGCCTAAACAGGCATACTAGCAATGCCAAACGTGTATTTTCTGCCACCTGTGGTCCAATATAACTAGCAAACAGGACCACAGAGAACTGTTAAGAAAGTGTTGTATTTGAGCACAAAATCCACTTGAACCAATGTTAATAGCACACTGGCCTCTTTGCCAGGTTTAGAAAATGTACCCCACACATGCAATTCTTCCATTTCAGTGTTAATTTCCGCTCTGTGTCCACATGCCACACCGGAGCAACAACATGGCACCTTTAAGCAGATAATAGTCCAAATAACTTGGACTAAACTCAGTTTAGGTTGGCAAACATAGAGGGATTCCATGTATGACTCTACAAAGCCTTTCTGAATATACAAATATGGGCTTATTCTGGGCTGGTGACTCATCAGTTTAGATTCAGCCAGAGACATTTTCTACCTTTAAGACAATCATAATATTATTTCAGTGTGAAGTTTCTATGGTAGTTTCTATCATCCATTTCCATAATAGTAACACACGCAAGTTCATCCATTATTACATCTGTAGTGTGCTCACCAATCAAATCGCCTTTCCCTCTCTGCGCCTATTTCCTCCTCAGCGTGAGATACAGTGCAGTGCAATGTACTGGAAAACATAATGATATGGGCTAAAATGTACTCAGTCAAGTGCTTTCCATTGTACGTCTGCTTCAATCCTGGATGGGAACACTGGAATGGTTCACATTGGCCATTATTATTACGCTAACTTCATTCAGTTCAAGTTAACCTGTTTACATTTACTGCCTTTTCTGGACAACTTAAATAAACCAATGAACACCATCCTCTGCATCTGTAATATCCCAACTGTACGGTTTCAGAAAGTTACAAAAGTTGTCAGACACAGAAGTCAGGCAGGTATGGGGAGTTTTGAAGCATACTAATCTCTTAACCCTGCTCTCACAGACCAATAATGGAAGCAGTTTCCCACGGTAATAGTAGCTTTAGTGCCTTTACACTCTCAAATGTAATGTAATGTAAATGTAATAGTAAAAATCAATATGGGAGTCAGTTAGGCATCTTAACAAGCTCACACAATTGGACTCTACTGATGTAAACTAAGCAAAACCAATTATCCAAAAACAAAATCTTCTTGGTGTTTTAACGTAGCCGCTAATAATAATTTGATTTTAATCAGATTACAGCTATTTGTCAGCTATTCAAACTTTAATATAATAACCTCAATCACATTATTGTTGTCTGATTATCATGACCAGAGAAAAGAGTACATGCACAAACAAAACAACCATAAGAAACTTGACTCATAACTCAATTTTCCAATTATTATGGTCAATTCAGTTTTGTAGCATTTTAAAAATCCAGCCCTATTTCTTTCAGCTTTTCCAAACTTTGCATGTCAGCCAGACCTAGTAAACTAGGTTATAGACTTTGCATCATCTGAACTCTCCAGTAACTCCAATAAGCTAAAATATTGCCTAAATATTGTTAAGGAAGTGAACTTTTTCTGGCTTCTCCTCTCAGCATCAGTCCATGACATCTGACAGTGAGCATCAGACCAAAGACCAGCTGGAGCGACGCAGATTGACCGGAGGAGGAACAGGAAAAAGGTAGGGAAGGAAGAAAGAAAGAATGGCAGAGGATGTGGAGGACAAATGGAATTAATGCCAGCTCAACACTGGCTTAGCAAACAAAGGAGAGACACAGTTGTGGATGTTATCTGAGGGGGTTAGACAGATGTTAGTTCTTATTGCTGAGGTTTCCACTGTCTCTCTCTTAGTGCTTTCAGCTGAAGGCTTTCCGGTGCCGGAATAGTCTGGTGTCAGTGTTGTGCTTGTGTTTGTTTCTATTAATGACGTAACTTGGGTATAATCAATAACAGACTAGAGGCTACAGGGACTTGGCCAGCCCACCACCCTGTTCTGAGCACACAGTAACAAGCAGACACACACACATGCACAGTACCCACACTCAAATACATGTAAGACACCTTCAGACTTAGCACATTCACACACAATATCAACACTATTCACAAACATCACACTTCTGACAAGATGTTGGCAGTTTTATTCCCTCCTTCCTATAACCTGTCAGCATGCGCGTTTAAAGTGAAAGAAAGGCAAAACACAAACCTTCAAAATCTGAAATAATTCCCTCCAAGTGAGGATTGACTCCAGAATCAGACATCTTTTCAGTCATGAAACTACAGAAAACTTCTTTGCCTTTCTGTGTTCAAGTGATTCACTGTTAATTCTGAACAAATTCCAAATCAGAGTCAATGAGAAACAAGTCCCACAGGTCCACAACTTTCTTATAGGAGCAAAGTATTTTCTCTGAATTCCCACTAAGTTCTCTGTGACGCTGCATTCAGACTTCAGAGAGATCGAAAAGGCGAGCCTCCTCCCTTCTCCTCCCCTCCCTGTAGCTTGAAACACACTCCCCCTGCTCCCCTCCATGTCCTGTGAGTGTGTGTGTGTTCCCCCTGCCCCCCACACACACTCCTACATGCACACACAGGCATTCACACAGACAACAGATCCTGTCATACCTAGAGACCCTTTTCGACCAAAGTGGCTCTCGGGTCTGATTTCTTCATCCAGCCTCTGAGTAGCTCTGACAGTGAAAGTGGACAACATGTCACACAGTTACTTTAACAAAGTTAACCTGCAATCAGAAAAGGTCCCCTGTTACAACTGTGGCCTTCAGAGAGGCTACTTTTACTCTGTCACAGCTACAGAGGGACTACAGTTAAAGTAGGAGTGAAGTAAGTGGTGTCACTTTTGGGTAAACAACCTCCACAAATTGGCTGGCATGTTATTTAATGTGCAGTCACTTCTATAGTAGCTGCTCTATTGTGACAGAAAAACCTGAGCGACTTCTGGGAGAAAGTTGACATTAGGGAAATACGACGGCGCCTCTGGGCAATCAGAGGGAGATTCATGCACCAACCCGCCCTCTCTGACACCACATTATCAGGAAGGACTTGGGAATTTGAGCTGTGGTGGACACATCTGACTAGGTAATCCAGCACTGCTGCACTTTTGGGAGGGACACTGACGACAAGCCGGCCTTTTGATGTGGTGGGTTTGGTTACACTTCTTGTCCTTGAAGCTGCTGTGGCCAATTTAGAGTTTGTTCTTTGGGGAGACAGAGAAACGCTGCTGAAAAGGTGTTGATAAAATAACCTAAAGTGATTAAATATCAAAGTTGGCCTTTCATTTATTGAGCTGCTTCCACAATTTCCCTGTGGGATGTCCTACAGTATTTATTATTCTTGAATCTTTCACAGAAACAAAGCAATAGTGATGCTATCAGGGTAAGTAGTGATTGGTCACGAGTGAACGCCTTATCACAGCTTCCTGTTTGGAGCCAAACGTGACTGCAAATTAGATTTTTGATAACGTATCCATGATCCTGGGTCGTTTTAACCATTTCAAACTCTTGGGTAAGGTTGTAACAGTGAATGTAGAAGCTGGTCCCCAATCAGCACTCGAAGGAAACCTAACCTTACAGCAAGGACCACAGGAAGCTGGCATTTCCACTCCAAGATAGCCGTGGGACACTGTCACCCATCAGATATCACAAATCACATAAAGTGTTTCACCCTTCGCAAAAGGCAAAAAGGCAAAAAGGCACAGCAGCAGTGCCTGCAGGCGCTTTTATAAGCTGCAAGTATAGTTTGGGAAATCCCATTTGAATGAAAAGCTCCTTTCTAAAAGGACACTATTAGGATGCCAAGCCCACCCAGTGGCCCCTAACCCTAACACCTGAGAGGTCGATGGTAACACAGAGTAACACTGTGTTTATGGTGCAGTCTGGTTATTTCATAAAACTGTTGGCAAGGTGTCTCAGGATAAGGAACAGAATATACACACAGTTTTTGCATCTACCCTAAATCCATCAACGTTACTGGGTAGAATATCTGTCCTAACCCCAACCCTGACACGCTTTCTGTCATATGTTAAGCAAAGTTTTGAATCCTTTTTGTAACAATGCATATAATGAGCATCATACACCCTGACAGCTGTGTATGCGCATTTATAATGAATGTGTTTGTCGGCCTGTGCCTACATGCATTTTTAGGGCATAGTGCACCTTGACATGCTAGTAAAAATACATCTGTATGTCCATGTGAGTTACTGTCCTTTCACATACCGTATGGTAGATCTATATATATACATATATATATACATACTGTGCTTATATGTAACAAAGTGTGTGGCCCCTCAGCACCCATACAGGCCAAAGCCGGCTGCACTGTAAACCATACGCCACAAGGCTCTGTAGTACTCAATTAAACTAAAACACACAGTGTGTGAAATACACACCTCCCAAGCCAGTGTGTATTTATCTAAACATGGATACACACTCTGGGCTGGCTGCGAGGCTGAGCTGAGCGACAGAATGAGGGAAAGCTCCAAAACAACATCTGGAGAAGCGTGTGTGTGTCCGTGTATGCCTTTTGCACTGCGAGCAATGTTATGTGAATATGTGCCTGTGCATACATGTGCTTGTGTGGTTACTCGACAGTGACTGCAAACGCGTCTGTTTATGTGTGTCTGTGTGTCTCTCTGCCCCTGAAATAGCACTGTAAACACAGAAGTCTAGAGGGATAAATCTTCCTAACCCAAACCATTCAGCCCCATATCTCTGTGGTGCTGAGACACCAGAGTTGTGCTTGTATATACCTTGTTAATATCAACAATTATAGATGTGAAAGTGTGTAATCTGCTTAGAAATGCATTGTTCTACAAGTAACTGAATAATGTTTTCATCAGGGAGTTTGTCAGATTTCAGGATTCATGCTGATTTGACCTGTGTTGGATTTGTTATGTACTTTGCAGCATGTGAAGACCTTGAATTCGCTCTTTCTTTACAATTTTCATCTTAATTGTTACAGAGGCAATGCATCTAAAAATAATTAATGGCCCTTGGAACAAAGCAATAATATTGTGACACACACACACACACACAGCTGAAGACAAACAGGAATTCACCGCAGCCGCAGACATTTATTGGCAGGAAACTGCACAAAACCAACCTCTCATATATAAGGGCTAATGCATGTGGTTTCAGCGTTTTTCTAAATAACACCTTTTAAAGTTGATCGGTTTGACCTACATGTCCAGGAAGCTGATTGTGAGTGGAATAAGCCCCCCTTTTTGTAGCAGAGCCTAAATAACACAGAACACTGCAGAAATATCGCGCACTTAAACAGGGTTATGAAACTGCTAGAATAAAGGGAATATACAAACAATTGATGGTTTCAAGAAAGAACAGCGAGACTATCATTAAGATTATGCTCTACTACTCAGACTCTTGTTTTTATTAACATGACGACAGTTCTTTAGAGGAACTATTATCCTCATTCTCTTCAATAGTAAGCTTTTAAATTAGCCTAAAAGCTGTGTGGACAATTTTATGCTGGCAGCAACAAGGCTGCAGTGGTTTTAAGACTTGGATGTTACTCACTGTGCATTATTCCACTGCACCCGAATGGCATTTTGTAACACAGATGGAGTCTGTGATATCTCTGTCCACCTAAAAACCACGTAGTCTGTTGAAGAAGCCGCCCCTAATACAAGTATAAATGAAGCTCCTCAAATATCTCTAAGTTTATCTGAAAAATGATTTAATATGCATAGAATTGACATCTCACATGCTGCGATTTGTGTACAAAATTTGTTCAATGAAATTTATGCACAAAATGCAAATCATTATACACAAATTCTTTGCATGAAACATATAAGATCAAGTGTGTCATGTCAAGTGAAGGAAATGAACACTTAGAATAAAATATTATTACTGTGTTGCATGATAACACTGGAGACATCACGTCATATTATGCATCTGTTTAATAATATATGCCAAAAAAAATACAAAAAAATCTTCTTTTTTTTGGTATTCTTATGTGTCTCATGTTTTTTCCTGTAAAACAAAATATGACGTGCGCTTACGTAGGCTTGAACCAACCACTTTCAACCAATAATGTCATGACATCCACCCATCAATCAATCTTCAACTTTTAATGGCACAGAGCTAAGATTCATTTTGATGTCCCATTCTGTTTCACCTCGATACGGAAGTTAGATACCTTTGAAATGCTGTTTCATCTGGATTTTAAAAGCTTTTTTATGACTTTTATACCTAAAAGTGCATTTTATGTGCAAAATGCTACCATCTGTCCAAAAAAGCGCTTTTATGCATGAAATTCTGGTCATTTTTAAAACTGTGTTTCATCAAAGGTTTATATACTGTAATCACATTACAAATATTCCAACTTCATTTAGTGGTCTGAAATGTATCAACAACATGAGAAGTAATACTTTGCACCCCAAGGTGCACTTTGTTCACATAATACATTTCATGCAATGAAACAGAAATTTCATGCATAAGCTGTGCATGACATATTGCATGTAACACCTGCTGCTTCACACTTGGTCTCTATAAATATTGGCATTTTCACACCAGTTGATTTTCATGGTGACTTCATTTTTGCACTTGCTAACCACAAGTACAACTGCTTCTAAACAACCACCTTCTACTGAGGAGTTCATCCATCTCTCTTATATCACCCCTCTGGCTTCAACTGTGTTTCCATCACGTTGAATAATGTCACCTGTCAGAAATCCTCCCTCAGGATGACTGAAGGTGGGGCTTCCCAGTCAGTTTCCTGTATTCCCCATGCTGGCTGTTTTCATGGCTTACCTCACTTATCATTACTAAATAATAATCTAAGAAACAATATGAGGTGAGATACTGGGAGGGCAGTGGGAGGAGAACCGCGGGGCGTTCACTCATAGAGGATATCCTGTACACTTCTTTTATGGAACATGGTGAGCTGGGTGATTTCCTCGAGTTCTTTTACTCTGAGTTCATGTGTGTTTGTGGGAGTGGGTGGGGCTGTGTGCACGTGAGTTTTAGGGTGAGGGCATGTAGTGCTCTGAGTGGATGGTAAACACTCCTAAAACTGTAGATTCATGTCACAATATTATAATCATAGTATTAAGTACATCAGAAACAGTAGGTGAAAAATCATAATGGATCCTGGCCTTGACCCCTACATGTTAACAAATGCAAGCAGGTTGTAATCGACTTATTACCCTCAGGAAGTGTATCAACATGTCCTTTTGTCCTTTTGTCCTTTTGTCATCCTCCACTGCAACTACTGAATTGCTGCTTTTATTGTTGTCAGGTTGATACCAAACAGACCACACAAACACTGCAATTAGTGTCATCTCAACACACAAGACACTGATTTTCTTCCCGTTTAACTGGCAGGACATAAAGCAATATGACACAACTTTTTTTTTTTTTTCACATTTCCAGACCGAATCCTTTCTCTTTGTAGTGTTCTAATGTCAGCATGTGACCAATTAGCACTTACAGCAAGTCAATGTGGTGACCATACGGGACAGTCATGATGGATGATATGTCATATTGAACATATTATATTAATCCTGAACAGACTAGGGAGAGGACAAAGTGACCATGGAGGTGTTGCAGATGCACGCACAATCATTTATGCTTCACAGCCTCAGCTCCTATCGTTATTAAAACAAAGTCTGAGGGGAACAGGGGTGGGTGGGGTAGGGGTGGTGGCTGTAGCTGAGGTCCAAGCAGAGCTACACAGCACAGGTTGAAAACCAGGAAGCAGCTCAACCCATTCAGGACTTCCTCAATTGAGAGGAAGTGATGCCTGACAGTAGTGTTTTTCATGGTGGAAAAATAATACTCTGCCACCTCACATCTCCTCTTTGCTGTCCTCACCCCCCAGTCACCCCCCCCCCCCCCCCCAAGTCAGTCTTTGCTAAATTCCTCCACCTCCCATTAAAAAAAAAACCCTCAGTCTGCAAAATATGAATCATCCACATGGAACATTTCACAGAACTTAGGGAAATGGTGACTGCACTAAAGAGGACAAAATGACAAGGCAACACTGCCATCAAGTGGCAATTTAAAAAAAAAAAAAGATGTGCAGTGTGTCTGTATGCATCATGCGGCTCAATGAGCTCAGCCACCTTATTAAAAGCTTAATTAAAGGCTAATTTGCAGAGTGCCACACAGCTTGATGTCCAGCCTTAATCACTGTAAGATGTTAGATTAGTCTTATCCTCTCAGCGCAGACTGAACACATATGGGCCTGAACAGAAGTTCCATTGAATCTCCATTAGCACTAAACAACACCGCACATTAAAATATAGAAAGAGTTACAGATAAAAGACACCAAAGAGGGCCGCTGATAAGAAAAAAGACATGTATGTAAAGACATGCAGGACAGTATACAGAGTCGGCGCGACAGAATCTGATGCATGCTAACATTCCTCAAAAGAGTCTGCTGTCTGTCGAAAATCATATTAGCTGACGTATGAGCTCTGCTCTCGCTTCCCGTACCCTAAAATAAACCATCTGTGTCAGTGAGGATTACTCCAAAGTCTAATCATGTGATGATGGCATAAAAATTTAAAACTGTCCATCTATTGACGGATTGTAGTTGTGTATGTGGGTCAGCGGTAAGTCAAGTATCCGACCCAAGGCTGTCAATTACAGTACGGCAGCCACTTTGCACTGGAAGATTATGTTTCCTCATTCTGGGTAGTCTTCTTTGACAGCCCATCACATGAGGTTTACTCGCTGTTGCTCTGCATATGGTAGCTATTCAGAAAAGAGTGAGTGCACTTCACATTCACAATGAGCTTTGTTGTGGCTGTCCATTCAATTAGAAAGAGAGAGGAAAAGTTAGTGGTCATTTTGTCGCTCAGACAACATATGTGAGAAACAAAGCAGAGAGGTAAGTTGACACACAGACAGACAGACAGATCCACAGAGGTCTCTAAATGGCAGGTCCCACCCCAACTGACCAAGTAAAGCAAACACAACCAGGGTGGCTTCTATATACTGACTGCTGCCACTACTAAGAAGCTGCTTCCTCTCAAGTCTAACAAAGAAAAGAGAAAAGAAACTTCCCTCCGGGGGGAAAAACATCTCAGTGTTAAAGTAGCAAATAAGTTGGAAAGAGCCACAACTTACCGGCTATTCTGTCTCGCTCCATAACTCAACGGCTACCTCAAATAGCCACATCAACCTCTCCTTTTTCTCTCCTCTTCTTCCCTCCCTCCCTTTTTCTTCATGAAGACTTCCCCTTTCTCCTGACTTAGTCACCCTGTGCCCCTCTTTCAACCCTCCCTCTCTCCTCCCTCCCTTTCCTCCCTCTGTCTCCCTTGCTCTTACTTCCTCCCAGTTTTAATGTCTTCAGTCTGTCAGGATAACAAGTGAGCGGAGCAGACGTCCAAAGCCATGTGCTAGTCATATGGAGTCCCTCGCTTTTGCCTTTTTTTTTTTCTTTCTGTTTTCTCTCATAACTCTCTCTCCTTACACACACGTAGGATGCAGGCTTTTATCCCAGAGACGCACAAGCTGACACTTTTTTTTCATCCTATTTTCTCCTTTCTCTCTCTCCAATATTTTCTGTTATTCCCTTGATACTGAAGCTGCCTCCCTTTCGCCTCTCACTCTCTCTCTCTCTCTCTCTCTCACACACACACACCACACGCACACACACACACGGACACAAATACGCTCCCATGACACTGGATCTGTATTGTGTCTTTGAAATGGAGCCTCTGCTCATTTGACCAAAGGTCCTCATCTGAAAATAAACTCAGTCCACATATAATGGAATAAGAAACAATAAGAATAATAAAGGAACATCTAGTGTCTTGTTCATCACGTTGCTCACACTCTGAAAGCGTTGTTATTCTGATAGGATTTATGTCTGTGGCGAACATTACTGGTGTTACTGAAGCAGCACATGTCATGCTTAGGCTCTCTGACCCTTAACTTGCAGCTTGTTAAGGTCAAGGGCCACTTAGCAACCCGTCGTCTTGGTGAGAAACTCCCGAAGAAACAAAACATACACACGCTCACATACACACACATCTTTGTTTTTGTGTCAGGGAGAGAAGGAGAATGCACAGCCCAACATACAACAGCTCACTTCCTCTTCCTCTTTCTTACAGGGAACATCCCGCCTCAGCCTATGTCTTCCAAACTTTACTGTAAGCATAGCAACAATACCAAATTAAGCAAGAATCATGAGTATGACCCAAAACAAACTGCTTCGACCTGCTCAGAGGACAGAAACACACACAGATAATATGAGCCAATAGGAACGTCTTGGGTGAGGCCAGTGCTTGGATAACGCAGTGATATGACCTGGTGTTTCTCCAGGCATGCAGTGATGACAAATGCTTTCTCTATCTGGCCTGCACTGATACAGGGAGACTTAACACTGAGCTGCAAGTACATGTTTGTGTCTGTTTCTCGGTATTAAGAGTTTGCGTCTGCACAGGAGATAGGAATTTATATGTGTGCATAATATGAACACAAATGGTTGATGGGTGGAGCATCCTGAAAGATACAATGCACACGTACACACAGACACATACACTCAGCTCGCACCCCCCTGCAGTCCTGGGGCCTTTTCTGATATCCGCAATAGAGAAGTGAGGAGAAGCAGAACAGAGGAGGCAGATTAGGGATATTCAAGTGTATCTGTGAGAATTTGAGTAGATATAGCCAGAGTAAGGCCTTCTGACTAACTCTAAAGATCAGAGTGTACGCAGGGTTTATATCAACTTATTTAATGTGATTTATCCTTTGACTTTTTTTTCGGTTATTTGTGTACAACTCAAAAAGTAATTGTATGAATATTATATCTTATAAAACATTCAGTTGTGCATAAGTTAACAGCCACCACAGTGACTTGTTACATTCATATTTGTATGTACCGGTATTCATATACAGGTTTGATTTGGGGCAGGCGATCTCAGATTAGTTTATTTGGAGGAAATTACTCAGGAATTAATTACAATAGTGTGGTCAGTATACAAGATGGTGCGTGAGCATCATATATTTTGTGCAAGCCTGCAGCTATAAGGTACAAACAGAGTGACCAAAAGTAAAATCCCAGTTATAATCAAGGCAATAAACTAAACCCGAAATCAGAATAAAACCAGTGAAATTCTCAGTGAGGAGCTTTTCGGTGCAGAATCCATATGGAAAGTGGGAGACTGGTGCTGTGACAAAGTGCGGCTTTAAAAATAGAGACGTGTCTGTCTTTTTGGCCAAAAGCTGTGTCTGTCTTGTGATCATTTTCCAGACTTAAAAAGCTGCAGTTAATCACAGGGTCAGGGTCAAAAAAACACATGAAACATACAACATGTGTTTATGCATTTGTTGACTCACTCTCATATGCATAACACACAAACACATGTTCCGACGTACACGTAAACACATGCATACATGAGGAGCTGCCGACGTGTTTGCGCATATATGTAGTTCTGCTACTGATGCATAATTTATTTTAAGTTGTTAGTTATTAGTAAGTAAGTTTATTTTCTCTCTCTGCTGCCCCATCACCGCCATGAGGACTTATCCAAACTATAACCACCACATGCCTAACCCTAACCCTTTTTGTCCCCATAAAGCAGGTGAGTCCCCACAACATGACTGTGGAAACAGATTTACCTCCCCACTACATGAGGAATACCTGGACCACACACACACACACACACACACACACACATATATTTATATTAACACTTTCTGTCCGTCCATACAGTCATTCGAGATTAGCACATGGTGTTGACTTGACCTATACTTATAATGAAAAACATAACTCAGTGAGTTATGTTTCATTTCATTCATTAATTTTCCTAATAATCTGAGTGACACTGACCTTTAAATTTAATTTAAATACTGTTTTATTTTACAGCCTCAAACAAAACAAAAACCTACACCACTAACTCATTGCAGCTAATACAGACGGGGTTATTTTTAGCTCTATTTTGGTTTTGCAACCACATATCCGCTGACTAAACCTGACAGATATGGCCTTGCAGTGGGATTCATACAGTACGATTCGGCTTTATCGCAGCTACATGTTCTCCATTTTAGGAGATAATGCTCATTGCTAACTATTTCTAAGAGTCTTTGTTTTAATTTTTTGATCCATTTTCACCCAGAACACAGTTTCACACAGTTTTTTTCAAAAACTGCTGTATTTCCTGGTGCAAGAAGACACAGTTCACTGCAGTTTTACAGTAAATGAGGTTGCTCAAGCTTGTTAAAGGACATAATTCAGACAAACCTGACAGAGAGACAACAGACTGAGTGGGCCTCCCTCACTCATACCTTTCACCACCTCCACTCTCCATCATCCCAACCTGCTGGCGAGATACAGCCAGACCCTCCCACGACACACACACACACACACACACACATACACACACACACACACACACACACACACATATATATGTAACCGCTCAACCAGCCATGCAACTCTCAGAATTGCATGGCTATGAACACTCGAACATCCACTTAAAAACAGAGATACACATACACAAACTCAAAGGGTTATCCAAGCAGATTCCTCTTGCATGACATTACATCCTGTAAAAAAACACACACACACACACGACACACACACACACACAAACACAGTCTTTCTTTCTTTGACTTACATACACATATACCAAAGACGTAGCCTATATTTGCATCCGATGAGGCAGATGGTCATAATGCACAGACGGACACGTGCACTTGTTCACTCATGCGAGACAAACAAAAAATAAATAAATAAAAAAAAACTGTGTATAACACATTGACTGAGAGTGGATGGTGAGCCTTAGGGTGCACATTAATGTAAGCCGTCACTTCAGAGCACGACCTATGGCCAAACGCGTGACTCAAACATGCTAAATTTAGTTATATAACGCTCGGGCAAAAAACTCACCAGCATGCCAGCCAACACTAAAGGGATGCCTGTAGGGCAACGATGCACAATGAAGGAGAAAGAACAGTGGGAAGAAGATAAAAGATAAAAGGGGAAGAGGAGGAACGAGCAGGGGGAAGTAGTGAAGGAGGTAAATGGAGGGGAAGAAGAAAGAAGATAAGGTGAGGGGGGGAGAGGAGGAAGAGGAGCTGTAACTTTCTTGTGTCCTCAGGGGTGGAAAACACATGTAAAAAGGGGTCTCACACACACACTCACACACTCTCTAAAGGTGGAATTATTCTTGTACGTCATGATGTGCCTTCTGCATCTCTGATTTGTAGTTCAGCGCTGAATTTCACCCGCTGATAGCACTACTGTAACACTAGATGAATTGTACACTACCATTATCAGCCTTTAATTATATACCTAATTTGAATCATGTTTATATTCTTTCATTCACTGTGATAGAGAGTGATGATGGTGGAGAGCAGAAGGTTTGCAGTGGACATGAAATTGCTAGATTTGTGTTACTTTCTCCAACTTCCTTGATGTTGCCTTCACTGTCAACAATCTCTACCAGCGTCAGACACTTTCAGTAGAAAACAGTGTTCTCCACATGGCACGTCTATAGCTGTCTTAGCCCAGATGTTAGTTATATTTTGAGGAGGTGCATGTCAGCTACTGAGTTGCCTACCACTACATAGCTGAGGTCTAGATGCATACGCTCCGTTCCCATGCTCTAATACACAAGTATACATCTGTCTTATAGTGTACAAACATGCACCTATGAAAACACGGATTCACACAAAACATCACACCACTAATCCTCATGATGCAGCCACATACTGTATATCCACATATAACAAACACACAGATGTGCTCAACCACACACACACACACACACACACACACGCGCGCGCCACTTTCTTTATTCCTTGAAGTCCACAAAAAAGCTTCCCCCAAACATAACAGCAGAGGTTCAAGGATCCCAAAATGTGGGATGGTGGAGAGCGAAAAACAGAAAGCAGTGTGATGTGGTGCTGCTAGCCACAGTCTGATGACCTCACCAGAGCGCTACGCAGCACTCATCTTCCCCCTGCCTCCTCTCCATCATACCCACACACATGCAGAGAGAGAGAGAGAGAGAGAGAGAGAGAGAGAGGAGAGAGAGAGAGAGAGAGGCACTGTCCTTCTCATTTGTGTCCCCTGCTGCTGCTGCTGCTGCTGCTGCTGCTGCTGCTCAAGCCTATACATCCAACCTGGGGCGTGTGCAGGGACGACACAACTCTTCACATCACTCATCTACACAAGCCAAATTTAGAACCGGACCCCATGCTGCCATCCAAACCATGAGGAAATGCATTTTGTAAACGCAGAGAGCTCCCATCGCTTGCTCCAGAAAGGTTTCAATTTTCAATTTGTAAGTGCTATTCTAGTGAATTAAGGAAATGCCAAAAAGTGGCCAACCCATCCTCTAAATCACTGTGGTTCATACAGCAGATCACTCAGATGATGCCTCTCAGAAATGTACTACAATAACAGCTGTGAGGTTAGATTTGGAATCTGGGATTCATTTTTGACAAGCAGTCCTCTTAAACATGATGTACCATCCAGAATAAGCCCAGGAGTTATTCAGTAACTGTTAGTAAGTACACATCATTACAGCAATCTGGGAATACGAAGGTCTGTTTGTATCTCTATTTTCCAATCAGAGTTCCCAGCCTGGCTTGATGGCAGCCACATGGCCCCACAAACGATTCCCACTGAATCTGATTAAGTGTAGGGGAGAGAAATGGACGGGAGTCTGCTGTTGTCCTCTGATATAAACTCAGTGACTTGATGTGTTTTTCCTTTTTTACATTGCATCAATTACTTTTAAAAAAATGATGCATTTAAGGTATGAATGTAAGCTGTATTACTTAGTCTGCTTTCCATTCACTAGTGTGGTATTTCCATGCAGATTCAGAACTGCTGACCTCTTGGGTTAAGTGAACAAAGAGAGTCTGGAATTAATAAAAGGTATGAGTGACTGTCTGAGAATTGTAAACACATCTTTTGTCTGCGCAACTCATAAATCTAAATGTCAGGAAAACCCTTTTGAGATTCCCATGTACTTATGACATTGGTTCCCTGTAACTACTGGAAACTTTTACCCAATGTCATCAAAATCATGAAAAATAATAAAGTGCCAAAAAAATAACCCATTACAACTCAAAAAGCAGCGGCCATTTTCAATCATGTTTTGTGTTCATCTTTATGTTAGGATTCTCATTCGATATTATATTATTAATAATAAGATTTGAAGACTTATAGTAGCTTTGATGTCTGCCATGTGGGCGTTGATTGACAGCTGTGATTGACAGTTGGCTTACCTGCTGCTCTCCCCGCCTCCGGGACTCACACTCTATGATGGCAAAATGCCGACAATGAGAACATGCTGATGTTTAGCAGGTATGATGTTTACTATGTTCACCATTTTAGTTTAGTTTGTTAGCATACAAACATTTACTAATCACTACTAAACACAAAGTCCAGCTGAGGCTGATGGGAATGTGATTAGTTTTGCAGATATTTGGTTATAAAGGAATCAAAAATTTGACATGCTGGTGGTGCCAGAGGAAAAGTCAGGGGAATCACCAAAGTCTGTGAGATTCATCTTTTGGGGACAATGAATGTCTGTACAATGTCCAAATATTATAGCCTGGACCAAAGTGGTGGACCCATCACAGTGACATCACCATCCCTAGAGCCACGCCTCTATCATGGCTATAATACAACAAAATCCAAAATACAGCAGGACCTGAATGTCTTCTGGCGCTTCAAATAATCCACTGAACAATGAAAAATCCACACAGAAACACTAATCACTATAATTTCAGCCTATCACAATCTCTCAACCACTGAAGATGTTTCACAGCTCATGAAATCGGTAGTCAAAACAAAGTCCAAAACTCAAGGCCAAATAATTACTGATGTTGAGTCAGCAACTGGCACGACTTCCAGTCAGCGCTGGAATGCACTGAGCGTATTGTGAGAACCAGGAAAAAAAAAAAAAACGTAAGTAACGATAACCAATACATGACCTTGTTACTCATGACACACATACGCAGAGAAGCACACTCACACAGCCCGTCCAGTCTAACCCAGTTCACAGAAAACCCTATCCGTTTAAGCTATAACTCACGTAGGCTCCTCTCTTCCAGCTCGTTGACAATTTAAATCCCACTTTCAGGTCATTTGGACTGTCGGAGGCTGTAAAAGTGCTAGTAGAGCAGTCTGTGTGTCTGTCCATCCCAGCATGGCTGTGGTAACACTGCTAGCTATTTCCTCCTCACCATAAGGTAATCATTAGATGTGAGACGGAGCTGGCAGCAGACTACGTAAAATGGGATATCCTCAAACTTCCAAATCCCTTGTAAGAAAGAAGGAGTCTGTGGATGATAGATATGTGGATATTGCAGATAGAGTAGAAGCCACTGTGGAAGTCCTGGTACCTTTCATCCATCCTGCAGGATTTTTATAAGAACTCATTTTGGGGTTTTGAGTGTCACTGTAGCTCGAATTAAAACAGCCTGAAATATTGGCTTCACAAGTCCATGTGAAATTTGTTAGGCTGGAACAATAACAGTCTGTCAGCAGCGCTTAGTGTTTGCTACACTGTGTAATATACCTCATTGTGCTTTGTACTGCTTAACTGTGTATTAAGTAATTGAGTAAAGGTAAGGTTAGACAGAGCATGGATGAGTGGAGCATAGCTATGTGATTTGGCTGATTATCATACGGCACAGGACCCAGCCACATCAGCCCGAGGCCCGCTGCTTTCACCTCCATCTCTGCAAATTAGCCTGAACTGATGGAGGGATGATGTTGGAAAGAGGAAGAGAAGAAAGAACGAGAAGAGAGTTCCTGTGGTTCCCTGTGGCTTCAGACCTCTGTAATCAGCATGCCAAGCTCCTGATGTCTAAATCCACAACTCGGACCCAGACAGTCTACACTTACTCTACGCACATACACATGTATGCACACGCACTTACACAAACATGTGCATGCAGACACAGACACACACACACACACAGCGAGCTCCTGACACATGAGCTCTGTTCATGTCGAGGTTGGCTATGGAGCACGCCCTAAATAAATGCAAGACTGTATCTGTGTAGTGTAGTACTGGGCCATGCATAATTCATTCATAAACATTAGCATCTGACTTTTCAGATTTCCTGATTAGATGACTAAAATTAGAAAATTATATGGTACCGATACCGATGATTGAGGCCGATACTGATATCAATATTTGAGAGATTGCGAAAAGACAGCGATTTGAGAAACATCTGAATTAGGCTGAAAATGTTTTTTTTTAATGTAAATGCTTAACTTCAACACATTTTTTATGAGGATCCCTTAAATTAGTTTATTAAGAATTGTGAATTGTGAGTGGGACATTTTACGGTTGAAAAATAAACCTTTGGACAAACTATGTAATTAATGGCGATGTCATTGTTATTTAAACTACAACAAGCATATCTTTGGCATTTCTGTACTGCAATGTCTTGTTATTTATTGCCAACATAAATGCTGATATGATATACAGACGGGTGACAAATTAAAGGAAAAACCAACATTAAGTGTCTCAGTAAGGTGTTGGGCCACCACGTGCAGCCAGAACAGCTTCAATGCATCTTGGCAGTGATTCTACAGTCTCTGAACTCTGCTGGAGGGATGAACATCATTCTTCTAAAAGATATTCACTCATTTGGTGTTTTGATGATGGTGGTGGAGAGCGCTGTCTAACACGTTGGTCCAAAATCTCCCATAGGTGTTCAGTTGGGTTGAAAGCATATGATTCACATCATTTTCATACTCATCAAACCATTCAGTGACCCCTCGTGCCCTGTGGATGGGGGCATTGTCATCCTGGAAGAGACCACTCCCATCAGAATAGAAATGTTTCATCACAGGATAAAGGTGATCACTCAGAACAGCTTTGTATTGATTTGCAGTGACCCTTCCCTCTAAGGGGACAAGTGGAGCCAAATCATGCCAGCAGAATGTCCCCCACAGCATAACAGAGCCACTGGATCCCCTCACTGTAGGGGTCAAACATTCAGGTCTGTACCGGTTTTTCCTTTAATTTGTCACCCGTCTGTATTTGCGATAGGCTAATATCTGCCTATAATGTCGGCTCGGACCATAAATCGATCAGGCTGTTTTTCTTGGTGGTGTTTGTTGTTCTGTAGCTTAGCAAGTTTATATACATATACAGTACCAGTCAAAGGTTTGTCCAAACTTTTGACTGGTACTGTACATAAAAATCAAGAAAAATGAATAAAAAATAATAATAGTCATAAAAATTTTTTTTTAAATTAATCTCAAAAATTCAAATCTGTTAAAGTATAAGGGTTTCAGTGGTATTACTGGAATATAAGAAAAGCTAACATTTGGCCCATCATTGGCTTTTCTTTAATAAAATAAGGCAAAAAGTCACCTAAACCCTTTAAATTTTCATACATGGACACACACAGACAAGAAAACCTCTCTCATACAAGAGAAAATGTAAATGACAATGTTATTGCTTGTACTTCAGAAGCGCAAAAACATAAATGCAAACTAACAGCGATGCTCTCATTGCGATCCGCCGATGCTTTACTAATGGCATCTGCTTGTAAGATCAGGTGTTTCTTTAATGAACATGCAGCAAAATCATTCACGACTGGCTGGCTGCTCATCATGATAAGCAGCAGTGACATGGCCCGTTTTCTTCCTTATGTTATTCACAGGAGGGGCTTTGTTGAGCTGCAAACGTCATCATCGACCATCTCTATTTATAGCCAAACACTGACACAGTGGCAGATGATGTCATGCTTGCATCGGTATGTACATATGCACTCAGACGTGAGGGTATATAGAGACTATTCATCAGGGAGAGAGGTCTCCTTTTTGCACGTATGCATTGTCAAAGCATGGGTCCAGCATTTCAGAGCTCATGTTAATCAGACAAGAATTACAGCTGTGAAAGGACATAGAGATAAAACTATGAGACAGAGCAAAAAAAAGCACTTCCTGTAGTTGGAGGGAAAGGATTAGGTTAATAGCTGAGGGGAAGTTTATCTAAGGGGAAAAAAGTTTCAATGAGAGAAACTTTTGTTGAATAACCGGTATCTAAGGCAGCCCTTAGGGGCTAAGATGGTGAGCTTTTGTACTTGGCACCTATGAAAGAAGACTGATAAAGGTAGTATAATACTCAGAGAGGCTTTCAAGCAGGGGTTTTAATGTGATAAGGATTATATGAAGCGGAGAGCTTGGCAGCTTGACTCTTAGGTAGTGAATGAAAAAGACGCTCACTGATGAATATCGAAAGTCTCCAAAGACAGCTTTATTATCACAGGGAGTAATAGTGAATGTGGTGGCAGTACAGGCCAATACATGACTCAGACTGAAGGGAATCTAGCTCAGCTGTCACTGAAGAGCCATTGTTAAAGAGAAATAAAGAGCTGTATTGACTCCCCTCATCTGCTGGTTCTCTATGGGACCTGCTGAAGTGGTTTAGTGGGAGGATGGATGACATGATGGATGCTGCAGTTTAAAGTGTCATGACATTTTCAATACACCAGTTAGACCCAACGGTACTGTGGCCAGTCGCCCCAAATCATCTGGGCTTAATTTCACATTGTGTTGATCTGTTTGATCTGTTTGATCTTGAGCTGTCATACACTTTACACTGATGAGGCTCAGAGGACATAGATAATATTGCTATTGTTATGAAATGCATGAGTTCAGTGCTAAAAATAATTGTTAAATCACTTAATCAAAGGACAGAAGACTAGTCAACCAACATCTTTAGAATTGATAATATATTATTTTTATTATTTAAGTAATTTATCAAGCAGAAATGCCAAACATTCACCATTCACAGCTTCTCTAATGTGAGGGGGTTTGCTGCCTTTCTGGTGTGGGGAGCCAAAGTCTGCATGTCATCTAATCCAGCTGGCTAAATCCTGTCCATCAGCCCCTGTAGTGTGCTGCACAGCTTTGAGAGTCACGGTAATAATTAGTCAATTTCTTGTAATGTTGGCAGAAATGAAAAATCTCCCCAGACAGCCAGCGTTGTGGTGGTTAGTATTAGAGTCTGTCATTCTAAAATGGCAACTCAAACATATATAACTGTAGTAATATTCACACAGAGATGTGGTAAGAAATTATAAAAGTAATTTTAACTGGCACCACATCTGCCAGTGTCCTGAGTTTCCATCTACAAGTCAACATTAACATTAATGCTTTTTTTTTAAATCAAATCTTCTATCAAAGATGAAAAAAAGTCTAACAAATCCACATAACCAGCCCCCAGCAAATGTTCACCACAAAGGAGTCTATTCAAGCTGAGGACAGGCCTGTTTTCAAAAATGACCCAACCAAGAGAATATACAGCACAGCTGACTGGGATCTCTCATGCGTAGGAAGATGGAGAGAAAAAAAAAAGCGAGGAGGAAAAAAAAACAGTGCATCTACTCCACTGGGTCTCCCTGTTTATTCAGGGTCATGTTATTTGAAACTACAGAACAACATGGGTACATCCAGCTCATTAAACCCCAACAAGCTCTGGGTCTCACTGTCCTTTCCTTAATGGGAGACAGCATATTGTTGTTGGTGATCTAAGAGACAACACAATGCTCCCACTTGGAAAGTAAAATTAAGTATGAATGAGTGAAGAAAGCACAGATGCGAAGGATGTAAAAAAAAAAAAAAAAAAAAAACACGGGGGCATTTCTTAAAAAAGAGCTTTGGAGATGTTTTTGCAGGTAGTTTTGGGACATTTTTACTGAGGTATTGTTCTGCTTTTATATCCTTAAAGAAAAACAGAGGCAGTAACAGGACTTGAAACTTATTTACAACATAAGCCGACAGGGATTTGTTATGACGTGTTTTTTTTTTTTTTACACTAAATTGACAGATATAAGATGAAGAGCTTAAAAAAGCTCCTTACTATAAGCATCTTCATTAGGAAAAATGTTTCGTTGCTTCTAATTGGGTTCTCTCTCAGTTCAGCCATGAAATGCTCCAGCCTGACAGATAATTTGACACCTTAAGGTGAAGAGGAGAGAGCATGGCTGCCCAGTCTAATGGTTTGTCTTTGCCTGGAGAGAGATAAGCCTACCAGTCACCCTAATGATCAAAGTGCACCAAGAGCTCAGAGTTATTCAGTAAACAGTTGCAGAAAACTTGGATATCTAGTGTGAAAAAATGACACCAAACCTGAAAATTATACTAAACACATGAAGTGTGTTAGGAGTCTGACCACCTACTATCTGACACCTACAAATCAACCACTGGCTAAATGCAACATAGACAGTTTGAGTGTGTTTGTACAGAGCTGTGCTGTGTCAGTGCAGGTGTAGCGGTGATGATCTCCAGATATAGAAGCTGACAGCTAGTGATAAGTCTCCTTAAACAGACCAGTCCCTCATCTCTCAGCTCGACCTTTCCCACATTTCTATTCCCTGAAAGGTCAAGCGCTGATTCCTTTAGGCTCCCGACTGCTGCTGCGTTTGTTATAGTCGCTATGTGCGTGGTCAATACTTTCATTTTACACATATCCATGAGGAAAATCATTCTGTGAGAAAGATGTAAACAACAATTTGCTGTGTCTTTTATGGCACGAATGAACATGACAGGTTTTTCTTCGTGCCCGGTGTTAAATGTTTTCAACACCAGCCTCAGCAGTTATTAGCTCGTTCCACATTTCTGTGTCTGTTTAATCCAGAGCGTTTCATTTTTCTCCCCAGAGCGCATCCTGTGTTCCTAAATGATGGGAGAGGGGGGGAACACGCAGATTGGGCCTGAGCAAAGCCAGAGACAAGTTGTATAACACGCGCACACACAAGCGTGCACAATGCAGAAGCGCACGTGACGCAAGCATACGCGCCAAAGCATGTACACTAAGAAAAGAAGCAAGAAGAAGGTTTGTTAAAGCCAAACACACACGCGCACATACACACATCTATGAGCACTATGAGTCTACAAAGAGAGCACAGCCTGAAGGGGCCAGCGCATCCATACAGAAGGTCAGGCTGAGGAAGGACAGATGATGATGCACATTAGACTTTAATAGCCAGGGGACCCCGAGGTGCCCCCCTTGGTGCTGTACGCTCAGCTGCAAAACAAACTGGCCCATAACAGAGGAGGCAAAGACTAAGTGAAAGAGTTTGACAAGTTTGAAAGAGATAAAAAGACAACTTGAAATATACAGAAATCAACTTTTTAAAGACAACAGTGGAGCAGTGCTATTGTTTTTCCACAGAAGTATAAAGGACCTTGGATAACAGAAGATATATTATGTGACATAATTCAAGCAGAAAAACCTACAGAAATGTGTCTAGATTGTACATTGAATTCATAAATAGTATAGTTTATGTATATTCATATACAGCCTATGCAGGTATTATGCAAAAACATAAAAAGTATTCCACTGATCTTATTAAGCCTGCGCCAAAAGTAGGTCAGTTTTATATACATAATTCATGCTCGTAATTAGTTAAAATGATGCATTAGATGATCACTTTATGAACTGCACTCTGTACCTGAATTAGGAGTCTTCTTCATGCTCTGAGTTTGCTGCTGGTCCACTTCACTCAGCCGTCAGGAAAAGCTGCGCTTCGGTCCTCAGATGGAAACCCGGGACTCTGTGGTTCTCTCGCTGGAGTCGACTTTTACTCAGTTTCCTTGCACTTGTTCTTGTGCAGCTCGCTCTCAGTGCGTGATGACACTGTGTGTCTCCAGGCAGCGCAGATGTAGATGTGCCGTGTGATCCGCTGAGCTCGATGATGTGGACTTTTAGTGGGATGCTGAGTCTCGTAACCGCACGACTGCAGTAAAGAGAATGTAAGCCCACGAAGGGGGAGGGTGGGGATCCCCCTTTACGCGCCTTTTACGCATGGATCTCCATTGGAGACCATATAGCCAGCCTTGGACTCCTACCAGAGGGGAAAGAATGATCACTCTCACTCATTAAAACACAGACTGACAGTAACACAACTTACTTCATTGCTACTATACATCTGAGTCAAACTTTACTTTGGTGCTCATTATGAATGCGCGCACCTGTACTTGAATGCAGACTATCAGTGGATCAGTAACACGTTTAGCTTGTACTGTAGATATGAAAGCTCTATTAGCCCATACATTGCGTTCTCCTCAAAGACACCTGCACTTTGGCCCTGTGTTGGCTGAGAAACGCAAACCCACTTGGTTTTTCTCCTGGAAGCTGTTTGCTGTCCATGTTTCGCGACCACAGCTGACACGTTGTAGCACGTTACAGTGAAACGACTGCCCGGTGCTGCTCTCTGCTGGTCACAGGTGTGAACATCAGATAGCTTCATAATGATACATAATGAGACGGGTGTAGATGATTGTCACATTTTTAGATTGTTAAATAGTTTAGATAGTTATATATATATATAAATATATATAATATATTTTTGCTGGATCTGCAGACCAGACTCACCATGCCACCACCTCCTGGTCTGAAGGAGTATCTTAGCTATTTAAAACTAAGCTACAGAAGGCTGAAAACAAATTGAGGAGTCTAAATTTGAAACTCCATCATTGTCCACGTCACTTTTGACCATTTTAGAACGTTTAAATTTATAGCAGCACAAAAGCTCAGTGATATTAAGGTATTGCGCGCATGTGCCTGTTTATCTTACTAATTAAAGACACTCAAAGCTTTGCCACAAGAGGCGGTTCAACACATTTTATACTGTTTCATTTTAAGAGTTAATGGGTAAAGATTCATTTCTTTATTCTGCTGCACTACAGTGAAATAACACTTCCAACAAATCTAAAGCTGACCACATCAGAGAGTAACCCGCATTGTGTCCGTGTAATTATTTTATTTTCTCGATTAATCGATTAGTCGCTTGGTCTTTAAAATGTCAGAAAATTGTGAAAATGTCGATCAGCGTTTCCCAAAGCCCTACACGCAACCTAAAGTTTTGTTTTGTTAACTATCATAGAAAACTAAAGAAACTAGAAAATATTCACATTTAAGAAGCTGGAAGAATTTTCTTCTTTAAAAATGACTCAAAACAATTAATCGATTACCAAAATAGTTGGTAATTTTCTGACGATCAACTAATCACTGCAGCTCTATTTGTACTAATGGCTTCTGAAGCAGACTGGTAGTGATCAGAAAAGCAGATGGCTATGAGAACACAAGCAGACAGGCAAAACAAGAACAAGACTGAAAAGTTAAGCAGTCTGGCAGTGAATGACTGTTAAATGTCCTCTTATACTGGGGCTAAAGAGAAGCTGGCACCAGCATGTACTGGTAGAATAGAGAGTCCCTTATACTGGTACATTCAGCTTCAGTGTATAGATGTTTAAAGACTGTGTTTACAGATACATGTGGTGGTTCAATCTAGTCAGTGCGGGCTGACATATGTGTTAACAAAACAGGAAGATTGAAAACACGGTGGTTTCAAACTGTGGTGAAGTAGTTCGGATAAATAAAGTGTCATGCAGCTTTGACTTTCAGATTCCTTTTAGCACCCATACCCACACACACACACACAAATTCCACCATGCTGTCTGGGTCATGATGTGATTGTGAAGGTGGTAAATGTCATGTGAATGCATATGTTCAGAGCATGTGCTGTCTATTTTATTAGATCAAGTATTAACAGTTTATTCTGTGCAATTATTCAAGGCAAAATGTTTTGTAATTCAAATCTAAACTTAAACCATTTGTGGTTTAGGGCAGAATACACTTCCTGCTCTCCGCTGACAAACAAGTGATGACCCAAGAATATAAAAATAACTGAAACAAAGCAAAGGATGAAGAAACACAATTGCAATGTTGCTGTGGTGGTTAAGGTGAGAGGATTTTAAGTTTAAAAAAACAAACAAACAAAAAAACATGCTTTTACTGAAGATATGTTTATTTATATTTGTTTGTATTGTAAAGCTGCACACATGCTAGGATACTAACAGATGGAGATGAAACTGTTTCTTTGTCGTTACAGAGATACATCTGACATCATTAAGCAACTGCTTTGCAAATATCACGATGAAGTTTGATTCAACAGCACAAATGTTGCGTCGTAAATGCATCAAAGTCAGCGGCTGTGTTTAGCAGGGAAGAAGAACAACAGTATAAAAGCAAAACATTGTAAGAATACTCACAATAGATAAAAACATATTATTATTTGTAATTACCTGTCTTATACTGACACACAGTTACAATTATTAACAAAGATATAATTTACAATAATCATCATTTTTGTTTACCCTTTTTCATATTTGTACTCAATTTAACAATTCCATTATAAATATATGGATTATATTAGCTTTTTTTTAGTCTTATGTGAAAACTCTACACTTATCATTACATCCTGTCAGTGGTGGACTGATATTTAACCATTTTTGGTCTGAGGTGAGACCACAAAGCACTTTGGTAAAGGCACAGAGGAATAAAGCAGTCAAACACAGTCAAAACAGGACCATGTGAATGGTATCTTCACAACAATTATATACTTTTTTGACTTTAGATTTTGTTTTATGTACAATTTTGATTAAAATCATTTGCAAAGTTGATTCAAGCAGAAAACACTCAAAAAAAAGAAAAGAAAAAAGAAAATGGTCACCAAACAAATAATGTCTGATCTGCTTTTCTAAGCAGAATCATACGGGCTCGACAACGGCTGCTACAGAGTTGCTGCAGGGTGGACTCCTTTAAGACCATTTTTGGTCATAACTTCATACACATAATCATTAGAGGACTGCAAGGTGTTTCTTGTCATTCCTTTGCTACAAGTCCGTTTCACCTGTTGACATACGGGAAGGAAGGTCAACAATATAATATGTCAATAAGGATATAGTAGTCTGAAGCCTCATATTATCTTCAGATAACCTTTTAAATACATTTTTGCTCATAACTGTGGATTTTGTCCCCCATCACTTACATTGTAAGTGCATTATGAAGATGATCTTCTAATGGTCAGTATGAACAGGAGGAATGATTACAGCAATAAAAAACCTGTTTCAGTGTTCATATGCACACCTGGCTGTTTTCCTTTAGGGGCTTGACATTTGTATTTAGTGATTTTAAGACTTATAGGCTGTAAGGATCTGCAGAGCATGCTTTGACACTGACACATGTGCTACCATAGAATACAGGAAAAATTCTTTATGATTGACTAGGCTTTCAAAACGTAATACCAAGGGAAAGGCTATTTGTCTTGAGACAAAATTGGAAATACATGTGAACAGAGGTCAATTCGAAGAAGGTGCATACACATCCGCACAGATGCAGACAGAGCATTCAGTGGTTTCAGATGTAATCAGCAGACAAACCAAAGATCTCAAGGGTGTAGACCATCTGTTTACTGAAGTAATGTGGTTTCGGGGGGGATGCAGTGTGAGGGGCTGACAAATGTGGACATGAACAGCAAATAACTTCTGCAGACACTAGAGCTAAGCGCTGCTGCTTCAGTTAAGACACAAAGCGGCACGTAGAGAGGTCTGAACTCACCCTCAGGGCGATCAGGGTGACGATCATCGTTACCAGCATGGTGAGGGCACTCGTAGTGAGGATGATTGGCACCAGGAATGGACATTGCTGGTTCACACATTCCTTACAGCCAAGAGTGTGACTTGTTGCAACTCTCGCCCCTGTGTGAAATGAAGAAAAGGCAAAAATGGGTTACACCAAATAAAATGCACTCTCTTCATGCAAATGTTCCTCAAGCAAAATTAGTTCCCAATCGGCCTGAAGGTTATCTAAAACAGGAGTGAATGTCCTGGAGATGTGATGAAAAACAACTTACCATTGTTTAATCACCTTGATACCTCATACTTTTAAACATGACTCTGAAATGATGGTGATTTTAGGAGTCTGCTACAGAAAATGATGTATTATTTCTTTTTATTTTTGGCGTGCAATGACTCCAGCTGTAAAAAATGCTAAATACAAGAGATTTTCATACACTCTACACCTGTGATTGGTGTTAACAGGGCTTTTTTTTTACACAGCACTACCCTTCTCAAATCCCACATAAGTCTATTAAGATTTCTAACCCTTTTGGAGTTTTCTAACAGTTTGTTCATAAGAGGTCTAATAGCGAGTTAGAGTCTAACTGGCCCCAAACATACAGAAAGTAACGTCACCTTTATCAAGTCCACATGTTTCTGGAAGAGAGAGGGGTTATCACTTCAATACTTTCCTGTATATCAGGTTTCAATAAGGTCAGAAGAAGAAGAAAAAAGGAAAACATTTTGGAAATATTACTTTTACACTGCAGTGGGCTGTGTTGGACCCCAAACATTGAAGTAAAGCCAACGTCAACAAAACACAAGGGTTAAGTATTAGTAAAAGTGATACTACTTTAGTAATAGTCCAAGTATGATTTGATCATATATGCAGCATTTTAATATTGTACCTGGTTGAAGTGGAGCCTTTTTCAGCTATTTTATATACTATTGTGTATCTTTAAAAATGAGATCACCATATGTATGCAATTTACAATATTTCCCTATTAAATGTACTATATACTACTAAGTGTATTGTAGAATTGAAAAACTGAGTATTTATTGTTTTTTTGAGAAGAAAAAGGAAAAACACACCTTGTACAGCAACTCCGTAGACATTGCACTTGGCTTCACCTTCAGGAAACTTTTTGTACACACAGCTGTAGATACCAGAGTCATTCATGGTCAGTTTGCTGATGGTGATGGTGTGGTCCTCCAGAGATCCTTGTGTCTGAATCCTGTCTTTGTATCTACTGCCCTCGGTGATTTTGTCCTTTGATTGTGGATTAGGGTGATAGTAAAGTACCTCCTCATGATTTCGGTACACATACATCCCAACAAAACCTTTGATGCTGCTGAGACATCCTGCAGAGGAACACCTCAAGTTGACGTCGCCAGACTCTAGGCACATTGCAATGTTCTCTGTCATGGAGAAGATAAGCTGTCTGATTAGAGGGTTTGAAAACATGCCACACGACACAGACATCTGCATTATCTCAAGACTGACTGGAGAATATTATTTCTGGAAGCAGCAGGAGTGTAATTGTGACTCACTACAAATTAATTCCAGATAACCAAGGAGTCTGTAGGCACATCAAAGGATGAAACTTAGAAGAACTTAACTCATTTGGCCCCATTCAAAAAGTAAATCTCTCAGCAGTGAACATTGTTGCAGACAGATATAGCTACAACAAAATGTTCTTAAAATGAATTAGGAGAAGTAAATGGACATACCCGCATTGGCGGAGAGACAGAGCAACAACATGGACCAACAGAGGAGCATCATCTTCCACTTCAGCAGGACTGACTGCATACTGTCTATGTTTGTCACTTAAACACAGACACACACACACACACACATAGTGAGAGGCAGCAAAGCAACCGGTGCTTCCTGTACAGTTTGATGTGGGGTGAGAAAACCTGTGAGACGAGACAAAAGTCATTTACTTGTGGCCCTTAAATATTGATATGATCTTTACCTTGTAGCAGCCTCCAGTGTTATGATGTTGAAGTCCAGTCAAGTCAGTTGTATTCGTGTAGCACCTTTCATACTAATAATGGCAGTTCAAGGTGCTTAACATCAGCATAAGAGCAGATGATCAACATGATAAAATTGTTTTAAAGCAAAGTTTTTTTAAAAAAATGCAGAAATACAACCATTAAAAACAGAACCAGCACACACACACACACACACACACACACACACACACACACACAATGTGTCAGAGATACACATACACATGAGATGTATTTAGATTTTAAATGCTTATTTTGTTCTCTATGCTGTAAATGATTGTGCTTCTTCTACATAACTATTAGGCGAGAACACCCTCTAGTGGAGGTTATTAAATATCATGAAACTAAAAGGTAAAGGATTGCTGTGACTATTACATGTCTCACTGAACAATATGAATGAAAAATGTGAAAATGCATGTGACATGTCAAAAACGTGTTTGAGACATTAACTAAGAACAGCACATCATATACTGCAACTGTCAGACTGTGTCCATGTTTCCTGGATGTATATTTAAAGTAAATTACAAATGCATTGTTATGAGTGTTGCACCAATCATTTTATTAATTAATCTACTTATTTGGGTATATTGATTGATTGATTGTATGTCTATTGATAGATAGACATACAAAGGTAATGACTGGGACTTCATCTCCACAGTAGGTCTTTTTCACAGCAGTCATTTTGACTTGCCATAGTAGGAAAAGCACATGTGTTACTAATAACACTAATGAGGACTCTGTTCTACTCAGTTATCAGTCATTTTATTGTAAACACCTGTGCCTTTCCTACAGTGGCCCCGAGGTGCAAAACAAAGCAACATTTCAGAAAATGTGTTTTCTGTTTTGTTGTTGTGTTTCTTGAAATATTGTTGTGTTTTGCACCTCGGGGGCTACCGTACTTCCCTGCTGTGACATGCCAAAATGTCTTCAGTGAAAAAGGCCCATCATCTGCTTCAAATAAATCACCCTGTTTGCGCTATCAATGCACTAAACTTTGCTGTCATTTCAGACCCTGCTGTTCCCATCCATCCCACCACTGGTCCTCACACTGTTGCCACCTTCCCCCAGTCACCACCTGTCTGCACACATACGCCTCAGTTCCCCCCTTAGCCCCACAGTATGTAGAAAAATAGGCTGCACTTCCTTCCAAGTATGAATGATGAAAGTATCTCTGGCTCTCATTTATCCATAGAGGTTGAAATTGTTGAACTGAAACTTCCTTCAAAAACATTGCTCCAGCTCCCAATTATTTACATCACATTTAGGAAGTTGAATATAATTTCCAGTAGTTTGAGAGAACTCTTGTGGGAATGATAATTCTTAACTGAAAATGTTTTAGTGGTGACTCGATACTGTGCTTAAGTTGCTCCCTTGTGTTTCGATCCACTTTACATTTGGTTAATGGATTTTCTTTATTCTTTTGTATAACATTGTTTTTGCCATCTCAGCAAACTTGAACTCCTGATCCTCAAAGGGTCACCCCAAGTGTAAATGAAGGTTTGAATTAAGTTATATAACCCCTCACCACCAGTTGCTTATGTCTACCATTTATGACCATATGATCTCGTATTGCACAAGAAAAAAGCAAAGATTAGAAGAAAGTCTGAAAATATTTGGCACAGCTGAAGTATGTTTTTCTGCTTTCCTCCCGTGACCAATTCGCTTGGGAACCACTGCTGCAAATGTCATTCACCTGGTGTTTTTGGCCCTACCTCTGCTTGACCACTGCCTTATTGCTGGTGTGTTTGGTGTGTAGTGCCGTGATTTTAGAAAATGACAAGAATGAAAAGATGACACTTAAAGGATAGGATCACAATTTTTCAAGTCTGTCCTTAAACAATATTCAGGTGCCCAAATTAACATTGACACATGTTTTTCTTGCCATTCCTCCTTTAAGAGATCCCTCATAATGCACTTTCAGTTTAAGTGATGTGGGCCAAAATCCAAAGCCCAGTCCAAATCAATCAAATCAAGTCAGTATCTTTCAAAGTTAGTCTTTTCAGTGTAATTGTGACTCACTACAAATTAATTCCAGATAACCAAGGAGTCTGTAGGCACATCAAAGGATGAAACTTAGAAGAACTTAACTCATTTGGCCCCATTCAAAAAGTAAATCTCTCAGCAGTGAACATTGTTGCAGACAGATATAGCTACAACAAAATGTTCTTAAAATGAATTAGGAGAAGTAAATGGACATACCCGCATTGGCGGAGAGACAGAGCAACAACATGGACCAACAGAGGAGCATACTGTCTACGTTTGTCACTTAAACACACACACACACACACACACACACACACACACACACACACACACACACACACACACACACACACATAGCGAGAGGCAGTAAATTTCCCTTTTTTTGTTATGACCCTTCCATTGCAGATTAGCAGAAAAAAGAGCATTTGGAGGGGATCTTCATTGTGATTACAGCAAGAAAAACCAGTTTCAACGTTCATACGGGAACTCGACTGCTATTTTAGGACAGACTTGAAAAATTGTGAACCTATCCTTTAATAATGAATGATGCTTTTGATCACTTCTTTCTCATGAAACATTGTGTTACATTTATAGATTTATTATACTTTGGTTAGTGAGTTTTTAGTTTACAGGCCTCAGCAGGGGCTTGTGAAAGAAAAACCAGAGAGGTGTTATCAGAGTGCACAATATAATCACAGTTCTTCACTGAGCTTGACAGATCATTCCTGATCTTCAATCTCAACTCATTCACTTGCTTGTTCTCATATCACATGGCTTTCATTGCTCAATTTTCATGGAAATGCACATGTTCACACTGCGCCTCTAGGACTTCTTGATTACAGTATATGTTCATTTGTCCATGTTCATATTTGCTTTAAAGCAGGTCCTCTTCTGCCAGAAGTTGCCACTGAAATGACACCAATGCAAGTCAGTGTGAAAGAAATGTTTAAAACTAAAATGACTCTATTACAAATCAGTTTGTATGTAGTTCAACTGTGCTGATATGGCTTTTAACAACGTGCTGTGATACTATTTGTCCAATAGATGGCAGGATAGAGATTTAAGATAGCAAGCTTAGCTGATTTGACTTGATGATGTCCATGTTGGAAAGTATCACAGTTGATCCATTAATCATTAAACTTGATAATGATACATAACTTTTGTTAGCAGTGAGAGACGAAATTCAAGAGTGGAATTTTGAAAAATCAAATGTAATACTTTTGAAGCTTTTCACAGTTTTATGCACAGATGAGACTATTTTAAAGCAAGACAGAGTGAAATGTGAAGAGAAAGAGGAACACGTATGAATCAAATCATCAATCGTCAAACAATACAATGAATAGTATTGAAAGTTCTTGTGTGGTGATGCACTTCCTTGTTCACAGAGCTAACTTAGAAAGAAGGAACAGAAACCAGCCTTAATACAGCCAACAGAGAGAAGCATTTTAGGTTAGACACCGATACTCAAAATCAAGAGTCCAGAGATGTTCATGTGTTGTGTTGACACAATGTTGTCACATGTAAGTCCAGCAAATGTCCACAACTTGACATTTTTGCTTGAAATGTATTTGTCCTCATATCTGTGTTCATCTTAAAATGAGAGGAATGACCAGAGAAGTCATCATTTCATCTGAAATATAATCTGCATGAGTGTGCACAGAAATTAATAAATGCATAAAGTTCACAGTTCTCATTTCGTAATTAAAAATTTGTTTTAATCACGCAGACTAACAGATCACAGTTTATACAGTGCATGATAATCATAAAAACACATCAAAAACAGTCATTAAAAGGTTAGGACAGTGTCAGGATAAACCAAATCAACCACATAGATTCACACGTACACACAGACTTTCCAGAGATTTCTATAAACAGTATATACAAAAAAAAAAAAAAAAAACAGTTGACGTGATTGTGACATGTGACTGTATCATGTGTATATTTAAGATGGCCCATTGTCACTTTAGTTTGATGAAGAGCAGTGATCCTTGATCTTGGTGTAATAAATGGAGCCCTGAACTGTGAGAGCTGTTATTTCCTTATTTGCTCACTTTCAGCTCAGCACCTGCCTTCTTTGGTTTGGATGTGCTTGCATATTTCTAGTTGTTTTTCTCCCTCCAAAAAGTTAATGATCAACCCTGATTATTTCGTGTAGTATACCTGGATTAATCATATACAGTTGATAAGGTGTTTTTGTTGTACACTCCTAACTTTGCTTTGCTGTTGTAAGGACAAAGCTTTTAAGTACAGACCTCACAGAGGAACAGAAATGTGTAAGTACGTGAGAAGTGAAGATCATGTGAAACGTGAAAGAATGACCAGCGTCTATCTCGCAAACTTTCTCAGTGGTTAGTAAAAAGGATATGAAATTTGCGGGGGTTACAGGGCATGTTCTCAGACAGAAGTTTCTCAAAATTTTTGGTTATTTTCAGCCTCAAGACAAATAATAAGGTCGAACTTTAAGTCTAGTGTCTAGCCATCACTACCCGAGAACATGTACTGTAACCCCCGCAAATTTCATATCCTTTTTACTAACCACTGAGAAAGTTTGTGAGATAGACGCTTCACTTCAATTCACTTCTAACTTACTAGCTATTGCAAAATATAGTATGTATGGAGTATGTAGTATGTGTGTAAAAGCCAAACACACACACACATACATAGTGTACATAAAAGATAAAGTTATACTACAGCAAATGTATATATATATATATATATATATATATATATATATATATACACACACACACACACACACACATATATATATATATATATATATATATGTATATCTGTAAAAATCTGTCTGTCTGTAAAATCTGTAAAATCACAGTAGTTACATTTTCCCCTCGAAAACACACATGCACACAAAACTACACATTTACCCACATACACAACTTCCAGACCCTTTTCCGAAAATTTTCTGAAGTAAAGGCCACTCCTCCCAAGCTACAGTTACTCCGTGGGCATGAGACACTATACATGCATACCATACTGCCATCTGCAACCATTTGGCACTGCCAATTGGTTTTTGGGGATGGTCACTGGATCTGAACATTATCCTCTGGCTTGTCTGTTGTTTTCTTAGATCTACACAATATAAAGAGTGTTCAAATAGTAGGTGAATGATGCTTGAGCTCACGGTCCCTCTGATTACTCACAGTTATTTCTGGTTATATACACGGTTGTTTGCAATAAGAAAAGTGCAGAAAAAGAGTGGAGGTTAGCAAACAAGGAAGTGTTGATTTCAGAAGTGGCCAGTAAGTAATTATATTCATGTGACATGAAGAATCTCCTGAGAGAGAGAGAGAGAGAGAGAGAGAGAGCTTTTAGATATTTGATATTGTCTTGTAGACTGCCAATACATGGAAATAAAGGTAAAACTAATATTTTCAATTGTTTGCTTGGGACATTATAGTGTAATTACCTCCATTGCTACGTGGTCTTGCTGTTTTTTCCTACATCATCAGATGAACATCTGGAAAAAGGTTTAATATCAAAGTCTGGATTAAATTTGATGCAGTGCAGATGAAAAGAGTGATAAAATAAAATCTTAATAGTTTGACACAGTAAGTCAAAATAGCATAGGCATACCTTGCTCCTTGCTAAACTGCAGGTCATGATGGTCACCTGGAACAAATGAAAGATTTTAATGAGTTAAAATTGGGAGGTGACTGTAGATGTCTAAAACATGAGTCAGGTTATATTATGATTCAAATGCTGGTGATTAGTAACCAAGCCTAGTTTCCCACAAGCCCTGGAAAAAAAAAAAAATGTCCAGTGTAGTACATATCAGCTGTACATCTTTAGAGTCAGAAGGAACCCAGTACAAAGCAGTTTAGACATTTTGACACCCAGTTAGTGCAGGGACAGTAAGGTTTCTTGGTCAGTCAGTCAACAACATGTTCTACAACCAAATTCCCGAACAAAACCTAGCAGGATTACAAGCTTGAACAGGCCTGGAATGAGATTAGAAACCTGTCCGTGGTGAGTGGGTTTGGTTTCAAGGTGCTTCAGCACACAATATGTTGTCACACTTTTTAACTACATTCATCAGTGAGGATGCCTCAGGAAGGACTGCCTTTTAAAGAAGCAGGAATATTGATTTAATCACAAAGCGGACTTGTGCTTGATTATTTTTTGATTATTAATTTTAGCCAGGTAAATTTGAGTACACATAAATCACCAAACGCCACTCATGAATATGTCAGCAGGTTTGTAGCAGATATTCAGTGTTTTAGGGCAGCTAAAAGTAGCAGATAGATAGAAAAATAATAGATTGAATTCTTATTTAAACCCCTTAAGACACACTGGACGTTAGCCCTTCCAAAAAGTTGAGTTAAAAAAAGAAAAAAAAAAAACAGTAAAAGTAGGTCCAAAGATGGACATACTCATTAGGGGTGTTGCAGAGAACCTCCGGGCCTCTGTCAAGGAAATTATAGAAAATGAGAGTGTACACTCACTGTGGATGACTATCTATTTCTGCTCACTTCATCAATCTTTGTGAGGGACTTTGTAGAGTGCTGTCTAATACTGGAAAGTGTTTTCACTCCACTGTTTTAGCCTAATGAGAAGTATGCAGCATAAGCTAACACTGCTTAATCCAACTGAACAATGACAGTGTGTACTAAAAGAATTTACACGTCAATCTGTTTCGGTATCAACTTTCACCTATTGTATGATTATTTCCTGTAAGCTCTTTATCATTTACAGAAAGTGGCTGTTGAAATCCTTCAGAACATTTTAGAATTTACTATTCAAATATCACATTAAAAATATAAATTAATATCATGATCAAATATCATAGTGGTGATCACTTGATCACTGATACTGTAAGTCATGACTCCTTACTGTTTAGAACAGTTAAGTCCCTCCTGAGTGATTTTTCTTTTTGAAATCAGGGAAACTAAAGCTAACAAATGTGTGTGAGGGCCTGTGTGTTGGTACTCACGCTGAGACCGCCTTCTATAAACCAGCAACGCCAACAGCAATCCTACGATCAGCGATCCGATAACCACCACAGGAGCGACTATTTTGGAGGCAGGATCCAAAACTGTCCCTCCTTCGTGACCTGAATAAATCCAATAGAATAATATCAAGCCATGACCTAAAGGGGTAAATATGTAAGTGTTTATTAAAACAAGGCATGCATGTGCTGCTTGGAAATTCCCCTTGTAATACTTTAGCAAGATACATTCACTTTCTCTTTTATCCCCCAGAGGAGTGGGCACATGAGCTCTAAGCAAACCCATGTAGAATGTAAACAAGAGGGCAGGCAGACAGGATCTGGACTGAACTGATGGTGCAACAGAGTGTGAGAGTATATACTACAGTATATAGTAGATGTGTAGATATCATCAGCTAATCATAAAATGGCCTTCTACTATACTGTATGTGTTGACAACTTAACAGTCAATACCAGCTCAGATAGGGTGGCTGTGAAGTTGCCAAGTGAACCATGATGAGTTGTTCCACTAATGAGAATGAACAGTGTAAAAACTGCACATGACATGAGAGGCATAACCTAATGCTATCAGTCCTATCATGCATAGTTTTCTTCTTTTGTGAGGAGAATTGTTTTGTCAGGTCAGATTTAGAGACGTGGCAGCCTGGCTAGTCAATTGTGTATCAAAACAACTACAACAGAGAGGATGTTTGCCTTTAGTTATATATAAAAGAAACATGGGGAAACAAAATTGTTGCCAGTGCACAAAACCTTCATCTTAGTTATTTTCTTAGGACAAACAAGCTCCTCAAGCCTTTTAATTTTTTTGTCTCTGTTGGAAAATTTTGCCCACTACAACCTCCCATAGTGCCGACAAAAAACAAGCACCAAAGTTGACTTGTGGTTCAAGTTCCTCTTAGTTGAGCAATCTCAAATAAAGGCGGTTCAAGTGCGGTGTCATTCGCATTGCTTCAAATTTCAGGTAAAGCATGACCTCACATCATTATTTTAATGACATCCATGTTTCTGTGTGAAGCAGGACTGAACCATTACTTTAGGTTTGAAAGATATCAAGTGTGGTGCTCAACAACATATACCTTCAGGTGGTTTGTCTGGTACCATCAAGGTGACTTCATCCTCTTTGCCGCCACTGGCATTGAACACTACACAGGTATACTTGGAGAAAATGGAATTTTTCAGCAAAGACAGCTTGCTAGAGAGTTCAAACAGACCATTGTCTGTCTGTTTGTCCTCCACTTCAATGCTTCCTGTCCACTCCTTGTTGTGCTCATCGAACCAGCGAAGTTGACCTTTTGGGTATCCACCGAAAGAGCTACAGATCAAGATGACATCTTCATTTCGAGTAATCTTCTCAGGGATGGAGTATATTGTTGGTTTGTTGTATTTGGCTGCCAAGACAGAGATAGAAAGCAAACATGTTCAAGAACCATGATTTTGGACTAGTAATATGAGGTACAACCTGTGGTAAGCAAGACAGATAATGAAGAAACTAGCTACTGCAACAGCTATTTCTGTTATGTGATTATGTTTCACAGTGAAACTGAAAGTAAGTAAAGACACACAGCTGGTGTGGCATAAAGGGAAATACCAGTCTGGACAGAAAGTCCCCTGATCTGTGAACAATCTCAGTTCCTTCTAGACCATAATTATATATTTTAGCATGTCCAAAACTAGAATGAAAATGTTCATCAAAACAGAAACAATAATACTCATGGTTTATCTTTGAAATGAGTTGGGATGGATTAGCTTTGACAATATATTCTCAAAATGGTCGTCTGTGGTTCAAATAATTATCAAAATGTTTTGGTGGTCATCATGGCTGGAGGCTCTCACCTGTGACATTGAGGCTAGTTGACTGGGAGCTATCACCGCTGTCTGTCATCACCAAGCATGTATAAATTCCACTGTCCGCCACCGTAGTGTTGGTGATGAGCAGGGATATGTTCATATTCATGTTGTTCCAGGATGGCTCAGCAAACTTATAGCCAGAACTCAAATTAGTTTTCCCTCGGTTAAAAACCAGTAAGGCAGATTCCTCTTTCTTCCAAGAGACCACCAGGATTTTTGCTTCTTTTACATCTTGTGTGGTTTGGACAACACAGTCCAGCATCGATTGCTGGCCATAGTGTCCCACATTTCGAGTCTTGCATTCCACTGTTACAAAAGCTGTAGAGGAAAATACATTTTTAAAAATGGATGACATATTACATCAGCACTTAACACTTTCTCACAATACATTCTCAGATTATGGCAGAACTTACTTTTTGCTTCATTTTGTGCTATGATGACGATGAACAAGAGGATACCAATGAAGGCCATGTTCATTCACCTGAAATGACAATTTAAGTAAACAATTCCTTACGTGGGGATCATTAAAATGTGACAAACACATACACATGTTTTTAACCCTCAAGAATCTATTTCTGTGAGTCAAAGTGCAGGGTGAAAAGAGTAGTCAAGTTCACTGTGCGAGTGTGCCTGGGACACTTTTGTTATTTTTATGGCCAGAAGTGCATGGCACATGTGGGTGCCCTTGGATATGGAGTGAGTATAAGAAAAATGTATTATCATACAGTAGAGGTGGGTGTGGCTGGTAACAATAGTGGCCAGTGACATCCACTCCTTTCATCACTTTCAAACGCAGCTCTCTAAGCGTCCATGTACCATATAATCGCAATGTCCCTGCTTCGATTCAGGATAGGGACCTTTGTTGCATGTCATACCTCTTCCCCTGCATTCACTGTCTTTATCTCAATTGTCACCATTAAATAAAGGAAAAATGCCAAAACAACAATAAAAAAACAACAGTTTGCCCCAATGATCCTTTACAAACCACAATTATAAAAAAAAAAACACCACACCACTATAAACCACCAAAGTTATAATGACAGACATGATTTAGCTCTCACATCATAAGACAAACTTGTTTACCTCTACAGCAATTACAAAAGGTGGTGCTTATGCCTGACTCATTTCACTAACAAAGATCACGCCATTTGTAAGGTATTTTAAGAATAGTTTATTGGGATCGGCAGGTAGATTTAGGATGAAAATGGGACGAGGGTCGAATGAGGTGGGGTGACGGGGGAGGATGAAGGGGAGCTGCCGGTAGGTTGGGGTCGTGTACGGAGGGATGATGGCGGGGGGTGAATGGGGTCGGTCGGTGACAAGTAGGAACCCAGGGGTGGAGACTCAGGGTGGGGGCACGTGGATTCCTTGACTGGAAGCGGTTGAGGCGGCTCCTACGCGGAAGGAGTGGCTGGAGTATAGTTTAAGGGAAATTCCTGACTTGGTCAGAACTTGGCGGAGATGGTGGTGGAACCAGAAGCGTGTGGTGACTCTGCCAGATTCAGTGGTGAAGAGTGGGTCTTGGGGAGAAGCATGGTTGGCTATTCTTTGGTTAATGTAAGTTTGAATGGGCCAAAAAGGGCTCGGGTATGAGTTTAGACGGAAGAGAAAGATGGGTAGAGAGGCCCAGCGGCTCAGTTTTGCTTCATTTGAGGTTGAATCTGAGGATGTCTGCTGAGTGGATAGCAATGACTGAGAGTCGTAAGTCGTAAGTGGACGAGGAGGTGGTGAATTCTGAGCATCGTAAAAAACGGAAGAATGAGGAGGAACATGGCTTCGAGGGTTGAGTCGACGGATGGGGATAAGTATCCAGCGCGAAGGGTTTGGATACAACGGTCTAGGAGGTCTGTTGTCAGTTCTGATTTTGAGAACTGTCAGTTCTGATTTTCATCACATACGCTCACTGCGTATGTGATGGGGGAATCCCTGCACTGAGCATCTGCATGAAAAATAGACTATACTAACCACTATAATCCTGGCAAGGAAAAAGAAAATTCCTACAAATTCCCATGATTAGTGTCCCACCCTATTGACATCACTTAAGAGTAACTTCATTCATTTTTAAATTTACACTGACTAGTGACTGAACAATGCAATCTGTTCCTTATCTCCCAGTACCAAATGTGATTTGTTCTTAACAGAGCAACTGCACACTAAACTTTGTGTGGAGGGAAAGCAAATTCTGCAAGAAAATAAATATAATACTTTGAATAGCTTCCTGTGGTGACACAAAGGCTGTTTGTTATTTTTGTAAAAGTAAACATATGTATAATCTCACTGATGTATGATGAAATTGTATTTGAAATGACATATTTTATTGCCAAAATACCGGTGCAAAGCAGCTCTGTCTCTGGACAGAGAAAAATGCAGTTCTCACTGAGAGACACTCATCCTCCCGTGATTACAGCAAGAGTGAAAGTAGAAATAAAAGTAGTGTCTCCAAAAAACACACTGTTCTGTGGATGTGTTCAATTATGTTTATTTTTTATTGGAAAAAAGCGTATGATATTCACTGATTCCACAAGCCTTTTAAAGTCATCTGATCACCCATAACTACTTGGTCACTTGGTCACTTTTCAAAATCTGTTTCTACTTGGATTTTAAAAGATCTTGTTAGGATCCATTTTGACTTCTATGGTTAAGTTCCACATATTGGTCACACCGACTGAGCCAGAAACCAAAGTGGGAGGTTGTTATGTATTATCTTATGGTGGACAAACATTAGGCCAGGACCTCATCACAAACCTGTTGAACAGACTGTATTTATTAGTGTTTGCTTTGTACCTGAAGTGCCTCTTAACCGTGCACATTACACAGTCATACTGAAAGAGAAAGTCCATTAAAAGATTTTTTTCAGACCACTTGAAGAGTTAGTTAATTGCCCTCTACAGTTCAAAGAGCCGGGGAATGGAGTGAATTCAAAGGAGGGTCAAATTCGCTTCCTGAGATTCAATTTTTTAAAAGATGACCAGGTCACTCTGCTCCTGCAGTGACATCTTGGCTTGTTTTCTGATTTTATTTGCATACATATTTGCGTACATACTGGCTACACCACTTTATCCGTGCACACCTCACTCCACCGCTGCAACTCTGTCTTGCCTTTTTGTGGTTAGCGTGGCCACTTTTATCCTTTTGATTTTGAGATTGAGATTCATTTGTGATGTCATGACACAATGATTCAGAACAATCCCCTGATGTCCTAAACAGAAAGCAAGACTTGATTTGCAATTTGAAATGGTCACTATTACACCAACACAAAAGGGCGTGGGTAATCACCCCTTCCCTCAGCAACTTGCATTTGTGGGGGTAATTTGAAATTTTTAACTTACTACACAGGTCAAATATGAAGTTCAAATACAAGCCACAGCCTGGACAATCAGCCACAAGGATTTTCCTAATACAATAATCAAGCCACTGCAGCTGTATGGTGGGTGGCGGATGCCTGATGCTCTGTGACAAGACAAACAAATCTTCATTCCAAATTGAATTTAATCCAAGAATTCCTCCTCTGTGTTTCTCACAATTCTCTTTTCCAAGTGCGTGGATAACACAGCCCTAGCATGTCCTGTCTGAAGGCAGCTGTCTGTATTCCACCAATATGTGAACACCCTGGTGACCACTTTTCAAGGACAGCTAATGAAGCTTAACATCTGCAGGACCAAGGAGCTGTGTTGTAGGGAAAAGTTGACCTGAGCAACACCAGCAATAACCAACAATAACTTAAACTTCTTTTTTTTTTGACCTTTTGTTGCAGCTGGTAGCAAATAGAGAGACAGAAAATGAGGGGATAACAGGACACCTGCAACATTTTTGAGAAAAATTCCTTAAATTAGTGACCAAGAATACCAAAAAATAAACTTGCCAAACAATGTAATGGTGTCACCGTATCTAAACTACCTCAAACACATCTATGTCACGGCTTCACTGCAATTTCTTGTTAATTACTGGGAATCAGTGATAAGCTAATGGTCGACATATCAGCCAACATATCAGTCCAGCTGATATAGGCAATACTGAGTGAGTTAGTCCTCACTTTTTACATAACATCCTGTGCAACTTTGACCCGGCTGTTTATTTTCACTCCAGCAGGGTTTCCAACTTAAACTCTCACTTGCCAAATTAGATTATCTTTTGTCCTGAACAGATCTTCACATAAACAAAAAATCAAATAAACAGTGAGAGTAGAGTGGGAGTTAAAACTGTACATGAACCTATGCCAATTCTGTACTTTGCCACCAGTACATGTGAATTCTCAGATTTGCTCTTTTATTATGCTGCCTTGAAGTAGGAGGTAAACCAAGATTAACCACCTAAATTTTACTGGGACGTTTTATTTGGGGCTTCAGCCTCCACAGCTAAATTTCGTTAGTTACAGAAAAAAACAACATTCTATCTCACAAATTATGGGCTGGAAAAAAAATGCTGTATTCATAGAGTCTAATGTAGTTTTGTTATATGATAGTGTGCCTGCAAGATTGCTACACTACCTAAACTAAAAGTTAATTTCAACTACATCATATTAATAGTAAAACAAGGGTTTTCAAATAACCATAACTGCTAGAGCCATTTATACAATAGAAACACAGTTGTAAATCATTTAGATTTTGCTGTATTTAAACTGCTAAGGATAATAAATTCCATAATTTCATTGCAGTATGCTTAATTAGGACTATTAATGATCGCAGCCAGCCCTGGCTTGTGATTGGTTAAAATGTATAACATGCTGTACGTGCGTGATAGTGAAGCTGTTTGACCGTGTTTGGCGTGTGAGTATATATATATATATATATATATATATATATATATATACACACACACATACACACAGTATATACAGCACAACAAATCACCTTTTTGCAAGATAAAAAAAATCATCATCAGCACAACCGTCGTTATTACTTAACTACTTAACTCCTGTAGCCCACACTGACTAAATATGAAGTCATTTTCATTTACATGCTAAATTTGAATGGGACATTCATCCTTGATGGAATTGATAATGCAAGAAACTCTTCCTCGTTGAGATAAGTATCTTTTTAAGTCACGTATTTGCTCAGTTCAAATACTCATGCTTGGCGCTGTTTAATAGCTTACAGGCTGAGAGGAAGCCTTAAAAAAAAAAACACCCAAACGATGCGAAAAAACGTCGTTTTATGTCTGAGCTGAAAGGTCATGTAATCGATATTCTTATGAAAACATTTTAACATTAACATAGTTTGTATTTCTATATTCTAGAGGAGGAGCAAACACTGTCAAAACGAGCCGCCGCTTTAACATTTCAATGTTTTCGATGTCAGACATCCATGCAGGCTTGTAAGCTTTAGCTAATTACAGGCTAAAGCTTACAAGTGGAACTATAGTTGGAGCTAGTTTAGCTTAGGGGAGCATTTGAAAGCAGCACTTCTAGTCATGTCATGTTACGTTAAATAGAACATAAAAATACAATATTTCCACAGTGCCTGTTAACGCCAGGTACAGCCGCCAACCTCTATCTCGCAACACGTAGGCGAACTTTACGACTGACATAAACAACATTATGTCAAACTTACCGTTCACGCTCTTCTACAAGCCACGTTGACCTCCTGCAGTACAAAGATAAAACTGAGACTTTCTGCCAGACTGCGGCTGTTCCAGGTCTTGATATTTTACTTTCACTTTCATTATGAGTCAACCAGCCGTGGCTCTATAATATCAGCCTAACTACACAGTGGGGAATCAAGCACAATCGATGGTCAAAACAGATTTTAATGTTCTTTTCCACTTGTGCCATTTCTTAAATCCAAATTTCTGCAGTGACGTACATCCAGCAACAAGAATTGGTATAGGATGCAAACAGACATGTCTTCTTGCATCATAAAACACCCTAATTTAAAATAGACACCACCAGGAAAGGACATTTCATATACCTGAAATGCAGGTTTACTTGAATGACAGCTGGCAGACACAGCAGTCACACGTGACTCAACAAGACAGAAGCAGGGAGAAGGGGATGGAGGGGTGGAGGTTGAATTTGGTTTGAATAATGTCACGTTAAATGTACAAAAAGACTGTTCTATATATCCAGTGAGAAGGATTGTGAACAAATGTATAAGGAGGAAAACATAGAAAAAGGCTGAGCTGTCATAAGGGCACTTTTCAAATCTAGGATAGGTTTACCAGAAACAGTACTGTTTCTTATCAGGCCCGACCACATTCCATTGGCTGACAATGGAAGGAAAAAAAACCAAAAAAAAAACAGGTTGACAATACTGGTAGGATGGAACTGGAAAACCCAGCCTTGTTTGATGTTGTAGCCCGACACAGAAACCAGGCACACTTTGCTTTAGCGTAAAATTTACCTATAAAAACATGGGGCACTCAAAACCGGCACTGGGGTTACAATAATCTAAGGTTAGTGACTACAATATAAAAAAAGGCTTATTCCAATTCTCTTACCTGACATGGGACATACAGCACTCATCTGAAGACAAATGTTTGCATTATTCAGATCACAATGACAGTAATTTATGTGCCTCCTATGTGGATTATAGTACTATAATCAGTAGAAAGATTCCAACTTCATGCAACAACAATACAACAATTATTCCACAATAAACAACTAACAGAAACAGCTTAAATAAAACTGAAAAAAAAAAAAAAAAAAAAAATCTTCACAGTTATGTTTCTTCTCACATTCATACATCACAGATCAGATGTGCATGCAAGATGGGTCAAAACTGAACACGGTGCAAAAGTGACAGCTTTTCTTTGCTTGTGTACTACAAACTGGTTTAATAATTACGTACAGCTTGTACTGTTGCAATCAAGATAGGGGAAATTTGCCATTGGTTGATATGAGAAATGTGATCCTTGTACCCTTTTGGCAGATTTAATGCATTACAGGGGCAAAGGCAGACTTCGAATCATATACATAGAAATACATAAAGTGCTTCTGTCAAAATAAACAAACAATAAAAACAGTACAAAACAGTTTTCAAAAAGGAGGTATCAAAACAATGCACTTGGGATGTGGAGGAGACTGGTGTCTGGTGGACATCAGATAGGATTCCTGTGGTACAGACAAATGGGCGGAGGGTTCCTTGTTTGGGGGAAAAAAAAAAAGATGAGTTCAGAGATGAGTGGAGGTAAGGAGGGACAGTTGGGTCGGGATTCAACCCAGGATGAGGCTGGACTTGCCCCCAGGGGGATTCCTGCGGCCGGACGGTAGTCCTGCAGTGGGTTCTTCAGCTGGAGGGGCCTCCTCCTGATGATCTGGAACTGCTTCAGGCTCAGCAGCGCAGTTTTCTGAACACAGGAAGGAAGACACCATGAGTTCAATTTGAAAAACATAAACAAAGGAATAAACACCTAACATAATCCCTTGAAAGCTTGCCAGGTTGTCATTTTCTTAACTGCTTCAAATTGTCCTGAGGGCACTCTAAGCAACTTTCTCTGGCTTACAGCAGCCTCACCCATATTATCTACTACTAAAAACAATGCTTCTTTTTCTCCTGCTAGTCACATACACTTAGATTGATGTTTTTCTCTGCATTATTTAAGCTGCATACTGCAGGTATAACTGTTGCGAAATGGAAGCAACAGCACTCCCTCAATACATTATGTCACAATGTAATTTAACCCTTTTGGACATAGTTAAGTTTATTGAGCTCCAGTGTTAGAATCTATTATGCAAAACAGCATCATATTACTTTCTTTCAGCTTGATTTTGGTAGACTGGGTTCTGAAATCTGTAAGCATTAAAGCTGGAGTGCAGGACTTTTGTCTCCCCCTTCTGGCAGTGAGAGTAAAGGGGGGGCGCTAGGCTGCGATTGCCTGACACAGGCATGCAGCACGCTCTCACGCGCACCCCGAATGACAGGCACACAGAGAGGGCTGGTAAAAACGGATATGTTTTGACGGTCCACCGGCCCAAAAATATAATATAATAATAATAATAATAATAATATATAATAATTTTTGATGGCCCACCAGGGTGTGTCCCAGTATGCCCGATGGTCGGTACATACTGGCTATAATCTACTGTTGCGGCTGTATAATGGTTGTTTTGAGCGTCTCATAACCCCCACGAAATTACTCGTTTCACTATCAGAATTTGATCCATTCGGTCCGATAACATTTGGAAAGTCTAGAAGAGCCACACGATTAACGGCCAAGCGGCCAGCGCGGGAATGTCACTCCTCACATGAGATTTAAAAACTGTATACTGTGAAATACAGAGAGATTTATCTGGCGGCGATAGGCTGAATCAGCATTGTGTGAACTTGTTTGGAAACGGCTTGAATGTAACGGATGTTCATTCATATGGAAAAGTTCCACACTGCAGGTTTAACTAATCAATCAGAACCAACCTGAAATCTTTATGTGTGGGAATTTAAAATAGGGTTTAAAATGACTGTGTGGAAGGTGATGCGGACAGAAACAAGTGCTTACCAGTATCACGTACAGAATTGTCTCCATCCTAAGAGAAAAGTTAGAAAAGATGGTCAGTATTGCAACAGCCACCACAGAAAAAAAAATACAAAGGAAATTCTGTTTCCCTGGATTTGCTCATGTGTTTTTTTCTGCCCTCAGGTTTCATTTCATGTCCTACTATATCTCATGATCTGACATGTGATCTTACTGTGGCTGGGGCATCTGCAGAGTTGTTCGTGCCGTGGTTCCCTCCTCTCCTCAGGGGGGCTGACGGCTCACCACACAGGACACCTGTGGGCTTCCCACCTGGAAGAACAAAGAAACTTAATTGGTCAGGTACATAGGTCTTCACCCAGAAATACAACATCCAACAAATGTTCAAGATTTTTACATAGAAACAAATGTCATGTGACATACAGTATGTCAGATCATTACAAAGCCATTAGACTTCAAGAAAGAAGCTGTTGTAGGGTTGTAAACAAGCAGTTTAGTAGTAGCAGTAGTTCAGTAGTAGTAATCCCTCATTGTTGAATGTAGTAAGTACAATGAACCAGGAGGTCATTGTCCAAGTCTGGATAAAAATTTTACAGTTCACCTGCATTCAATTAAGTTAGGGCAACCTGGGAATTAGTTAAAAACCTGTATGATCGTCTCTCCACTACTATTTCTTGCACATGAAATGTGTTGACAATAAGAAAAATGCATAAAATCACCAGTCTCATCCTTTAAACTCTGCCAACATGGAGATGTTTTTGGTCAGCAGATGGCCAATGCTGTTATACTTGTTTTTGTTCTCAAAGTAAAGACAAACGGCACCCAAATTGTGTGTTCACATTGGGAATTTCCAAAACATTATTTAATCACAACTGGGGGGGTCTGGTCGCATCATTCGAATCCAAACATAGGAAGTGGAAGACAAAAACCCTAACAATAATAATCAACAAGATGACCTACATTATGCTGGACCCTTAGTTCTACTTTCCTATTTCGTGCTTGGGGACTTTTCAGTTTTTAAGTTTTGCATTCTAAATATCATTCCTACCTATCCTATCACACTACAGCCAGTTCCTGCTGTGTGGAATTTCCCCCTAAGCCTCTGCTTTCCTCTGCATCAGTTTTTTGTTTTCATTGGTCTTCTGGCACTGTCACTACAATCGTTCAGTGAGGCACTCCATTGATATTCTCAGAACAAGTTAGACTATTCAGAAATACTATCAGATGTATGTGAGCTATACTATACATGTTGGAGCAAAAAAAAAAAAAAAAAAAAAACATTTAATGGAATTTTAAATAGTCTGGATTTTTGCCCATTTTCAAAAGTTTCAACACAACAAAATCTGTATATTGATAGAGGACAGTGTCTAGGGCAGTTCACACCACCAGCATTTTTAGATGTCAATCACTTGTCCACCTCACAGAACAGAACAAACTCTTTTCTATTTTTTAAAAATGTGCAAAATCACAACGATTTAATATGGTGCCTGGAGCTGTCTTTCATATTATATACCCATTTGGTTCATCCTTTGACATTGAATCGTTCTATTGTATATGTACTACCTATTTAGTTCATCCTTTTATATTGAACTGTAATATAAGATGTGTACCCACTTAGTTCTTCTTTTTGACATGTGTGAACATACTATATTTGGTTAAGAGCTCAGTACAAGGTTTTGTTTACAATAGGAGGAGCCCATTGACCTTACACTGTATGGATTCTGGGAGGTACTGCTGCTCTTGGGTTTTCCCGGGTTATATTTTTGCATTTATATACAGTATAATGGCACTGGGGCTTTTTGTCTATATAAATCTTATTTGGTAAAGGTCTGAGGCACAAAATGTTGTTAATAAAGTGAGTACAAGTGATTGACAATGTGGGAGATTCAAGAATTTTTGATCCTATGCACTAGGGCTGGGCAATATGTCAATATTATATCGATATCATGATATGAGACTAGATTGTAATATCGTGATATGGCATAAGTGTTGTCTTTTGCTGGTTTTAAAGGCTGCATGTAATTTTCTAAACTTACCAGACTGTTCTAGCTGTTCTATTTGCCTTTTCTCACTTAAGTCATTATATCAACATTACTGATGATTATTTATCAAAAATCTCATTGTGTAAATATTTTGAGAGAGCACCAATAGTGATCCCTACAATATTGTCGCAATATCGATATTGAGGTATTTGGTCAAAAATATTGTGATATTTAATTTTGTCCATATCACCCAGCCCTACTATGCACCATTAAATGCACAGTTATATCTGAACTTCTGGGTCCTGTTCCAGAAATAGAAAATCTTATTTCAAATCCAGCTTAGGAACATAATCTTTCTGAACAGAATGTTGTGTTGTTCACCCCAAATGTCTACATAAGGACTGTAATCTTAGCTTTTTTGGCTAGACAAAGGAGGGGAGTTGAGGGCCATAGCAAGTTCAGACATGTTTGTAACAGCGGGACAAAGAAGATTGTACAGTGTGGAAGCAAAGATTACAGCAAAAGAGTGTGAAAGACTTAAGAACTTCACACTGTTTGTGAATACTATGAATATGGACCGAATCAAGTATCCATGCTCTCGTGCCGGTTAATTTTCATGGGAGCTGTAGTTTATTAATGCTAAAAAAAATGAATTGTTTTTTGAGCTTCTAAAAGCAAGTGCTGGAGTGAAAGCTAATTTGTCCTTGAATATGTAAAGTAAATAAAGTATATCACTGTGTCCCTGTGTGACAGTGGACCTCTGTCACGGTACGATTGGGGCAGTGAGAACGCAGAGAGTGACGACAAGCAAACAGCTGGTTGAAAAAATCTGAAAAGTTGATCCTGTTGAAAGAAGACAGCCACTCTGACTTCATTTAATCAAGGTCCCATAATGATGGAAAAAGTAAAAAGGGGAAGGCCTTAATAATTAGGTCAATGATCAAAATAAAGACTAGTTTCTATCACTGAATGTGACAAGTGAAAGGAGGAAAAAAAAAATGTCAGGGACAAAATATGTGAAAGCTGACCATGTAGAATTTCTTTGTGTTTGTGACTGAGAGAATCAGTAATATTATTGTTGATGTTGTTATTAATAATAATAATAATAATAATAATAATAATAATAAATAAATAAACTTGACTTGAGAGGACTGTCTCAAGAAACATTAATAATTTTTTTATGTGATAGGAAATTGTTAAGTAGTAGTTTTGAAGTAATGCTTTTTAATCTTTTTGCTTGAAACCAGAATTGGGCCTAAAAAGTGTTTATTATTGTGGTATAAATTGCCATTGCATTCATAAACACATATTAAAAAGGTATCATTAAATAGCTAAAAATGGCTACTTCCCCATCTTAATGACCACTTCAAACGGCCTGATATAGGTCTTCTAGATGATAAACTGCTGCTTTGGTGTTAAAGAATCCAAGCTGAATCCGTCTTTGGACACCCCGGAGATGGAAAAGCTACTGGGACTGAAACGTAACAGTCTGACCATTCTTTTGATGAGATCCTGGAAAAGGCAGATGTATTTGCCAAAACACTTCTGTCATTCAAAACTGCTGTTTTCACAGTCACACCAAATGAGTAAGCTTTCGGATATTTTCCCCAAAGGACACATAAGAAAAATTTTAACAGCTGTTCGGTCAAAACTGTTGACCAGTCACATGAGGACAACCGCCTTAAATTCCACTGTAGTCAGTATTAGAACAGCTCCTTTTTTGCCATTATTACACAAATAAAAGACGTATTTCAGCATTACACTGTGGTAACTTCAGTGGTCTGGGAATCTCAACGATGACTAAATGATGACGTGCTTGTCTGTCCTAATCCTCAGTGTTCATCACAGATCCTACCAATCCAGATCTCTACACCCTGAAACCTGTAGGTTAACAGCAGCTAAGACAGCATTAAGAGCTGCTTGCTGCTTCTGAGGCAAATTATGGTAATGTTAACTAGCTTTGGTTGACTTGCATTGTTAAATTCATTTTTACATCTGCCGACATAGATTTAGCCTCATATTTTTTTTTTGTTTTTACTTCTTATACTTAAAACTACTAAAAATATACTAAAAATACTTCTCCACATCACGTGTTGTGATGTTTGATGAGTAACATTAGTTATAGGTATTTTACCTCTGACTAGATGGGGTGCTGTAATAAAAGGACATAGTTGCCACGAAATTTGTCCATGTTTTGTTGTTTTTATTTGCTGTTTCATTGGATGTATATATATTTTTCATTTCGCAAATTTTAACACATCAAAAGGGATGAAGCAATAAACATTACAACCATTCATATTTAAAGTGTCTTTCTCTGTAAATATACAGAAAATAGTTGCTGATCCATGTTAGTACTCAGAAAGTCTGAGACCAGACCTTTCCTGGCTGAACAAATTTTTAAAAAAAAAAAGAGGAAGAAAACCAAAAAAAAAAAATGACACAGTACACTGAAAGTGACTTTCTCTCAATAAACAAAGTTACTGTTCCTATGTGCCAGGAAATACAGCTGACTGTGAAAAATGGTTCTGGAAAATTGGGAACCACTGCACTAGGACAAAGATACACACTTTTTATTTCCCTTTTTGAGAAACATTTTTCTGTATTATTATTAGGGACTTGTTGGAAAGTTCAGTATTGGGCAAGAATGATCAGCCATAGCAAATGTATTGCTGAGTTAAGATGGACCTGTCACAAACTTGATATTCCACTTAGAAATATACTTTTTAATTCTATAAAACCCTGTGATCTCAGGCAGTTCAAATCTATATTTAATGACTGCCTGAAAGAGAAATCAATTCATCAATCGGGCACCTAAACCTATTCTGTTATGTCAGGTAGCACTGCTGGAGACCTCAAATGTTATTCTTACGTATTCAGCTGAGGTTTTGAGTAGCCTCGGGAGGCAGATGACCAGTTTGGTCCAGCAGCTTGTCTCTCATTATCATCAAGAATTTTCATTTTAAGGAGGTATTATGTGTTCTGGTTTAGGTTTTAGGTAATACCATATCACTCACACTAGAGGAACAAATCTTTAAAGATGAGGTAGATTGTACCTGGTGGGTTGTTCCTTCGATTAGCATAGGGGTCCTCTGGCTCAGCGAAAACACTGGAGGCCATCTTGTTTTTCCGGACAGGAGGCTTGTCCTCATCTGCACCGAGGGAAATGTTGGAGCCGCCACCAGGAGGGCGCAACACCCTGGTGAGGGAGGGAGAGGGGCAGAGGGAGAGATGGAGAGATGGAGAGATAGAGACAGAGACAGAGACAGAGACAGAGACAGAGAGAGAGATGGTCAACACAGTTACTGAAAGCTGGATCGTTCTGGCTGATTTTTCTGGAGCGTCTTTTTTTTATGATGTACATAATTAATCAATGAGAAATTATTCTTCATTCATACTGGTCTCAATAAAGGACACTAATCAATTTCATTTTGGGTAATTTAAAATGGTGCTGCCCCTTTGGAGAAAATTAAATGGCTTAAACCATCCGCTAGATTGTTTTTTTTTTTATCTCATCAATGTGATTATATCTTATCTTTGCACTGTCTGGGCAGCCAGATTCAAGTGGTGAGGAAAACCACCCACCAAGTTGGTCCCAGCCAACATGATATAGGTCACGTCAGACATGTTTCTCATGTTTACTCCCTAAAATGTGGCTGAGAGGACGTGTCGGTTACTGATGTTTCACCTCTATTGCAAGCTGTACACTTCCAGCTGTGTTGGTGAGTTTTAGTTAGAAGTTACCTGTAACAATGACATGTTATTATTACAGGTGTTTTCACATTTAGTCAAACCCCTTTATGTCAACTAGGGTAGAATAGATATTAGGAACATCTCTCAGTATATTGCAATATAATACAGCCTCCAAAATGATATTAATGAGTGAAGGCTGTTGTATCTTAGACTGAGCTATTTACAAGTAGGTGTGTCACTGTTCATGCTTGTTGATTATGCCTTTTTCTCAAATTGAAAGGTAATACTAGAACGTGATTTCACACTGTGGTCTAATGCATTTTTGTATTTTACATACACTATGTACGCTATGATTCATTTCACCATAACTAGAGCTTGCTGAAAACTCAATCGTTCGTCAACAGACAGTGGCTTTTAAATATGCATGATTACAGTTTTAATATCACTGGAATAGCAGTGGATTGCACCTTTCACTGCTTCTCTGTGATGAAAAAGATAGCTCGTTTTCATGTCAGGTGTGGCCAGCTGTAACGTGGCCCTCGCATCACTGAGGCCACATGCAGGGCAGACTACAAGATGTCTTGTTTGTACCTCACTGCCTAATTTCGATAACTGATCATCTGAAATCCACGGGGGCCCCACCCAACCGGAATGACAGATTTTATGCCTCTCCTTCGTTTTCAGACAATGGACACACACAAATAAAAACTAAATACGGAAATCTGAAGGATGCACGCAAGCCCACGTTAAGGCCTTCATAGTTAACACTGGGTACCGAGGCGTCCACTCTGTATTTGCTAGCTAAGCAGCTTCTCTACAAAGGGAGGGTACATGTGTGCTATCTTGCTAGCTAGCTTAACGTTAAAAAAAATGGGAATGGTCCATCATAACGAACAAAGGTGTGGTACCGAGCTTTAACCCAGCATCGTCCTCCCGTGCCTAGTTTCAAACCTATTCAATGCGGTTAAATATCAATTACGGGCAGGGGTCAGAACAATAATGTCTTCAATTTTACATGAACCCATGTTAAGCGTTGAGGTTAACGTCAGAGGATGCTGCACTTGGCTCCATGGTGGCTAACGCGTAACGGTCTGAACAACGCCTTTTACCTGGAACTGCTTTTAGAACCGGGCTCCATTCCTTGAAACGTCGTGGTCGTCGTCATTTTTGCACAAGAGAGTCGAACAAATTGTATAAATGTGACAGGATACGCGCGAATTACACTGCAATTTACAGCACTTCACCGCCTCATCATTGTCTATCGTAGCCAGTGGTGCCCAATAATCAACCTGCCTCCAGTCTGAGTGGGCTAGCCTCAAATTGGCCAGAAGGAGATATAGCTAGCACTTCCGGTCAAATGTTCAAAATAAAATGTACTCACCTGGCAAATAAAGGTTGCGGCGTTTTTAAATTGAATATCAGAATTAAATCATATAATATCTAAATGGTTTATTTAAGGAGTACATGATTTACGGTTAAGTATTTGTTCTTTACGGCCCTGTGCCTCAACAAATGTGACACATTTTGAGTGTAATTTGAAGGTAAAACACCGTATTTCCGGTCTTTTCCTGCTTATTTCTTCTTAACTTGACCGAGGTGCGACAGAAACCATTGTGGGGCCCAAGCACCGCCCACAAGTGAACAGCTCCTTGTATGATTGGATCCTGGCACATTAATCAAGCTTGTGATTGGATAAATTATTTACATGGCATGCACATACTGCATATAATGTTGACCCAGAAATCCACCATCAGCTTTTTGTAATTTGTCAGTGTTTTGTATTTTAAACAGTTCGGAGTTAGTATTCAAATGTACAAGATCAAGCAGTGTCCACTTGTCTGTCAGAAGAGGTTTGGGAGATCAGTTTGAGGCCGAATTTCTCTAGTATGTAGTGAAATGCCAAACTGCAGTAAAATGAAAACATTTTACAGGAGACATTTTTTCTTAAGTGAGACCATTTGATCATACCATCAGAGGACTAACATATGTAGCGACCTCCTTTCTGAGACAGAACAACATCTGCATCCAAAGTACACAACCTCTCCACTCCAGTTAGTGAAATTAAAGTCGAGACAACTGTCAAAATACAGCCTTATACAAGAGTGCAATTTTCCAAATCATTCAAGTCTTTTTTTAAAATTAATGACATCTTACCTGTACATAATATGTACAAACAGGTGCGCATAATAAAAAGGTACACTTTTAAATGCTATAGTTTAACGCTAGGGGGGATAAGGATCTATGTAAAAATGTTTAACACAGTACAAGCTGCTACAGTTTTAATTGCCTTTTGTTTTAAAGGACCAGTGTGTAGGATTTAGTGGCATTGAGTGGTGAGTTTGCAGGCTGCGACCAAATGAATACCCCCTCCCCTCCCCTTTCAAGCCTGTAGGAGAATCTGCAGTGGACGCAAAACTAGCAAAAAACACGAAAGCCCCTCTCTAGAGCCAGTGTTTGTCCGTTCTACTACTGTAGAAACATGACAGGGACATGTCAAGGGGACCCGCTCCCTATGTACATATAAAGAGCTCATTTCAAGGTAATGAAAACACAACGATTCTTATTTTCAGGTGATTACACACTAATTAAAACATACTTATGAATATTATATTCCATTTCTGCCGAGTCTGTTCCGCTAGATGCCACTAAATTCTACACACTGCACCTTTAAAGTAACCTGACGTGCCAGATGTTTTTTTACACAGAGTCATCTGACAAGTTGCCCTTGGAAACTGGAAAAGGGCAGGCACTTTACAAAAAAATATTTGGCATGTGATTGGATGAACCATCTGTCCATCACCGTCTATCGCCGTCTTACCTTGCGAGGCAGCTGGGTTCGCGATGCTGATTGGTCCGAACCACCGGTGGTTCTGACACAAGCGTGTAACTTGAAGCCTGACAAGACGGATTCTCACGTGATCTTGTGATGTTGCGAATCCAGCTGCCTCGCAAGGTAACCTTTAAAGAGTGTGGAATTGAATAAATGAATTGTTTGAACTCTTTGCAAAATGCAATAAAGCGTGGTTTCTTACCTGTAAATTTACATTTATGGACATGGAATGTGGCCATTATAATAATAAGATTTATCACGTACACATAAGTGTTTTTCTGACAACCAACATCAATATTTTCAGTAATGAAAGCACAGAGGTTTTGCCAGAAATTCTTCATAATTGGGCAATGACATCCATAACAGAAACTACAGTTCACATCAATGTCTAACCTAGTTTTTAGCTGGATAGATTTTATAACTGAGTTTAAAAGAAATTTCCATAACTTGCCAATTAGGTAGAAGCCAGGCCTTCTTCCATGCCATACTATCTACAAATTGATTCCAATATGAAATCACATATGGTAATGTAGTAATATACTTTTGGAACAGAGCTCATACAGATCTGTTGTTACTACCAGAATAACTGGAAAAACACATTTTGCCTGTGGGAAAGTATGTCAGAGATAACAAGGGCAATTGGCTTGCCCTTGGCTGAGATTTAAACAGCATACAGACTCCAGAGGGCATTGCACCATTTTTACAGGGGTTTTATCAATATCATAGTTACAAACAAGAAAAAGGTTTAAGCCACCCTGTTTAGAGAATACATGGAGAGGTTTGTATAAAAATCCCAAAAATGAAGCCCACCATTTTCATAAGAATTCATGACTACTATTTTCTTCAAGTGATGTGTCCTATTTTGGCGTATGAAATTGACAAGCATTTTATCTCTTTTAGTAGTTTATTTTAAAGTTGCAGAGCTAAAGCTACATGTCAGTCGAGAGATTCCCTCTGTATACTCTGCCTCTTAACAAGAGGTCCAAATCATTCCAAGTCACTGTTGTAGATTGTAAGAAAGATACACTAAAGAGGCAGTTTTATGGCTGAAGCAAACAGCACATGAAACCTACAAACATGTTGGTGGAAATATTCAGGTCTGGATAGGATTTCCTTATAATGGGGATGTTGAGTTACACTAATTCACTACACATTAACTGAAGAGAACTATTATAGTGCACATTCCATTCTGCAGAGGCATGCCCTCCGGTCTAGAAAAAAAAACAGGAAGTTCCTCTCTTGCATCAGTGTCCAAACTTTGTAAAGACATTAATTCAATAATGGAATTTAGTGAAAATAAATTATTCCCCTTTTTGCTGAGGACCCCCTGGAACCTCGTCAAGGACCCCTGGGGGTACCTGGACCCCACTTTGAGAACCACTGTCTTAAAGTATCCATAAAAAACAAAACAAAAAAAAACAGTAGGGACATATGTAAAAAAAGACTCAATTTATTCCAATAATACATTTTCATAACAACAACAGATGTCAGTGAATTTTAAACGCAGGCTTAATTGACAATGAAAAAATTCCATCTGAATCAAAAACTCAATGACATAAGTATAAAAACTAAAACAAGGACAAAGTATTTTTTCCCATAACTTCCAAAGGAAGAAAAAAAAATCATGACAAGAATTTAATTTCTTCGGCACATTAGACTCACTGCAGCTTACAAGTTGTCTACACTGCGCAGTTCTGACATGTTAACATAAGAATGACAGTGTGATAAAACCCAACTACACCAACTGTGCTGCTGCCTTTGAGTATTTTGTAAAAGTATTCCACTGGCTGGTATCAACACTGGTCATGAGCATTTGAAGAGTGGGCATAACAAGGATGTTGCAGGGAAATGAAGGGGAGGTAGGGATGTTCGTAGGAAACAGTCTTTAAAGAGAAGAACCTCCGGTTTGCTGTTGGAACACATCAATTGTATCTTCATCCTCCATTTCTAGCTGTAAGAAAAAATTCAAATGTCAAGTGAGTATGTTAGTAGCAGCAATCCCATGTATATAATATTGACTTATTTATCTCCATTTAAATAGATGTAACTAAATGTAATGAAGCGTTCTTATAACAGCACGGTTACAGCTCCTTTTTTTTCTCCATCATTTGTTCTATTGCTTACATCTTCCTCCCTCCTGTATGTGTAAAGGTAGCTGTTAACCTTTATTTTAAGGACAGTGAGGACGTGTTGACAACGCCAGTGAGGTCAGCTAATCTAATCAGAGGGTAGTTGAAATGGTTATATAATAAAAGGCTGGGTCTGAAATTTATTTTATTACCTCTCTATTTAAAACATTAACAAGGAGCATAGGTCAGACAATAAAGACTAACCTAACATTTCAGACAAGATGGAAGTCAAAAGAAGAAGACAGTGGTTAGATGAAGAGGTGCAGAAGCTTATTAGAAATCAGTAACATCAGACTCTAAATATGAAGGTGAGCGAGGCCTCTTTCTTTAAATGTACCTGTCCTAGTCCGAGGACTCTGATCTGTTCACAGCAGCTCAGAGCTGTTTGTAATGTCTGTCCTTATTGTGTACACAATACAAGCACTGTAACTCTGTGCACATTACATGCACTACACAAAGAGTATGTCCACACCTACGTACGTCTGTCTTAAGTATAAAATTACAGTGAATCTCCACAGCAGGTATTAATAGTGAGTTCTGTTTACACAGAACTAATCTTTTTCCAATTATTGCTAAACATGCGTCAACTTCCTTTCTTGAAATACAGAAGGAAATGGCCCATGACCTTAAACCAGTCAACATGAATGAGTGCTGATATCTGACCTGCTGTGCATTCAAAAACTTAAAAATTGTGCTGAATAAAAAACTAAACACTTTTTTTAAAAAAAAAAAATCAGACTAATCATCTCTGTAAACTAAGAGACGCTTTCATTATGTTTAGGCTTCTCTGTCAACTGTGATTTGATTGGATGCATTTTGAAAGGTCACCAGCCAACAGGTGATAAGTCTGAATAATTTGAATTTTCAAAAGAGCACAAATGTGTCAAAACCAAGTCATGCGCAATGTTTAAGGTATCAGTACTGTTGGGTCATAAGTCTCTCTATAGGAGAACAGCTTAGGCTGGCAAAAAGCAATGCTGCAGGTTATCATGTGTAGGCTGAACATGAGTGTGTAGCCTTCCTTACCTGCGAGGGTGTATCTGTTTCATTGATTGGCTGACCGTCAAATCGAAATCGTATTTGCCTCATTGACAGGCCCTGTGAGACAGACAGAGCAATATTATCTTTAAATTAATATATATATAACCTTATATTATTTCAGGATCATATGATCAACGTGACAAACATTAATACTGAAGAGCACCCTGAAGATAAAAGGCAGCAAGTAAATCCTACAGCTTCTTACATATTCATCTGTAATAAGCAATTATGGACCGTTCTTCATTTGGCAGGAACACCTTCAGCTGTAGCGTTGAGGTGAATTTGTGAAGTGACAGATTCTTATAGTGAAGTGTATATATTCTTATACATTACAACTGTAACACAGTGTGTAGCAGCCTCACCTGCCGTTCACAATAAGCCTTCATCAGTTTGCTGAGAGGAGTGTGCCTTTTAATCTTGAACTGCACCACTGAGCCATCCTGCCCTGCCACCTTCAGGTTGATGTGCTCATTGTTCTCCGTCTTCACTCCCTCCTGAAAGAGAAAAACAAGCGTTTACAGTAAGTCATGTTGCTAAAAACAAATTATGCAAGAAGCCTGATAAAGTAGGGTGTCTTGCATGTATAAAGCTTTAGCCCTCCATCCACAAAACCGCATCAAGTAAATGTACAGTATGTACCTCGCTGACTTATGACAAATGTACACGTACAAAAGTGTGTGAATTTAGTATTTTTACCCGTTTTATCTGTCTGCCTGCTCCTGATGAGCACGGACCAGAGGTTTGGTGCCGTTACTGAACGTAGAGAGGGAACAGCAATACAACTTGAACGTTAGCATTAGCATTTAGCTAAGCCAGTGAATCGACAATGGCCTACAACTTACAATAATACCCAAACCGTCAAGGCAGGATTCAAAATACAGCTTGCAAGTATCAACACGTATCCCGAGACACTCGGGTGAGCTGGTGATAATCATGATTAGTTAAACAATTGCATGTGGGATCCGTTAACAGTTAACGGTTTTTGCTCAAACAATTCATTCGGCCTGCAGCTGGTCAGCGCTGCGGTCTCACTTTTCTCCAGTTCACGCTAACGTTATTTGGACACCTATAATGCAACATGTTTAAAAGGTGCATCGTTAATACTAATGCCAGCATTAAAGATGTGTTGTTTAAGTATTTTTTAAAGGACTCAATATTATTATTTCTTTCATTCCGCCCGGGTCTCAGGCACATTAGCCGCGTTAGCTTATTATGCTAACTTTACCCGCTAGCTTGCTAACGAGGCAGCTCTGGTTTGTGCTGCTTGCCTTCTCTGTAATTATGCGACTGATGACGAATTGGTCGCACAGACGGCATTTCACAGTGCCATCTCTCTAATTTAATGTGCACGGATTGGATGCACACCATGAAAGAAAACCACGCAAAAAAAAAAAAAAATCCGCTCCTCACCTTGGGTTTTTCGTCTGCCATGGCTGCTGCTGTGTCTGTCTGCGCCTGGCGCCTGTTCTGCTGCGGCTGCGCTGTTCGGCCGCGCCACTTTGCCTCGGCTGCAGTGCTCACAGCTGCGCCAGATCAACCGAGCGCTGCTGAGATGTAACTGAATGAAAGCCACGTTACATCTAGTGCATGCACGTTCCCAAAGTCCACATTTAAATATGTTCTGAATTTGCAGCGTGTGCAAGTTAATACCGAAAGTGGCTAACTGTACAATAACATTATAGTTAGTGGTGGAAAGTAACTTTAAGCACATTTACTCAAGTACTGGACTCATAAGTCCAGGGACTCATACTTTACTACTACATACATATACTTATATGGTTTATACTCTTATCACTATTGCTTTTTACTATTTTAAACTTTTATTTTTCTTACTCCATTGTCGAGGAGCTGAAGCCAAAGATTTTTACTCTCTACTTGTGTACTGAGATGTAACAATAAAGAACTTGAACTAGAAGGGAAATATTGTACTTTTAACATCACTGCACATATCAGAGATATAGTACCTAGTTACATTGCAGATAAATATTTTACACACAAAAGCTTTTAGGTTGGGTGCAACTACCCAACAATATAAGTGATAAAAATTAGCTCTAACCAGCCACATTATTAATATCTAGCTTACATGTCAATACATCAGTAATAACAATTGAATAGTATTATAATGACAGGGATCATTCCACTGCATAATGACAATGTTTACCTGGAGTATTTCTACACTCTGTTATTGCTACTTTTACTCAAGTAAATGATCTGAATACATTTCCCACCACTGATTATAGTTGACAGCCACATGGAAATTCACCTCAACAGTGTTGCTGTTGATATAAGACTAGATTAATATTGATCTCGACACTGAAAAATTAGGCAAATATGTGAAAATTGTAATACAAATAGATCCATCTCATTCTTTATTCTCCATGCACAGAAACAGCTTTTCAAAAATATGCAATGACAAGTTCATTTAACAATCTAAGACAAATAAATAATAATTTTATAAGAAATATGTAGAGAATCTCCTATGTAACACTAGTAGCTCCAGAAAGACAAACATACTGTTTTTTGATAACTGCATGGTAAGTGTAATGCTTTGGATTCACCCCCAAATATTTACTGCTGATGTATTTTCTCAAGGTTTAAAAAAAGAAATATTTTTTCCTAGTTTGACATAGGAAACTCCCACATGAGCTTAACATTTACAGTTGACCCAAGGAAAATATCCTCACTCTGTAGCTTGGTTTCCACAACATGGTCTGACAGGGGGAGCAAGGGCTAACCTATACATGACATTTAATTTCCTTTACAACAATATGATTCTGTTCCTAGGGGAGAACTGTCACCTGTACTTCCTTAAGCACATACACTTAAGCATATACATTTGACCCCTTGCCCTTAATAGTTCATGTTGTACCTGCTAAGGAAAAGGGGCTACTAGGATTACATTTTTATATGAATATACTATCCAAAGTTCACAGCCTGGATATGTAACAAAACACTTCTTTTTCCATCAGACTCCACCGCACTGTTGCTACATAATGCAACATATTATAACATGTCTGTTTGAATATTTAGTAACATTAAAGCTTCTTAGGCACACCGCATGTGTACCCCCTTTTACTTCAGTACTGAAAAAGACCATCGTAAGATGAGAATGCAGGACTACAGCTGCAATACCATACAGTAAGTTAACAGATCTGATACCTTCCACCCCAAACCAAAATAAATAACACATTCATGATAATAAATACTGAAAGACTAAAAAGCACACCAAGAGTCTGAGCCATGAGTTAGCACAGAACTCAGAAGACTAGTAAAAGTATTCAGTAGTAACGGTGAGGCATATTGGGAGACGTGAAGTGTGAGTAACTGATTCATACATAGTCAGCAGCAAATCATGTGAAATGCAGGTTGTGATCACATGTTCACATGACCCTGGCATCACAATCTCCTTCAACATGTGTTTTGCATCCAAAAGTGCAAGTATACTCCAATCAGTTCTGATATGATATGAGGGGTAGGAGTACATGTGAGTACATGAGAACAAAAGGGTATAGTAATAGTAACAACCTAATAATAACTTAGCAATATTCATAATATTACCAAACTATGATTTTCCCACATAACCATCATCCACGTTCAACCACTGCACCACTCTGACTACCCATCTGGCACTGTAGTAAAGTTTAAATTGGATGTATGTGACACGACTTCGGCTACTTCCGTGGGCCGTCCAAGCAGAAATTCTCCCTCAAGGTCCATTAGAGTTTATATTATATTCTTCAAATCTTCCCCAAAAGACTTCCAATACTGCCCTTTCTCTTGACCTCTGAGCTGCACTGACAAACTGAACGGTTTAAGAAGTCTTGTAGTGTCTGGCCAGCCTAACAGATAGGCAGGGCTATAGAGCCCCCCACCTGTCAGCGGGTGGAAACTCATCCACCTCCCCCACTTCTGTGTGCGGCTGCTCTCCCAGCGTGAATGTCAGTTTGTATCTCATTCGAACGTTTTCCTGCAAAACACATACACACGTAACGCACTCAGCTTGGCAGTTTTTATCAGGTTATGGGAACACACAGGATCTTGTACATTGCCGACATCATTGATCATTATCTCCTCAAAACATACTGACTGGCAGTAAGGAGGGGTAATACTGTGCTGTGCTGTATGTCTCAAACATGGGTAAAAAAACTGCTAAATTGAGTAAATAATTTGCAAATGAATACATTACATAATGCATTAATAAATGTATGAATGGCTGACCACTACCTTGAGAGGATTAGCAAGCAGCATGACCTGAGTGATGGCGGCAGGGGGAAGGATTGGGTTGAAAGGAGCCAGATCTGTCCCCGAGGGCGACTGCAGTCTCACTTTCATTGTCTGGGGAGGAGGTGGAGAAATTGGCACAACAGACATCCGTGTACATTAAATAGAAGCAGTAACCCACTTAAACTTAATTTTCAGGCAAATGTTTAAAGTAAGAGTTGAACATCTGCCCTAAAGGAATATCTTTAAATATAAATACATGCTGTGAAGCTTCCAGTAACTAATAGCAGGGATGCACAGCAGGTTTTACCTTAGGCACAGCAGCCTGCAGAACAATGTTCCTGATGGGCAGCGGGGCTGTGTTAAGCATAGACGCCACCATCACCAGTACATCAGGCCTGCCTGGTGGACAGTCGGTGGCAAAATGCAGCAGAACACGGACACCATTTTTGTCATATGCTGTCACAGGACACACTTTACCTAAAAAAAAATAAATAAAAAAATTCAGTAGTTCTTTTGCAAGAATTTTTTTGCTTCTTACAGATCCTTGAAATGTAACCATTTCAGTGAAGATGTAACTTTCAATTTCAATGTGATGTCCTATTGTGTATCACTTTTCCCCCCCAATCAATAAGTAATAAAATATTTGAAATATTCCTTAAAAAAAACACACACACACAACTCACTTGGCTTGATGGCATCCAAAGGTACAAAGACATTGGCCAGCGATACTTCTTCTCCCCTGCCTGGACTGGGCTGGCTAAGGGGGAGGATGGGGGACAGAGAACGTAACAGAGGGCTGTCATCTGCCTGACACTTGGCAGGAGGGAGTGTGGACCCTCCTGGCATCCCTCCCATGAGCAGAGGTTTGGATGTGGTGGAGGTGCCTCCAAGACTGGACAACAGGGTGGCAGGAGCACACAGATCCTCACTCTTGACTAGCAAGCTGCCAAAATCCATCACACCAGATGTACTGTGTGGATAATACAGATTTGTAGTGTCTTAGTCAGAATCATTACAGGTCCCATAATGCTTAATCTCATAATGACAGACAAAAAACAATGAAGGTGTATGATAACAATACAATACAGACAAAAGATGCAAGAAGACATTTAACACTGGCTCAAATTTAAAGCAAACACTGAGCAATCACGTTTAGTAATTATTAACTGAATGCAAAAGCACTTAGCCTCACAGTAGCCACCTCACATCCGATCAAGTGGCGGCTAGACACTTTAAAATCATCAGTCACAATCTTTGCATTTTGATTAAAGACAAAGCATGTCAAATATAATTTGCATTTGCATTTTACCATCTGCTCTGAACGACGCTGCCTAGTTACAGTGATCAAAATACTGGCTGTGGCTGTCATACCCAAGGATCCTTTTGTATCAAAGTTTAATGGAGTCTCGTGGATCAATCTGCCATTTGAAAACTAGTTGTTGAAATTTCATATGGCAGAACAGAGAAATCACTGTTAAGCGTCTTGGTGGGTGGAAGTGCCTTTAAACTTGACACCCACTCAGACCAATCAGTGCAATTTAAAAAAAAGACTGGAATGGGACAAGGATCATTTCCCTGTGATCTTTCTCAAATATAATCCAGTATCCAAGATATTATGTGTGACAGATGGACAGACCGGGGGCTGATCCACATTCCCTCCCCAGTGGTACAAGTACTACTCACTTTTTAGGACTGCCCAGATCGAGCAAGGCTAGGTCTTGCAGACTGTGATTGAGAGAAGGTGAAGCAGACTGGGAGGGCTCCGCTGCAGTGGAGACCTGTTGTGGAGTGACAGCGGTGGCTGATGGAGCAGACAAGGGCATGCTGTATGACTGAGGGAGAGCTGCTGGGGCTGTGACGGTCAATACCGAACTGACCGACTGCTGTGACTGTGATGTTATTGAGACAGATTCTGTTGAAACAGAAGGTGTGGGGAACACAGAGCCGGGGAAGCTTAAGGCAGAGGCAGCTGTTGAAGACTTGTTGGGGCTAACTGAGGCTACTGTCGCAGAGAGGGCGTGTGGAAAAAGTGACGATGTAGAGAATGCAGGAGCTGGAGGTGAAGTGGTGTCAAAAAGATCCAGATCCTTACTGGAATCCTAGAGGAGATTGTGAGAAAATACACTGCTATCATTTTTAAGATAATACTTGACTTTAATAAAAAAAAAATTGCATTCATTTTACAGTGTACGTACCTGTAAGGGTTGCAAATGATTGCTCAGGTTTACATGTGTTGGTGCGGTTGATTTACTTGAAACATGAACAGGTTCATTGAGGCCTGTGAATGGACACAAATGGGACAAAACAATGTCATATCCAGACAGTTAACATCTAATATTATCATTAAAACCAGTAATTCAAATGTACTTTACAACCACGTAATAAGGTATGTTACCTAAAGATAGCAGCTCTTCATCCAGCAGAGAGAGTGCTGCAGAGGGTGCGTTGGGGCTGGGAGATTGAGGTTCAGTGGCAGCAGACCCACACAGAAGGTCAGCTGGAATAGACAGAGAAGATGCTGGGGGTTGCTGTTCTGGTGGGGAGGGGCTCTGGGTGTCCAGACCCACCAGGTCAATCAGAATCTCTGACTGAGTTGTGCGGCCAGTGCCTGTCAGATGTATGGAGAAAACAAAGATGTATTCAGTTTCAAAGACGTAATACTGTCTGTGTCCATCCATCTGCCAAGCAAAGTTTAAAGGGTCAGTTCAACCAAACACAAAAAAAAAAAACCAAACACAAAAACAAACAGTTTTTCCCTGATCCCTAGAGGCAGCTAGACATGCAGATAGATTTAATTTTATTTAGTGTGGTTTTGAGCCGTCTTCTGCTGAGACTATCCCAATACAGTGGAGAGGATGGCATTTTGTTTATGGCACCAAAACACGATTTTAGTTTGTAACATCAGGCTGATGTCTTCTTTGCACTTTGCTAAATATACCCAAACATGGGATCTATGCAGGATTTCTCTGCCTACATGTCGGTCTGAGATTCTCTTATGGTTACACTGTGTGTATTCAATCAGTTGACTTTTAGGGGGAACTGAAAACATGTCAGAAACTGCACTGTGAGATGGAACAATTACTACCATAGACATGTAATTCTCTGACTGTAACTGTGCAGACCTATCAGTTAAAATGTACCTTTTTTGACTGCTGATCGTGTCTGTTGTGCTTCTTCAGTCTCTCCATTGATGGTCTGTCCTTCCACAATCTTCTTATAAGAATTAATGACATGGGAAAGGTCATCACTGGCCTGCAGAATGTCTCCTGATAAGTGCAGTTTATAAGGATAGATAAGGTTTATAACAACAACAACAACAACAAAAGAATGACATTTTTCCCCACAGTGTTTGTTAAATTATTATATTTAATTTTATTTATTATTATAAACTATAACTGTCAGACAACAATGTTTTTCAATGAGGCAAGAGGGAATTCTGGTCTGGTAGGATGTTGGTGCTACATCAGCACAAGGCCTCTAGGAAATTATTACTCCACCTTTTTTTTTTTTTTTATACTTCAATCAGAATAGCGAGAACACGTCATCAGGGCCTAATTACAGGATTTCTTACCTAAGTTGCTGTCATTATCCTCAGTCTCAGTAGCGAGCTGAAACACTGTTTGCCTAAGCTTGTCACAATCACCATACAACTCCTGGAAAAAGAGTTTAAAATAGCACTGAACAGTCACATCTTGAATTTCAATCCGACACTGCTGTATCAGACAGTATAAAAAGAACAGTGTTTCTCATACATAATAAATGTCACTTAGGCCTATGATATAAAAAATACACTATTATAATATATATGGAGAGGAACTTAATTTTTAAAAGAAATTCATTTGAGCTCTTAGCTGAGTATATTTCTTTACTTGACAGTAAAATGTGATAAACAGAGTTTAAATAAAGTGTTCTGGTTTGTCTATAAATGAGACTGATTTCACTGCTTCCCGCAAGGTTAAATCAAACAGCCGTAACAGCAGTACTTCCAACTGCTTTGGGGCTCCTTGGACAGGTCTTTCCTGAAAGGTCAACTAATGCCAAAGAAATAAGTGTACTAATTAAAAAAGGTCAAGGCGAGGCTCATTGAATGGAGAACGAACCCTAATGAGCTCCTTGTCACCGTCAGTGGAGTCTTCCGGGCTGAAGTAAGCTAGCATCTCGTTAAGGAGTTTGACGCTGTTGTTAACTGCTTCCAGTGTGCTTTTTTGCTTTGTCACTTTCTGCGTTCTCACTTCATCCTGAGACAAAAAAAAAAAAAAAAAAAAAGAGTTGAGCTGCACTCATTAAACTTGAGTGTCAGTATAAACACAAGCTGTGTGCAGTAATTTCTCTAGATGAAAACAACCTAAATTAAGGCCGGATTAAAACGTAAAACAAAAAAAAACAAAAAAAAAAAAAGAAAACATTCAGAAACAGACCTCTTTGACCATGTTCTTGATGAGCCGATTGGCCTCTTGCAGATCTTCAGGCTTTTTGCTCTTCAGTAGCAGTGCCAGTCTCTGCAGAGAGATGAGAGAAGCATCAGTGAGTGACGCTCGAGCCCACAGACTACACAAACACAAGCAGCAAAGCCATTCCAGCTCCCAGACGCTGAAGAAACAAACTCCATCTATAGATAAACTGCAGTCAACGCAAAGCAAACATTCAGCCGTGACCCGGTCTAGTATGTCGTAACCAGTGAGGTAAAAGAACAAAATAAACAACTGCTGCACTGATGGGAGACGTTTCAGTGTCATACATGTACATTAAATATGACCTTTTTTCTGTGGGATTAGTCAGGAAAGCGAGAGGGGGGGGGGGGGGGGGGTATAAGGAGAAAGAGCATGAGATCTACTTCCTTCTAACTATTACATTTAGCCTAGTGGTAGTGGTTAATTGTGTTTTGTTGTTGCTGTTTTTAAAGAATTTAATCTCTCATAAAATACACAGATATCATCATCATCAACAGTAGAGGATCTGGGGTATGGCAGCCAAATATGCAGGCACTGACACAGACACACAAATACATACTGTACTGTACACACAAATATGATGTAAGTGATGCGATTCATTTTCTTCAATAGTCGATCATATTCCATGCAATAGCAACGTTGTTTTGATAAAAATAAATAAATAATTGGAAATTTGTAACAGAGAGTGGAGAAAAGAGAGAGTGAGTTATGTGCAGCGTTCAGTCACATCCCAAAATAATTCTTCCTACCCTGCTCTTCTCCTCATCATCAAACACAGGATTCTTGGGTCGCGGAGAGGGTGACGGTATTAATGTGGCATCAAGAGAGATTTCTGGGTCGACTGAAACGATGCCTAAAATAAAAGATGACAACAGGCAGGTACTGTATTTGGGAAATGACAGAACATAATAATCTTGAAACAGTCCAACTCTCCGTACAATATATTATTTTTAGATGTCATTGTTATGTATTCAGATAGTGTTTGTTAGATCTTATCGGCATATTCTTACAGTTGTTTTTGAGTGGTCGATGACTCACCTTGTGTCTTCAGCATCTGATAGGCTTCACAGATCTTTGCTTCATCTGGTAGAGACACAGTCCAACTGTACAGCATCTCAATCACTTTTGTCTTCACCCTCTCTGATACTTTGTCTCCTAGATACTGAAAAACAAACAGCTAAGAATTACACAAAGACATGAGCCGTAACGATTATTTGATTAGTCAGTTGACAGATAATTGGTTAGTCAATCAACAAATATTTAATTGCCAACTATTTTGATAATCAATTAATTGTTTGTTTTGTTTGTTTGTTTGTTATAAGAATTTAATTTTAATCCTCTGTGATAGTAAACTGATTATCTTTGGGTTATGCACTGTCAGTCGCAACAAAACAAGACATTTACGAAATGGCGTTTGACATTTTTCACTATTTTCTGACATTTTAAAGATGAAAATAACCAACAGATAAATCAATAATGAAAATATTTGTTAGTTGAAGCTCTACACAAAATATCAATTCAAGTGGTCACATCCCAACAGGAGGGTTTTCAGTAATCATGTTACTTACTTTAGGTGAAACCACTTTGATTAGTTCGTTTAAAAACCTAAATTTTCCAACTTCATTGTGAAACCTTCGCCCGCAGTTCTTCATACAAGCCTCCAGAACCTACAAAAAAAAGGAGAATTAAACTTGTACAAGATTATGCTGAAACCAAAAAAACGCTTTGAAATCATCACGCTACAGACCGTTAACGCTTGTATCGCTTCCCATTCCTGAGGGGACTGAATCTTGTGGGCCAAAAGTCGAACGGATATTTGTGGGCTGAGAAATATGACAGAGAAAGAAAAAGAAAATCCAATACAAACTCAGTAACAAAAGCAATACTGGCTTATGATAGGCTTTACAATAAGCTCTATGTGTTGACCACAACGAGGACAGAGATTAGCCAGATTAGATGCGTGTGACTCATTGTTGCTGGAAAGACTGAGTTTATTGAATGAATGTGACCATACCCCTCTAGCTCCTTATTGATTTGGTCACAGAATCCCATGATATACTCCCAGTCTTCCTGTCTGTTGGAAGGGTTGGTGGCCTTGTCTGAAAAAGAGGAGGATACTCATGAGCATGCAGACCTGTCCTGACAGCACATTTTCAAATTTCGCCAGTAGGTATCTATGATAAACAGGCTGGAGCTTTTTGAGTCATGAACTTGACCAAGATTAAAGTCAACCCTTGAGTATGTAGCTGGAGAACCAGACAGCTGTTGTTGTCCACATTTTCAGCTTATCTTATGTTACAACTCCTCTGTTTAATAGCCTCCAGACACTACACCGAACCAGTTTGCTGTTGTAAGTCCTGTTTGAACTTGGGGGTAAGTTAACGCCTGGAGGTGTTCACAACAGGCGTGTCTAATTTAAGAGAGTAACTGTGTTACTGTGAGACACCACCAGAATAGATATTTTCAGGCATTTCGAGGTACCGACTCTAAGTTCGTGACAAAAGTAAACCAAATATCAAAGCTTATTTTGGCTAGTGACATCCATCATTGCCAGCAGCTGTCTTGTGTTAGCCAGCTCCTGACAACACAGACACATACACGGATATATTTCACATACAGCAAAGTCATGCGGGCTCAACTAACGTTTCGGACACCCACGGCAACGCAGCACATGTGCACTCACAATGCATTTGAATACACGACGTGAAAATAGAGTTTTAAGATGCACTTACTGAGCCAAGACTCCAGCGACTCTCCATCATCCGCCATATTTGCACTCTGAAGCAAACAGCGCGTGACTGCTGCTGCCTTCACGTGCTGTCGGAAACGTGGGAGTTGATGAGTTCAATAACCCATTGACATGTTTCGTATGAGTTGGTAAATTGAAGAATTGTCTTTATTGCCAAGATATGACTGTATGACTGAATGATTTAAAAAAATGTATTTCTGTGTTATTGCTGTTTCTTTTTTTTCTTTCTTTTTACATGTATGATGGACATCCCCCTCCTTGTCAAATCTGTCTTAAAACAACAGTCAGGTGCCCAAATGAACATTAAATAGTACATTTTCTTGCCATAATCATTCCTCCTGTTCATACTGGCCATAAGAAGATCCCTTCATAATGCACAGGGGCCAAAATCTACAAGCCTCCTTCTGTGCAAAAATGTACTTAAAAGTTTATTTGAAGATAATATGAAGCTTCAGTTGTCCAAATTAGTCAAATCAAGTCAATATAATTCAACGTTACAGTCTTTTTAGTGCCAAAGTCCCTCTTTTTGTTACTATACTTCCACCACAGCTCAACAGGGAAACACAAAGAGGGAATTAGATGCTAAAAAATGTAGCAGATATCCACTTGATATGACTAACTCAGACTGCTGGAGCCTCATCTAAGCTTCAGATAAACTTTTAAATGCATTTTTGCACAAAATGACTGTGTGGACACACTGTGGATTCTGGCCCCCATCACTTACATTGAAACCACATGAAGGGGATCTTTATATAATAGCTGGTATGAACAAAAGGAATAATTACAGCTTCTTTCCGTGTTCATTTGGGCACCTGACTGTTGTTGTAAGACAGACTTGAAAAATTGTGAACCTCCTTTAAGTCTTTTGTTCCGCTTGATTTTAAAGCAAAAAAAAAAAAAAAAGTTTTTTCTTGGGAGAGACCAAAACAGTGAATTTTTAGAAACTCCAAAGTGATGATAATGCTGACATGTCAACAAGACTTTTTTCAGATGTGTTCTGTTTAAGACTGAAGGTAAAGATACCAGCTTAGGTGAATACATAAAATACAGTACAACAAAAAAAAAAAAAATTGTTTGGAGAGACCTACCAGTTACAATGAAGACCAATAAATGAATATTGTATAGAACAGTCCTCATATAATCAGATTGCTTCTCTCTGAGATTAGGAGCAGCTACTTTATCTACTCTCTTTATCTCTATATGGTATTCTCACCAATCAGAGTGCAAGTGCTGGTTTCTGTCCTTGGTACGACTCTGACTGGTTATGTCTGCAGGCCAGGGTCTTCTCCCCCTCCTCCTCTCTTCAATATTCATTTACTTTGGGTATATCAAGGTCGACAGAGAGCTTGTCAGGTATGCTAGTGGCTCCAGAGCACATGAACACGACAGTAATACAGCTGGTGCCAACTGTGGCAACTTCCATTGCACAGGTGCAGTCTCACACTTTCTGGTGATAGGCCAGCACGGTGAGCTCATGGCCCATAAAAAGAGAATATATGGAGAGGTCAGGGTTATCTCCAGAGGGCTTCATCTACTATAATCTCATATAGAGTCATACCGGTACACAGAAATAGTCAGCTTTTCAGTGATTGTATGTGGAGACAGTCATGGCATAAGGGTTTTGGTGAGACAGCACTTTTTACACATTCCTTTGGCTTCCTAAAGGAGTCAGGAGACAGCAGGTGTTGGAGTAGGCTAATCTCTAATACTGTGATGGGATTTAAGACGGACAATCCAAAAACCGTGCCCACTTTATGCAGCTATTGGACAGGTGTATAAAGGTGAGAAAGTACATATGCAGGAATTTATTACTACATCTAGTTCTGTCACTTTTTGTATTGTGTGCAACACCACATGTGCCTCTGAGGAGAGACTGTGTGAGCCGTTATCCCCCATTGGAACAATTATCATCTCAGCTCTAAACAGGTATAAACACTTTTGTGTTTAGACATGGTTGGATAACACTTTGTACCATGGCCTGCGGATGTTTAAAAAACTGATATAGCCCTGAATTAAACTAATGGTGTTTCACTGTCTTCCTCTTACAAAAAGCGGAGGTTTTATCAAATTTAATGTTCTGCCAAAACTTGCCAGGTACAACTCGCTGAAGCAGCCCACAGTAAGATCCCACTCCTCTCCCCCCTCCTCCAGCTGTTACTCCTCTACATCTGCAAAGTCTGCTCCCTCCATGCTTTGCTAGCAGGCAGGAACCATCCGTGTGCCTCTCCTTAATCTAATTAATGATACTCTCACTTCAAAACTGCATCTCACAGCCCATTTTACTGGTGTGGCCATGTGGTGGTGCTAACAGCTCAGAGATCTACAGTGTGTATTACTTTTGTTTGTGTGTGTGTGCGTGTGTGCGTGTGTTTCATCAAATTTTGGAGTTGGCACTCTATATCTTTTGTATCATATGATTTGTGCTGTGAGGAGTGACATGAGGTCATTCAATTCAAATCTATTACTTGAGACAGACAAATGTGGAGAATGAGGAGTCTGATAAGAAGGTATTTATTTTCTGCACAACTAGAGATGTTTTTCTCATCTCAGCTTGGGACCCAGCTGCGCAAAATGCAGATTCACACTGTGCAAGCAGCTGGTGCAGCACAAATTTCATGTTTCAAGCTGAAATTAAGAAGCCGAAAATAGGGCTTCCGTGCAAGCCTTAAACTCCAGACTGGAAGCAGCTTGGTGAAACGTGAGTGTTGTTTAGTGACGGGTAGAAATTGGAAACAATGTGCAGGTCTTCATCTGGACCTCAAACATTTTGCCACGCTCAGGCTACCCTTTGCTTTTGTGATGTGTGATTTTGTGATGTGTAGCCTAAGTGACACTATTATGACCCTTTGTACTGCAATGAAAGAGCAAATAAAAGTGAGCAAAAAAGGGCACATCTGCCTGGGTGGCTGTCAGTAACAAGGCATGATCTTTCCCTAACCTTTACCAAGTGCCTCAACATAACCATATAAAGTTTAATAATGTAGTCACTACAAGCGGATTGTGTTGTAGATCAAATATTTTAGCGCAAATTAGTTTTGGGCTATAACATAATTCCTAGCAGACATGGTTGCAGGGAGGTTAGAAGAGCAAACATTAGTATGAGTGACTATAGCAACCAGAACGAGGAGTCTGCTGACTGAAGTGTGGGTCAGACTGTAAACACTTAAGGATTATTACATTATGCCTCATGATGATTTAATGCATGAATTATTGCAGGATGTATCATGAATTCCTGCTGCTCAGCATTAACAAATGATCGAGTCATGACTTGACGTGATTAGTTAATACTTGATAGATCATCAACTAATGAATGTTAATTGCATCCGCAATAGTTGTACACGTATATAAAGAAGATTTTGAACATTGACTTCTTCCTAACTGCTTTTATTTGAGGAAATCTCTGATTGTGAATCTTTTCTTCATGTACTTCACAGGGAATTCAGCTTTGAGCTGCGTGTCGGCAGCAGTCAGTAAAGCTGTGGGTTCACTGCTCACTACCAAAGCATAAATTCCAGTTCCAGCAGAGGCTCACCGTAACCATGGAAAAAATAAATTACAGTTGTCATTCGTAAGGGACATGTGGGAGGACGTATGGTGCATTAGCGTTCATCCCTGTCACAAAAACAAAGGACCTAATGTTTTTTTTTTTTTTTTTGCAAATAAAGCACAAGACCAAGTCTGTGAAAATGCCTTTCAAACACATTTTATTATTTTATACTTGACAGTTCACGAACAACCCAAATTTTAAACATTGTAATTTACTGTCCAAACACATACATACCCGCTCTATAGATCTCATGCAGCATGTCACCACCATGCAGTTACACACAATGTTATGCAGTGCTATGAAATAATGAAGGTTATCTGTGCAGAAGATTGACAGGAAATAAAAGGAGACTTGCCCATGTGTGTGGAAAGATTATTTCATCTCATAATTTGTGTTGAAAAATTCTAAGAGACTGCCAGGTCTAATTGCCTCAACACTGTGACAGAGAAGAATGATGACTTCAAATGTAGATATTGCACAACTCCCCCTCTCTCCTCCCGGTCAGTCTTTCCCTACCCAACATGGCATTATGAAACAATCTTTGCTGTACCACTCCTCATGGGAACACGAAACGAGACACTTTGCTTTTGTTGGAAATGATTGGAAAACTGAAACATGAAAGAGGAAATGTGCTTCATGTACTTTTTTTAAAGCTGGGAAAAATGTGTAAGGAAAAATAAAGAAGCCCCTCTCACACTCTCACACAATGCACACTAAAAAATAAAATTCACATGCTAGTGTTTGTCAAGTAATTCTGTAGAGCTACACATTCTGCATTACAGATAATCATCATCTACACAAAACACATTAATTCTTACTTCTACAGCAGAGAAAACCCCATAAAAAAGTGTCTCCTTCAGTGGGATTATAAAAACGTGAAAATGAGCCCTTTGTGATTATTTATGAATTCAATTTATTATATCAATTCAAATTCTCCCTGAAGTTTGTAACATTTCATATCTCAAAAAGTATTTATAAACAGTTTTTTTTTTCCAAGGGAAGTGATTTGCCTTTTAGTAAATAATGAAATATGTAAACGAGGAGCAAACACATCCAGTAAGATTTCACACCCACATCAACCGATTCTGACAGTACAAAAGTGGTGCTCATCAAATAATATTTGAAATAGAAAATATGAGTAGCAAAACTGTCTTTTCACTGAAGATATGAATATAAATTGCATTGCTGTTTTTTGCCATAGAGATTTAAAATCAAACTGCCTACTGAGTTTTTCCTGGTCAACAATTTGCAGAACACAATCAGATGGAAACAATCATCAAGGATCCCACTATTAAAATTAAGCACCCCACACATTACATAATAATAATAATAATAATAATAATAATAAACTCTTATCCAGCATTCCAAGCAGGGTAAATGTGAACACATTAGTCTTTGGTCTCCTCAATTTGTCATTGGTCTGTTTTTAGCAGACATGCCTCAGTGGCAGGTTCTTTAAAGGTGACAAAACACAAAATAATAGTGCATCAGTAGAATAAATGATTGTTACTGCCACCAAACTCAATCAGCAGTATGATGAATCAGAACAAAACCCCAGGCCTAACCCTCTTTACTTCATGTTCGATCCGTGCAGCTTGCCCGCTCAGCTCAGTGTGTCTCCTTCATCTGTCTCTGCAGTTCTTCTTCTGTCTTCTTTCTTTTTTCCTCATTTTGAAGCAGAACAAGTGATGGCGCTCTTCTTCTTCAGTGAAGTCAAAGCTTGGTGTGCGTTGTCCGTGCCCAATATTCAAAACATCTTTCTTCTGCTTTTTATTTCATCAGGTGAGGTTACTTTTAATATTTTACTGGGTTCACATAATTACGGGGAAAAGTGCCTGTCTGCCCATCGCGTGATCCTTTCCACCAGTTGGCATGAGAGTTATGTGCTCTACATGAAAAAAAGACACAGGAGAATCAAGAATTATAGTAGTTTGTTTTAGCAACTACTTAGCTGGTTGTTATTCTGCAGAGATACAGAAATCGCATGAGCGTGCTCGTTAATGTTCCGTATGTGTGTATTTGTTGTGGTTGACCTGCTGCGGCTGGATCTCCTCCATGTCGCGGAGCATGATTGTTTGGCTGCGAGACACTGAGCTGGTGTAGTGATACTCCACAAGCTGGTTTAGCGAGTTGAATTTAACCACCCACAGGAAATACTTCCCCGAGCCGTCGCGCAGGACCTTGAAGTGCTGGACATCCTTGCCAGTCCTGTGGAGGATGGAAACATGAAGGACAACGACGTTGTAAAAACCATTTTTTAACGTAGGAAGGACATCATCATTAATTCAAGGATAAAATGATTACTGAAGAAACTCAAAGCACCACAAAGGACTTCACAGCATTTCCACTTTAATATGAACCTTTGGGCTGTGAGAGATGATTCACAGGAGGAAAAGAGAGAGAGGACAGTGAACCATCAGCAGCAAAGTCTTTCAGCTGTTACAAATATCCTTAAATTGAATACTGAATCATGGGCCACTGAAACATGTTTTGACAGTATTATTTCTTGGAGCTTAAAACAACCTTGATTTGAATGATTTTATAATAACCAAAAGTGTTGAAAATTAAAAAAAAAAAAAGTGCCAGGAAAGCAATCTGCACAGAACAAAATACCAATTAACAAAATATAATAAAGCAATCAGACAAAATCCAAACACAAAAAGGAGCACATTGTAATAAAATACAGAGTTAATGCATTAGCATTAAAATGCTGGAGGTAACTTTGCAAACTTTGCTGTACTACAACAGAGGCTGTGAAAATGAAGCCCTGCACGCGTTTCATTGAGTTGCATCATAAGTGAGTGTGAGACCCGGTGGGGGCACTTGTTTTCACAACTCGTTAAAAGGATTCAGCTGTCAGATTGTCACTGAGCAGTTTTCACAAAGACGTGAAAACCTGGACAAGCGAATGAGAGAAAACAACACACTGTTCTATACCAGAGTGCAGGCAGCTTTTAAACTGGCAGACATGACACCAAATCTCTATCAGCTGATAATCAAACAGCAACACTTAGTGGAAACGCTGCTGTAAACTTAAAAATTTTCACCTTTATCTTACTTTGTTACATGGAGTAACTGAAAACACCTGTGTGGGTGTGCAGAGCCTCGACCTGAGTTGATTTGGCAGAGCCACGGCAATGCTCAACATATCTTAAAAACTTCCACTTGTATTATTTTTCACCTGCAATATCAAAGTTGTTTAATAAAATGACCTGTCTGACCAATGATCACAAATTAGCAACACCTTATGCCAGAAATTTTAAATTTAATATCAACTGACTCATTTTAGTTTTGTCCAGTGAATACATTTTATATTAAATGATGAATACCAACTGATTCACCACCTTTCACCCACTTTTGTGCACTTGAAACAGTCTCCAGACAGGAATGTTCCTGAGATTAGGCTTGAATGTAAGTTTTGATTTTAGAAAACGGTGGGTGGGAAATGTGTCTGCTGGGCCAAGTCAAAGCTGCAGGACCTGGAGAGATAAAATCACTTTTGTAAATAAAAAAACTCCCTCTTTGCCTCTGTCTGTCTGTCTGCCTCTCACTTTGGTATTGTGAGGGAGAAACTCTGCAGCCTTTCAAAGCACAGACAAAGTGACAGATTTAAGGACAACATTTTCTACTTCTCTACACTGATTTTTGCAGACAGTTTTTCCATTTAGAGCACATTCAGTTACATATTTATGTTATTTTAAGGAAATAAATAAAGAAGGAATGAATAACTGTGTGTCAACAGGCAAGTGGATTTCCCCCAAACTTTTAAAGTGAATGTGAATGAGGTATGTCAAGTGAAACGGCGATGGGAAAAAGAAATATAAGGAAAGACAAGCGTGGGTGCAACAGCCAACAGAAATTGCCTTTCGAGGTGGAATAATTGAAATGACAACTGACTTGACGGAGAGGGTGAAATCTCCTGCAGTGCTCTCACTCTCTCGGATGAGAAAGGCTCCGTCCGCTCTCTGTTTGCTCAGCAGTTCTTCAGCTTCGGCTCGACGGATCTTCCCATAAAACCACCTGACAAAAGTAAGCAGCACAAAAAACTGAAACGCTCAAAGCTGCCTTTGAGGGAAAGGAACTACACATTCAGAGCCACTTTTAAGACTGTTACTGGTCATGGGTGGAGGGGGCTTCTTGTTGGTAGAATCATAAACACACAAGTTAATTATACACAAACTGCAGAAAACATAGTATCTCCTGCTTTTCAATCAGGCGGTTGATTGTGTTAGCATGAAAACAAGTTGTTTTTTTCTTGCAGTGTTTACTGCTTGTGTAGATCAAGAGCCCATAAAAAGAACCATAATATAAGCACAACCTCAGGGTTTTTAATTAATTGAATTCAATTGAACTGAATTAATTAAGTAATGTAGCTCATAAAAGTTCATGTCTAAATAACGCTGCATTATACAAAATGCTGGTTTAAAAGTCAGTAAATCAAAAGTAAAGTCAGTAAGTTCTTCTGTGTTGTGTTTTCAGTCCAGTTTGTTATGGTGGCCGTGGGGTGCAAAACACGACATTTCCGAAAATGTTGCGAAATGTTGTTTGTGTTTTTTACCCTGCTTGGAATGCTGGATTGTGTTTTCCAAAATGTTGTTGTGTTCTGTTCATAACTCCTTAACTCCTTAAGAAGTAGGCGGGGACTGTCTTAATGGCTAAAATGTTGGAAAATACGTCTCACAGGTTGACAATACCTGACTACAATTTCCTTTTGGCAGTTTTCTTACACTCCTGGTTTAATGATTCAGAACTTGCAGCAGCTCTGTTTACACAGAAACACTGACAAGGGCTGTTTGCCAAAATGTAGCTGCATTCCAATTCAGGGGACCATGCAGATGTCTGAAGAACCTGCTACTCCCATACTAATGACACAGAGACTAAACATATGGTATGTTTGGGAAGCCATTGTCATAAAACTCATAAACTCAAAAATGTCAACACCAAAGTTCACAGTATGAGCTGTGACATTCCACTTCAACATGTGATCAAAGTGACCAAAACGCTTTCAGGTTAATAACGGTAAATACATCAATATTGCTTCCAGTCATCTGTAATGCCATGTGATAAAAAACAGGCTCCAGGTCCAGACTAGGCTTGGGCGCTATCAAGGTATTACAGTATCCTGAAAATATGTTTTTCAATACCATCAAAAATACAGGCACACCTTTTTCTATTAAACTGATACAGAGATGCTGTGTTGAGGTGATGTATTGTAGTGCACAGCACGTACCACCAGAGGTCAGTGTCTGCTGCTGGAGCAGGCAGCTGAGCTGAGAAAGATGGCGACTGCAAATGGTATGGAATCATGAAAATATCGCCACACATAATTTTAGCTTGAGATGACGTCTTCCAACTACAAAAGCGGTTGATTAGCCACGTCATTTCTATTCAACTGCAATTTGCCGCCACCGCCCGCACGTCATCTCCGCTCAGCCCAATGATGTGTCAGCATCCGCCGTGGCAACAAGTGTCATCTGGTCCTCCAGCAAGAATCTATGGAAGAAGGCTGCTTATTTCCTATCTATTCATTATTTTATGGGCCATATTTAAACCCAGCAAGACTTGTCTAAGTAGGCTAATTGCATATTAGACACACAGCATTGTAAGCTAGACAGTGTCATACATGCTACAATGACTTCTATCACCAGCTGCTCAGCTTTTTTCATATTTTGTATACCCCGGTGAAATGTGAAGAAGGTATGAAGGTATAAAAGGATAGATACCGCCCAAGACTCATACACACTCATAACATGAACAGATATTAGGGTTTATACCTGGCTTCTATTATCTGCACTATATTTGTCTGGTGAGATGATGGGATTTCAAAGCCACATTTGTGCTTCATTTTATGTTTCTGGCTCGCTACGTGAGAGAATTCAGGATTGGATGTCAGGACTTGTGAGACTCGCAGCTGATATGGTCTTGATAGGATGCCAGCCTAAAAATTGCCCCAAAGTCCCAACAAGACAACAGTGTACAGGCATGGTACAGAAGCAGCTTCCGCTTAGCGTGTCACCATACTAATATTTGCATATTATCACGAAACATTAACTGAGCTTTATCCAAGTTGTTAAACAAAGTAAAGGCTGGATTATATTTTAAAATGTCACAATCTTTTAGTCATTTGGAGTCTTTGGGGTGTTTTTATGCATGTCTACCTGTAATATGTTTTGATGCCAAAGTAGTTAAGATATTGACTGTGTTTACATGAACTGAGATAATATTGATTTTACTCTAAGAAAGCTCTGAATTTGGCCTGTTGAGTTACATCCTGAGATAATGAAATCATATTTATTATTCTACCTCACACCCTATCCTTACATCATAATTCATTATTCTATTTCTATATCTGCCCTCTGTGCAAATTCTGCATGAATGCTGCACTTCAAGAAAACCTTGAATTAATTCATGTGTCATAAAATACTGTGAAAGCTGTCTTAGTTCAGACACGCAAGCTTACTGTAAATATTTTATTCGGGTCAGTCAGGAAATCCTGCCTTAATGTGCTCCCACAGTTAGGAAAACCACACACCGAACAAATTACTCCCTCGCTCTATGGTATACAAAAAGTGTGCACCAAGCTCCATAAAATATTTCAAAATTCAAGTGAGTTTCTTGGATTATTTACAGAAGGCTGTATATAGCCAAAGGGCAAAGCGAGATGCAGCTGAATCAGAAGAAAATGTCCGGGCCCCACAAGGGAAGCTTCCCCAGTGACAGAGGGATTGTGTGGAGCCAAAACCAAAGACATCCAGGCTAAACACCAAATCTGCTTCATCAGGCAAAACACAGAGCATAGGTAGCCTGGAGGGGACGGACATGACCTTGTCAGGTCTGTAAAGTGAGTAAGTGATGTTCTGTCCTCCATTAACAAAACTATAGAGATAACCTTAAACCCCTCTGTACCAGCTGATCACTGGTCACCAGTATAAGATTTTAGAGGGGAAGTTCCTTCAGGACTGAGTGTGTATAGTTGTGAAAATGTGGAGCAGTGTTGCTTCACAGATAATGTTTAAGTGGATAAAAGATAAGGATGGTTAGATAGCATTTTATAGCATTTGAATCAAGTCCACTTATTTCCTTTCAAATTCCTTATAGAATCTAATTAGTTTTACCTTTCAACACTTGCAAATAACTGAAGGCTAATATAACTACAACTCAAAGATGTCTAATCATCTCTTGTAGGCTGAAAAGGGAGAAACACAACAGTTTTTAGTGGCAGCCGAATTAATGTTCATAATCTGTGACATGAGCAGCATAATCAAGCAAATAATCAATTTGTTGTGAAAATTTTCAGACGACACTGTTATTCTCAGCAGCAGCTCTAACATCAGCAGCTACAAAGCTGGAGTGGAAAGGTTGGTGGACTGGTGTGACGAGCATTATTTGCACATTAATTCCCTTTTTCCAAGACAAATTTCTCCTGAGAGAGATAATAACAACGACCTTGATAATTTATGAATTGTTAATTATATGTATTTGACACTTTCATTTAACAGCTATAGCTTACTGTGGTCCAGCGGATACTTTCTACAAATACAGAAGGTCCTGATTCAGAACTATGAAGCTAATCAGATAAAAAATGCTGATATGAATTAAAGTTTAACTGTGAGATTCTTAAATTAAAGTGACGTGATCAGCTAGATAATTTCTCCAGAGATGAAGTAAAAGGATACAAATGTTGCCATTGTAGCCAAATAATATAATCAATTTAAATACTACTTCTAAGTTCATTAATCTGCCATTTGTTGTTCAGGACATTACAGCTTACACATTTATGATTGAACTAGATACAGTGAATTAGTGCTGAAATAACTAGTCTTCCATCTTGATAGCTGACTGATCCTTTGAGTCATCGGTCAAATAAAAATAAATAAAATATTTGCTGGTTCCAGCCAGCTGCTTTTCTCTGTTTTATATGATTGTAAATGTCTTACAGTGATATATCTTTGAAATCTGAACTGTTTGTAGACATCACCTTTGGTTCTGGGAAACTGCAACTATTTACATACATTTTATAGACTAAATGAAAAGAGAACAGACAAATGAATCAATAATGAGAACAATCGCGAGTTGAATAAAGTCGACTGTGAAATGTTTATTATTTTCTTTCGATCATAACTTACTTGTGTGGTTTAACTGTGACATAGTTCCTGGGAATAAGGCCTTCCCTCCCGTTCAGCTCGGCTTTGTACCAGTTTGGGTCAGAACTCTCAGTCATAATCTGCAGAAATGAACAGAAGACAGACGCACTGAAATTAAGAGAAAAGGAAAAAATTTGGGATAACAAAGCAAACAGGATGTTCATTTTTATCCACATAAGAAGTCCGGTGATGTTATCAAGGACAGCAATTTCACTCCAGTGGTCAGTTGCATAAAAATAGCCGTAGTCTTTGACTTAAACATAACTTTAAGTCAGACTTGCTATAGACACTTAAATTTACCTGTTGAGTCACGTCACCTCAGGCTTGGTCAGGAGGGAGAGTTGGCTAACTTATGTACCTCAAATTAAATCAGTCTGAATTATACAACAGACAGGCTAATTAGACTATTCTAACCTGACAATCTAAGACCAGACCAAGGCCAACACTAGCCCCTGGTCCCCTTGCTGGGTCTCGAGGTACCGTTCTGACGAGGGTGTCTTAGAGACAAAAAGTGAAGCAGACAGTCTGGGTTGGCTCTGTGTGGCTATCACAGACAGCCTGAACTGAATTTACAAAACACCCAGGTAGATAATGTAATCCGCAACTGTTGAGCTCGAACCCAGACACTGAAGATCTTGTATTGTGGGTGGGAATTAAATAAAAGGCCATTTTTACAATTGAAATGAATGTGAATACAGAAATGATGGCAGATCTGAGCCTGCCTGAGACTTTCCCCTGAAGAAACAAAGACAGCTTAATATTTTTAGGATTTCTAAAACAAATTTTAGGACAGAACCATCTTCTATACTGTTGGATTATAAGTACAAAATGCCATTATGACTGTCAACTTCATACAATATAATCGGACAGAAACATCAGAGTATAGTCTTTAAATTCATGGTATTTGCATAAATCAGATCTACACTGTACATACATAGTATATAACTGCAGCTATCTCCTCTCCCAGACATGCTAATTTCCAATTTTTGATTCAAATGAGCCATTTTGAATGAATTCAGACTTGGCAGGGAGTCTCTCGCACAGGGTGAGTGATCTGCCACCAGCGGTGATGCAAATTAAAGTCATTTATTTTGTAAATCAACCCTGCCAGGACACACTGCGCGTGGCGTTCCAGTAGTGGCTGAAATGTGATGCATTATGCATTACGAATAGCTACAGAATCTTTTTTTCTGTATCTGACTTTTAGTGGATGTAGTATGTATACAGAGCAGCTTTCTTCAGCATCCTTTTTGCAGGACTATTCTCTATATCGCTCGAGCGGTTTCTAAACCGCAACAATCTGATGGGGCTCCAGGGGCTTAATCATCCAGATTCATGGTGAAACAAGAGATTTAAATTGTAGTGACCACTGAAAACCACTGGAGAATATACACCGCTGCTTGTAGCCTGTATCTGGTTCAGTAAACAAACATTTTGTTCTAAGTGGCTGAACTAACTATGACTTAACATTCAGGCGAGGAAGATTACACACATCACTAAAGAGTATGACTACTTCTATTTTCAGGCTAGTGTTAATATGGATTATGTATAGATTTGTACTGTATACGCAATGCACCCAATCCTCAATTTGTCCCAGTCACATGCTAACTTGTGCATCCATTTGTTTCAAAGACACAGAAAAGCCTTGTAGAAAAGGCTTGTAGTCACACTCATGTGTGAAAAATAATATACATACTGTATGGAACATCTGCCCCAGTTTCTGTTTTTTTGCCCTGTGCCAAGGACAAGCATTTTTAAAAAGATGCTCCACCGTGGAAGAATACAGAACTTCTGAAATATGTAGATGCATATATGTGGGAAGAATGAGAGGAAGAGTGAGTTTTTACCCTTATTATTTATGATGTTCATAAATCTGAATAATATTAGAATTGTGTAACAAGTGAGAAAATAAACCCTTGACACACCTGAGATTGTAGCACTGAGTAACAGGTGCGTGGGTGTGTGTTTACGTGCCGGTGCAATGCGCCTCTTACTTTTATAATCACATTTGTTCCTACGAGCATGTGGGTCTGCTGCTGTATGTGTGTGTGTGTGTGTGTGTGTGTGTGTGTGTTACTCATCAGCTCTGCTTTGCACTTTCTTTGATGCCAATGAACATAATAGAGTCTGTGTCCCTCTGAAAAATTACTCACAGACAGAAAAATATTACTTATGACCCTGATCCTGCAAGAATTAGTGACCTTGTTTCCAAAAGACGGGCTCCAAGGACTAATTAATAAATGTCTTTAAATGGGTCATGTCCATTTAGGTTTTATAATGATGTGTACTCAAATAAATGAGCTGTGTGCATGTGTGTGTGTGTCCAGCTTCCTCTCAGGGACTGTGAGACTGAGCAGAATGCTGAACACACAACAACCAATTGAAACTTTAATATAATAAAAAGACTGATGAGGCAGCAAATTTACACACATGCACACACACACACATACAGAAACAAACTGCTAGACATGGTGATTCATCCAGTCTGTTTCTTGTGTGGGAGCTTTAATGAGGTCTATGAAAACATGACACCTCATGTATCAGAGATACCAGGATGATAAAGCAGGAAGTTCCTTTGTCTGAAACGCACAGCTAAGTCACAGGCAGAGCTCGCCATGAATTAATACATACGTGTGAGCGTGATGTTTTTACACATTTGTGATGTGGAAGAAATGATAGAGGATTATTTCTCAGCAGTCTCAAACTGCTAACTAACTAAAAGGGATTTTGGAAGAAGCGCTCTGACAACAGGAAGACAGACAGCGATATTGACAGGATTAGGGGAGTCTGGAGGATGGGTTAGGTATTGAGAACACGTACAGAAGTGGATCCAGTTCAGAACATATAAGAACCAGGGATTTGTTCAGAAACACACTTATGGATTCCTCACAGCAACCTGTGGCGCTTCCATCTACATAGCTGCTTAAGAATGCATCAACAAATATGAATGGTATTCATGATATGGAGAACTAAAATCAGTGCTAAAAACTGCGTCTAGGTTTCACTAAATAATAATAATACTAATAATATAGCAAACTTTAGTTATAGAGCATGTGTGAGCAAGTGCATTACAACAAAAAGCCAAAAGAGACGACCACAATAAAGACAGCAGTGATGCTGTGAAACATAATCACATCAGAAAATAGGGGTCAGTCTAACGTGGGAAAGAATCTTCTGCAGCACGAAACATGGGGAGAGAGAGAGAGGTGATGATAGTCAACAAAAGCTGATGCTTTGTTATTTTACCCTTTGATGAGCCTTGTATGTCGTTAAAAATACTTTAAAATGGATTCTACACTGGAAGCCTGTGCAATGAAACCAGGATTGGTGTGATGTGTGAGAAATGCTTTGTTCTGGTCAATAACTGAGGTGGGAGGATATAAGAACATGTAAAATTTTCTCTATGTTACTAAAGGACAGAGTTGATCAAATTTCAGAAATATTTCTCAGTTGATGAAAACATGACTGGACAACTTTCTTTACATGTTGCTCCAGGGTCAAGCCACAGTCTAAGATAACACCCACAGTCGTAACACAAGCAGTCGTAAAAAGATCCGGTACACATCCAGAGGACTTTAATTACTTTGCCAAATTCACCAATTTCAACAGTCATTAGGAGCCATATACAATATATCTGTACAAAATTTCATGGCAATCCATCCAACTGTTCTTGAGATACTTCAGTCTGGACCAAAGTGGTGGACCTGCCAACCAACAGACTATGCTATCCCTAGAGCCACACTGCTATAGCATGGCTAGAAATAGTCACAAAAATATCTAATCATTTCTGACAAAAAGACTGATGTGCACCTAAAAACTGCTGTTTTTTATTTTTTTTTTCTTCAATGATCTAATTATATGCCAAGAACTGGAGCCAGGATAAAATAAGACCCAGAATCAATAAATAAATTGGAAATTGAATCAGAAGCAGCCGGCTGTCTAAATCCTCTCTGGCCAACAGTGGAGTTAGTAAAAAGGACTACAGTGCATGAGGATTTGGGCATTCAAAAAAAAAACAACCAAAAAACCAAACAAACATTTTTTTTAAAAAGAAAAAAAGGATTGACATTGCCTGGCAAAAGCTGTTGACACACATATTGATCTTAAAACAGCAGCGGTAACAGAAACTTAAAAAGTAAAATCTACAGCAGTAATGCAGCTTTTTAAAGGGGAGGTGAACTAACTTTTGTATTATGTCTGAAAACACAGAGCCTTTTAAAGCACTGTGTTGATGTGATGTGAGCTCCCTTTACCTAAACAAAGAGGAAGAGAAGACAAGGGGAGAGGAAGATGAAGAAGAAGGAGAGATGAATTAGAGGAGGAAAAAAAGGAAAAGGGATTAGCTCCAGTGGAGATTGGTTTAAAGCCATTTAACACTAAAAGGCTGCAAATTAGAAAATTCAAACCTAAAGAAAAAGTTTTCACAGACATTCCTGCACTTTTAAGTTTTCTAACTGGCTGGAGACAAAAAGAAAAAAAAAAGAGAAATCAATTTTGAATTGAAGCGACGAGACGCTGATTCAAGTGCAGCTCAGACATGAGTAGGATCAAGCACAGAGAGAAGATAATGTGATGGAGATGAAAGCGAAGGGTAAAAAGAGATTATAACAGTACCATACAGAGGGAAGGGGAATGAGACAAACAGCATGTTAATGAAGCCTTTTTCTGTCCCATTTTTTCTGAGGACAGTGACAGGCAGCATCCATTGTGACATTCATAACCAATCTGTCTGACACCAGCTCGTGTGAAACAAATGAGAAATGACACTTCAACCTGAAGTGGTTCCTAATTTTAGCCAGAGAGCATCCGCTGCTTACTGTTCACTCTGTTACACTTTTTTGTGACTTTTTTTGTGTTACAGAGAATTGATATATTACTTTTGCAAGGAAATACAATAACTTTAATAACTGTCTCTGTACAAACATGCTACAACCCATTTATCTGATTTGCATGACAAGAGGAACAGGGAATGCAGTAGGCGTCGCAGGCTGACAGATGACATTTCTCATCCAAATAATGGAGTCACAGAACCTCGAGGCTACTGCCAACATGCTGCATTTCAACCAAAATAAGTCCATAAAGAGCAGCAAACAAATGCAATGTTTGCATAGCCTTGCCTCCCATCCAGCGCACCGGAATGAGTTTTTGGAAGACATCCAGCTTTGAATGATGTAAAAGGCTAGCGAACCACATAAACTGCCTTTCAATCTCCCAGTTATTCATTTAACACAGAGGAACACATTCCTCATTAATGAAAGACCACTTTAGTATAATACAGGTGCACACCAAGAGTGCCTGCTATTTCTTTTGGCAGTACAATGAAATGTCTCATAACCAGTTTTCTGAAAACCTGGCATGTTAAATTATTTGTGAAAAGATACTACACACTGTGTGGGACACACATCAAGAGAAATAAAAGGGTCTAGTTTCTGTTAGATAGATTTGGCTGAAGGTAGAAGTGGGCGGACGTGAACCATTTCGCTTCTCCCGGCTCCTTTCTGTCACAACACCGCTGGGGTCATGACCCGCCCTACTCTGCCTCTTACCCTAACCCTAACCCAACCGATGAAGGCAACCAGTACTAGCCAGTCAGAGGCAGAGTAAGGCGGGTCATGACTTCACGGTCCAACGTGTTAGAGTAGGCTTAGACAGTATCGCTATGACTGTAATTCCTGGCATAGACGTTACCACTTTATTACCATAACAACTGAAAGTGTATTATGTGTACAATTCCGGTGCCGGTGCTCCCATCTCATCCAGGATTTAGAAGAGTTTCAGAGCTGTCTGGACCCATTAAGAGTTCAATGAGAGGACAAACATAAACACAGATTCAAACTTGTTGATCCAGGATAATTAATCCATACAAAACTCTGCACGTTCTTGTGTTATTGTAAGTCAAAGCTCTAATACCGTATCAAGCATAACAAATAACTGATTCAACATTACAACATTCAACACTCAAGAAAGACTTAACACACTGCTTATGCATACTTGAACCCTAATGTTTTAGCCAAGTGGTCCTGATGCACATAATGCAGAGATGTGCCTAAGCCATGACAAAACATAAATTAAATTAAAACTGTACCTGAGGGACATTCTTATTAAATAGGACCCGGTTAACAAAAATGTAAGAGGCTTACTGGTTTAATAAGTTACACTGAAATCAGCATTTCAACTTTAAATGCTTTCTATATCTGTTCACTACTAGCTTTTCATACAAATGACACTATGCCAGCATGGCAGTTTTTTTTAAACGTGTTGATTAATAACTAAGTAAAAACTTCAAAGAAACCATCATTAATTTTAGTTTACAGTTCTTAGTCTCATAGGAGGGTGATTATTTATTTATTCCTAAATCATTAAGATAACATCTACTCTTTGCTGAAAGAGATTCATAAATAACTGACCTGCTCTGATGTAGAAGTATTTTTAATCTTACCTTTTTTAAAAGGTGCAGTGTGTAGAATTTAGCGGCATCTAGCGAAACAGACTTGGCAGAAATGGAATATAATATTCGTAAGTATGTTTTCATTAGTGTTCCTTTATATCTACATAGGGAGCGAGTCCTCTTCCACGGAGCCCGCCATGTTGCACCGCCATGTTTCTACAGTAGCCCAGAACGGACAAACCAAACACTGGCCCTAGAGAGGGACTTTTGCGTTTTTTGCGAGTTTCGCAGCCACTACATGTTCTCCTATACGCTTGGAAGGGAGGGGGAGGGGTATTCAGTTGGTTGCAATCTGCAACCTCACCACTAGATGCCACTGAACCCTACACACTGGTTCTTTAACATTCAGCACTATTCCTTCAAGAATTCATGTTTTAAGCAAGTTTTCTGCTGGTGCTGTGTCTGCCATTTTGAAATGAATATGTCAGTTTAAAGCGGGCACAAGAAATCATGCATGTTGCATAGAGACTAGATCAAGTAAACCACTTGAGGTGCTTCCAGTTAAACAACACCGGTTAGTTTGGGGGTGTACATACATAAGTTGATACAGTGTCTTAGTATTTATCACACACAGCAAAACATGATGGGCATTCAGAATGACACATCAAAATCCAGCATAACTGCAACAAAAATTGAATACTCACGAGGTTATGTTGGTATGCATGCTGAATTTGTAATGTAAATTAAGCTTTCTGTGATAATTACTTGCACACACCTGTAAATTGTCATAAATTGACTTCAGTGACTCTGTGCTGTACAAGTTGTTTGTCTTGTTAGACTGCCGAACATTTTCTGCAGGGAGAGTTCCAGAGAACAAAATAATTCAACAGACAGTCTGGTGTCATTTTCTCTAAAATATGACTCAAATCACTGCACAAATGCAACTGAAAAAAAAAAGTCTAGTGAACTCAGTGGTTCATTAATAATTCATTGTGAGTTATAAAAAAGTAAGTCAAGGCCAACAACTCTCTCTTCTACCACAAATTACCTCTATCTTGACAGGAGTCTTCCACTAAGGCTGGTGAAGCCCTGGATGAATACTGATGATTTACTTTCTAAATATTTTATTCTCATGGAGCATAAAGAAAAACCCCACTTTTGTGTTCTCTTAAACAACATGTTTAAAAGTGTGACAAGGGTCAATGTACTTCCAGGTCAACTTCACTTCACTTTGTAGCTTTATTAGCCTTTACCATATGCACACATCAATCAATTGAAGAAGAACGTACCATCTATTCTGTAGCACATTTTGAGCATTGTTAAGCATTTACATCATTCCTGGTTATGTTGGGGAGTTGTGAGTGTCCTACAGTTTACCTGTAGTTTTATTCCTAAAACATACAGACTAGTTTAGGAACCGTCCGTGGAGTTAGATGCGTTCAACCAGCAATAATAAAACTTTTGGCACGCACCGAAGGCCTTTTTAGAATAAAAGTAGATAATGTTTTTTTCAAATAGCCATATCCACTTACTGAACATACAGATTATTGCCATAGAAGCATTTTTAAAATACGACAATATGCATATTTTTCAATTAAATAGACTGATTTGAGGATAAAGTACAAGTAAGGAGTATTTTTGACCAGAGGAACTGTACAGTAGACATTTTAGTCTCAAAATATCACCACTGTGGGCTACAGTAAAACCCCTTTTTACAGTTTACACAGCTAAAGATTAAATGATAGTCAGTCTTAGGATATCATGAGGAGTATTTTGGAGTATTTTTATATACAATTTGTGCAGTTTCCTTTGATACTTATACTATACCAGAAGTCTTATTGTAGCTGCTGGTGGGACACAAGCAAAATATTTCTTAGAATAAAGCAAATACTGTCTTGAGATAATGCAAAGGCTTTGGCAAGGGAAAGCAAAATATCTTTATGGGAATGCAAAAGTTTTTATTTTCTCTGTATAAAACACATTGAGTTTGAAAATTAATCTTTGAATCTTGCTCACACCTCAATTCCCAGATTTGTGCACATTACCAATAACTGGCTTACTGATACAAAGTCATGGACACTTATAATTCAGCCAAAAGCCAATCAATTTTATTTTAAGATAGAATTCATTTTTAACAATGACATCAACAACATTTATTTTGAGGGTCCTTCTCCTTGAGACCTCTCCTCCGTGACACCTGCTTGCCTGGTGCCAGAGTGTGTTTTTGTTATTTTCAGCCTCCTTAGTATGAGTGATGTGTGCTTGGGTCTGTTTTTGTTTTGTCTGTCTGTCTATTCATTTCCCTTCCCCCCTTGCCCTCTGTCGCTCCCTCTGCACACCTGCTCATCATTGGGAATCAGTGCACCTGCCTGTCATTAAGTCATCACCACTTCTCTACAACAACTCAGACAGCCAGTCCCTGCCGGATTGTTGTGCCATTTACGGTTAGTCCATGTGCTACGCTTCAAACTCTGACACCAGTCAATTTGCCTGCCTGTCACCTGATAAGCTTCGCTAATTTAAGTGAGAGTTCTGTTCCATTACTGTGACTTATATGATTCCCTGCTTAGTAACCAAGGCAACTTATACCGCAGGCCGAATGTCAAGCTTAATTTAGCTGTGTGTCAAAGAATGTCCAGCAGGTGGAAACAGACTCCCAAAAGATGGATGGAAAGTGTTTTTTTTTTTTTTTTTTTTTTCCCCACACTCGCATTAATTTTGTCATGGCTGTGTTCAGAAACATAAGATGGAAAACTGTGAGGGGATCTTTACCAAAATACCTGTTTCACTTAATCCCCCTTAGTTTCATCAGCAGGGTTTGTTCTGCTGCTGGGAAGAACACTGCTCTAGTTTTCCCTTCTTTTTGTGATAGTATTGTCTTTTTGACAATTGACTGTTCTGGGCTGCTTATGTACTCTGTACATGCGCATAATGCAAGCTTATTCAAGCCTGGCTCGAGTTAACGTTGACTAGACAACCAAATTGTGTTAGCGGAACGGCTTGAGCCTTATTAAATGAAAGTTGAAGTTAATTCAAATCAAGCTTTTTCAGATAAGCACAGCTTTCTTTAGCTGCGTTGATGAAATATCCCTCCGTTCTCCCTGTCTCCAGGATTACCTGCCTGCCAGGTCCACCAGCATGATCACATCCTCTGGATTCCCTCTAAACCCCCACCCCCACCCCCCCCCCCCCCCCCCCCGATTCCTCGCTCTCACCTCCCCCCCCCGATTCCTCGCTCTCACCTCCCCCCAAACACCAGCCAGCCACCATCTCTCCATTCCTGCCAGTCTCTGTAATAAAAGACTTTATTACACCTTACCTGCTTGTCCGGTGTCTGCATTTGGTTTCAGCCTTAATTCACGACACCTTCATATGAATTTTAAAGAATATACAGTGAACAATCAGCCCACTTGGGGAACATGCCTTCAGCTCTTGAACCTGTAGTAATACCTTGCCAAAACCAATCTCTCTTACAAAAGTAAGGCCAAGGTGAACTGATTCTGTGCTTTATAATCTGAGGCTGTAAGAGCAGATACGCACAGGGAGGGTTCACGGTGAACAGAAAACTACTTTTCTACATTCCTTTGTCACACATTTCCATTTCTAGGCTGCATTCAGTACAGAGATAAGTACATAATATGCAGTATAGCTGAAAAAACTCATAATCTGGGCAATTTAAGGATGCCAAATTGGACTGGCTGAATCACAAAGACAAATGAGGAAGGAGAGCTGAAAACTTTCCAAACAAGAGAGAACTCAGCACACTCAATGAACAGTATTCTCGCTATGTGGAACATACAACTCCTGAGTAAATCACAATGACAATTTGCCATCATAGAATCTTAAAAAATATATCCAGATACAAACAGACATTTTGAAATGTTGTGTTACCTTCCTGTGTTTTTCCTGCCTTTGTTGATTACCTCATAGTTTTGGGACTCTGTGTTTTTTGGCTTTTCTGTGTTACACTTATGTTGGCTAGTCATTTGGTTAAGCTTGCTTATGTTATTTGACTTTGAAAGACTTTATGCAGTGTTGTGTGTTATGGGACTTGGTTTTCTCTGTGTTTCCCTTGTGTGTTCCTTCGCTCCCCCCCGTGTTCACGTGCTCCTCCTCTCACCTGCCCTGCATTACCCTCGTTAGCCCTGCCCTGCTCCAAGTGTCTTTCCCAGCCAGTCACTCCCAGCCTGCTGTTGTGTGTTGCCACCTGCTTCCTTCCTTAATTAATTCAGTTTGTACTTAAATTCAGTTTTCAGTTCAGTCATTGTCGAATCGTCTGTTTTTGTTCAGTCCTCTTGTGTCTCAGTTTTGATTTTGTTTAATAAATATTCTGCTCTTGATCCTGTCTGGCTGCCGGTGTCTGCATTTGGGTCCACCTGCTCCTCAACTCCTAACACTAAGATTTGACAGGTAATCCTGTCTCTACTGAATGGAAATTTAAATTTTAAAAAATGGATTTGTGACCTGAAATAAAACAAAACTATTTACTGACAAGACTACAACAAAGTAGAAACTGTAATGCATTTGAACTAAAATAAACAGAAAATTTCACTTGCTTCAACACTGAGTTGCACTAACAACTTGTAAACCAACAAGTAATTCAACTGTCCTTTGCTACAGGACACTTAATGTGTATGTATTTGATTTGAAAGCCTGTTTTTAAATAAATTAAGATTAAGCTACATGTTCAAGTTACTTTATTAAGTAACTTAATAAAAGTATTACTAATGTAGTTTAGTCCCTTAACACATGGTAGCTGTAAGGAAGGGGAACTGTCTCATATACAATGTATTAGCATGTATATGTACACAAAAATGGCCAACATGGGGCAATAAGCCTTAGAGCAGAAAAAGAAATCCAGCAGCATAAAATCCAATTTTGAAATTAATTAGTAACAGACATGAGGACTTTACTGAGTCTCCAAAGCTGGGAAGACACACTTTTTTATTAATCTTGCATGTCATGTTAATTCACTCTACACATTTAAATCAGCCTTTCTAGTACAGATCAATTGACCAGCCATGACTTGGGTGCTCACACTGAACATAAGCACTGGTCAGTTTTGTCCATTGACTATTCCATTGAAGTTTATACAAACAGCATCCTTAATAATGTTGACAAAAAGAGAGAACGGCAGCATTATTTTGTGCAATTCTACAATGAATGAGATGCAGACAATATGGTCTGTTTGTTCTGCAGCAAAGTTCTGTTTTTATATCACAGCAGTTTAGTCACAAGACTAGTTTTAGTCACAACAGGTAAAATACCACTCCAATTTTGTGTACAAGCTCACTATAGTTGGAGTCCATGGAACTGTTCAAACTGCAAGACAGACGACCTACATTTCTGACATGCAAGAAATCCAACCAACAGCTATTTGCTGATCGTTGACCCCCCTCAAACTGCACATCCGACGATAACCTAGCTGGCAATCAATTATTGTCCTAAATTAATACTGGTCCAGCAAAAATCAGACTACCCACAGAAACTCTCGAAAATCCCTACATGTATTAACAGGGTTGACCCTGTCACCTGCTCCACATCAACTAACACGTAATCTGGCTGATTCAAAACTGATTCTTGATTGAATGAATAGAAAAAAGGGCACCATTTTCAGTCTTTTGCTCCAGTATACTGTGTGCCAAACCATTCACTGGTATCCTTAGTCCACTGAAATACAATATGAAACAGAAGTGGCAGATAAGACAAATGGTCCGCAGCTTTTTTAAAGAAAGCTGCATTCATTAACTAATTAATTAATTTGAAAGCATCTTACAGTCTTCTGCCTGTATGAGAATAACAAAATGAGGGGGAGACGGAGTGCTTCACTGCTTTATTAACATCATGTCTCCTTCAGTGGAGAGCAGCCTCTCTGCTGCACCATTAGCTCCGGGGATCGCTGTCCAATGCGCTGAGCGGGTGCAGGGTTTCTGAGGTGAAACAGACTGAGCACGGAGTTATTTTCTTCACCTCCGAGTTGGTTTAAGTTGTTTAATACTGCAGTGTGTGTTGGTTAGCCGGTCTTGTTTGTTACTGCTCGAGTTCACTGCTAATTTTGAAAGTCACCAACTATATCTTGAAAGAGTGTCATCATGGTTCATAGTGGTAGGTCTTCATAAACTTTGTGACCTGAAAGTGTAATAGCTTTATCAGGATAGGCCTCGGACTGGAACTGTCATTCTGTCAGACAGTAGGAGTGCAATGAGCACTCTTGATAGCCGGCGGAGTGGGGAAGTTGTCCTGCCCCAGAAGCTGTGGAATCAAACGGGCCATAAACCCAAGCATGTTGCGGCCTTCTGACAAAGCGGAGATTTGCGGACCTACTCCGGTTCTCCTGGTCCTCACTCTTATCCATTAGGTAAGAGTTGCCTTTTTCCAGTTGTTTGACCCAAGTGGAGAGATCATTCAAGTTGTCCTCATTTGTTCCGACACGCTGTTCCAGTTGCGAAACTTGTTCTTCCAAAGTAGATAAAGAGCCCTCAATACAATTCAAGGTGCAAAGAATGTTTCAAAGTGCTTTCTCAAGTACTGTCTCAAAGTATGTCATATCAGTTTTAATCTGTTGGATGGCATCAGATAAGGTTTTCATCTGATGAATCGATCCATTATCTGGCGACTTGGCTTGGGACTTGGCGAAAATAGAAATAATCTGTTCTTTTGCCAAACACAGTTGAGCAACTTTTAAGTAATTTAGAGCCACAAGATTGTTAGACGTAACTTTATATAATCGGGAGGCCATGAAACGCTACAGATTTCAGAGGAAAAGACCAGCAGACCTTAGCTCAAATTGGCTTACTCACTCTGTGGCCATCTTGCATCCATCTTGGTTCGCAATTTCATAGAACTTCATCATATTGATGGCTGCAAAAGACAGCCTAATGGTGTCATCAGCTGCGTAATTGAAACCCCAATAGCATAAGCATCTAATGGATTCACATTAATGACACATGATGGAGGTGACAGAGTTATTCCAGGACAGAAGATTGTGTTTTGGGGGCTAGCAGATAATGAAAAGTGTTATATAAGGGGAGAATGACTGTCGAGAGCCTGGAAATAAATAAGAATGGGGAGGCTGGGAATTTATAGATAACACTCAGACAGGCAGAGTCACTTGGTTTGACGTGACTTGACCACAACTATTCCTTTCTTTCTCAAAAAGAGAAAAACATACAGGAGCTCTAAAGCCTCATACTTCCTGCTGCTTGGTGGTAAACTGGTAGTGGAATGCAGTTGCTTTCCTCACCTGTTTTTGCTCTCTGCCTGAGGAACAGCAGGAGCATTATTGCTGGCAGAGAGGATTAAATTTATTACTATGTCAGCGACCCAATCAATATAAGCCCAAAATTGATTTGGATTTATTTCATTCCCCCTACATAAAGCCAACTTCCTGTCAGAGCACTGAAAAGCTAAAACGGGTGTAAAGTTTGATTAAGTGCTACAGCAACAGGAGTTAACAGCTAATTAATAACAGTGGAGCATAATGGACAGGTACAGGAACCAGTCTAAACCTCTGTATGGTCAAAGATCTGTAGAGCCAATCAGACAATCAGGATCATACTTATATCTAATAAACTGGGTAACATGCAGTTTATGAATGATCTTAAATTGCATTTCATGAGTCATACTCGTGAAACAACTTTTTTGCATTTAATGAAATAGTTTCCCATTCATCTTTACTTATTGTGGTCCCAAAATCTGATTCCCAGGAACATCAACTGATGTTGGTATCAATCTTCTCCTATTTTACAGTTTCCCTGTACAAATAACTTAATGTCTTTTTATGCACAGAGACAGATTTGATCAGCAATTTTTCAGGAAAACTAATCTCAGCCTTCCTTCTATAGTGGCGATAGGGGGCACCCTTATCTTATACCTCTGTTTATAGAGAAAGCACATGAAAGTGTACCATTCACTAAAATTACAGATTTTGAGTCTGTATAAAGTAACTTGACCAAATGCTTCAGGAAAAGAAAATCTGTGTAGGTCCTTAAAAAGGTACTTACATTCAATTCTATCAAAAGCCTTCTCCACCTCTAAGCTTACTATATATGCATACTTGTCTTTGTTTTTAATGTACTGTGTGACTCCTAACAATATTCTGATAAATCCTGTCTGATCAGGAGATACAAGTCTTGGAAGTAATGAGTTGAGTCTTCGAGCTGACAGTTTTGTATTTTCGAGTCTGTGTTTTGATTTAATATGAGCCTATATGAGGCTGGATCTTTATTTTCTTTTGGGATGTTATTGTAGCTAACTGTAAGGTATTAGGGAGACATTTAACCAAAAGGGAGTGTTTAAACATATTATTCAATAGGGGGGCAAGTATATTCTTAAACATTTTATATATCTCTGCTGGAAGGCCATCTGGACCACTTGCCTTCCCATTTGACAATGAGTGAATGGCATCCACAATTTCAGTAGTAGTCATTTCCACATCTCCACATGATCTCTTTCCCCTGTTGTTAATTGAGGGAGAGAGGTATTTTCCATAAACTGATTCATATTCCTCCCAGTGTCAGAAGACTGTGGGAGCTCAGACATATAAAGATTTTTATAAAAATCACTGAAGACAGAGAAAATATCATTTCATGTACAACAATAGTTTCCTGTTTTGCTTTTTTATCTTGGTGATAGATTTATGTTTTGGCTGATTCTTAAATAGTGCTGCCAGACACCGCCCTGATCTGTTTCCCTGTTCATATATTTTATGTTTTTTGCAAAAACAAAGCTTTTTCAGCTTTCTGGGACATGAGGGTATTGAGAACCATCTTAGCCGTCACAACTCTATCCAAATTTGCCTGAATAGGCTGTTGTTTATGTTGTTTTTCTACTTCTTGCAGTTTTAAATTCTAGTTGCCTTTGTTCATGAATATATTTCCTCCTCTTAGTAGTTATGTAGGAGATAATGATCCCTCTTCTGTATGCTTTAGTAGTTTTCCACATTATTCCTCTTCTGCCCATTTACAAAACTCAGGGTTGGCTAAAATTGACCTATCACATTTCCATCCAGATTGTTTAATATTGTAATTCTGAACAGAAAGACGAATATAAAAATAGACCCAATGTCAGATTTCACAACTCTGTCGATGGAGACATTAGGGACTAATCAATTTGAGAATACATTTTATGGGGGTTGGAATAAAAAGAAAAGTCATTTTGAGAAGACCATCATCTGAAGGTCTATTTTTCATACAAGCTTAAGTATGTAAAGGTGTTTCCATGTACCGTACAAGTCCTCGAAATTAAATTGTGACATACTGACGCCCCTATTATCACAACATCATTTATCTGTGCCTTCCAAAACTATTACAAATCAATGTTGAAAGTGACAACACTGTGGTTGAGTTTTGCTTAGGTTTATGCACAAAAAGAACTTGGTTAAGTTCAGGGTGAGATCATGGTTTGGGTTAAAATAAGTACTTTGTTAAGGACATGTGTCATCATGGTTCAAAGTCATAACTATTATAGCTGCTAGAGGGCTTTATCACTTGTATGTAAACATAGGTTGTTTTGGGCCACTTGCTGAAACATTTGTTGATTCTGTCGTTTTTCTTGGGAGGACAATCTTGCATGGTAATAATGCAACTAAACAAAAATGCCAATAAGGAATACATGGGAATGATCCGTAAGTGAGTCTGAATTGCAGGCGAATCAATGATTAAGAGAGGTGCTTGCATCAAACTACATTAAAAAAAATGCAGCCTTTTCATTCTTTTCAATGAGGCATCTGCACATTGGTAAAGTGAAAGTCCCGACGCAAAGGACTCAGATTGTTTTGCAAAACAGTTTAAACAGGCTCAACTTTTGCCATAATACATTGTGTTACACACGCAAAGTGTGTCCGTTCTGATTAGGGCTGCAACTAATGATTATTTTCATTATTGATTAATCTGTTGATTATTTTCTCAATTAATCAATTAGTTGTTGGGTCCATAAAATGTCTTTTTTTGTCCTGACCAACAGTCCACAAGTTATTCAGTTTACTGCTAAAGAAACCAGACAATATTCACACTTGAAAAGCTGGAAGCAGAGAACTTGAACATTTTTTTTTTTTTTTAAATTATTCAAAATGATTAATTGATTATCAAAATAGTTGGTGATTAATTTGCTAGTTGGCAACTAATCGACTAATCGTTGCAGCTCTAGGTCTGATAAACCCTCAAAGTACTGAATCTATTATTCAAACTGGACTTCCTGGATCATAGTTCTTCTTGTCACTGTTTCCTCCTGCTTTTTTTCTATGCAGTGCAACTCTCAATATTTTGTATTGTTACTCTAATCTCTGACTGCAGAATACATCCACAGACAACAGTACCTTTCTCAGAACTGTAAGGATTTACAAAGTTTGAGTCTCTTCTCTGGCTTGATCACAGCACTGATCGCAATCAAAGGACGACAAAGAAACACTACAATACTGTGGCACCCTTCTGAAGAACCCTCTGAGTTTGAAAAAGACATTTAAGTGCATCACATGCAAGCCCCTTTTCTTTGAATTTGAGAGGAGTAACTGAATCACATAGTATATTATATTTCATTTATAGGGAAGACATTCACAGTGAAAGGCCTGTTGCCGGCAGCTCTGAATTGTCTGAGAGGAAACACACAGAAGCTTCCAATGAATCCCGGAAGGACGGCCAAGCAGCCCCATCCTTTGTGGTCTATTATTCAATTTGGAACAAGAGAGGAAACATTCCTGAAGCTGCTCCGATCACTTCTCTACGCTCTTTATCCACTTCTCCAACCACCACTGTTCTTCTGCTTCCCCTCTGTATCTATCCTCTTCCTGCTTGCAGCAGAGCTGTCCCAAGAAGCTGACAGACACAACTCAGGACTCTGACTGGAGCTCTAAGATCAACACGTCTTCTATCATCATCAACCACCCTGCAGCAGATCTCGTCCTACAGATATTCTGGTTGAGAAATGAACCGTGATAAAAATCAAGATGCAGTGTTGTGTGTATTTTGTGCGATACAGGTGTAATTGTGGCTGGGAAAACTGGCAAATGTGTGATTTTACATCATTATCTTGATATCAATCATTTTAGTGTTATATTAGAACAAATTCCAATAGTTAAAAATGTTTTTTTCAATGTTCTCAAGTATTTAAGACCTGACATTGTGTTGAGTGTTGTTCAATTTAATTTCATTGAGACTTGAGAAGTTTTTTTAAAACAATTTTATGAAGAGAAAACTGTTACTGAACTGTCACCCATGCCTGCAGATAGTTAGATAGCAACTATGTCTAACAGGGATCACACTTGTAAGCTTTCCACCAAGATACTAGTCTGAAGAAACTAGAGCTGCAATGATAAGTTGATTAATCAATTAGTGGATCGACAGAAAATGAAACTATTCTGATAATCAATGTATCGTTTTCATTCTCTTTTTTTTTAAAGGAAAAATGCTAAAATTCTGCAGTTCTAATTCCACTTATTTCCCCCAAGACACATAGTGATGACAGTATATCTGCCTTTTCGTAGGGTTAATGAGCAATACAAATGACTACTGTACATGAGTACTTCACTCTACTGTGATTTCTGGCTTTGAAAATATTTTTCATGCTCCATTTCCCCATCATTGCAAGCTGTTGAATCTCTGCTCCAGTTATCTTGCTCAATTTGTAACTGACCCTTTAACAGTCAGAGAAGAGTCATCCAGTAGACCCAAACTGGAAAGTGTATCTTTGAATGAACCAAATGTTAATGGATCAGTTTTACCAACTGATTCATCACTGATGTGAGTTGAAAGAAAAGTTTTGACAAATTACAGACTTGTCCAGTTCCCAGAGTGGGAATAGGAGAGGTTACTGCCAGATGTGAGCACATACACACAGCACTTTGGTATTTCACTCACAGTAGGAGAATCAGATTAAAGCAGGAGGAGGACACTGAAGACTTCCTGTCCGCCTATCATGACAAAAATGTTCCACAGGGAGCTGATAGCTCAACTGCATCACAAAGTTTAGACAGGAGTTTACATCAAAATCAAGGATAGGCCTGCTCTCGTTTTTCAGACTCTGCCTGGTGTAAAGCCACGCACCACTGGTTGAAATGTACAAATCCCAGAGAAATATTACATTGTACACCTGTGGCCTATTGTATCAGCATCACAATACATCTAACAGCTGTATACACAGTGTACCTCATGTAAATAAGAGTTATTGGAACATGTTTTGATAGGTGTTTCTTCACATTAGAAATTTCAAATAGAAAATGTATCCCACCATAACAAGTTTAAGCAAAAGCAGGAAAAAGCAGGAGCAATTTTATATGCCAATGTTTCATGTTAAATGGATTAGCAATGCTAAATAATTAAAATGCAGGGGAATAAAACTATGTAGCCTGCTCGTAAGAAAACGTAGGAACGTGACATGACAGGAGACTTACCTTTATCTGCTGTCCGAGCTTGAAACTCAGCTCATCATCTCCTGTCCCATTAAAGTCGCATATGGCTATGGCCTCCATGGAGTGCAAACCTACAAACACCGTTAAGAGATAAAGAAAACAAGCTAGGAGAGGACGGCGCCTTTGAAGTTTGTATCAGTTATCCCTTCAGCACTGTAAATACACTACTGTACTGGACTACACGTTTCTCCCACACTGACCTGTCCCGACTCTTGCAGGACGACAAACTTCACGGTGAGTTTCTCCTGAGCTTCCCACACAAGAATTAGGCTGTTTTTTTTTTAGTACAACTCGGCGTGTTTCACACAGAAGTTAAATTACCCAGCTACTGTATTTAAGGTGCTGCCGCGCCCAGACATAAGCGGTGAGTGTGACCGGTGGAGGAAGGAAACCATGTGATTGGCGTTTCCTTTGGCCAATTACAGCGCGCGCTCACATTAATTGGCCAATAGCATTAAGAGGGGAACGACCTATCCAGTAACCAACGGGATGTGAGTTTTTGACAGCCTTTCACATAATAATAGTAGCTCAACAGATCGGTCAGTGGGGCACAAAAACTAATACATAAAATAAAATGGGAGAATTGTGATAAGAGTGTTTGAGCTATGAGACATGCAAAGTGGTTATGCACGAGCCAGCCATTCATACCAGTTCTAACACTGCACCAAACAAAAGGCTGCCCACAATGAAATGATGATGCCTGACTTCAATCCCATTTGTTGTGGGAACCTAAAACCTCTCTCTGCATCTCCTCTAGAGTCTTTGACTCAATGGGAATCACTAAATCCAACCCACAAGTGAGGAGAAGGGAAGGGCATCATTACCAGTATGTTGACCAGTTCCTGTTTATCTGTCAGTTTGTGATGAAGTAATGACACTGGTGTCTATCTTTACTGGATGGATTTTGGTTGGTTTGGTTGGTTGGTTGGTTTATTTCTTGTTTTTTTTTTTTTTTTTTTTTTTTTTACATGTGTGTTTCTACAATCCATGCATGCGATCTTAAATATTGTGAGCTATGTTTTTCTAGTGCTTCATCTTATTTTCCTTTCATCGCCTGAAGAAAAATTGTGTTTTAAATGGGAGTTATTAACCCTCTTAGTCCTGCATTTAACAAAATCTTTGAAATTAAAATTAAATCAAGTGACTCAGTTAAATGTGAAAAGTTCACTTGTCTCATGTATGAATCATACATCAATAATATCTTAATTTTATGCATGATTCATGATGATGCAGAAAAATAGAAATGCATAGCAAAAAATAGCATATTGTTAATGTTTTAAAAGACACCCCAAAATTTCACAAATGATGTTTTTTTAAATCACAGCAGCTGGAATGGGCACTTCACTTGCTAGGGCATTTCCAAGTTTTGTTATGGTTTCCATGTAGCTTACACTAGATCCCAGAGAGTGATGGGACTGAAGAATGGCAGATTGGCTCTATGTTGGCCTGTCAGGCTAAACCCTCTAACTGATGACAGACTTTGTTTTCCTGTGTGTCCCTTATGGATGGCGGTGCTGAAGAAACAAGTCTGCTAGAAGCATAAAAAATCATACAGGCACATCTTAACATCTGTTTATTCCAGATCTAATTAGGGATTGGAGTACATAATGTCTCTGGAGGCCATTCACAGTGATTCCACCGCCAGAAGGTAGAGCCAAAGGAAGACAAAGAGAGGAAGAGCCCTGACATCATGGTGTCAGAACAACAACCTCCATCTCAACATCTGCAAAACCAAGGAGATGGTGTAAAGTGAAAGTACAGCAAGCAAACACCCCCATCTACATCCAGGGGGTGCCTGTAGAGAGAGTCAGCAGCTAAGGTTCCTCGGGGTCCACATCAGAGAGGATCTGAAGTGGTCAACTCATACTGAGTCGATGGTGAGGACCGCGAACCAGAGCCTCTTCTTCCTCAGGAGGCTGAGGAGGTTGGCATGGACAGGAGGGTACTCTGCAACTTTTAAAGATGCACTATTAAGAGTGTCCTCTCTGGCTGCATCACAGCCTGGTTTTGGGAGCAGCTCCAAGCAGGACCGCAAAGCCCTGCAGAGAGTCATCAAAGCTGCTCAGCACATCACCAGGTCTGAACTGCCATCCACACAGGACTTCTACAGGCAGAGGAGTGTGAGGAGAGCTGGAGAAATCCTCAAGGACCCCAACCACCTCAGCTACAGACTCTTCAACTGCTACCATCAGAGCCAGATCCAGCAGGCTCAGACACACACACACACACACACATACAGTCTCTCTCTCTCTTCCTCTCCCACACACACTCTCTTCCCCACTACACAATATTTATATTTTTATTAGAAGTATTTATCACCCATCACTTATGTGCAATGCCATACCTGCACACCAGTGTGCAATCTAATGTATATTTGTATATATTTTCATTCGTCTCTCGTATCTTCCTCTTCTCTCTCATTTTATTATAAACTCTAATTGGAACTAGAGCTCGAAGCCAAATTGCACTGCCTTCAATGTTGCCGTCTGCTGTGCTGCTGTGCATATGACAATAAAACCTCTTGAATCTTGAATGTACCGGTTGTGCACAGGAGTAAAACAGCATGCCCCATTCTTGTCCAATCAGATTTATCTGCAATTACCAGCTCCCAACGTGTAAATAGCTTTCATGTCAACATCCAAGTGGTAATTAGGACTGGGAAATTCTTTTCTTTAAAAGCTCCGATATATCTGATTTGGCACTTGGCTTGAAAACCAAAAAAGCAAAAAGGCCTCACATTAGCCAAAATCCACCATTCAATATGGGACCTTTAAGCTGTCATTGCATCCTCACACATCCAACTCTGTAATCAAACAACTGCTTTGAGTTGTCTGACGAACGCATGCAAGTCTTAAACATGGGGATCTTTCCCATCTCTTACATCCATCCTGTATGGTCTGAATGAAGCAAGAGCACCCCATTCACCTATCATCGTCGACCAATCAGGTCACAACTATGACTATTCTCTTCTACTTTCATCATCACCCCTTTGCCACTGCTACTAGTGCTTATCTAATGTTTCATTGCAGCTGTGCCACTGTAGAGGGTGACAACATGTGGAAAGTAATGATTTGAGTTCAAAAGTTAACACTCAACACCAAGCTATAAGTATTTTTCTTTGCCTGACCTCTTATGAGTGAAAGTGTCAAGACTTTGGTACACCCAGTATCACTGCTGGGTGTGGTTTCAAGTAAAATGAATGTGCATGTTAAAGTGATGTCCACTTGTGAGCTACTGAACGTATTCTGGGTACACTTAATTCACTGCAAACTTTGCCTCAAGGCATGTTGCCTGCTGGCTAATGTAGGGCGACTTTTCTTTCCTCACTATGCATGTAGGTGCACAGCTGTACAGATGGCTAAACAGACATACGATAAAGGTTGCAGTAGTTGGCCTTGGAAGTTTTTACCAGAAGCAGTTGTGAGTCTGTAAAAACAAGAATTGGATTAAAACACATCAAATTAAACAAGAGTGATTACAAGTCAGAGACAAGATGAGAAACCACAAACGAGTGAGACCATATCGTAAGAATGAACATGTTCTAGCAAAAAAACAGGATTAAAAAAATTGACTGTCCGTTTAGTTAACTTACATTGTCCCTCATGACACAAGGAAACATAGTATTAACCAGTGAAAAAATAACAAAATTGGAAGTACAACACAGTAAGAGTAAAATTTTTAAAAAGCAGAATACATAGCATAAACAGTAAATGAACAGTTAACCTACTTCCATTATAACAGACAGCTAATGGCTAGCTTGGTTAGCAGTAAACTGATATGAACAGTACCGACAGATAATGCTTCAACTAGGACATTTGTGAAGTAGACAAAAGATGCCTGTCAATATTTTCTTGGTCACAGCTCTGACAAAAGCACGCCTGTAACAACGTCAGTTTATCTGCAACTGTTACTGTACAGAACTGTGCCAGTAGGGGTTGCTACTGGCAACAGAACATTTAACTGAAACCAACTGGTGATGTCATAACAGTGAATAAAATCAGCTATCAGCACTGTGTTAAATTCACTTTGAATTAATTTACTACAAATGGAAATTAAAATAGACATTCACAAAAACTGAAACTTTGGTCATATGTATTGGTCCAGGTCTAAATCATGGTGGCAGCACACCAGGTACAGTAGCCCAGACATCTGTTTCCCCATGCAACTACATCCTCCTGGAGGATCCCAAAGCTATTCCAGCCCTAATGCAATTTCCCATAGTGTGCTCTGCCTCTGCCCTGGGTCTTTTCCCCATGGGACATGTGTCATGGTTCTGTCCGAGTCTGGCTCTCTGTCCCTCTTGGATTTTTTACTTTTTGAGCAAGTTTGCGTTGTATAGAACAACGTGGATCAATAAACCCACATTTTGCTTTCAGCCGGAAGAGGAATCGGTGTGTCATTTTTGTTAGAGAAGAAACGTGTCGACTTAAGGTTCACACTCATGCCAGTTTTGGCTGGTACACTAGTTGTGAAATGTGACTGAGGAGTTTATTTATTTATTTATGTATTTATTGGGGCCATGTACAGTGTTAAACATATATGTTACCATTTGATGTACTGTACCAGAGTTAGCTTATAGCTAATTTTTATCTGCAGCCCCTTCGACAGGTCACAATAAAACAGAACGATAACAAACAGTACAAAGCAAAAAACAGGAAACATAATACAAAATACAAAGCTACACACAATAAAACATCACAAATACCTACAATGTCAACTAGAAATGACTAATGTATGCTTTGTTTGTTTGTTTGGCATTTGTTTCTGTAGAGTTGAGTGATTTGTGTTTGCAGCCTCTGTGTGCCATGTTTAAGTGCCATAAGATTGTAGATAAGAGTTTGCAGGTTGTGTTGTGCCTGTGTGTTTTATTCACGTGTGTTCTTGGAGTTTGTATTTAAGTCCTGGTTTTCAGTTCAGTCTTGTTGGAGCCTTTGTCTTGTTCTGTGTTCTGCTCTGTTTCTTCAGTTTTGTTCTGTCCAGTTCAGTCTTGCTTTGCTCCTGAGGCTTAATAAAGAACTATTCTCCAGTTCCTGCTGATCCTGCGTCCTGCATTTGGGTCCACCTCCTGCTGCTTCCTTGACAGAAAGATACAACCACTCATGGACCCGTGACTTTTAACCTTTCGTGCCTTCGTAATGATTGGAAGCAGACCTCCAGTAGTGAGGACAGAGAGGCAATTTTAGTGTCAGCACACCAGGAAGGCCTTGGCTAAAGAAATTGCTACCTGGATGGGTAGAGGACTTCTGTCGACCCACAACCAGACCTTCCAGACCATCAGTCTGCTGCCTTTGCCGATGCCAAGCCAGATTTCCAGCTGCCCGCCTCCTGCTCTGCATTCCGGCGTCTGCCTCTCCTGCACCCTGCCCTGACCTGCAGCCAAATCTTCTGGTGCTGGCTGTCCTTCCTGGCCTCCAGCTTTGTCGCTGGCCTCCAGCTTTGTCGCTGGCCTCCAGCTTCGTCGCCAACCTCCAGAGCGGCCCAACCTTCATCGCCGACCTCCAGAGTGGCCCCGTACATCTGGTCATCCTCCTAATCGCCGTCCCGAGCGACACCGGCCGTCTGTCCTGCCTTCTGGTCACCCTCCCAAGTGACAACGGCCATCTGTCCTGCCTTCCAGTTGCACTCCTGAGCAACTTCACCCAGGCTGCCTGCCTGAGGTCTCATACTTCGCCCTTATTCTGCCCCAGGACACTTGCCCTCCAGGCTTAATAAACAACTATTCTCCAGTTCCTGCAGCTCCTGTGTCCTGCATCTCCTGCTACTCCCTTGACTACATGCCCAGAATACCTCCCTTAGAGAGGCTTCAGAGTTGCATCTTGATAACATGCCTGCAGCCTGTCATTAAATATATTCTACTGCAAATGTGCTCAAATGAAAATTGTTTAAAGTGAGCTCTGATTACCTGAAATAATGGAGACACTACTTTTTTTCTGGAATGACATTTGGCTGCAGAGTTTTTTTCCCCCTCCCCTGGTGTAATTTTTCAGTTCTCTGAGCAGCACAAACATTAGTTCATTCACATCCATCATATTAGTGAAATACGGTCTCAAAACATTGGCACAGAAAAGCTATCTGCAAAAGTGGATGCCATTAGGGAGAGAGAAAATATTTGTGTGAATTGATCTTTTAACCCTTACCTAGTATTAATATTCAGTCTTCAAAGTATACCCTCAAATTTACACTCTGTACCAATTTTCTGAATCACAAATCAGCTTTTTTTAAATTCATAAATACCTCATCAGTCATCAATAAATGTGATTAACCCTTAATTAAACTTCCAGAGAGCAGAGAGTGCATTATTTAGGTTTTACACTAACTGTTTATATCACACTATGGTCCCATGTTACATAAAGAGAAGCTGCACAAAAGTTGAAATACTTCCATTTTTGTATATTCATTTTTAGAAAACATAACATTTCAGGCTAAAGTTTAAGGTGTTTCTACTGCTTTAAATTGGTAAAATGTTGACCTGAGCAGTATGTAAGGGTTAAGAATTACCACTTTATAATGTAAATTATCACCAAATGAGACTGATTTTCTCTCCACTGAATCAGAAGCTCCTGTTTTTCTGTTGCAGCATCTGATTTTTATTTCTCCCCGCCTCTCAAAAGAGATGAGCTTCTGCTGCTTTCAAAATATATCAAAAACAGCTTGCTGCCTTGACAAAACAATAAAATGTTGAGCAGTATGTGTATCACAGGTTTTCCTAACATTACTTTATAACACACCTAATTATGCATTAGAATGCAATTGGACACCTTCCATCATCGCACACTTTGTCCTTAGGCTGTTGCCAGTGAAGAAGCAAAACAAAACTTCAGTGTGAGATGAAAACAAAGTGTTTGATTTCTCTTATTTTTTTTAATTCTATTTTTATAGATGCTAGAGAAAAGGGGATCTTGTCCCTTATCACTGCATGCTCAGGCTAGAATGATCAATGGATTTAATTTAGTCGTAGATGTAGAAAAACTCGATCATACACAGTGGAAGATGAGGTAAATGTTAAAACTGCATAATGTTCGAGTGAGGGTAAGGATGTTATAACAGCTTTCTTATGTGAGCGGGTGATGTCCTGTCTGATGGGGGCAGAGCAGAAACGCACTGCAGGGGGATGCGATTAGCTCCGTGTTATTTAAAATCTAAAGTTAACGATATGTTAAGTAAAGAGGCAAGAGGGTTACGCCTCCTATTTGCTGATAATGGATATGGAAACAGAACAGGCAGAACAGACTCCTCGAAGCACTTGGTCAGGCGGTTTTGTGGTCGTAAATATCTTCTGACTACTACAACTAACAACAAACACGAGTCTTTTGGCATGCATGTTAAAAATGTGGCAGATGGCTCAGTGAAGGCCCACTTTAACAGAGTGTAGATATTTGGTCATTTACACAAATGAGGTGAAGGCATCCACTCAGTCAGAGGGAAGGTGGTATTTAAATACAAAATTAAGAAAGGATGGAAAATTACAGTGCAGCTCAGCTTACTGCAATCATGTGGGCCAAAGGAAGAACTGATACTCTGCAGCAACCTCGTCGACAGCGAAATGAAAGAGAAACGACAAATGAGACCAAATGTTAGTGACAGCACTGAAAATTCATAAACTTGGTGCAAAGTTGGCCTTATGTAGAGTGGATGTCGAGGGAAAGAGGAAGCAGATGAAAAAGCTCAAAAGGCAATTCCAAGTGAAGCAATTCAGAATTGATTCCAATGTGGGAAATGGCCTCATAGAGTTATGCAAATGTGGTAGAACGCATGAGAGAAGGAGAGAAAAAGGCAGATCATATCAGTTGAAACTGTCATGGGAATTTAGCAAAGATTATAAGGATGCAATTACATTATTGTGGGCTCAGACAAGAACTGGCTCTGACTAAACACCCAGACTGAAAGTGTGATGTGAGTGGGCTAGAGGGTGTGACTCATGCTTTCTTTAGTTAAAGGAGATCCAGCAAACAAACAAAAAAAAAAAAAGCAGTTAAATTATCATCTTTTAGAACTCAGGGAGTTTTCATTTGCTATAGATGGTGCTACTGGAGGATAACTGGAAATTATTGTAGCAGAAATGATGATCTCCAAACTAAAGACAGCAATTATGCCATTGCTATCTACAGTAGTTTGCCAGAACAAATAAAGGAGAAGAAGGAGATGAGTAAGCAGAGACACATCTCAAGATCACAGCAGACTTCTTTCAATATGCGGTGCGGTTTTGAATGGAGACTTGTAACACAGTGGATCATTTTTCATAGTAACTTTTTACTTGGCAACATTACAGATGCTGTAAAATGCTCAGTAATTCACTGGAGCTGACATGTTTTAAACCATTAGTGGAAAATGTTTACAGTTGAAAACAATTTTTGACTTAACTTCTTTATGAACACATTTCATTATTACATATTAATTATTGAGAAATCTCTTTCAGTCTAATTAGATTTTTTGATTAAATCAAACTGGAGAGTTTTACAAGTATTCATTATGTGGCACGTACTATGTGGTGTCTCACGCTCACAGGAGGAAACATAAATGCAACATCTTATTAATGCTGCAATTAAAGTGCACACAGGCATCAGTGCTAGTTTTTCAGCTTTGTTTACAGCAGATGTCAAACCCCTCAGGGTGTAACGATCCTGCGGAGGGGTAGAATACACACGCACACACACACACACACACACACAGAGACACTGTATTATCTTGTTTCCTCCACCTTCAACCAATGAGTCCCACGTTTTGATTTACCTTGACTTCAGAATGGACTGTCACAGTATTGATGCCCTGGATAGCCAAACCAATCGCAACGTGCAAATGCCTTTTCAGGAGCCTATTTATGACCCGCAAACTGTGTTACGGTCACATCCAATTTTCATGACCGAGACGTGTGCGGACTTCAAATGAGGGGCAGCAAGGCCATCTAGTGGTCCAAAGTGGGAAAGGACATGTTTGGAGGTGCTCAAAAACGGTTTATGCCTCCTACCATTATTAACGAGGAGGTGTGTATTCATTTGTAGCCAAGCAGGAACACCTGTCTGCCCCTGACAAGCCCATAAACTAGCGTTGGCCTGTCGAGATAGAGCGCGTCAATGCATCATTAATGCCTAAGAAAAGACAAACTTTTCATTATGAAAGCGTGGAATTATTACCCAGAAACTTATCTGAACAGTGGAAACAAATAAGCGTCTTAATCTGCGCTCTTTACACATATTCTACAGTTATTGTGAGCCCCAGGGACACTGTGTGAATAGCTTTTTTTCCCCAATTCATCTTTCAAAACATTCTTCAGTTCAAATGCTGTGATTTTCTTCCTCCCTTTTCTGTTTTCTTTCATTTCTGCGTTTGATAATGGCTGCTTATAATGATTCAATCAATCTTCTGACCACAAAAATTCCCACCCGCCATGCCTTGAGGCATAACACAATAAAATAACCCATTTGGACCGAGCGCGCACACAGAAGCACTTTTACGCACACACTCTCATATGAGTGAGTGAGAGAATGAGCCACGGGTTATCAATTAAGCCTCATCTCATCAGATTATTTTCTGACACCTGCAGCGCAGTCGCAACTTCGCAAAGAGCGTCACGGACTCCGAGTGAGGATGCTCTCACCGAGGAGCGGCTGTATTATCACTGTGTTATCAGAGAGCGCACTGGTCTGTTCAGATGTGTCACTAAAGGACTGAACTAATCTGGACTCACTCTTAAAGAGTAAGAAGGAATTTCGGCTTCAGATGCATTTTATCTAGGGAGCAGGTACTTGGTGATAATTCTCAACTTGGACATACTTGGGATTTTACCGATGGATTTCTTTAACGATTCTAATTTTTCTCTCGGAGACACTAATTCAACCACAACAGGTAGGTTGAGCAACAAGCGCACCGGTAATCTAATATCTAATTTATAAGCATAATAACTGCATTCAATTTGTTGGGCTGTTTTCTTTTCTCTTTTTTTTCTTCTTCTCTCCCAAAGTTGTCTTGTATCGTCTCTTTTTATAATCATACAAGCTTTTTATAACCTACTGCACAAAGTCAGGCTGCAAATTCCCTTAACAGCGTGATATGCTCGATGAGTAATGTGAAATATGATTACCTGCCTCACATTAATTTAAACTTTGCCACCGCTACTTGGTGATTAATGCAAATTATTTTAGTGTTAAAAATGATTATTTAGTTATTGACTGATTTTTTTTTTTTTTTTAGACATTTGTGGGATTTTTTTGAGAGAACATAAATTATGTAGATAAATAGATAATAGAAATGGCAATGTAATAATCCACTGACAGATGGTAAACATTACTCTGATACTATATACTATATATGAGATGGCATGTCATATAACATGATTCAATACAACATTCAACACATAATGACATGGTAAGATATGACTTAATATTTGTCCTCTATATTTAACTGTTTCTCCCTGTCCATTGTGTCTCCAGCTGTAGATGGGGCTCTTCATTGTAGTGCCATCCTCCCTGTCATCTTTGGCATCATCTGCTTTCTGGGTATCATGGGGAACTGCATTGTCATCTACACCATCATGAAGAAGACCAAGTGCCGTGCCAAGCAAACTGTTCCGGACATCTTTATCTTAAATTTATCAATTGTTGATCTCCTGTTTCTCCTTGGGATGCCATTTCTAATCCACCAGTTGCTGGGCAACGGCACCTGGCACTTTGGAGCTGCAATGTGTACGGTCATCACTGCGCTTGACTCCAATAGCCAGATCGTCAGTACTTATATCCTCACTGCAATGACCCTTGACCGTTACTTGGCTACGGTCCATCCCATACGCTTCAACTACATCCGCACACCCTGTGTGGCTGCGCTAGTCATTGGCCTGGTGTGGGGTCTGTCCCTACTCACCATCATCCCTGTGTGGATGTACGCAGGCCTGATGCCGCTCCCAGATGGCCTGGTGGCCTGTGCTCTACTTCTGCCCAACCCAGTCACTGACACATACTGGTTTACACTTTATCAGTTCTTCTTGGCTTTTGCTATACCTTTGGCCATCATCTGCCTGGTGTTCTTCAAGATCCTCCAGCACATGTCCACCAGTGTGGCACCATTGCCTCCACGGAGTTTGAGGGTGCGCACCAGGAAGGTGACCCGGATGGCAGTAGCCATCTGCCTGGCTTTCTTCATCTGCTGGGCCCCTTACTACATCCTCCAGCTGGTCCACTTGGGGGTGCAGAAGCCAAGCCTTGCTTTCTCCTACGCCTACAACATAGCCATTAGCATGGGCTATGCTAACAGCTGCATCAACCCGTTCCTTTACATTATCCTTAGTGAGACTTTCAAGAGGCTCTTCCTCAGAGCGGTACGCCCGGTTAATAGAAAGTTTCGTGTGAACCCGAGCACCACAGATGGTGGAAGTGTGAGTGTGGGAATGGTGCCTGAAAGGGCTCAGCAGGAGCCAGACTCTCAGGAGATGATACCATCCAATGTGGCCCCACAGTGAATAATCAACAAATAAGAATCCTAACAACCCCTTATCACTGTGTATCTGTGATAAGCACTATGAATGGGACATTGGCACAAGAACACATATACATATTGTTTGTAACCAGTAATGTCAATTCCAATCCACAATTTTATTCAAACAATATTTTCAGCTTTGTTTTTTTAAAAATCTGACGAGCCCGCTGTAGGTTCTTAATGAGCTTGAACACAGTCCAGTTCAGTCATTTCCACCTGCAAAATCCAAAAATAGTCAAACAGGCCTATCTGTTGCACTAGTGTAGAATCATCACAAACCAATTGACTTGAGTTTGCACAGCTTCCAACGTCAGGCCCATATATAGTCAGAGAAATATAGTCAATAAAACCATATAGTTGTTGAGTTAAACGTGTCTGACAATCCTGAGATCTTCCTTTTTTTTTAAAAAAAAAAAAGCTTGGTAAACGATTGCACTACTGGCCTGGGTTTAAGACCAGTGAGAAACTCATACAGAGCAGATAGTTTCTCAGTACTAAATGTGTGCTTGGATTGAATACGCTGTTTTTGTTGCCTGTGTTTCTGTTATATTTCTCCTTTCTGCATTTGGCATCCACTCACATCTTTCTAATGTCTTCAAACGTAAAACTGAATACATCTCGAAGCTAATGGTGAGGTTGTAATATCCATGACTGTGAATGACGGGTGATGGCACGAGATGCTACAAATAAACCGTTTCATCAAGCGGACTGGATCCTCATCAGGCCAGACTGTTTCAAAATAGTAACCACACTGAAATACCAGTAGGTCACTGCTGCTAAATGGCAACAAGTGGAGGAAATGTCATAAAATAGTTGCAGCTCAGGGTGGCAATTAAAACTGTAACATCAAAGTAAATATTACATTATGAATATACACACTGAAACACACACATTAGGTTCAATGCAAAGGGACTCTGCAGGACATAAAGTACAATACATGAAGTGGCACAATTCACTACACATATTCCCTGTAGCTTAGATTTCATACAATCCCAGACACACTGTGCATATTGTTATTGTACTGGAAATGGAAAGAGATGAATGAGATGAGTTACATCACATTAGGTGTTTGTGTGTAAAGACTTGCACAGACATTACAAAGGTTTTGATCATTCTTGTCAGTGCTTGTGTCTTATGATCTTTTTAAATGTTGTTTTGTTTCTATCTTTTTTTGTTTAACACTCATTCAACAATATAATGTATTCAGGAAAAAAAAGGAGGCATAAACAGTATTGTCAGTCTAGAGTTTGTGTAATCATTTTGGCAGTAATTACCTCCTTCTACAAAGTAGGTTATCTGGTTTGGTTTTGCCTGTATGTCTGTTTGCTGTTTGAAATTTGGAGTAAAGTTAGGGATTAGGTTGTTCTGGGGATAACACCAGCATCCAGCCATTTATAAAGCATTCACTCCAGGTATCCATAACAAGCAAGATAATGAGCCTCGGTAATGGAAGGGTTTTTGACATGTTACAATAGGAAAAGCACAAGTGTAACACAGTTAATGATGGCTGAATTCCATTTAGCTGCTTCAGTTTCAGGATCCTGATAGCGTGCATAACGGCTCACGCTGGCACACTATCATGACTTACTTACAGAGCCATCATTAAGCATCTCGACAAAAAAACAGTCTTGTAATAGTGTAGAGTGACTCAGTGCATTTCACACTTATAAAATAATCGAGACAACAGCTGCTCTCAGTTAAGAAAACAATTAAGAGCAGCTGTTAAGAGCCCACGTTAAAATGCAAACAAAAAAACAAACAAGCAAACAAACAAACTCCTCACATAAGTATTTTTCGAGAAGGTTGGTTGAACCTGGTTGATTTTTATAAGGATTTTACATCTCCAAACATCCCAGAGTTGTTGTATTTCCTCCCGAGTAACCTCTTGAATAAGTAAAATGATTATGTGTCAATCAGTGGAAGTTGCAGCATTTACTGAGGCAATTTTAATTCAGTCTGAAATGCAAAGCTAAGAATATAAATGAAGGGCTGTGCTGTGGATGAGTTTATGTCAGATCTATAAAAGACTACTAATTTTGAGATGTTGTTAATGTTGTCCTATTGATATTAAGGTATATTTTATTATATACAGTTATGATGGTGAAATTATGTTTTGTAAGGGTTATTAATGTAAATAAAAAGTGTCTAATCAGTTTCACTGATATGAAACTCAGGGTTTCTCAACCTTTTCTGGCCTGCGTCCTAGTTTTCAGGGTCCCAAAATGGTCTTGATGCCTGTCAAACTGTCAAATTCAGAATGGCCTACTGTTGTATTGTATTTTTTAAGAGAACAGAGGAAGCTCTAATTGGTACACTGATTTTTCTTCTTCAAATATATCAAACCTATTGTTAGTCTAAGAAACCCAGGACCCTACCTGCTTATCAATCGACACCATGTGGGGTCCCGACACCAAGGATGAGAAACTCTGTAACTGTTGTTCTTGTCTGTTATCAAGCAAGAAAAAAAAGCCTGAGGTCAAAAAAATTGCAACTTTGCTTAATCGCTGATGAAACAATAAGTTGTGGGCTTCTCTATCTGTAGTATTGTGAACTCTTTTTTTCTTTTTTCTTTTTTTTGAAGATTATTTTTTGGGCTTTTTGCCTTTAATTGACAGACAGTGTAAAGGCAGGAAGGATGGGGAGGGGGAAAGGGAGAGAGGTACGACGTGGGTCCCCCGGCTGGGAGTCAAACCATGGATGTTGCAGTTATGAGGTACTCGCCTTGGCCATTAGGCCACCAGGGGGCCCTTGAATGTGAACTTTGACTTAATAAAACAATATGAATGCTGTAACAGAAATATTTACTGTCAACCTGGACCTAATTGTACTGTGGTTGTTTTTTTCTGTCTGCTTTTTAACTCCTGTAAAGCATATGCAGTCCTCAGACACTCAAAGTTTACACATAAAGCTATAGTGTAACCGTCAAACCTGTGAACTTAATGTATTTAAGTAAAAAACAAACAAAATAAACAGTATTTTGATTATCTATAAAAAAAAAAAAGAAATGGTGTTTTAAGCAAAAAATGTCCTGAGATCTTTGCTGGAGCCCAGGATTCATTCCGTAGATGCCTCATACACTCTGATAAGCATCATTTGAATCTTTCAGGTTTGTTATTTGATTTCATCAATAAACAACAATGTGTCTTTATACTGTATATTTGGGTTCTTTATTCGTACAAACAAGGAGAGAATCTGCAATTTCTTGGACTGTGTGTTGAACAGCTTGGCACCATGTGATGTTTCAAAGTTATGGTAACCTTAGTAAAGACTACACATAATTGGATATTGTATGTATCAGGCACTTCATCATCACTGGACAACTGAGGAGCAGAGACAGACGCGATATGGAGTGAGAGAGCCACAGTTAAGAGGCTATAAAAAAATCAATCACCTCTATGTGGAGTAGGGCACCAGTCTGATATAGTCTTTCTTTTGCAAGCGCCCAGCAGTGTCGTGACTTAGGATTTGTGTGTCCCACACGGTTTGTAATTGTGCAGCACCTGAGAAACTGGCAGTGTGTCCCTCAAATTGAGACTGCAGATAATAGTGGCTGCAATTAAATTTAGATGAAACTTAAATGTACGATTCCTCTAAAATGTGTCATGTCACACAGAAAAACACACACAGTCACACACAAAATAATACATTTGTGTATTCAAGTACTACACAATATTAGAAACAAGCTGCTTAACACTAATAATTTATTTCCTAGCGAAGGCCTGTTAAGTTTAACCTGTGAAACTCTAAATTGTCTACTGAATGGCAAAAGCTGATATATATATACCTAACCACCCCTCATCTTATTCACTCATATCTTCCTGTGTCAGCTAAAAAAGTAATGTCAGTATTGAAGACAGATAAGATCACTTGAGGCTATATCACATCCAAGCAGAGTCAAGGCGTCAATAAAAGCCTCCTAAATCTTGAAAACTGTCGGTGTTTTTCTCACATTACAGAGAATCCACTGTGGAGTTCAATAGCAGACAAGATCATTTATCTAGTGTCTCTATGAGGGAGAAAGATTGGATTTGCGGTTATATATTTACACCTGCTGTGCTGACAATCAAAATATTTTATAGAAGGATTTATAGTCAATGAACTCAGATCTCTCAAAACAAAGACTGTACTGAAGGATCTGTAGTATTGGTTTCTATAAAATCCAATGTTTGGTCAGCACTTTACTTTTAAAAGATTTTTTTTTACAGTATTGTGTAGAAAATATACATTAGTAGAGTTGCATGCATTTTTCTCATTAATAAAGAGACATTAGAGATTGTCAGTAACAGAAATGTACTGAAATATCTATTCTGAGAGCATTTCGTCTTCCAAAATATCTCACAATAAGTCATAAAGTCAATGTTACTGAAAGCCCTCTAAAACGACATGTAAAAAACAAAACAAAACAGAAAACCTTGACAGAAGCCATTCAATTATTTCTTTTGCACGTGTTTTACCAGTTTGAACATCAGCAACGGTTTTTAAGGGCACGCTGGATCAACATCAGCATTTGGAAGGCAAGATCCTAATTATGGTGGATGAATGCTTCTTTGCAATTTATTGGAAAGTAATCCATTGAGATGGTGTTACCCTCTCTTTTAATGAATAGAATGTTTAATCTTGGATCAGTGTGAAGTTTAGACATGAGCTTCAATCTTTTACGCAGGAAACAGCACATCATAACAATTACACAGTGTTTTCTGTATTGTTTACTCATTTTGCAGTGTTTTTTTTCTGAATGCTGAGCATTTGAAGATGTTTTTTTTTTTTCATTTGCTTTCAGGGTCGCCATACTTTCCTTCTCTGCAAACACAGAAAAGAACAGTCTTGGATGAATACAGGTTGTGTAGCTGTCTTCCATCAAGCCTCTTCTACTTGCTCACCAGTCATTAATGTTACAAAGCTGTCGCAGCAATCTTCTAGCAAAAACAGATAATACAATACAATAATAATTCTGGGCATAACACTAAACAGATAAATGTGTAGTGTGCCACACACACAGTGTGTCTGTTCTTGACGATGCAGTGGCAGAATGGCAACAGTCTGACAATAGTTTCAAGGTTCAACCTTTCTTGTATTTGTTGTTTGGTCACCTCGGTGTCCACTTTCAGATAAATAAAAGACCTGTCATTACCTTTGCTGTAAGCTCTGGCAGATTTGTGACAAACTATCTAGAACTTCACAAGGAGGTGTGTTTCATACATGTGCCTCTTGACTGTGAGTCTGTTGACATTTCAAACAGCCGATCCTCTTCTGCAGCAGTTAAAGGTCCTATATGTAAAAATTGTGAAGCAATTTACATGTATTAATCGTTTTTTACTGCCAATGAGTGAAGGGGTCCTAACGTAACTTAAAAAATAAGACCTTCCTCGACTTGCTCGGTTGTCTGTAGCCTGTGGACTCATTTCTATGTGAAGGACCCGGGCCAGTTTTTCCATGAAAATCCAAAGGATGTAACATGTCTTGCCTCTATCATCAATGTCAACAAATGACCGACATCTACCACAACAAAAATGGTGACACCTGCAGATATAAGTTATAACACAGGTGATGACATACGTGCTGACAGATGTGCTAACAGCAGTTTGCAATATAAAAAGATATTTCCAGTCATGTATTTATCACACTACTAGTACTACTCACCTGTATTATGAAGATCTACACTATCACATGCAATTTAGGTTTAGAATGAGCTGTTTCTGGGTAAAGCAGGGCTGTTAAAAGCAGTGTTTCTGTGCCTGCATTAAAAAAACAGCACAAAGCGGCAGCATACAATGCAAGTAAAAACACCTGCACCTATCATTTTCTGTGGAACGTCACTTTTCTACTTCTCAGCTTTGACCTGCATCAGCACTCAAGAAAGTCGCTGATACAGAAGACATAGTCAGGGTATAGTAGCTCAAAGTTGTGATACAGTGGATACGCTGGTAGCTATCTGAACACTCCTAGTCAGTATAAACTGTCAATAAAAGCCTGCACTGTAAGTCCAACAACCTCCCACCTCCATGTTCTGATATATGAAGATGACATAGTCACATACTGTACGCTCATTCCTAGTGTGGTAGCTGCTATAGTTAAGTTGTAAGTTATCATGAACAGTGGAGAAAGTTGCAAAGCGACCTTATTAACCTTAACAAATGTTTTTATATCAGAAATATGTTTTTTTTTTTTCATCTAATTGCCAGAAAAAAGCCAGTGCAGAGCAGCTAAAACTGGATGAATGTGCTCTCTTCTTTTGGTTCCGGTTAACAGCCGAACTGCAGAGTTTTGAATGAGCTGAAGTCTCTCAGAGCTTTTTTTTCGGGAGGCCAGTAAAAAGTGCATTACAGTAATCAAGTCGGCTTGAAATGAAGGCGTGAATCTGTACACATAAGAAAAGCATTAAAAATACTTCAAATACATTGCACCAGATTTTGGGTGTAGACTATATGGTGCTGTTGTAAGAAGGGGTGAGTTAAGATATATGAGATATATGTTTTAAAATAGTTTTAATGCAATAACTATCAAGTTAATCATTAAAGTGTAAATGACCCCAATACAGTGTGTTTCATATGCATTCGTAAATGTATTTGTTATATTGCTTTTATTTTATTTACCACAACATGGAATGCTTCATTTTGAAAAAACTGATGGTGCACAGATCATCTCTTCTCAAATAGGTGTTATTTGAATAAACTGACCACATATTGGGAAGCTAAATGGTTACTTTTGCGCCTGAAAAAATATTAAAGGATGACTCCATCTGCGTTTTTTTCTGGGTTGTTCAAATGGAAACACCCACTCAGCCATTATCAAAACGCAGTGATGTGGGTTAGAGCGCTAATGAAGCAGCAACAGTCAGTGCTCCGTCTGTGTGTGTCTGTGTGTGTCTGTGTGTGTCTGTGTGTGTCTATGTGTGTCTGTGTGTGTCTATGTGTGTCTGTGTGTGTCTATGTGTGTCTGTGTGTGTCTGTGTGTCTGTGTGTGTCTATGTGTGTCTGTGTGTGTCTGTGTGTGTCTATGTGTGTCTGTTAGCATGTTTAGCAGAGCAGGTGAGTGCTCAGTCCGTCTCTGTGGCTACTGGCTAGGCAGGTTCGGGGGTTTATATCAGTTTATATGTAGCAATGTCATCACGCAGAAACCTACGGAGGACCCGCCCTTTAAAACTTATTAAGGTGACATATTGACTGAAGTGTCCACCCTCCGGACTCGTGGATTTGCGGACTTCAGTCGGACGTACCGTGACGTTTTCACCATCATCATCATGTCAAGTCTGCGAGGGCGCTGGGCCACAAGGGGATAAAAATGCATTCTGAGACAGACTTAAGACCTTAAGTACTTCCACAGAGATAAACTGAAATTCCTGACCCCGTAACTCATTTGTTCAAGTGTTTATCTAAACGGTTCTTAATGGTTGTGATATGTGCAGGTCTGCTGCTTTACTCTCAACAATTCTGGTCAGAATGCTCAGTGAGAGTTTCCCTTTACATGAACCGCTAAACACTGTTAATATTATATTCACATTAGATCCTCAACTGAGGACCTTCACATTGTAGGCGGACAAAACCCCTGTCTACTTTAACAGATTATAATAAACAAATCCATGTTATTAAGCCTATAGGCCTATTATTCTGTGTGTTAATTATACCTCACTACATCACAACAAAAGTGAAAAAATCATCAAAAGTAAATATTTTACATAGCCTATTATTATTATTATTATTATTATTATTATTATTATTATTATTGTTTTTTAGTATTGATAATAATAATTAGTAGTATTCTTTTCTTTCAAAAAAATCACGACAGTTTCTCATATCTGAGACATGCACAGCCATACATAAAGTGGGAAAATAGAAGTATTTGTTCTCCAGACCCATACATCTATCAGAAAATTACATAATAGTATGAAGTGCTGCTGAAGTAATGGTTATAGGCATATCTAGTGACCCATGAGTGTTGGGTCTACATGAAGAGTGTTTTGCACTCAGTGTCTGACGTCCAAGCTCTGCCAAATTAGATAGCAGCACACATCTACGGGAGCACTCGAGAGATTACTTGTGTGTAAGCATGATGCTGTGCATGTCCTCTGTATGTTTTACTAATGCACCTTTGCAAGACTAGACACCCTATACAGAAAGATGTATGACATCTGTACACCTGGCAGCATGGAGCTACAGTATAAAGGTTTAAAAGAATTTGTCTGACAGAGGTGTTAACACTAAGTGCCATGTAATGAAAAAGTATTTCCAGTCTGGCAGCAGAACATGCAGTATTAGAATCGGATGTTTTTGGGTGGGAGGATAGTTGGATCAGTAAGTTCCTTCAGAGATGTACCATGAAAATCTCAGTGCTGGTTGAAAATCTATTTATCTTATGGGGAATATTACACATATTTCACTTATGGGTTTGTGAACCTAAAACGGCGCTCAGTGAGTTATGTTCAAGTCATTTATGCAACTCAGATTATATCATCACCTGAGCTCCCTGACACCATCACCACAATAGCCATGTAGGATTATTCATGGAGTATTTCCACTTTAGCACAGAAGTGTAATGCTGTGGCTCCATTCACTATAGGGCATTTTGTAATTATTGTGATTTGTCAGAGAAACTGCATCGAACACTCAAAAATGTGTTTTGCTTATTGTTACTTGACTTTGATGTTTGAGCTTCACTGTGCAGAATGATGCCTGTGCAGCGTTTGACATTAGAAGGTTGTTTTCACATTCATTTGCTGAAGAAGGAAAAGTTTCTCTGTGCTCACCTTAAATCTGAGTGACTCCTTGGGAATTACTGGTTGCTAGTCACAAACTGTGGCTGTTTGCTGTTTGGTGCTGAGCAGGTAGTGTACAGTGGGGTTTTTTAGAGCTTTTTCTCTGAAAACAGCTGCCTGCTGCGGCCAAAAATGACATCATGTGTGCGGTGAGAGTGAACCAAAACAGTAAAATTGCAGCTGGACAGCTAAACAATGAGCTGAAACTCAATATAAAGCTCCGTAAAGTCGAGGAGAGCTGCAGAGTTGCTGATAATTCTCTATGGATTCATCACATTGTCATTTGAATGAAGAATTTTGTACCTTTTGTTTGGCAGTTGAAAATATACACCAACCAAAGACTGGGTTAAATTGGAATAATGTGCTGCAGTGATTGCACACAGAGAGCTAGCTTCATTTCATGCTGTATTCAGCTTAATCAGTTGATGAGAATGGAAATGTCATAGAATGACTCATGGGTTCTTTTTTCTTTGCTGTTTGCACATATAAACTTCAACAATGTAAATAGAAGAGCAGGATTAGGCGAAACAGCAGGATATTCTGAGAAGTGAGGCTCAAGAGACGCTGCTTGTGCCCTCCACCAAGACCACATCCCCAACCTCATCACATCCATCATCCCTGCCTGCCACATCCTCTTATAGCCTTTGCTGTTTACTTAATCCCCGGTACTCCCAGCAGGAGAAAAAGAGATTGTGATGCAACTTGCGAGACCATTCTCAAGCACCACTCGGGTTAAATTAAAGGAGGAGAACACTGCAAACGTAACAAACATATGCATTGTTTTGCAATTATGTACAAAAAGCCACCTCATGTTTGCACATTCCTTCCGAGGGACATAGCTAAAGCTACTCAAAGCAACATATGAGTGAAGTCATTATATAATCAGTGCTCTTGTAAGCTTTCAGGGATGGTAGAGAGATTACGGACAAGATGTTCATTACATATCAGCAAAAAGTGTTTTTGCAAGTTGTTGACAAACTCACTGAGGTGGGACAGCAGCTCCCTATAGGGGCTGAGTAAGGATCAATAGAGAAAATCCACTTGCTATCTTTCTCTGCAGTTTCTCCTCACTGAGAGGAGGATGGAGTGCAGCAGGCACTCAAAGAAGGATAGAAACCACAAATCACAGAAACCCGCAGCCACCACTAAGTAATCTAACAAACAATGACAAGCAGCAGTTCTTGACAACGAAAAGAAAGTTCCCAAATTAACTTTCCTGAAAAAACAGTGCACTCTGTGATTCAACAGAGAAGAAAAGGTTGCAGTTTTTTTCTTTTTTGTTGTCATAATGGGGACCCAGGGGTCAGGACTAAATCGATTTTGGGCTGACTATGCCCAGAAACCAAGCTCTTACTTTCTGCTGACCAATCCCAACACCGATCTTCACCTGAACAGAGGAAGTACCTGCAGGATCCCCCCCCCCTCAGATGATAGTGATTCTGTGTCGTCTAGATGTGTTGGATTCCATCCTCTACATCCTGGTTCTTGCATGGCCGCTCAAGATCCTCGATGTTTCCAATTTTTAAACTACAGGTCAGGAAAAATGAATTACCATCACTTATGACACAGAACATCCTCACATTGGAGTAGCTGAAACCAGAGAATGCTTGAAAATGATTAATTGATTGTCAAAATAGTTGTCGATTCATTTTCCGTTGAATGACACAATTAATCAATTGTTTTGGCTCTAAAGTAAGTACACAAACTCAAGTATACTTAAATACAATTTTGAGGTACTTTATACAGTACTGTAGTTCTACTTCACTACATTTCAGAGGCAAATACTGTACTTTTTACTCCATTACATTTATCTTTTTATATATCAGTTACCATTTTGACCTTATATGGAACATATGATGAGATGACAGTGACAAAGGCCATTCAGCTATACTTTTCATACTACACTATATGTGTGTATGGACCAAAACTCACTGATAGTTTTTTCTGTCTGCTTGTTTGTGATTTGATGAATAGTGTCTCTTTCATTCATTTCCCTAAATATAGTTATTGCATTGCTGGTAAGATTTTCCTATGTGTATTTTTTAAAATACAACTTATAATAAACCATCTACAAGTTGCTGAGTGAACGCCATAGTCATAAATAATATCTTTTTATTTGTCATATTGAAAAATGAAACAATATACCATCACGTACAGAAGACAACTCAGGCAGAAAGAGAGTTCAGTTGGACACCATCACATCTTATTTCCAAATCACTACACCCAATAGGTCGAACGTCAAAGATAATAAGCTTATTTGTTCTCTCTGTCGCTCTCACACGTACACACACGCACACGTACACACACGCACACACACAGAGTTCTGTCTGTGTATATCTACAAATATATACACAGATTTTTTTTTTTTTATAAAATGTAGAAAAATTGCATATAAAAACATCTTCAACCCACATTTCACCGATAAATTGTGTTAACATCGAAGTGCTCAGTTTGGCAGAGTAAACATTGTGTGTATGTGTATCCACATGTGGATTGGAGCCATGGAAAGAAAAAACAGAAACAAAGTTCAGATTTATAATTCATTACAGACTTTGTGTCCTACTACAACACGTTCTCAGAGAAAAACCAAACACAGGTGAATTTATTTCATTCCGTATCATTGATCACCTTCTATTATCTGCAAGGCAGGGAACAAATTGAACCTGAACCCGGTGTTTTAGACTAGATGCAAGATGGAAAATGGTCGGCTATGGCCAGCATCTATAATGATTTGTAAATAAGCATACGAGTTCTTGTTCAGAATTGTCATCATTATAACAAACAGGCCGCTCAGATATAGACATTGACATTCCTCAAGTGTCAAAGTGAGTTTCTCATTCTCTGTAATTGTAAAGCTCTGGGCTTTCTGTCTCTAAGAGTACTGAGCATGGTTCTTGCACACAATTTGAGTGTGGATAAGACCATAGAGAGGCCACATGAAAGCTTGCATTTGTTTTGTTTAATACAAAGCCACAGCTGTCTGTCTGCCACTCTTTGTTGAGAGGAGGCTGTTAAGAGCACAGATCTCCGGCTGCAGTGTGTTATTTTACAACAACTGTGTGATTATAGTGATTTCAGCCTTTGTGAATCCATTTAAAAGATTTGGTAAACTAATAGTTGAGGACAAATAGCAACTAATAGTCAAACAAAGCCCTCTTGACATTTCAAGGAGACAACTACATATCTAACTTTCTGGTTAAATGGTGTATTTACTGTAGTATTGCTGTAAACTGTATGTGTATTTATTTCTGCACGCACCCGCTCAAAGAATACATCTTCTTATCAGCACTTCAGAGTCAAAACTTGTGCAAAGGACCAACACTAATGGATAAGACATTCAACTATTATTGCTGAGTCACTTGAAACTAGCTAAACAGGCTCACAGACAGCAATTAAAAAGTGTTAGTACAAACAAACATGGTGTGTGTTCTTGTATGTGTTGTATGTAAGACACAACACTCAATACAGAGTGAAGAAAACTACCATTTGCGCAAATATTTACTGTGGAAATTGATTTTAAAAAAGGAAAACACCCAAAGAACAAAAAGCCTTTTCCAATTAAAAACAGATTCAGAATGTATCAGTGTCAGTAATTAAAGCTACGAATAAACTATCCCAGCAGGAAAATTAATTACTTGTCAACATAACCTTTTTGGCTTGGGACATAAGAGCTGAAGCGTGAGATACCCATTAAAAAATAGTCACCCTGCTCTGCAAAGTTGAGTTGAGTTGGAGACAGCAGTCTTAGAGGAAATCTCAAGCACATTTTTGAGAAAATGTAACCCTAACTCTAACCCCCAACGCTAGAGACAAACAGAATTCAAAGTTTTTCTATGAGAATTTGAATTTTAGCATGTTATTTTTGTTTTCTGGCCGCTCATCACATTGTGGGAAGTTTCCCTGAATTGGCGAGTAAAATCTAACTTCATAAATGAAAGCAAGGAGTACAGCTAACCGTACGTTTACCACCATTAGCAACAACGATAACAAGGCATGGAAGGACAACCGAAGACATTAAAAATTATGGCTGCAACATACTTTAGTGTGATACCAAACCCTGACCTCTGATATAGGGAATTTCATGTCTCATAGACTTGAAAACATAGTTCTCAGTGGAGTCACTGTTGATAAGAAACAGCAGCTTGTATCTTTGGCATAAAAATGTTAAAATATCAATTCCAGTGTAAATAAAACAATGCAACTGTACATACTTATGATCTGCATAGAAAACTTGCTTCCTGCAGCTTAAATCCTTCCAGGCTCCTCAGTAAAAGGTTTCCAATATAAAGGAGCCGTTTATTTTCAAGCATAACTACGATACTGCCTGGTACCACAACTGCATGTCTAATATTGTCTAATGTGAGCTCAAACTGAGGCATTTTACACAACATTTGCAGCAAATAAATGACACTGTTAACTCTGGTGTGTCATGTTTGTGCAGAGCTTCTCCTCCGTGCGGCTGGAGATCATGTGGGGTCACCTCATATTTAGACCTAGTCGATGGAGATTTCTAAGGCTATTATAATGCTTCTGATAAGAGTGCTACAGCATGCCATACTCATTTTCAAATGTGAATACTGTGTGAATACTGATTATACCCATTCAGATGAGACGTGAATAAACTTCTGCTCCCTTATTTAAATAGTCACAGACAAGATTATTTTCATAATTGATTAATCTGTTTGTTATTTTCTCGATTAATCGATTAGTTGTTTGGTCTATAAAATGGTGAAAGATGTCAATCACTGTTTCCCAAAGCCCAGGATACAACCTAAAATGTCTTGTTTTGTCCCGACCAACAGTCCACAACCCAAAGATATTCAGTTAACTGTCATCAACAACTAAAGAAACTAGAAAATATTCACATTTAAGAAGCTGGAACCAGAGCATTTTGCTATTTTTTCTTTAAAAAAAATGACTCAAAACAATTAAAGTAGTCGGCAATTTATTTTCTGTCGATGCACTAATTGATTAATTGACTAATTGTTGCAGCTCTAAACACAATGATATAAAGATGAGATTTCATTGAATTCCAAAGAAATATAGAGGGAACAAAAAGAATTTGAGACAAAATATTATAAGTGTAAGTTTATCAGAATGCAGAATGGTGTATTTACTATAAATGCAGAGACAAACATATCTGAGGATAATTAGAGTTGGGTTTCAGGTCTCAAGGTTAAGAGTTCCTCCTTCCATTTAAAAAGCTGAAGGCTGTATTATTCAGCAGATGACAAACTGAAGCGGCATATTCACTGCGATTCGTCATACTGAGAGAAGACTACACAGAAGACAGGCTATTCAGTGACTGCTGCTTTCTACAAGGTCAACGATAAACTAGATTATCAGGGTTAATATTCTATTACAACGTTGATTGTTTGGTGACTGAAAAAAAGGGGTGGGGGGGGGGGGTTGGTGTTCTAAGGCTGATATATTGCTTTTACTTTATGCTTCAATATATCTTAATTAACTTCCATCATACAGGTTTTCAGGATTAGTATTCTGGCATTTATTATTGATGGGAAGTTAACAAAAGCAGCTTCTCCATTATAAATTCAAATATATTGTGATTATTCTCATTTTACACTTACTCCTGTCAGTAAAATGTTTGTTTTTAGCAGTAGTGTTATTTACTTCAGGGCATCCCATTGTGTGTAAAGCTCAGATTAAATGTCTGCACTGTGCATGGGGAATTTCTGTGCGCATGGCTGCAGCAGCAAATAAGGTGATCCAGCTGGCTTGTGTTGCTCTTACGCTACTATCCTTTACAACCAGAATTTGAAGAGGAGTTGTGGCTCGAGTGATTTGGGACATCTGGGCCAGTGTGTTACTGTACTGTGCATTTCTTACATGTGAACAACAATTGCTTCAATGTGAAGCAAGATGATGTTGAAAAAAGGTAGCAAGGTGAAGGTAAAAATCAGCAAAAATAACAGAGATTACACTTAGGAAAAAAAAAAAAAAATGCCTGCATGCTCCCCCATAAATTAAGCTCTCAGGACATAAACACTGTCATAATTTATCAAAACACTCCAAGCTACGAAGCTGGCGAAATCAGAGTTTTCACTGATTGGATTGCTCAGACTAGGAATAATTAAGGAAGAAACCTTAACTCACCCTAAAACACTTAGACACCTTACTTTTTTGTGTTCATTTTGGTATTTTGTGGCGTATTTCTTTTTCTGACAACTGTCAAAATAAACAGATAAACAGCTCGCACGCTGCAGGGCTCCGATGTCCATTTATAATTTATTGCACCAAGGTGACGTTTTGAGGCTTCATCAGACTGGAGATAGGAGTGTGATGAAGAGCAGTGGTGCTCAAAACGTCACCTGGACACAGTGGACACTGGAGCTCTGCAGCGTGCTGTTTATTTCGATAGTCGCTCACTTTCAGTCCAGCACCTGCCCTCTTCAGTTTGGATGTGCATGCATTCTCCTAGATTTTTCTGATAACTGGCCAAATGTGGTCAATGTTAGGCTGTAATATTCCCAGCTCTGCTACAGTGAAGCTTAATTTAAACAAAAAAAAAAACATTAAATGTCAGGTCCTGGTGACTAATTTTCTCAGTGTTGATGTTCAACAAACGTGGTTTAAAAAATAATGAAGATTTTCTCCACCAACAGTAGCTTCAATAGAACCCATTTTTAGTACTCAAGCTCTCTCTCATTATACTAATTGCCGTCACCATCTTCACATAACCTGCAGCTAAATCCAACTGTTTTAGGACAGTTGATAAAGTTATGGAGAGTTATGGACAATAAATCAGAAATAAATAATGGTTACACAAAAATAGTAGAAGAAAGAAAAAGCGAGACCTCATGGAACACATTTAACATGGCTCACTGATGTTATACAGTATAAAAGGTGTAAAACAACCTCTAAGAGTGGATATTGCATTTATATTACACTTCACAGTAGACAAATGTACTTTTTAATTCCCTTCAGCTACATGTAGATTAGTGAGCTCAGCTGCAGAAAAGCACCCCTGGACCTTGTAGGGATTCATTGTCATCATTCAAACAACACATAAGAGACCTACAAAGGTACTCATTACAGTTAGAGGTCCTGGTCTTTCTACTGCAGGTTTAACATGGAATAAACAACTTCACTCAGGGTCATAAGGGGACAAATCAATGCTTTATGAAAACTCAGTCTTGTGTTCAGAGCCCTCTGTGATAACATCCTGTACTTGAAATAAACATTAAAAAAAGGGACTAAAGATGAGTAAATGATGTTAATCAGAATCTGCAGCCTCGGAGCACCACCGTTAATCAAGTGGACACATTACATTCTTATAAACGAACACAATCGGCGTGTCTTGATTGTAAGCAAACAGTAAGAAAAATGGAGTGATGAATTCCAACACTCACGCTACAATAATAAGACACAAATGCGGAGATTATGTTTGTATGTGTGCGTGTGTCTGTAAGGGATTTCGTGCTTCCAGTGCTAAACAGACATAAACTCATTGGTCTAAACTGCATATAGGTTGCTTAGGCACTTGTTTTTAAGTAATAGAAAACAGAATAGAAATGGACTCCTTCTGACATTTGATGGACAGGTCACATCATTTCATTCTGCTCTTTATATCCAAGCATTATAGCACCCTTCATTTGCTCCATGTCTCTCAACTCCATGGTGCAAACCTCTTGAGCCAGTTCTCTTTCTGGGAACAAAAAAGGCGTAACCACTGCGAACTGAGCTCTATTGCTTTGATCTTGGAGATTGGACGTCATTCACTTGATGTCAGGTAAAAGGCTTTGTGCACGTGTGAAATATCACAGAAGTGTCAGAAGCTGGACTCGGGGACTGTCCTTTTGCGTCCCAGCGAGGTTGTGCTGTAACGAGTCCTCTGCAGGGTACCGTAAGATGGTTTGTCTGTTGTCAGGCTGCGCGTAGGTGCGGGCGCTGTAGACATCCCGTTACGATGTAAAGATGCTGTCCTGCGCATGCTCTGCTCTGCCTTTGTGGGGATGTTGGAGGAGCTCTGGGAGCGTTTGATGTCAGACGCGGTGGTTCGTCCCATCTTCCCGTTCGACAGCTCATTGCCCAGATGCCCCGAGCCATAAGACTTGCCACCCTCCACCCCAGTTCCGCCTCCTGCTGCTCCATTGGACAGTGACAGCCTAGAGAGAGTCCTTCTGCCTCCTTCCTCGCCTCCTCCCTTCCCTGACTCACTCTCCTTGGACCTCTTTGAGTCCTTATCCTTCTTCAGGAAGTTACCTTTGAAGAAAGAGAGAAGTCCCTCGTGGCTCTTGGTCACTTCTTCTTTCTTGGGCTTAGAGTTTCCTTCATATGCACCGTGACGCTCCCTATCAGCCCTGTCTCCCTTTTGTCTTCTCAGGGTCCCATCATGAAGGGTGGGAGTGCTGTAGCTGGGCTGAACTCCAGCACTGGAGCCCATTTTTGGCTCAGTATCCTGGAGGGCTTTGGAGGAGCTCTGCTTCTTGGCATCTTTTCTCCTGGTTAGGGTGTTGCTGCTAGAGCTATTGCTGATATTGGTGGTGACCTCATCTCTTTTCTGGCTCCCCTTGCTACGTCTCAAGCTTGCTGTTTTATCTGATGGCCTCCTCTGGCCCTCTGGGACCTGCGGAGACTCAGGCTCATCTCCCGCTTTACCCACAAAACTTATACTCCCAACACTGGAAGATCGGATATTGGTTGCAGTCTTGCCCTCAGCTGTTTCCTTTGCACTGCGTGGTTCGCTCATCAGCATTACTATTGGATCCTTTGTGCACCGGGGCCGCCGGCCAGATTCCAAGTACTGGACCAGCTCCACAGGGGCAGGATCTTGGGCTGCTGGAGGTGCTGGGTCAGGTTTTCGTCTGTCTTTTGAACCGAAGGACCAGCGCAGGGGAAGCACTTTGCTCAGGGTGTCCTTGGTCTTGTTGGGGGCTCTCATGCTCACACTGCGTCCCTGAAGACCCCTGACAAATGGCCTGCTCTCAAAACCCCCTAACAATTATGTAGAGAGAAAAACGTTTTAGTTTTTTCATTTATATGCAAAATGTATACACAGTATTGCTCTTGAAAAAATCATTCAATAACCTTACCTCTTTCTTCTTTAGAAACATTGTCGAGGAAGACAGGAGACTCAGGCGAGTCAGGTGTAGAAGACGGGCAGGTGGTGGAGGATCGAGACACCAGACTGCCTCTCTTACTGTCGCCTGTCAGCCGGATTAGCCAGTGATCTGACATTGATGAACTTGTGGAGCCTGTGAGAGACACAGAGGGATGAGAAGCAAATGTAATAATACCACAATGTAAAAATAATCCTTTACCAGTAGTACAAGTATAGCGTACAAACTTTTATTCATGTAAAAGTACAAGAGTATTAACTGCAAAATGTACTTATATACTGCTTTATATACTGTTGTGTGCTTCAAGTTTAAGTTTGCAGTTTCAGATTTTTGATGAATAAAATAAAAAGTACATTATTTACCTCTGAAATGTTGTGGAGTACAAGTATAAAGTAGCAGAAAATGTAAGTACAATTATTGAGTGTTTATAAAATGTACTGTAACAGGAAACTGATGGAAGTCGGCCACTGTAGAGATGTTACAATCCCTACTGTATACGCTTTACATGTATCTTTTTACAATACATGCTCTTTGCACTTTGAAATTGCCCAAAGTGTATTAATTCTGCTACATAAATAAATGTATTTCTGTGCAGAGGCCGAGTGAGGAGAGAGGAGGTTTCCAGAGGAAGAGAAAATTACAGATGTAAATGATCCTATGTGAAAGTACCAGACAGAGAAAAGCTTTCACTGGAACTCTGCTTACTGATTGGTCATGAACAAAACTGTAAAAGTAGCATGCTGGCATGGAAACAGCATCACTGCAACAATGTGATTATGTCAAATTACATGTGGGGACAGTAATAACAGCACCAACCAAATTATTGTCACATCATCCTTTCACTCATGAGGAGTTTTGAGTTAAATTGAAAAATAAATATAATATAGTTTTTATTCACTTTAACATATAGCAGTTTATTGTACATGCATGGACATGGGTGTATGGCACACTGTGTGCTGAATAATTTAATTTTAAGGGGACAATATAAATTATATTTTAGACCATTTTTTCATGTTGTGTTTTGTTGTCGGTAATTAATTAAAAAGTATAGTATGTAGCAATAGTTTTGTAAAAAGAAATTCTGCAGTGCGCCTGCAACACTATTATTTAAAGCTCCTTAAAACTTGGTTTCAAACCTGTTTATAACATTAAATAATCAAAACAAAATAAGCACCAATCAGTTTAACAAAAACTGCAGCTAATCTGCTTCACTGTGACATCGTGGGAGCAGGTTTCATCAGATTTGATTGACAGAGCTGGTAAAGTAAGCGAGCAACCCCTCGACTGTCATCATATTCTGATTAAATCTGATTGACACACGGAAGCATGTGACTATCCAGTCCTATCCAGCTCAAACCAGTGAAAAAAGCAAGGACAAAAACACAACTAACTGTTATAGGTTTAGCAGAAAATTTGGGGGTTCATGTAAGACTCCATCGCTCATAGCAAGTAGGTGACTGAGAAAATAGGTTTTCTGGGCCTTTAAAGTCCTGTTCAGTTGTTATGAATCAACAATATTTCCAGAGTATTTGAAATTGCCTCAAAATTATATTAGACTGGGAAATAGTGTCTCATTTGTGTCGCCTCCATCTGCATTAATCTTCCATCCATGAATACATCTCTATTTTGTATTGTAAATGGGAAGGTCTGAGAACCGAGGAGAAATACCAGAAGACACAAACAACAAATTGTGAAAAACTCATAAATTCAGTTTCAGATTTTACTATGCTGAGACATAACATCTGTTCCCCCAGTACTCATCTTATCCTGAGAAAATGAGTGTCTTAATCTTCTCAACCTTCACTCGTCTGTTTCAGCGTCTCAAGTGGAGAGGGGTCATTGTGGAGTGGTCTGACTTTCTTTAACACAGTATATAGCAGACAGACAAAAAAAGGGAGCCATGGTATGTTTGTGGTTGTTTGTTTTTTGCAGAGTGAACACATAGTGACTCAGAGCACTTCACATCTCGTCTTTAATATATGCCTAGAGGCTTGTTATACATCGATTTAACACAGCTGCAGTATACTGAGGTGGGCAAAACAAACAAAGGGTGGTTGCTGCAGGTGGGAAGGGTATTATTAGGACATAGGTAGACACAGATACATTGCAGTGCTTGACATTTTGAATGTGGACAATATAAACAAGCTAAATTTGCATTTTTCTGGTGAATATACTGTACAGTCAGCAGCACAGTACTGTACAGTCAGTATTGGTCATGTGGATTCATGATTAGAGGCATTCTGACATTTCCAGTACCCATACTAGCGTGCCCCCTTCATTGAGCGGCCACGGCAAAAGGTTTCAAGTTAATTTCCATGCATGATGGCTATGATGTATCTGACTTTCCTACAGAAGATGACAGAAGGTATAAGATATTTTCTTGGCTTGATTATATGTGATTGACAGAAGGCACCTGAAGAATCTGTGTTACGACCCAGAGGTTGTATAGTCAGCATTTTCTGTGTATTTGTGGTGGTAGCTCTATGTGTATTTGTGTATTTCTTGTGGTAGCTCTATGTGTAATGGGCTGCAGGTGAGCTCCTCTAATTGGCTGAGTGAATGATTGTGTGATTGAGTGCGTAGGTTGTTCCATGGAGCTGATTGGTTCCAGCCTAAAAGCTAGTGGTTTAAAAACCGGCTCTCCCCAGCTCCTGTGGTCTCTACCCTTTCCAACTTCTGACCAGCCAGCCAACATGTTGTTGTGTAGAGTACTGTAAACAGCTTTTGCAACTGCATCTGTAAGCTTAAAATGACACTTAAAGCTTTCCTTCGTGAGTCATTCTGCCTCCGAGCTGAGGCCCTTCACATTCCACACATCCCAGCTTTGGCGGAGCAGCCTGGTCCGCATGTCTTTGAAATGATGATTCTTTTGCTTCTCAGACTCTCAAACCTCTTTGCACCTTTTCAAGGGCTGCTGGAGTGCTGCTGTCTTCTCAGTGGGCTACTCCGACTTCAAAAAGCATGTGAATGCACTATTCTCAATCCTGCATTCACAGCTTCATGCGTCATCATATCCCCAGAAACATACAGCACGTACTGTGGTGAAACTAACTTGCATTGAAGGAGATTTTAGAATTTCTGTACAGGAGATCAATAAAATCAATACTCATGCTAAATCTAGAAGCGTATGACCAAGGGTGACACATAGCACTGTGAAAACACATGTCAAGGATACATCATGTAAATCTTTCTTTCAAGTGGTTTTGTGACTTCATAGACCCTGGAAACGAGTCCTGTCTTATGTGGTGACTTCAGTGGCACGGGTAAGACGAGGACAGATTCTATCGCTGACTGGACTTGCAGAGACTTGGACAGGACTTGTCTTGGCCTTGTGTAATGCAGACTAGACACATTTCACTGCATCAGGACCTGTCAAGCTCAACACCCAAGGCTGATCGCCCATATAAAGATGCGGCTTTAAAGACGTGTCCGCACTTCTTTGAAGTACTGTGGCATTATAGAACATCCTAGACTTGAATTCATACAGGCAATCAATAATCACTCCAACATATTCACAGTAGATATCATATGTACATTATGTGTGTATAAATCTGTATTGCATCTACAATACAAGCTGAATCTTGTGTGAGCATTCAGTCATGAAGAAATGACAGATGAGATAAGATGGCATGTGATAAAATGCAGGTGGAAAAACATTGCGTGTATCTGACTTTTACTGCTAATAAAGCTCTCGCTGTGAACATACAATCTACTGAGGTGTCCTGTCTTTCCCACTGAGACGTGACCAGATCGCTCTTTTATCTCCGCCGCTTTCGAGTGGGTGCTGTGTTACATCAACACTGCCAAAGATGAGTGGGGAAAAAGTAATATCCACAAAAGGAATAAATGCGAGTGAGGATTGCATCATAGGATAGATGATAGGTGGAATGGAAGACAGGACGGCACGAGATACTTCGTTCTTATCAAAACTGCAACTCAATCATTGGCTGAAAATAAAATTTACACTGTACTGTTCCCATGGTGTTAATACAATCCAATGCCTATAATATGGAATTTGCAGCAGAGCGATCTGTGCTTTGTTATTTCATGCTATTTTTGAGCATGGAAAAAATAAAATCATATGTAATGCTCTGCTCCCTTAGATCTATCTGGGTGGTCACTCAATGATAGCGTGTGCTGTTGAGTATATACAGTGGGGGAAATAAGTATTCAACACGTCAACATTTTTTTCAGTAAACATATTTCCAGTGCAGCTATTCATATGCAATTAAGACCAGACATTGGTATTAACTCAATAAGGCAACACGGCTAAATCATAGCATTCCAATCACAAAAAAAAAGTTATGTGCATTAAATTGTAATGACACAGGAAAAATGTATTGCACATGCAGTCAGAAAAAACGCTGAACCCACCCTGATTCCACTAATTAGTCCTCTTACCTGTGCTAATTAGAATCAGATGGCTTAGTGCATGTGGCTATTAGCACTTCCACTCTTTTAAAAAGGGTTAGTGATCTGTGAATGCATCATTTGCTACCAAGCTGTCAGGCAAGAACCATCTCATAATGGGTAGAGGCAACAAGGTCTCCCAAGACCTTCACAACAAGATTGTTGAGCAACATAGGAATGGTACAGGTTACTGACTGATTGCTCAACTCATAAATGTTCCCATAAGCACCACTGGGGCCACTAACTACAACTGGAAGCAGCATCACTCCACCATCAACCAGCTACGCACGGGAGCTCCTCGCAAGATTGCTGACCGAGCAGTAAGAGAATTAGTCAGAAGAGTAGCCCAAGATCCAAGGACCACTTAAAAAGAGCTCCAGAAAGACCTGGAAGAAGCAGGTACAATTGTCACAGACAAAACAGTAGGCACTCCACAACCATGGTCTCCATGCATGATCACCCTGTAAGACTCCATTACTTAAGAAAAGACATGTTGAAGCTCGTTTGACGTTTGCTACACAACATTCGGAGAAGCCTGCAGATTACTGGAAGAATGTGGTGTTGGTCAGATGAGACACATATTGAAATTTCTGGCAATAACACTACACGCCATGTTTGAAGGAGAAATGGCTCTGCATGTGACCCTAAAATACCTACAGTGAAGTTCAGAGGTGGAAGCATTATGGTACCGGCAGAGTCCAAATTGTTGAAGGGAAAATGAATGGAGCCATGTATTGGGATATTCTTGAGAAGAATCTGTTGCCATCCACCAGGACAATGAGGATGAGACACAGGTGGACCTTCCAACAGGCCAACAATCCAAAACATACTGCAAAGGAGACTCCCAACTGGTTTCATAGAAAGAAAATATTGGAACGGCCCAGTCAATCACCCGACTTGAACCCAACAGAACATTTATGGAAGGAACCGAAGATAAAGATTCACCAGCGGGCCCACTGGAATCTTCAACATTTGAAGACTGTCTGCTTAGGAGAATGGGCCAAAATCCCCCCTGAACACTGTGGGAGATTAGTTTCTTCATACAGGAAGCGTCTTTAAGCTGTTATTGCAAACAAAGGCTTCACCACCAAGTGTTTCAGTTAGTGTCTCATCCAGCTGCACTGGAAATATGTTTAATCAAAAAGAAGTTGACGTGTTGAATACTTATTTCCCCCACTGTATACGTGTATGGACAATTTATAAAGAAGCAAAGGAAGGTTTTATTGGTGTTGAAAGAGCTTTAAGGCTGGTAGTTCAAGACCTTTAGATGGTAATAATATTACATGTTTGCTGACCTTTACTGTCATGCACTGAATTACTATTGTGCAAAAAAATCTATATTTTCCAAACTGTTCCATCCTTACTAACCTTTCACCGCTCCACTGTGTTCTCTGCTCTGGAGGCAAGACTGGAGGCTCCAGGCCCCTGTGACCCTGACCAGGATGTATGGATGTTTTTTTTTAAAATTATTTTCTTTCAAATTTGTTCTAAACTTGTCTTTGATGCCAATGAAGAGCACACTTCTTTAATATTTGATGTGAAAGTGAACACTCCATCACATCCATTGGATCACATTACAAAACATACATTGTGTTTTGCGCTCTGCACTTTCACTGGTACACCTTTTGAATAGTTATTTGCATAGACTAATGACTTTGTTGCTCAGTGTGTGTGGAGCTGTGTTTGCTAGATGTGAATGTAGAGGCAAAAATATATAAAAAAGACTAGACTGCTGAATGAATCCAGCAGATACAGACTGGAATTAAACAATATCACACAGTTTCCTTACAGTCACACTATGTAATTTTTGGAATTGCTTTCTTTCCCCACTCTGCCTTCAAGCAGGTGTTTGGCATTGCTGGGTCATGATTAACATACACCACCTGGGTGTCATTGGTTTATTGTACGCAGCTGTTAAGCGCTACTATTAACATTATTTCTGAAAAAGTCATTTTTGTTAGTGAATGCAAAATCTTTCCTCCAGTGACAAAAATATGCAGAGGTGCAAAGACACTCTTGTCACTGCAGAATTACAAATGTGTGGAAAAGAGCTCCATCCAGCCCAGTGGAGTAGGCACCTACAGTGGCTGCTAATGTAACCACAGAGAACAGTATTGTTGGAAAGCAGAACCAGAGATAAAATGATACAGGAGAGAGTATTACTGGTAATGGTCTACAAACAGAAAATGGACATAATAAGCCCCCTAGAGTCTCATTTTAGCTCTCACATGGTGTCTAAATGTGCATAATAATGTGATTTCTTTTCTAATATTTGTCAATATTTAAAGTTATATCACCTGATATATAATTTCAAGTGATTTAAGATGTGCATGATATATTATGTTTGGATTCTGAGAGTGACTATATAATAAGACTTTTTCAGGGCATTTCACAGCCCTTTTTCTATCTCTAACATGCAACTCTTTAAACTAGGTAACTGCCGGCCCAGGCTTGTTTATATTAACATGTTGTGACTCTGAACTTCAAGGCATGAAAGGTGCCAGTATCATAGGAGGAAAATCAGAGAGGCAGGAATTGACCACAGATGTGGTCAACAACTGATGTCTTTATGTCCTCTCCTCCTCTTTTGTGCCCGGTGCTGTCCCTATATTCTATAGGAGCTGGGCAAGAAAAGACAACAGCCATCCATTACTGTACATACAACAACTAGGGCATCAAGGTGCATGTAAAAAAAATGTAGTTTGATGGTGCATTTTAGTGTTGTGTCATGGCTTATCAATTTTATGCTGTTATGTTCTAAATTAGTGGCTTCTGCTGTATTTAGTTAATAAAAGTCCTGTGATGACCCCTGTCATCCTGCTCTCTGAAGGTGCTTGTTAGGTAACCTGAAACACCGAAGGACCCCGGTGTGTTACCAGGTTACCAGCTCTCTCTCTCTCTCTCTGGCTGACTCTCCACTCTGCTGCAGCAGAGCTCCTCTCTCTTTTGATTGGGTTATGTTGTTCTTTACCTTGCTTTCATGCACCTTTCAGCACACACACACGCACACACACAACCCACGCATCACATACACCACTAATCCCACTGACTTCCATACCTCATATTGTAAATATTCAGTTATCTCTTTAACTTGGTTTAATTAGCTTAAATATCTTTTGTTGAACTTTATCATGGTGTATCTCCCTTTTGTGATGGCCACACCATGCATGCTTTGAACTGTGGACAACATAGTATAATCCTGTGTTTAGCTCTACACAGAAATGACCGTAGAGTAAATTATTCCATATTTTTCCTATAGCAACATATGGTATATGTTACTATTATACATAAGTCAGCCCTGTGGAGAAAAAGCATCAATATTCTTACAGCATTCCAACACTGAATTACTCATAGGCCATGAAATTGTTTCTCCTATGCAAATATGCACTCACTGTGCATATTCTGTTTTTTTTTTTATAACAATTGCAATTTTAAAAAATTCACGGTTTACTGACAACTGCAGGTCCAGCAAAAAAGCGATGAATACCTTTGCATGATATCCATGTTGTGATTCATGGTGAATGTTAAATCAAAAATGGTGGATGTTTAGAAGAACCTGGGGTTGGCTCTAACTTTCATTTGCCTCGGGGAACATGTAATAACTCTTCTTTAGTCATTTGTATGACACAAATGAATATGTTTTTGTCCTACTAACAGGCATTTAGACAAATACATATGCTCTTTTATCCATTAAATGATAGCCAGTTTGTTAGTCACAGGTAGCATACCTCTGAGGGAGCTACTGGCCGACCATGGAGGAATGGTGTTTCGTCTCTGGTAGAAAAGGATGTAGGCCCCTCTGGTACATACTTCCTCCTCTGGCACCAGGTCTACGCTGCTGTCATCGTAGCTATACCACTGGCTGTCCACTGAGTTCCTACAGTAGGCTGGATTAGAAAATTAAAACAATGTTGAACAAGGGACACATGAACATGTATAATTTAGATGCAATGATAAGGAAGTGCTCAAATCAAGTATAATAAAATTAAAGCTGCTGTTTTATCTTTTTAATGCAATCAGTAACTTCAATTAATGCTCTAAAACCAACAATAATCATACACAATAATTTATAGCACATACTGCCTGAAGCTGCAGCCTCAAATACAGCATTACTCCAAGCTATCTCCACTCACGCTATACTCCACTGCTGTCCACAAACACACTTTGAACATGGGTTGCATTTTCTTTCCCTGTAATGAGCGTGGATTGTGCTGTATTTTTCTCTCCGTTTGTTGAAAAGGGCACCGCCATATAAATAAGGAATCACTCCACAGAGCTGCTCTCTAAAGATCGATGATGCTGCGGCGGAGTTCTTTCAGAATAAACTTTGCTAGCCCTGTTCATTGCCGTGAAGGAATGTATGGCTGCTTGTGTGTTTGTAATTGCTTTTGGACAACAGTGGAGCTCTGCGGCATTGAGGAAGAAGCCATATCTGACAGTGGTTATACAGAAAACATTTGTTATTACAATCCATTCATTATTGGTTTTCTGACTTGACATGGGGGTTTTTGTAACAGTAACAAAAAGATAATAGTTCTACAGCATGTTTTAAACATTAAAAAACTGTTCTGAAAAAAATGTTCTTTACAAAAAAATAGTTAAAAGTAAATAATAAATAAAAGAAAGTAGTCCTAACCTGTCACAAAGAGGTTTAGATGTACTGCATCACACATAAAAAAGTAGATCTACGTAGATAACCGTTCATACTGTTAGGGTAGATAGATAACATGCATAATGTATGACCAAAGAGGGGTTTGTCTGTTTAATCCATCCGTCAGGTGCTAACAGATGAACAGAACTACAATTTCTATATTTGATTTTTGTTTTAGGTAAACGATGCATCACCCTGCTGTGTCCATGTTAAAGTGCATGAGGCCCCCTGGTCCACCTACCATTCCATAAAAGACCCGGAGACGGGATGCAACTGTGGGAGCAAGCTGTCATGGCAACCACATCCTCCTCTACTCCCACTCCATCGCCTCCTCTATCCAATTCTCCCAATTCTCTCCCACATATTAGGCTCAGTGTTTGGTGTCTTCATTGAACTTCCCTCACAATGTCAGACTCAGATTGGCCTCACCTGTGTGTCAAATTTCCCATCCTGTCTGTCACCAGTGCGTTCCTCTGAGGTTTTATTTTGAAGTCAATCCCTACGTTCTATGAAGGAAACATATTTTGTATATATGCATATTTTATCAACATTAAAAGACTTTTTTTTACTATAGATGGATAGATAGTTTTAAACCTATTATATCATATAATTATATCATTTTTCTTTGATCAGTTATTTACTATCCTCTTTCTCATTTTATCACACTGAAAGTTCAATTTAGGTAGAAAAATTCTCAATGAACTCAATGTGTTTACTTCATTGTCATACTCCTCCGGCCACCTGAGCATGTGTTTTTCCACACATATTATTATTATTTTTTATAGATTTATTATATATATTGTTATTATTTTAGTTGATTGTAATTGTAAGTCTGTATGGCTGGTCCTTGAATTTTAAAAATAAAAAAAGCATCTGTGCTCAAGTGCCATCTATTACATCTACATTAATTAACCAAGGGTGTCCACGAGGGGTCTGAAAATCCTCCACACACTGTCAGGCTGAACGACCGCCCAGGCACTGTTGGCAATTACTGAACATACATCACATATGTCGGGACAATTACTAATGGTGTGGATATTTCTACTGACAACAGTATATTGAGCCACTGTCTAGAGGCTGTTAGGAACGCAAATTGTGGCCCAAGGATTGTATCTAACTTGACACTTTTTTAAAATTCAATCTCAAACCTGTTTATTTAGTGTGCCATTTTCTCCAGAGAGGAAGTCAGTTGGTGGGAGAGAACATCACTTGTGAAAAAAATGTTTTTCAGTTCTCACATAAGGAATTTGTCCTTGAAATCCCTACTGGATCTTGCCACAGAAGGTATAAGCAGTGAACAAAAAAAAAGAAGAGAAATATCAGCAGTACTGTTCATCAAGATTACTTTCATCTATTTATTTTTCTCTTATCTCTTTGGGTTTCCGCGCCAACTGAAAATACCAAAAGTGACATTATGATACTGAGAGTTTTATCACTATACTGTATGTCTTCTGTATCCAAATCAACACCCCGTACCACTCACAGGGAGACAGTAAATGACGTGAATGACTACTGTAAGTGAACGTACAAGTAAAGGATTTGCATAAATACTGTAAGGTTGTTATACTAGTTGCAATGACAAGGTTGTTAATCAATTTTGTGATTTTCAGGTTTGCTTTCCGACCCAACAAAGAGAAGCTTAAGTGTCACCAGTTTTAAAGGGGACCTATCTTGCACATTTCCAGTATTCTGGGGCTCTATTGGTATATCTTCGATTTACAATTAAAAAAACTCAGGCTGTAGCTCCAGTGTCTGTAAGGCCCCCTCTCGATGAGCCCACTGTGTTCAGTAGTGGTAGTGGTAGTAGTAGTATTAGTAGGATTTCACTTCTTTTTCTTGTTCTTTACTGGAAATGGAAAATTCTCAAATAGTTCTGTACAAGTTTGAGCTGAATCCGAAATATGTGGTGAACAACATGAAAAGCCCAAGGAACAACCTTAGATACAAGGCCCACGGAACGGCCGGACGTTTGTGGGCATGTGTGACTGATCGAACATAGAGGTAACATTGCAAATGAGGCATTGAGAGGAGGCTGAAGCCTGGGCTTTTGACTTGCAGGGGGCATTTTTACATACGTTCAACTCAAGTTTTGGACTTTTGACCATGTTTAAAATAGACATCTGACATAACAGTATAAAAACAACAGAAAACCACAAAAAGCATGATATGTCCCCTTTAAATCAGTTTGCATGCAGACAAAATCTCAACTCAAGATCGACCTATTAACTTTCCTTATGTATATGTATATATGTATATGTCAAGGTTTTGCTGGAGGCACCAGCAGAGTGCGAAAAGAATAGCAAGGATGTTTTCCCCTACTTCACATTGGTTTGTTGTTGATGCATATTCTGACAATCTAATACATCAAACTCTTTATCCTCCCCTTTCAATCACTGTGGAGAGGTGGATGTTGGTGATGTTCAAATCTTGTTGATTTGTTTCGGTACACATTTTTATTTGCCTTTTAAATCTTAAAAGGCCAATAAAGTCTTATCTTACCATATGCATCTCCAGGGTGACATAAAAAGCATGTCCACAGCGGATCAACAACTGGGGATATAAAGTCACAGCTGCACAAAATGTCGTCCACCTTACATACTTTGACACTCCGGCGGCACACAACAGCCTCCTGTCCTACTGCCAATGTTAAGGTTCTGTTTGTTTCAGATAAGTCTGAGGATTTTGCCAGTGCCTGTTGTAAGATGTTTGATTTGCAATTAGATCCTGATCATGATAATGACTCCGGGCTCCCATCTTTCTTTCCAAATTCCACTCAAGTGTGTCAGGCCATTAAAAAAAAATCATAATTAAGTGTAAAAATCCTGGAATCCCACTGGTAGAGAAATAACTAATAATGCAGACAGTATTAAAGTGCCACAGACTGATGTTTTGTTCATCATTAACAGCATTAGCGAATGAACAAATTTTATATTGGACCTAAAATCAGAATTTTTTGAGATGTGTTAAAATGTCAAAATGTACTCAGTGGAATGGATGAAGGAAAGGAAGCAAATATTCATATTTATAAATGTGTAACCAGCGAATGTTTGGTATTTTAACCTGATGACAAAACTGTCATTGATTTAACTAATTTATTAATCATTTTTGGCACTTGTTGTCAAGAAAACCCATAACAGACTGAATTATCATGTAGTAAATAATGTATTATGCCACCCACTTCCTTACCAGTATAGTGTCCACCGTGCATCCCTCCATGATGGTTACACACAGCATAAAGGTCATACAGATAGTCGTGGGGGAGGGTCATGTCGGCAGGTTGGTGGTGTTGGCCCGAGGGCTGTCTCCAGGATGGTGGCCAGGCCCCCATGTTCAGGTTCCTCATACTCTGACTCCTCTTCACCACATGGGGGGCCATGTCCAAACCAGTCAGAGGGAAATGCACCAGTGTTGACAGCTTGTTCCTCCGCTCACCCACCTGTTTCAACATTATACGGTACATATATGTGCAACCATGAAAAAAAATTCTATGAAGAGTGGATCTCAAAGAAATACATTTCACATTTAATTGATTAACAGCAAAAAGAAATCAACATCAACCAAAATAAAACACTGCATCATATAAAACACTGATAGAAAATGATTTAGTTTAGTAGAAAACTAGCTGCACTGGTGTATGGGTTGAAACTTTCAAGCATGTTTATGTATGTTGACCATCAGTGATGCTTTTACTACAATAAGAAAAAAAGAGTGCCTAGAAGTGACCAGACTTGCAAGAAAGTTTAAACTTGCGAAGACAAAATACAGCAGCATGTTATAAGAAATTATTCTGTACTATTGAAAACTCAGTGCCCCTCCTGGAATAGCAACCTTACAGGGTGGAAGGGTCTGCATAACCTTGTGACCTTATGAGCTGCGTTGTGTGAAGCACTATGTTCTGGTACAGTCTTCTATGCAAAACTGGTCCCTGACACAGAATCTGATTGACTGAATCCTAATGCAAAGGTGGAGAAAAAACCACGGCCTGGAATGGCAGTTTGCAGGAAATTGATTGATGGTGCTGGCATGGGTTTGACCTATGAGGCCTAAATTGGCTCACAATGTATATATAATGTAAATATTTTGATGGGCAGTGACTCAAGAAGGAGGCAGCGGAAATAAGTTGTGAACACAACATTGACATATCATCACCTTTTAAACGTATACTATGCAGGATTTTCCTAATAAACTGTCTAGACTCATACAAAAATAATCCCTCTCAATCATCACTTATGACCCACTAGAAGTGTGTGGCGGTGTATGTATCTGGGCTTAGGACGTTTCTGTGCATCAACCTTTGGGCAGTGGGTTTGTAGCCTCCAGCAAATAACAGCGCACAGGGTGAGCTCAGGACTTGGAGCCTAGCGACCAGGTTATGTCGATGTCTCCATCTCTCTCCTCTGCTCTCTGTCTGTGTCATGGATGTATAATGGGGCTGAGCTCCACACACACACACACACACACACACACACACACACACACACACACACACACACACACACACACACACACACACACACACACACACACACACACACACACACACACACACACACACACACACACACACACACACAGAGCAGAGAGGCCACAGCGGATGAAGCATGTGCTTCGGCTGCATTCACACAAAATCCGGCAATGCGGCACCTTCCCGCAGGGTTGTGCAGAGGTGTGGACGTGTTTATCTGTGATCTGTGATTTATGGCTTTGTTCTCGCTACCGTTGCTCCCTGTATTCATTCACTCTCTAGCTCCCTCGACCACCACTGCTCTCTCTCTCTCAGCTCGCTCTGGTGTCATTGAGCCGGGGAGGAGGGGCCAACTTTGAATGTTGTGTTTACAAAAACAGCAACTGACCAATCCTGCATAGTATGCTTTTAAGTTGATATGTTTCTTATTTACACATCCAGCAGTTACAGAGCAACATTATCATCATTTAGAGTCTTGTTCACAGTCAATATTCTCTCTCTTTTAGCTCAGTTTTTGGTCTCGACCAACTCCTGAGGGAAATATCTGATAAAAAGAATTTTATAGCTTTTTTGTTGAAAACAGCTGCCTGTTGCAGCCAAAAGTGATGCTTGGGAGAACAGTGAGAGTGAACCAAAACAGTAAAGTTGCAGGCCAGATAACTAAACAATGAACAACTAAACAAAACACTATAAAGCTCTGTAAAGCCGAAGTGAGCTGCAGAGTCGGGTGATTATTCTCTGACCCACGATTGACAGATTACAAAAAGAAGGATCAAAACAGGAGCAGCAGAGGCCAATATATCCTGACTTTAGTCCCAAGTATGGCTCAAGCTCCAAAAACACTGGCTCCATACACTTCCCATAATGCTACTTTGTCTTTCATTACACCTTCCCTGTCCTCCAAAATGTCCACATCTTTCAAACTCCACACCTCCAGTTAATTTCTGTTTTCGGTCTCAAGCAAAAAAAAACCCTGATAATGTCATGAAGGTTATTTTTTCAAACTGGAAAGCTCCTCCAGGACTACAGCTTATACAAGCTTATACTTATACAACAGGCTGAGTAGTATTTCTCATGCCGAGTAAACAGAACTTCATGTGTAAAATCAGTGAAGACTCATTGACCCTTACACATAATAGACATAGTGTTCAACAGGTGTTACTAGTGTCATGTGACATGGGAAGCAGCGCTGTCTTATGTTGCCCACTTGATTATAAAAATTCTAATCAAAGGTTAGAGAAATTTTGGTTTGCATTGGCCATTATTGATTCCAGGGAGAGGGCACTCAGGTCAGTTAATTAATTATAGAAAAGGTAAAGCAGACACACTACTGCTACTACAATGTGCATGAACTTTGAGCTTCAATGTATCTAAAGCAACGTGATGATACAATGACAGAGTTTCCCTGGTGTGGGCATAAACACTTCTTAATGCACAATGACCACATATCCAAACAGAAATATCACCTAAATGAGACTCTTTAGGCAGTGACTGGATCTTTTTCTTAATTTTTACCGACATATGGGAAGTTACCATGTTATAACGAGAACGGTTGTTTTATTGAGATACATTCATTTTGTGAAATAACAACATAGTTTTGTGATATAACAAGATAAAGTGGTATGTTGTTATTACAAGAAATATTTCTAATTAAAATTATTATATTATAACATAAAACTTTTTTGTAATAACACGAAAAGGATTGTGTTAAAGTTTCTCATTATAACAAGAAACGGGCACATTTGTTTTTGTCAGGGTGGCAGCAGTATGCTGATGTACTCTTTAACTCAGTCCCTGTCATAAATAAGTGCTGGAGTGAACTGGAAACTTGTCACAATGACAATAACAGCAGCGGCAGCAACACAAGAGTAATTACAATAATATATTATTAAAATAATTCTTTATTTATTTAGATTGGAGAGGGTCTCAAGCCAAACAGGACACAGGGCAGCAGCGTGAACACTGTAGCCATGAAGTGTTGGCGTTGCTGGTGTCAGGCATGTGTGGACACTAATGAGTTGTTGGAGTGTGATGTGTTGGAGTTTGTCCCGGAGAATTAGACTGTGTATTGCAGAGAGGAAGAATGTTGTTTGCCAGTAAGCCATGACAGTGTGATATTGAGTCAGCATGCTCAATATCGGGAATACCTGAAACCAAAGCAGCTAAATGGAATTCAGCCATCATTAATTATAATATTTACACCTGTGCTTTTCCTGTTGTGACATGTCAACATGTCTTCTGTGAAAAGGGAGTCGGCATTAGTAATTACTATGACTAATTGTCATAGTATAGGCCTACTGTATTTGCAGTCATAATACAAACAAGGCTCTGCACTGTGCTAACATGCTCACAATGACAATGTTAACATGCTGATGTTTGGAAGGTATGGTGTTTACCATAGCCACCTTTTCAGTTCAGTGTGTTAGCATGCTAATATGCTAATTAGCACCAATGAACAAGTGACTATTATTCCTATATTTTGGTAATAACAAATTACAAATTGTCTTCCTGAGGCAGAAGCTCTCTCTCTCCAAAGACATACACCCACAGTATGTTACCAGCAGACCTGACTGGAAAGTCATCAAGGGTTTGTTGTTAGATATTGTCCTTCATTTAGTTCTTGCGGCACTTTCTCTTTCATCCCAGTTGTATTCATCTATGTTCTATGCCATCCAATAAACAGCCAGAATGCATAAAACCTCACTTTTGTGAGATTCAGGCTGTAATGCTGGATGTTGACGGGCTGTTGTAATTGACATTCGTCTTCATTAATGCATGTAGGTTAGGGTGCCTGTGATAGACCTAACTGGGCAACAGTCAATACCCATGTTAAAGCACTTATGTCACCCCTTGGTTAAACCCTTTAAGCTGTAATGGAATCCATATTTTCTACAACATATTTGATGCAACAATGAATATGAGAGCATTTTCTCTGATTCACAGTTAGCTATTGAATTGGTTAATAATGTAATTTAATGTAAGATTAAATACAGTACTTGTGTTCACCAGAAGTCGCAGGCAGCTCACTTACCTGTCGGAAGCGCTTGAGATGAAGGATCAGTATGTCGGGGAGTGTCCACAGGCTCATCTTTACCATGCCCTGCTGAAGCTGCTTACAGTGGGGGCACTTCCAGGCATCATCTGGGGCAAGCTGGAATCAGTCAGTCAATCAATCAATTAAAATGGTTATTAATATGGAAGCAGGAGTCTTTGATCTGTCTTTTATTAAATCTACCCGAATCAAAACCCTGTGAACCCCTTTTTTTTTTTAAATATACCTCATTTCCTTTCCCCTGTTTTTTTTAATCTTCAAAAAAGCATCTTAAGGTTCATAGAACACACTTTACGACAAACTGACTGAACACTTTTATACGCTTCTCGAGAGTGGAGTTAGGTCTCCTTCACTGCCACACATAAACCATCAGAAGCAAAGTTTTGCTGCCTCCTTTTCTGCTTCTTTATGGTTTTAGAGGCCGTTTACTGCAGACTGGCAGAATCTAGAGAAAAAAGTGTGATGGTCACTAGTTTGTGACTGAAATTTAAAAGACATCTTCACACGGCTTGTACTTGTAAAGTATGGCTTTGACACATAAGAAATGCTGTTGGCTTGGTGTTGACTCTTTACACAGCTCAGAGAAGAAATGGGTGACTTCACAAAAATTATTCTATTGAAATGAAATCATCCACGTCCTAATTAGCCGTTTGGTAAAAGCAAAATTCTACCTATATCGATTGTCAGTTAACCTGAGTCTACACCTATCACGTTGCTAGTCATGGTAAAACTTAAATTGTCCGTTGCTATGGTTACGGGCCAGGCTCCAGGGACTCATTGTCCCCCTTTCAAAACTCTGTGCCTCTCTCTCAAAAGTGCTATACACATTTTTCAGATTGTACTTTATAAAAACAGATCAGGAAATTAAATTGTACTGTCTGATGTTGGTGCGTCATTTAACAAACCATAACTAGCGCAGGAGAATAAATTACAGGCTTCACAATCCTGTCACGTTGGCGTGCTGCGGAGTTCAGTGGCCTTTGGAATCCTGCAACCTCTACAAAAATATTCACTGAAATCTCCTTGATTCTCCTTGTGTCTTTCTGTAGTTCCTCTCACTTAAGACATAAAGAAATGCAAGGTAAACATGTGAAGAAGGCGAGATCAGGGGAAAAGAGACATCCTTTGCACTTAAGTGTCATCTGAAGTGATAACAGTTACTGATGACGTCTGCCTAAAAATGAATAATCTGAACATGAAATTTGAGCCTCTGCATGTTGCCTTTTAAAATGAAAATGACAACTCGTCACACATGCACAACAAACCTATATTCAGACAGTACAGATCAGTCATTATAATCAAATTTGTTTTTTATATGACAATTAACTAATGTTTATCACCAGTTGCCAGCCAGTCATGAACTTAAAGGTGTTTATCGTAATTTGAGCACAGAAAAAAAGGCAATGACCTTTTTTTTGCTCAATGCCATGGGGTTTGATTATAATGGTGCAACCAAAATAAATAAATAAAACAGTACATGAGAAGAGACTGAATGCACATAATATAAACCATTTATACTAGCTGGAAGCCTTGGCCTTTCAATAATTGAATCTGCATTTATGGATCTTTTGCTCCTTTAGGCATCCAACTGGACCTCTTCTACTAGAGTTGTAATGATTTCACTTAACAGTTTGAAAATCAAACTAACTTGATTTCATTAAAATCAAACTATTTTTAACCCAAGTAAATTCAGTGAACTAAAATGCTGTCTCCCAAAAATGCCCTGCTTCCTACTAACAGTTAAGAGATATTCAGAGAAGTATTTGACTGACTGTAAGATGTGAAAAGGTCTTTCATTTGTAAAGAGCAGACCTGGCGTTTAGTGCTTTTCCACCATCAATCAGGTCACAATCTTTTGGCTGTGATTTTTATCATTTAACCATACCGCACATTATGTGGAGGGTTTTATCTGCATTTAACCGGGGCAATGGCATCAAATCTAACATATTTTCGCAAAGAGCACTGAAACAGTTTAATGCAATTTAATAAATCACTAGTGTTGTTATGTTATGATATAATAATGAAAGCATTTAATTAAAGAGGAGAATGAGTGAGAATGAGAATGAGTCTCCATGTCTCCTCTGGTTTCAATTCCACCGCCATCAACCCCATCCCGAAGAAATCAACAGTGACACGTGTGAACGACTACCACTCAGTAGCACTGACTTCAACCGCCATAAAATGCTTCGAGCGATTAGTCTCCAGACATATCAAATCCAGCGCCCCCAGCACACACAATCCCCTCCAGCTTGCATACCGCCCCAACCGATCCACAGAGGATGTAATCTCCACCGCGCTCCACACCACACAGACCCATCTCGACAGAAAGGACACCTACGCAAGAAAGCTTTTTCTGGACTTCAGCTCTGCCTTTAATACCATCATCCCGCAGAAGCTGATTGAAAAGCTGAACATGCTTGGCTTCAATACCCCCCTCTGCAATTGGACTTTGGACTTTCTGACTGATAGACCACAGGTTGTGAAGGTTGGCAACAACACCTCTGGGGTCATCAGACTGAGCACCAGCTCCCTCCAGGGCTGCATGCCTGGTCCACTGCTATTCACTCAGATGACCCACAACTGCTGTGCCAGCTCCCGCTTAAATACCTTAATTAAGTTTGCAGATGACACAGCTGTGGTGGGTATTATCAATCAGAACGATGAATCCGCGTACAGAGCTGAGGTGGAACAGCTGGTGAACTGGTGCAGCTTTAGCAACTTGACTCTCAATGTTGCCAAAACCGAAGAACTGGTGGTGGACTTCAGGCGATCTGCAGACGTCCCTCCCCTGTTGCACATCAGCAGCTCCGTGGGTGAGAGTGGCCAGCACCAAATTCACATCTCACGTGGGGCTGCCATGTCACATCCATGGCCAAGAAGGCACAATAACACCTCTACTTCCTGCATTGCCTGAAGCGATTTTTCTTTCATTCCTTTACCACCTTTGATGTGTTTGGGGTCATTGCGCTGTTGGAACACCCAACTGCATCCAAGACCCAACCTTCTGGCTGATGATTTTAGGTATTCATGAAGAATTTGGAGGTAAACCGCCTTCTTCATTATTCCATTTACTTTCTGTAAAGCACCAGTTCAACTGGCAGAAAAACAGCCTCAGAGCATAACACTACCACCCTCATGTCTGACGGTAGGTATGGTGTTCTTGGGGTTTAAAGCCTCACCTTCTCTCCTCCAAACATATTTATGGTCATTGTGGCCAAATAGCTCAATTTTTGTTTCATCTGACCACAGATCTTTCCTCATGAAGGCCTTTTCTTTGTCCACGTGATCATCAGCAAACTTCAATCGAGTCATAGGGTGCCGTTTCTGGATTGTGTTTTCTCCCTGATCGTGGCAGTGACACCACTGTGCCATGCACTTTATACTTACAAACAATTTTTTGCACACTTGACCCTTGGGACCTGTAGCTGCTTTGAAATAGATCCGAGTGACTTTCCTGACTTGTTCAAGTCAATGATCTGCTTTTTCAAAGCCATGCTGAGCTCCTTAGACGTTCCCATTGTAGTTTTTGTGATTGTATCAAACGAGCCCTACTTAAGTAGGCTCACAGAAGTCACCAGCTGAAATCAATGATAGTCACCACAGTAAGGTAAAAGGCCATGTCACAAAGTAAATTTGGTTGACACAACTTTGTACATCACCAATATTGATAATTCAAGTTGCTATATGTATATTTTTGACCCAGCGGATTTTGTCATATTTCCAGAAAACCTATAATAAATCTATAAAGGAACCAAAATGCATGAATGTTTTTTGTGACAAAGACGTATGTGTCCCAATCATTCCATCACAGAAAAATAAGTGCTGTAGAAATCATTGGAAACTCAAGACTGCCATGACATACATGTTCTTTACAAGTGTACATGAACGCTGCTACAGTTTTTCAATGCCTGTACCACTTCAACCTTGCACACTATATTCTTTACGTTCTCTATATTCTATATTCTTTATTTATTTTTAAAGATATTTTTTAAACCTTAATTTTAAATTCTTCTAAAGTTTTAATACCTGTTGCATTTACGCTACCTTTTCATCATTTCTTTATAGGTAGCATTTGAGACTGAAAGTATAAATGTAACTGTGGTGAGATGACAATAAAGGTCCTTGAATCCTAAGTGATGTGCTGATTGTCAGTCTGTCCAAACTTTGATAAAGTCACACAGGATTTAAAGCAGCTGATGTACGGCAGTTGAGCTCTCCCTGCTGTGCAGCAGCTACTTAGAGCTACAGTTACGCTTCCTCTCCACTGCCTCATTTTAGTCGGTAATTGGTGATGCTTTTACAGTCCATAAACTCACAGTGTGCAGAGTTGTACACAGTCACTAAGGCTCTGAATCATCATTGCATTTATTAGGACTGAATAACAACTGTAGTGATAACAAAACTTATGAGGCATGTGGAGAAGCTTCCTTCTGTTTTGCACACACAAACTGATTGCTTATTACAAATCCTCCAAGGTAATACTGTCATCATTTTTTATAAGTTAATCTTTTGTTTTTATTGGTTTCTAGAGTTCATTTCTTTTGTTATTTCCTGCCACTCATGGTTTTACAAGTCACGTGTGGGTAATACTTTATTAATCATTGTAATTAATGTATGTCTACGTACTATAAGGACCTACAAATAAATTAATACATTAATTTAAGTCTGCCATTCTGTTACTGTATGGCTTTTTATTTTAAGATTATTTTGGGGCATTTTTTGCCTTTGATTGAGGGTTGAAAGTGCAGAGAGGCAGGAAGCATAGGTAGAGAGAGGGGTATGACATGCTTTAAAAGAGTCAATATTAACCTGTAGGCTACTGAGGTGCCCTAACTTCATGATATTTAAAACATTGCAGATTTTATGTGATTTTGCATACAATTACTCTTGCAGAGTTGGCTTCATTTTTGTTGCACAGTTAAGCAACTGTATGATGTGCACATCAAATAACATGGCAAATGCCAGCTCACCACATCACTCACCATTTGTTAGGAATAAAATATGAGAATGAAACTTAACTTTAACTTTTAGCTCGAGCTGACCTGAGTCAGTGAAAGCTCAGCTGAGATGTGAATATAATGTAGAAATCGGGTTATGTTAGTTCGATTTATTAAACATTGAAATGAATGATTTCACACTAATTGTAATTGAAAAAATAATTTTAAAAAACTTAAAGTCACTCACTCCCACCTCCCCAAGGACCCCTTGAAACACTCACACCTGAATTGAAGCATACCTCCCAGCTTTGCAGAGATTTCTCTCCATCTGTTGTCATTTCTTTACTTTGTCTCATTCACACTCTAGAAAGAAGAATTTACTGCTGGTACAAGTGTGTGGGAGTTAAGACTAGCGAGAAGTGCCCTGTTTGTACAATGCAATGCTGTATATGAATACTGGAAAGATCACAGGAGGTCACAACAACAGGAGGTGGAGGTGTGACTGAGGAGGTATAAATTTGGATGTCACCCTGACTATTCCACAAACAAACAAACAAACAAACAAACAAAAAAACGAGCGTAAAATACATTATAGAATAATGTCATCATTCCTCCAGCATTTGGTTTGGTTTTACTCTTTACAACCTAAAACAATTTTTCTCACATTTCCAGGTGTATCAGGTTTGACTCAGCTTAAACTGTGTTTGGAAAGAACAAAAAAAAAGCTATGCAAAAGATTATGAACAAAAACAGAAGAAGATAGAAGAAGAAGACAGAAAGAAAAACACTAAAATACATAGATACTTGGATGTTGTTTACTTGATAGTGGCGCTGCCTTCTGTCTCACCTGTTCTTCTTTGGTATACAGCTGGAAGCACTCATCCAAGGTACAGCTATGCTGCTGCAGGTGCTGCTGCTGCTGGTTCCTTACGCTCTCCGCATCCTTCACCACCTCCTCCTGGATGTTGCCAAACAGACTGGAGCACACACACACACACACACACGCACACACACACATATTCACAGGGTGTATTGTTCCCATTAAACTGCAGGATTGTGTCTAAAGTGTTTGGATCAGCGGGAGACTATGTTTGTGCCATTTGACAGAAACGGACTGAATCAGCGTGTGTTCTGGAAACGTGTAAAATGGCACTGACATCCGCAACAGTTGATGCCTACGTGTTTGTTCGCATACTTCACTGGAAGTATGTGAAAAGCGCTTACCATTCTTTAATCTTGTGCTCCCACTCAATAACAACCTTCACGTGCGGAGGTCCCCCGGGGCCGCAAAACTTCAGAGCTCTGCAGTGCAGCAAAAGAAAAACAGTAGAATCACATTATGAATTGAAAAACACACCTTATTCAGTCTATGATTTTAGTTTACTCAAGCTCAAACCAGAAAACCAAATTTGTGTTGCTGTTGCACTGCGAATAATGGACCTGACAGTGAACACAACACGTTCTTTATATATATTTGTTGGTGTCATGTTGGCACACACACTCACACTCTGGCACCAGCAAGATCACACAGAGTGACATTGGGCACAGGTGAGACCTGATTTCACATCATGCAATAATATACAAACGTCTGATGTTGAGTCACAATGTGGCGAGGGGTGTCGTGTTTGTATTGCAGAGCTTACCATCACTGCTTTGATCTCAGGAGGAAAGATAAAACGGCATCTGTATTCAACAGCCAACAGCACTGATAGAAGATAAGGGTAGATGTAACAATAGCTGGACGCTACGGTCAGTGGTTATTTGATGTTTCGGGGTCGTGTCAAAATTCACTTCCCTTTGATTTTGCAAAGCATCTGTATTCCTGCATGGTCAGTGTGACCAATTCTCACTATTAGTTTCATTACTACTTCAAAGTGGAACTCATGTTGTTGCCACTATGAACATGTTTAAATGCATAACCATGTACATACTGAGCATTACTATGAGAAGCCGCCTAGGCCAAAATTAAATACTTCGCTTGTACATACATATATACCGGTACTAAGCACTTGCACATACTGTACACCATGCATACTCTCATGCATATACATACAGGCATGCATGTACATTATGTATGTATATATATATATAGCCTATATATATATGCATGTATGTGCAAGTAGTACCGGTATATATGTACACTATGTGCAAGTGAAGTATTCAATTTTGGCCTAGGCGGCTTCTCATACACTACCACTAGATGTCAGGCTTACATAACCTGTCGACACAATCCAGAGATGTTAAAGAGCTCAAAATGGCTTTTTTTTTTTTTTTTAAACAAAACTGATTGTAAAAAAGGAACAGACACTCAAACCTAAATGTCCACCTACTATATCCACAAATGCTCCTCTATCCTTCCACTTTTTAATGTACTTGACTTTCACATGAGCAGTGCAATAATAATTGCCTCTGGATGAATGACAAACGTATCACAATCAATACATAATTCAGGACACACTTATTATCATTATAATTCTCAACTGATTTCACCCGGAAAATCAATTAATCCATTAATGCTCTAGAAAGCTCTTTTGCCCACTTAAGGATTCATGGTGTTGTCATGGGGCTACTTGGCTTTGTGAATCTCATAAGACACAAAGTTTAAAAAAAAATCATAAAAAGATCATTGATTTTCCAATTGATAATTCTATTTCCCTATTTTGTTTTTAAAAGATGAATTTAATTTAAAAATGGAATTAATTTTTAAAGTTTTACCTCTCGTTTCATTTACGAATGTGTTTGTCAATAATGTTACACCTCACAATTCATTTTTCCTGCTTTAACATTTCCATTTGATCACTTTAATTAAAGCAATGGAATCTTTTTAATTTAAATATTTGTAAGCAGTGTGCCAGTTGGAAATTAAATGAAATCCAATCCCCAAAGCTGCAGGAGCTTTGATTAGCCAGACTCCAGCTAACACATTACTGCTGGTCAATTAAACTCTGCAAAAGTCTAATTATTATTCTAGTAGCCCACTCCAGGCTCCATAACAACATGCAGACAAACAGTGATCACTTAGTAACAAGGTGATTATATAGTAAGGTGATGAGGGCAATATGTTTATAAATGTAATTCTTTCATAGTAAAAAGAACAGAAAATTGCAAACTATTCACACCAAATCTTTAATAGCTCTACTGGCAAAGGCTGAATGCACAGAACATCTCTATACAAATTTACCATGGTTGACATATTGAGCCAAACTAAATCACAAAGTCTATGCAAAAGAGACGTGTGCAAACACATAAATATACACTAAAGCCATTACAGCAAACTGTACAGAGCTATACTGTTGATGAGTTGATGCTCAGCTGATTTTGACTGCTATCTTATCTTCAAATATTGGGTAAGGTGAGCAAAACGTCCCAAAACTGGTGTAAACCTTTAACAGTTTTAAGTAAAACATCTGAATCATATTTTGAATATGATATATATAGTTTTAGTTTTATTTATGTGTCATGCCAAACATTTGGCCCATCCCACATGGGATTATAAGACACAAAACATGCATCATCCGATAATACATGTACAAAAAGCACATACAGGAGCCCGTGGAAAAAGAATAGAAAAGAAAAACAAACAAAAAACAAAGCAAATAAAATATGGCAATGAGCTGTGGCAGACTGACAGAAATACACATACGCACAAACACACATGGCTGAAGAAACAAGCACACAGACCCCCCCCCCCCCCCCCCACACACACACACCTATTGAATGTCTCATTTTCTAGCTTCTTTGTAGAAGGTCTGACCTTCACTGCAGCTCAGAAGAAGAGATTAGCATAGTAGCAGAGATTTATACTAAGATGTTCAGCAGTTATGGTGGCACCTTAATGCTCTTTATCACACAGCAAATAAAGGCAGCCTTATCTTCGCACCATCAAACTGATATTGTTATATACATATAGTATATATATATATTGATATAATCAGTTCATTTTAATCCTCTATAGATTGCTTTTATATAATTATTGCATTTTTCATGATTTCTTTTATCATTCCCACTGCCACATGCATGGTAACATGTACAGCATGTACCGGTGTTTTAGGATCTAAGTGTTGCATTATTTGATGGGAATGCTTATGCATGTAGAGTATGTGTGGACTGAGAGTACGTCTATGTTGTCACAAATGCTTTATCGACCACGCAGAGAAAGTTTGCGTGCATGCCTGTGAGGTATGTGTGTGTTTATGTGGAGCATGTGTTGGTTGTCTACAGTATCTGTGAGTGTTTGTGTGTCCTACCTGTCAACCGTAGGGTGGTACAGTGGCCTGCTGTCCTGTGGGGACAGGTAACTGTAGGATGCCGAGCCTCCCACCACTCGGATCTTAAACAGCACCCCAACATTCTACAGGGAGAGAAATACTTATTAATACAGCCGCGACCTGAGATTTGTCTTCTGTTGAACACTTAAAGAGCTGCTACCCCACCTGAATGATACCATCAGTGTCAGTGGACAGCTGCCTTTAAGTCAAAGCAAAGTAACAAAGCTCGTCCCGCTTTGTAATTAGAAGATTTTTTTAAATTTAGTGTTACTATACTTTTTACGAATAAATATATAGATATATCAGAAAAATGCTGTTTCACTGCAATGATACCATATAAATCAATGAAGTAGTATTTTGAACACAGTATGTTGAAAACAATTAAAATAAAACAAACCACAGTACAAACTCCCTCATCCTTTTCCAGTTGTTTGCTAATTGGCCCGCAGCCACTTAACGTTCTCTCTCTCTGCATGTTTATGCTTTGGAAGGTTGGATTTTACATTATCGTGCTGCAGCAGTGTAAAATGTTCGCTGCTGTAGGAAACAAAGGTTCTGCCTTGTATGACACAGACACACAGCATGCAGTAAGTAGCATGCATAAGTGTAAAGAAAGGTACCATTACTGTAAATATCACCCGCATATTTTCTGTGGACAGACCGAGGTGAACGACACTAGTATAAATACAACCCTGACATTCTGTAAGATTAACTCACTCTGTAGCACAGCTCATGTTTTTTTCAGCATGTGCTTTAGCTAACTGACAAAAACACTAAAGACACAATTCAGCATTACATGGATGATAATAGATTATGCAAAATAATGCAAAGAATTGATCTAAATATGTCTTTTGGGGGGAAAAACTCCAACTTTTTCTCCGTATGAAAGCAATGAAATCATGAACAGGTGTCTTAATACAGGAAAATATTAAATAAATACCTCAGTGTTGACGCATTGTCATACATATAAAAAACACTTATCAAAGAAAAGTAAATATAAAAACTGTTAAATGTCAGTACACTTAGTGTACACTTAATACACTTAATCATCAGTTACTTTACCTTAAGTGAGTTTTACCATTAACATAGTGTATATACATAATTCTGTTAAGTATTTATACATCGCCACCACAGTTTAAAACACATTACTTCCCTCATTTATATCTGGCAACTAGTCTTGCCACCTCCATACTGGAATAATGAAAATGCATTTACAGATGGATTATAACTCCTCTGCTGCCTCAACAGCAGAGACAAAGAGGGCTGAGTTATTAAAGAGCAGAGAGCAGAATCAGGTTGCTAATGTCCTCAGTCAGAGTGGACCGCTGTTGGAGAATAGGAACAGCAGCCGAGCATAAAGAGGAATAAATTAGTTGGTTAATAGGAGTCTAAAGTAGCAAGTGAAAAAGACACAGTCTCTCTTTTTGGTTTTAAGGGCCTGAGCAACATTTAGATGGCCTCATCTCTCTATTGGACTATAATGAAGAAGAGCAGCCAAGACACTTAATGCTAATGAGTAATCACACAAGAGTGTGTGTGTGTTGGAGTTAAGCATCCACACAACTTAGGAGAACTGTCAAAACGAGTGAGGATGCTGATGTTGTGTCAGATAACAGATGATGCTGCGCTGCACCAAACATGACGAAATATTTACATCACTGTTAAGACGTAAATAAAGGATAACACCTGAATACGCATTCAAATCAAAAAGTGATGAAATCCAATTTCTTTTATTTGAATCTAAAAGAATGCCATTGTTTTCTGAGACGTGGCTTCATGAGTAGGAAGCACCATTAAACTTGTCTGGTTATGATGTCTACAGTATAGAGGAGACAGTGGACTGCAGGGTCACGACTTATAGTATGTGAAAGTGATGAATGATGTGATGAAATTTAGCGATCAGACTATGAGTAAATGAAATGTTCTGACCAAAAATATCCTGTTTTTCCCCACTACCACCCACACCCAGAGAGGTTTGAGATTGTAAAACAGTTTTGAGCAGAGAGGTGCTTATTATTGTGAGATTTTATGTCATAGGGGAGCATTTTGAAAGCTAAAATATCCCTTTTCAGTTCAAAACAGCCATTAAGTGATCGTGGCCTGGGAACAAAAAGCATATGTGGAGGCTTTCAAACATATTAACAACAAACTCTACCTCTCATCCAATGTCCTCAGGCTCTAAAATAACTCCACTAGCCATTTAGCACAGAGCCCTAGCACACAATCAAATACATTAATATTCACATGTTCAATTTTGATATATCTTTGCTTTTCTTTTTGTTTGTTTTTTTACTCAACACCAGGGCTGGGAAAGTAGTGCTGGATTTTGACATGCGAGTCAGTAAGAAAGTCGTGCTTTCCTTTTTTTTAATACCTTGAACCTAAAGTTGTATCTTGCTGAACAAACCTCTGGGTGGCGCCAAAATAGTTCTTAATGAAGAAGCAGGGAATGAATAGCAGCATAGTACTCACACACCTGCTGCCTGTCAAAGGAATGAAGGAGTAAACTGCCTCTACAGAGGCAACAGATAATGTCCATATTACAGTGATAACATCAAGCTCACAAGTCGTCTTATTTTACCAGCAGAACACAGGATTTTTAGCTAACACTAACCGAACAACAGAATGTGTATCCTGAATGGATCTTCACTGTTGCTGGAGATTTGAATCACGCCAATCTGAACACTGTGCATCTGAAATTCGGCCACCATGTTAAATGTGTAACTAGAGAGGAAAACACGCTGGACTGTGTCTACTCTAATATCACCAAAGGATACAGAGCCTCACCCCTCTCACATCATGGACAATCTGACCACCTATCACTATTCCTAACTCCAGTTTACAGTCCTATTATAAAGAAACAGAAACCCACCACCAGAACTGTTAAAACCTGGCCTGATGGAGCATCTCTACAACTGCAGGACTGTTTCCATCGCACCAACTGGGACCTGTTTTCTGATCAAGATGCAGAGGAACATACCTCAACAGTTCTCTTCTAAATCAGGACCTGTGTTGAAAATGTCACCATCAACAAACGCATGTATGTGGCAGAGTATCCAGCACATCACCAACTACAGGAGCAACAAAGACACACCTACAGGCAACAATGCCTCGCTGGCAGAGGAACTTAACTGCTTCTTTGCCCGCTTTGAGACAAAAGGGTTAGACAATGTAGCGACACCCCCACCAGCTATCACCAATCACATACTTATCATAAAGACACAGGAGGTAATTCTCAGCACTGTGAACGTTAAGAAGGCTGCAGAGCCTGATGAGATTCCAGGAAGAGTGCTCAGAGACTGCGCCCATCAGCTTGAGAAAGTGTTTCCTAACATCTTCAACCTGTCCCTGTCTCAGGCTTCTGTACCTGCCTGTCTGAAATCAGCCATAATAAGTGCCCAAACAGACCAACACCTGCTGTCTCAATGACTATAGACCAGTGGCACTCACCATCATCGTAGCAAAGTGCTTTGAAAGATTGGCTCTCCACACTGCACTCACCCGCCAACAGAAGGGGACATACTGTATGTGAGGATGCTTTTTATAGACTACAACTCCTCATTCAACACTACTGTCCCCAGCAGGTTGGTCGCCAAACTGCTTGACCTGGGTCTTAGTAACTCCCTGTGCATGTGGATCAAGGACTTCCTGTCCAACCGCCCACAGACAGTCAGACTCGGTCCCCACCTCTTCCCATGCCTGCCCCTCAGCACTGGAGCACCACCAGGCTGCGTGCTGAGTCCTCTCCTCTATTCCCTTTATACATACTGTTACGACCCAGAGGTCATCTGAGCATTTTTGATGCATTTATTGTATGTTCTTTAATTCTGCGTGTGTATTATGGATCTTTCTCCCTCTCTCTGGTGATCCTGCAGGTGAGCTCAGCTAATTAAATGATTGTGCCTGCGTGAGTGTGTAGGTTGTTCCAGGGAGCTGATTGGTTCCAGCCTCCGAGCTTGCAGTTTTTAGGCCAGCTTCCTCCACCTCCTGCGGGCTCTCCTCTCTCCACTTCCAACCAATCTGCCAGCCAACATGTTTCGGTGTGAAATGTTGTATCTAGATTTACTAAAGTGATATACCAGCCCAGGTTTGGTGGGGGTGGGTAGCATTTTTGTTTTAACTCTATTTTCTCCTGTTTCTGTTACACTAGGAGTTAGGTTAGTGATTTGTCTTTTTGTTCCTTTTGTTTGAGTAGGTGATCTTAGGTTGCTTAGCTTTAGTTCACTTTTGTTTATTATTTTACTGTTAGCCCACCCTGAAACCTTTAAAGATTTTAAATAAAACCTTTAAAGGGCTGCAAATCCTTTGTTACTGGTGGTTCTCGGATCTCAAACGGGGACAAGACAGCCTACAGAGACGAAGTCTGCAAACTGTCAGGATGGTGTACAGAAAACAATCTATCACTTAACATAAAAAAAAAAAAATCCCCCAGAGAACTCATCGTAGACTTTAGGAGACACCATGAAGACCTCTCTCCTCTTAAACATCAAAGGAGAAGAAGTGGAGAGGTTTTGCAGCTTCACGTTTCTAGGAACCTGCTGGTCTGCTCTGGGCAAAAAAAGCTCAACAGCAGTTCTAAGTTTCTAAGGACACTTACAAAAACCAACCTGTCCGTGAAGCTGCTCGTGTCCTTCTACCACTACTCTATAGAGAGTGTACTGACATACTGTATTACAGTAAGGTATGCCAACTGTTCAGCAGCAGACAGCAGAGCTCTCCAGAGAGTCACAAACACAGCACAGAAAATAATTGGACTCCCCTTGCCCTCACTGTAAGATACCTTCAGATAACGCTGCCTCCGCAGGGCCAGCAGCATTCTGAAGGATGCAACTCACCATTATCATCATCTCTTCTCTCTGCTGCCATCTGGAAGGGGCTACAGGGCCTTAAAGACCTGCACTTCCAGGCTCAAAAAACAGCTTTTACCCCAGAGCTAACACTTAACTGAACTCCACAAAACACTGACCCCCCCTCCCCACCAATATCATCATAACACTGATAACACTGCACAGCACTAACAACTGGAATAGTATTTCCATAGAATTGAGGAAATGTGCAATAATAATATCTGTATATATAACGTGCAATAATATTTTGGTGCAATAGCATTTGGTACGATGTAACAGTATAATGTTATTTTTATTACTTTTTTTGACTATCTTTTTATTATTATTATTTATCTGTATGGGCAGGTGCCTGCATCTGTGTATATGTGTGTGTGTGTGCATGTGTGGAATGTTAAATGAACTGTTTCAGGAGCTGCACAGCAAATTTCGTTATACGACAATGTGCAATGACAATAAAGGCATGTTTTTTTTTAGAAGTGAGACAACAAAGCATCAGCAAGAACTAAAGAGCTGCACCCTTGGGATATGGGTGGCCTTTTCGGGCACAGACAAAATCTGTACAATCTGCAACCAAAGGGCCCTTGTGATTGTTCTTATTAAGAAGAAAAGGGAGAAGAGGGCAAGGGAGGATTTGACGAGTTTGTATCTGGCCTGACAGGCTTTGAGGAGGTAACTAAGAAACAGAGATAGTGATCAGTAAAAACAGGCTGATATCTCTCTTTCTCCTCCTCTTTGGTTCTTTTCTTATAAAGCTGAAAGCTGCTCGCTCTGGATAAGGCCACCTCAAATATTGTCTGTCACCATGGCGTTGCCCATGGCAACTCCAAGACCAGCAGTGGGGACAGTGGGCGTGCATGTGTGTGTGTGTCTGTGTGTGTGTATAGGAGGGGAGCTGTAGTTTAGAGCTTTAGGTGTACAGATTAATTAACTGTGTATGGAGAAACAGATGAAGCTGAAGTGGATGCGTGCTTGTCAGGGATCATCGTGAAAACTTGCGGTACACACTGAGTGGAAGGGAAAGTGGAGGTTGATTTTGACACGCGAGACTTCACAGGATCACAGGGTATATTGTGTAAGTCTTAATTCAGAAGTGTGTTCAAACGTAGCAGCGGCAGCACATATTATAAAGCAACATGCTTCTTTTCACTCTTTCCTCTTCTGTCTTCTACAGGGTTGAAGACGAGGATTTGTGTTATTGTGGTGTTAGTGGGTGGTGACATAATTAAATTTACACTCAGCACATAAAACCATAATTACTCGTCTGTAAAAGGCTCGGGCTGATTGCGTGTGTGTGTGTGTGTGTGTGTGTGTTCACATAATGTCCTCAGTAGTATTCTTTGCAATGGTGAATTAGAGTGATTTTTTTTTGTGATAAAAGGCAGTTTACAGTGTTTCAAATTTACATATGTTTTACTCATTATGACCAAACACACAAAGAATTAAATGCCACCTACTACTAGGTACTCAAGCTTCAACGCAGAATACAACAATTATTCACTCAGCTTGCTAAACAGGAAATCTATTTTATAGTCTCAGCAGAGTAATGAGCCCTTACTGAAATTCATCATAAACATAAACTAGCATCTGAAGGACTACTGTCTTAATATGTCAATATGTCAGCTTCAAATGTATCTCAGTCAGTCAAACACAGATAATTGAAACTATTTAAACACAAAACACACCATTAATGAAAACTGATCAAACTCTGCTCTGCACTGCCATCTTAATCCGGTACACTGGTGTCAAGAAGATCGAGGAACCCCTGAGCTGAGTCGTCTCTGGGCGCAAAATTGTGTGCATCACATGTCATTGGTTATTGGGGGTGCATTACCTGAGCCTGAGATCCATTCAGCATCAGATAATAGAGCTTGCTGAGGATGCTCTGCTGCAGCTGGTCCCAGGAGACACTCCTGTCCTCACGCATGAGAAATGGAAGCCCAAACCTGAGAGAGGAGAGGAGAGGAGGCATATTTCAGTAGGCTTGAGGCACTGAAAGAGACTCCATTTTGCATACATCTTAGCTGCTCTTATTCAAAAAACGTGTTTATACAAGATTGAATTCAATGTGTAGACATTTTTTGAAATCCAAGAATCACAACGGGGGAGTGTAGTATTTTCACTTTTCTTAGGATTTTCTTTTGAGATTGATTATCTTGCCGACTGCAGATAAAAGAACAAATAAATAATTTAATAATAATTATAAATAATACATTTGATTTTTACTGTACTTTTCATTCATAGTGAAACTCAAAGTGCTTCAGTCTTTGGCACACTGAAGCTTAGTCTTGGTTATCCTTAGGATGATTAAGACTGTTGAAAGTATTAAACTATGAAAACTATGCCAGCAAAGGTCTTTGCAACTTATTGTATCATCTGCCACATCTGTCAAGCTGTCCGGTGTGGAGCGCATCAAAGCTTCACTGTCAGTGCTTTGTGTCCTGTACTGATAGCTTGAAGTGACATTATGTGCGGTCAGGAGCCAAATAAAGCTGAGAGACGAGTCTGTACATCATCGATGCATCAATGCCCCATAATGAGTTCTCTGCCTCCAGGTTAACTCAAGGATGATGCTCCCTGTGATTACACTACAGTGGATTACTTAGAGGGCATTTTATGTAAGGGGGAAAGGCAAGTGTGTGTAGGTAGACGGGTGTGAAAGTGTCTACATTCTTTGTTTAGGTCTCCACATACTTTTAGCTCTGTGTAGTGTAGATGATGATTTAATTTCTTATATAGAAATTCTAATATGCATGGCAAAAAAAATAATATACTGTAATAGTTTCTAGTATTAAGAACTGTTTTGGGGACAGATGGCTACACACAGAAATCCAGATTGTTACTACAGTGGCACACCAAGTGAAACATCCTGACATTATCGGGCATTTCATAGGAATGTCTTTTATCTGGTCCAATCTAAACCCCATCCACACATAGATGTATGAGCATGAACACTGTGTACGCAGCAGCAAAAGACCGTGCTCAGTTTCATTCTTATAAGAAGATCAAGCACATGATAGAAACCAGGTGAATGAGGAGAAATTTGAAATAATGTCAATATTAAATTACACTTAATTGATCCCTATAGGGAAACGTCTTGACTATTTAGGGGCACCATTGATGGTGATGGTTTGCACACCTCACCATCAGAGAATTACTGTATGAATGCTGCTACTTACAGTACCAGGCTAAATACACATCGTCTCTTAATGGCTTCAGAAACATTACAGTAACTTTATTACAGCTATTAACTGTGCACAACGCTGAAAACCTGACAGAGCTCCGCTGGGATTTGGAGCATTACGTTTGCACCATGAATGTGCCTAAAAAAGCAGGAGCTGGCTGACCCTCTCCGGTCAGCGTGTGCAGAGATGAAATGTTTCCAGCACCTTGTTAAATCCAAAGAAAATAGGCTACTGGCTCTAAAGAGGACACTTAGCACACCTACTCACTTTTCAGTAAGGTTGTCGATCACAAACATTCACAGCAAAGTGGGAACAAAGCAAAGTATGTCCGCTGAAATACACTTTAGACTTTAGAATTTATGGAGCTCAAACATACATTAACATCAGTGAAAGCAATCTTTACAAATGTTTGGCAACAGCTGATTTTAGGCTAATTCTGGATCTGACCTGGAGCGATCAGTCTTTGTATCAGATTGTATTAAGAGTCCGCTCACACAACCCATAATGTCATTGTAAACACACCAAGAACAACTGAATTATAGCCTGCAAATTTGCCGGCTATGATGTCACCTGTTTTCACCGATAGTGAAGTGTTTCACTCTTCTCTGTGAGCCTTTGTAGTGTAGTGGAATAATCCTTAAAGTAGCTGTAAAATAATCACGCTTTGACAGGGTGCACAATTCAATGCTAACCAGACTCAGAGCATTTCTGTTCTTATTCACAATGTTCCTGTGGGACATTTATCCCTAAACATAGCTCACCTGTTATCCATTCAGCTGTTGGACCCTGTTTGTTCTAACTGCATAGTTGTTGTACACCTAGTTTGTTGCACATTCCAGGCGCAAAGCAAAACAAATGACGCTGCCCGCCCTTGTTAGAGTAACATATTCCAACCAATACAACCTAACTTTCACCGGGTAAGTGCTTCAATTTGAACACATTGTTCGACCTCTGTCTCAGGTTTCTACGCTATCAGCTTCCAGCTGGAGCTTAAGCTGCACAAGCTAAATAAAATGAGGAGAATAAATGAGGTATTCTATTTAAGACTGTAGACACAATAGAGCAGTAGGAAAGATGTGTCTGCAATGCAATCTCTGAAAAGTAATCTAAGTTAACTGACATTTTGCTGTTGTGTGCTTAATAAAACCACTTTAGATAAAGATAAAACCATGACTGCTGAATAAACCGAATACATAATATCCAATCAAACCCAACCCATCAATAAAAACTAAGCAATAATAATATGAACATTCATCAGCCTGCAGCTCACCTGACAGCCTGAGGGCCAGATCCTGCTGTGTTGCAAATGAGGAGAAGGACCTTCGTGGAGCCACCCTGGTTCAGGTATTCAGAGGACAGTGTGCCAGATGGTGGTAACCTCTGACCATCAGGCCCAGCCGCGGAGGTGTAAGGAGAGGAGGGGAGGCTGTGGTGATACCCTGAGCAGAGCAGAGGAAAGGAAAACTGTTAATAAAAGCTGATGAAGGCTTAGGCTGTAGTATAAACTACTTTCTCTCTTTTAGGGTGCAATATGGTTTCTTGCTGGCAGCCATTATGAAAACTAAATTTGCAAGCCTGGCCTTAACAGTTTTTCGGAAATACCTAAATACCAAAAAAAATCCCATCAGATATAATCAGATATGATCATTTGGAACAACAGTTGTCGCGACAGCTGTGGATATAAACAGGAAGTGGATGTCATTTGATAAAATCGTATTTGACTGAAATGAAATATGTAAATATTTATAAATATGTAAATTATAAGCTTGATTAACTTGCAATTTAAATTGTTTCCAATGAAGAAAACTGATGCTTGTAAGTGCAGTTATTTAAAACACAAACATGCCTATTAGATTTGTTTGCACTAATTTGCAGGTGCACAGAATGAGGAGAACAATTTGAGGTAAGGTAACAAAACAAGTCAGAATGCAAAAAAAAAAAAAACAACTTGCTGGGTTAGAGGCTGTGATGTTGCACCTTTTCCCGCACTTCTTCTGTGAAAGTGTTACTCACATCAAAAGCGTATTCTATCAAGCTGGGAGGACTGAAATGGACTGGAATTATGAAACAGCTTTGGGTGTCAGAACGAGAAACTGTTATGCAATGAAGAAACATCTAATGTGCCACTTTACACTGTGATTTTGAAAAGATTTTCAGAAAATTTCCATTATGCTAGAATTGCCCTTTGATTCTTATTTACCCCGAGGAGCTGTAAAAAGAACTACATCTGTTATCACACACACACACACACACACACACATGCACATACTGTGATTAATACTGGGTAATAGCTGAAGGGGATACAGAGGGTCCAACCTCTTGTCTCCCAGGAAACATAAACTTTGACATTATCAGAGGGTTTAATTAAACAATGCTTGTTCGATCCCTGCCGTGCAATTAATCACTGCCACCTTCCAATATCACACACACACACACACACACACACACAAAACAAACCAAAACACACACACACAGGAAAGCAAGCGTGAATAGATAAAGAACTTAGATGTAATGCCTTCACAAAAGCAAGCCGACAGATTATTTAGACACACACCGAACTCTGTTCGAGACACACGGAGGAAGAGGAGGTGTTGTGTGAAAGCATTTCTTTTTTGCATCACAGTATACTGTACCATACTGAAAACGACAGAAAAAGCCAAAACTTTTGCTGAATGAGTGGAATTTTAGTAAGTAAATAAGTAAAAAAATAATTAATGAGAGTTAAAACGAGATCAGAACATTGAAAAAAAAACTTTGGGCATGACTAATGTTTGACCAAACTGCTGCGAAATCACGTGGAGATGGTGTTTTTCTCAGCAGACAGGAGCAACTCGATGTGACATTTTGTGCATATTGCCTGCCCTTTAGATAGCCAATTCATCTCCAGTCTCTTTGTCTCACACCCCTCCCTCTATCCTCTCACTCACCTTTATTCTCACTTTTTTTCATTTGGGGAGGTTTAAAAATAAAATACCAATCAGTTTTCAATCCAAACTGTACAGCATGCTACATAATCATTAAGCCTCATACTGCTAAATAAATAATACATTAGGAATTTAGCCAACTAAACTGTGTAATTAAAGAAAAAACAATATAATTTTTTCAGTTTTTAAAATTATATGAAACCTCCAGTAATAGTGAAAGGATTAAGCAAGAATTTCCAGAAATTAATGTATTACTTTCATATTTACAGATTAAGTGAAGGGTAAACCTATTTAAACCCATATGTTATATAGCGGTTTATATAATCAGTCTGTATGTATAATCTTAAAGGGGACATATCGTGCATATTTCCAGGTCTATATTTTTTATTCTGGGGCTCTATGATTTACAGTTCAAAAACTACTACTACTCCTTATTTATGTTATATTGGCCCTTTATGCAGCCCCTCAGTTCAGCCTCTGTCTGAAACAGGCCGTTTTAGCTCCTGTCTCTTTAAGGCCCCCCTCCTGATGAGTCCACTCTGTTCTGATTGGTTAGCTTCCAGAAGCTTCCTCCAGCTCAGGAGGCAACGTAAACAAACAGTAATAGTAGGATTTTATTTCTATTGCTCGTTCTTTACTCGAAATGGAAACTTGTCAAATACATCCGTACATGTTCAAGCCGAAATCTGATCCAAAATATGCGAGTGGATATTGTGAACAACCCATGAAACAACCTTGGCAACAGAACTTTTGGGCATGCACGAAAAAAATGTCAGTTTGATGGGGAAGTAGAGGTAACTTTGCAAACTGAGTATTCAAAGCAGGCTGAAGCTCTGAATTTTGACTTTCAGGGAGCATTTTTACATACGTTCACGTCAAGTTTTTGAACTTTGACCATGTTTAACATCGACATCTGACATGACAACAGTATATAAATGACAGAAAATCACAAAAATCATGTTATGTCCCCTTTAAAACAAGTCAGTTCTAACCATTTTAACAGTACCAGTATTTTAGTGAGTCATTTCAAAAACAGAAAGTAATATGTCGTGCATGGCGAAGAGCGTGATTTCACCCACATCTCCTCGGTGTGCTGGGAGAACCTGCCAGACTCTCATTCTCACCTCCCTCCTCCCTCCCACCCTGAGATGGACAGATGAGAGACACTGACAGAGGGAGGTGTTAACGGGGTGGAGAGAGAGAGAGAGATCGAAGGAGGGGTGAAAGATAAAAGAGACCAAAGTGGAGAGAAGAGGAGAGACTGTGAGAGTGAGAAGAGGAGAAGGAGGGAAGAGCGATGCTTTCTAATTTTGAAAAGTCCTTCCCAAAATGAAATAACACAATGTACAGAGGCAACACGACTTCAGTCAGGAGGGACATTTACAGCGGGGAAGAAAAACTGCACACTGTATGTCCTCTCATAAATGTATTGATGTAGTGGTCGATTTGCATAATATTGAACCATTTGTTTTTGTTATTGTGACAATGGCATGGCTGCTCTGGGAATCAGGTTATAATCTGCTATTTATAATGAAAAGATAAACAATGGGGGTGTAGAGAGAGAGAAAGAAAAAGAGAATGAGAAGTCGCTCTTGAGATTGGAGGTGATGAGTATGGCAACGTTAATTAAACAGCTCAGCCCTGAAGAAGGCATCGCCCCTCCCTTGGCCCTCGCACTCCTCTACCCTCGACATCCCTCGACGTCCTCCATTTCTTCTCTCTGCGTTATCTTTTACTGCCTCTCTCCTTGCTACTCTATTTATCACTGCCACTCCACTATCTGACTGTTTGGGATAAATCAGCCCTCAGCTTCACAGAAGTGGTCAGGAAATGAGTCAGGAAAAAAAAATGTATCTTGGAATTTTAGAGTTACCATTACATTTTAACACAGTCAGGACCGCAGTTTCTGTCTTTAGAGACTTATGCAAAGCACTTCCTAAACTCCACACTGAATGATAACTTTATTCTTCTGAGAGGGGTGAAGTACCTGCTAACTGGTGAGCTATTGAATAAGAAGATGTTTTATGACAGTGTTAAAAAGTTAAGTCCTGCCGAGTCTCAGTTAATATCTATAGACTTTCTATAGACTATTCATGCAATTACACAAAAGCTTTCTTTTATCATATTTTGCTGTTACACCAGAGGCAAAAGTTGTTTGGTTTTTTTTAACATTGATGCCTTTTCCCACACAGCTCTCTTTGTTCGTTACTGATGTGTAAAAATAGTAAGAGTTGTGTAACAGAAAAAAGCAAAAACCTCAAGAGAGGATTCTGACCTGACTAGAAATGACATTCCTCCCAAGTGGTTTGAGACCCAATGAGTGACCCCTGTCAATGCAATCCACGCACCTGACTAAAAATACCCAAGGGGGGCCGTGGGCTTGGCCCTGGACGAATCAGAGGTCCTGGCAGTAAACAGCCATCTGACCACAAATGCCCCTGATGACAACGAAGCACCTGAGCTTTCTGCCAACAGCGGAATGACAGATTAAGGAGGTGGAAGGGGAGTACCCAAATACACCTGATGCTGTTCTCTTCCTTTTCCCTTCCCTTTTTCTTGGCTTCTCTTTCTTTTACCCACTGCATCAACTTTATCTTTCCACTGCTGGTCTCTTTAGTATCTCGCTCGATAAGAAGACATAATGTTGTGAAACGGTAGCCAAAATACCCCTTTTGCTTTCTCATATTAAGAGAAAACAAAACATAAGAGTAACAAAATTGCAATCATTGAAATGGCCCTTGGTATTTTGCACTAAGTTGCGTCATGTTTCAACTATTGGCCCAGCAACATGCAGTGCTAATCCCCACGCCATTGTATCACATTTTAGCCGTTTACACATGTGAATAAATACACACAACCATAAACATGCTGTATTTGGGCTTAAAAACGGGCTAAATGTCACAGAGCCTTTGAACCAATTTCGTCCGGTGTCCTCTGCCCTACTGACTGGTTCTTGAACACAATTTATGTGCGCGTTGGTGCAGACGAAGCTTTCAAGTTGGCATTCACACAGGCGTTTTATGTACAGCGCTGCTTGTAATAATAAGGCTGATCTGAGCGTAGCTGTTATTTCCCAGATGATTTGAAAACACATTCCAGAGGCAGTCGTGGTGATCAGTGCTCCAACTGTAGACACACCAAATTTCTTTCTGCCTTCATTCTCTTCAGGTTATTTTAAAATGATAAATCCTACTGGGGGGGCACGAGTTCCTCTGTGAATGTTCCTGGAGTATAGTTTGCTTTAGGCAGCCTGTAAGTTTCATAATGGAACTGCACAGGCTGTGTACTTTGCAGGGTTTAATTTGCATGTGTGATGTCTTTGTCTGTGAGTTTATTTATGTAAATGGTAATAAGTAGTGTGTTTCTGTAGGTTTATATTGAACAGTACAGTATGTTTATACGGTATGTATCTTGCAGACACATATATTACATTATATTACATAATTAAAACGTGTTCTTTTCTTTTTGTTTTGCTCTTTTTGTGCAAGGATTTTCACAGAAATATATTGAAATATAAAAGAAAAAGTAACAGATTAGTCTGAAATCATTTTCACCTAGGATTTTATCCCACCATGCTCCCAAAAGTTATCTTTTCTGTTGCGATATAGCTCTGATCACCACAGTTTATAGTAAATGAGGTCCTCTTGTGATTCTGATAGCTCAGGAAATGCTTCTGGTAATGGAAATTTAACAAAAAAAGAGAGTTTCGTATTATTGATAGATTCCTACATTTTAAAAAAATGAAAATATGGTCATCCTGGCGGCCTAGCCATTCAAGACTGTGACCGTGTAACAGCAATGCCCCTTGTTTGAGTCTGCAGGGACCCCCTGTCACATGTCATCTCCTCTCTCTCTCTTCCCTCGTTTCATGTCCACGCTGTACTGTGCTATCTAGTAATGGCAAAAATGTGCAAAAAGTCCTGCATATAATAAATCTTCCCAATGTCATGTTATAATGGCATGAATCACAAAAGTAAAACACACAAATATTGGCAGTGTGTGAATGTGAGAGGCGATTTGTCTAACGTGCTGAATGCACTAACAAGGTGTGTGTGAGTGTTCACTAACACAGAAGTAATACTTTCACTGTGAGTAGCTGATTAAAAGGATGTGACTACTCAGGTAAATACCCCAGAGTAATGTTGAAAATCCCTGACTATCCATCCGCACGCAGCCCTCGGTGGTTTGCTGGGAGCGACACAGTGGCTTACCCTCGTCTCCGCAGTTCAGTGTGACAGGACCTGAACACTCAATATCCTGCTGGAGAGAGCCACTCTTTACAGTAAGTGTATGTGTGGAAGAGAGAAGGAAGAAGGAGGGGAGAAAATGAAAGAGAGACTTTTACATCTATCTCAGAATGTAGATGCTTGTTGTGTGAAGTCAAATCCTGACAGATCTCTTTACCTCCACTGAAATATCCCTTTTTTTTTTAATCACCTTTCCGAGGAAATCCTCTTTTTGTGCAACCAACTCCCAACAACACTGTGCACAAATCTTGACTGACCTCTCCATTTCCCAGGACACACGTGTCCCAGCCTCGCCTTTACTTTTTATTTTTAGGGGCATCAAGAGAACATCGCACAAAGTTAGCACGCTAAGCTTCTCTGAGCTTCTATTCAGCGGGAAGTCGTTTTGCTTTGTGCAGCATTACAGAGCTTCATCGCTCTATGTGCAAATTGCTTGGATTGTTGAGGGTGAAATAGGACGCTATTCTGCTGCTTTTGACCTAATTGATTTTTCATTCCATCATGGGACCTCCTGCTGCCATTTCCTCCAGATGCAAAACCTCATTATCGTACCTGGGAGAAGCGCTGATTCAATACCCCCAACAGCGTTTACTGATAAACTCCAGAGGAATTCAGAGGAATTCCCTGCATAAAATCAACCCTCCCCAGCATCACTGCCTGCAAAAATAACAGTTTGTTAGTTGCTCAATGCTTTTCATGCTATATATGAAAGACTTCTCATTATTCATTGGACTATATCAATACTTCCGTGCACCCACACTAAGGGTGGATTGCAAAGCTTTCCTCTCCTCCTCCTGCTTTCTTTTCTCAATATCACTGCTCTCCTACCAGCAAGTAATGTGGAGGTGGAGACTAAAAAAAAGGAATGAAGATGACGCACCAAGAATGAGGGGAAAGTGGAGGTATATTTAGTGCTTCAGACACACTCGTAGATAAACTTTTCCCAAGCCTAATCTGGTGTATGAATTCCACCAGAAACAATTAAATATAATCTCTTATATCGACAAACGTAATTACCCAAGAGTCAGAGAGGAGTGGTGCATTTTCAACTAGTTGGACTTTTTAAGCTTTGTCAATACTTGGCTTTTACAAGGAAAAAGCACTGCATTAAAAACACGCATGTACCAGTGAGAAGATAAAAATGAAAGTAGTATGATGCTTTATTAGACAGAGCAGTCTATAACACAGTGGTCTCATTGCATTGAATAAGGAGGTTGTGTTTTTGTTCTGTTGCTCTTAATGCTATTGTCGGGTCTGAACACAACACGTCAGTGAGGTCAATCCCCTAAAATCTAAAAATAATTCTCTTGCTCAACAAGAATACATGTTTCAAATTTGTTAGCAACGGCCTCGTTTGTCTCCTCGTCTGCTGGGGGTGGCAATATCGTGGTGGGAAAAATATCATTTTCAGGATCACAGAGGAAAAGGGAGGACCAAGGAGATGTGATGATGAACCATATGTCGCAGTAGAAAACCATCATCAATCACCTCTACTTGCTACTGCATGTCCAGATTCTGCCGTGTTGTAATTTGCCCCGTTCCTATTTCACTCCTGCCTGTCATCACCTGCTGTTAAAGCATATTTTCTGCCCATACATCCTCGTCACTCTCTCTCAGTCTGAGGAGGACAGTGCCATGCTACTCGGCCTTAGTTTTTAAAGTCACTGCACAGTTTTCAAGTGACCTACAAATTGTCATGCTGTGACAGCTTGACAGTGAGATAAAGACGATCTTGGGAGGACCTCAGTATGTGACAGGAACCTGCTCTCAGACTGAGAAGACTGTAATTCTTTACCACATGCTGAGCTAACCTCTCTGAGAATACATCCTGGTTAAAATTCCCCATTTCACTCACCAGTATATTACATGTTGCCCACCTTATGTTTTGCCCCTCCTGTACTGACTGCATTTATGTCTGTGATGATTTTATAGAAGACACCACATCCATGTTACCACGCCCCCAATGAATTTCAACAGCTCAACAGAAAAATCAGTCAATAAAATGAGACGCGCTGGTTTGTTGAGCTGGCGCACTGTTGGATTTATGTTTAATCACCTTGGAAATAAGATTTACTCCCTGTGATAATCATTGTTGTGACACAAATCCAATTTTATGAGCATGATTTGATTTTCGTATGATTTTGAAAAAAAAAAAAAAAAACTACTTGAGATAAATTAGCCTGCTTCACATGTCATTCCAGTGTTTCATTGCTCAGTTCTATAAATAATACACTGAACTCGCTCTGTGTGGTGTCTGTTTACATCATTAGCACGTACATTAGTATGATCAACAGGTTGTTATTGAGAGTTGATGCTGGCAATAAGAGAAGTTAACAAAATTAGAGACGCACAAACCTGTTTTCAAATGACAAATGTGTCATGTCAGTGCAGTGTAGATCACTCCCAATGGATGTCCCCAACAAGCCCCCCCCCAAAAAAGGAGATTCTTATTGCTAAGAACAGATCACACATGAACAAGAGCCAGATAATGATTTCATTGCTCTGTGAGTCTTGTGTTTAAACACTGCAGATGAGGATCAGACTGCACACCCTACTTACCTAAATAAAATGTAATGTCTATTTCTGCTTTTATAAAATAACCTCGGTCACACATGACCACGCCAAACAAATTCCCATCTCTTGGAGGAAAGCTAAACTCTGGTGTTTTTTATATCATACTTGGCCCTACAGACTTTTGATGCAGTCCTGTCATGGCAGCAGCAGGCTTTACTTTTCACAAGCTGCAAAGACAAACTGCATGAATGCAATATTGTAGCTCAGCGGTTGTACAGTATACAGTAGTTTGAGGACCAAATATAACAACTGGTTTCAATAACACTAATCTGTCTTGTGTGTGGGAAGACTTGGGCTGTGTCCAAAATCACTTAGCTTCACCTTAGTTGCATGTCATCGCCCTCTTTCTCTCCCAATGCTCTCTGTCTGTCTTCACTATCACTATCAAATGAGGTTAATGTTGTGCGCATTTGAGAGATATGAAAATTAGTTATACTGACACCTGTCATTGTTGCAAAATGATGATAATTTGTAAGACACGTTCAAAGTGACTTTAGCTCTGCATGAAAAAACATAGCCAACCCTTTTATTGGAATGAAGCCAGTCCGTCAACCCAGCAAGGATGTCAGTGCAGAGGGCTCCTGCAGAAATGAATGCAGGTTTGTCCAAAAAAGTTTTTTCAACCATTATAAGAATGCAATGCAAGGTGCTGCGCTGGCCAGTCAAATATGAAAAAGTGCACATTCTTTATGTATTTATCTATTTCTGCTCCTTACCTGTCAATTGTTGCTCTAAATGATAAAGTCAGTGGTGATGTGATAACTTTCCAGAGCAGTGAAATCCTTCCGCATGGATCTGTTACTTACACAAAATGTTTTGGATAGTAGTGTCCAGAATCTGAACGTCCTACTGAGTGAACTACTTTATTATGTGTGTATTATGTCAGCAATAGTGAAAGAGTGAACGAGGGAGTGATTTCACACACAGGACTTGATCTAAAAACTATTCAGAATAAAAAATCACCTTTATTCTACAGAGGTTCCGGGACCAAAGTAATTTACTGTGTTTATAAGTGAGCCACATAGAGCAGAGTGACTACACAGTATTTGCAAAGCAAGGACTCTAACTATGACCTTTACATAACCTTGGTGACTACAGTAAACCTTAGATTGTTTCAAACCAATATGGCTTCTCTTGTTTTTTTACCAACAACTGGTAGCTGCAGATAGAAGTTTGTCTGGTTTTGATAAACGACCAACAACAGTTGTGTTTTATTCTGAGTTGTCAAACCTGGTGTGATGACAAATTATAAAAACTCTAAACTGTTCTTATTCACTGTGAAACTGAGTACTCAAACCAAAATAAACTACATACAAAAATGCAACAAAATGCACTTTTCCACAATGCTTCAGGCCACCACACAAAACATAATTTGTAATAATTCATAATTTAAAAACAGCCCGTGTTATTTTGTTTAAATGCTTTTTCAAAAGGCTGTCCTCTTTACAAAGAAGAAGAAGAAATTATGCAGAAAATGCTGCCATACATCATCTTTTATCTCTATAATGCCACACTGTGGTCTCAGCTGTAATGAATGTGTAAATTCACATGCTATACTTTATAAAAAATGAAATAAATCCCATTAAATGAAGTTATGATATCCTGGAATCTGGTCTGCTGTGATCTTATGAATTATTCGGAGATAAGGGCCATTCATCATTTTCATCAGATTGCTCGCAAGAATGGGAGCCACATTTGCCAGTGAGCACTAAAGTGTGAGTCATTACCAGTGTGTGTGTGTGTGTGTGTGTGCGCATGTGTGTGTGTGTGTGTGCGTGTTATGTGTAAGGTTTTTCTTTGAGAGTCGTGTATTTATGAGACTCTCCAGAGTAATTCTGATGGATTCATCACCTAGTTGACTCACACAGTGGATGTGTGCTTTTGCTCACACAAACATATGTGTGTGTGTGTGCGTCTGCTCCCACTCTTAGTACTAAAGTGACAATAGAAATACCTCCTGTTGAGAAAGTGAAGAGTCTTAATTTTTCATGAGCACTTTGAGCACAGAAGTGAATTATTGATGTCATTCTTCTGGGGGTAACAAAAACCCCTATAAGGGCTTCATTCAGCAGTAGGTCAGTCTACAAAAACTAACCTCAACTGACCTGGCAACCCACAGAAATTTACCACTATAAACGACCTCACACTCAGTGATATTACCAGATTAAATCCCTTGTGGACACGGATCTGTTCGAGAAATGGCTGTTTAGCCATAAAACATAAGTCTCTGTTTAGGAAAAGTGACATGACCGTTACAGATAGAGCAGAGCTGCTGGTGCGATAAGAAAGAGCCCTGATTCACCTCAGCACGGCAGAAGCAGTGATGGAGAAGAACAGCCAACGTAACAGTAAAGAATGTAAAAAGTAATGCAATACAGGGGGAAGAGTGTTCACACAGGCTGCCTCAGTGATGAAATATAAAACTGATTTTCCTTCACTGAAACACTCATCACTCACTGGATGTTAAACCTGACTGCCTGACTCCGTCCACAGCACGAGGATGATGCTCGCCCCTGCTTCATTAACCCCACTGGAAGTTGTCTAAGCAGCTGTAATCTTCCTGATCATCTTTCTCACAAATTCCATAATTGATTAGATATGATATGCAGAAGTGCCCAAGCTGCTACTGACAGGTTTAAAAATGGACAGTGGAAAAAAAAAGTTTTAAATCCTGTTTTACACTTTCTTTCTTCTGCTGGATTTTCCTCCAGTAAGCAGTTGGCATGAATAGAAGCTAAAATATATGTAGTATGTGTAAGGACAGTGGCAAAGATTAATGACTGTAGTGTGTTTGATAAGAAATTTAAGCCACAACATTGTGCATGCTCTATCCAATATTGTGAGAACATTCAAAAAAGGCAAATTATACCTCTGACCTGCTGTTTTTGCTTGCTGCAATTTGATGATTTCTCAGCATTTTAGATTCATTTTTTTGTGGCAGCTCTTTCAGTTGAGACGTTTCTCAAGTTAACTTTCTGTTTTGGATGATGGTGATGCATCAGGCTGGCATTCACACGTTAATTTAATTTGTTTGGGTGCTATCATGCATAAAGACAAAGAACGAAAGGAGGAAAACAAAGCTCATTGCAGACACTGAGTCTCCTCCTCACTAAAGTAAAATGTCCGCCTGTGAGAAAAACACTGTGGTTAATGAATTGTAAAGGCTGCCTGAATACGAAAAAGTACACATGTGAGTAAAAGTTAATCAAAACAACAGAGGGAGGCTGAACAGGAGAAAATTGGAAATGAGGAATGAGCAAAAACTGCCACATGAGCGTGGGAAGTCGTGTGTCAACAGCATTTTTTGATGGACATCCTCGCTGTTACTATGGATACCTGAGTGTGGTGCAGAGCCTCCACGACTATAGAGGGGTGGAGCCTGGAAGGCGTAGATGACGTCGCTATCGGCAATCGCCGTCAGGTCATCGTCATCTGAGAAGGAACGCTGGAAACCCGTGGAGTACAACTCTGACAGGATGACCTGCAGAGAGCGTGAGAGAGACATCACATTAAAACATACTGAGCCTATAATAAAGTCATCTTTGCACAGCTGAAACAGGACTTTTTTCTGTCAGCTGCAAACCAAATTCCCCCACAAGGGACAATAAAGAATTAATTAGAAGAATTAGAATTAATTGAACTGAAAGTAAGAAAAACATGGGACCACAATGGTACCGGTGCCGACCCTCTGGGATAACATGCTGTGAAGATGTACAGTATGACTCTGTATGCGGGCAAATTGAGAGACAAAATAAAATGTAATACATTTGTAATCAGCTCACATAAATCAAAGCAAACCCTAAAGATCGCCGCTTCGAATCTCCAGAAATAAATCACATAAAGCAGCTTGGAAAAGACTAAAAGAAATCTCTCAAACAAGCACAAAATCAGAGACCACAACGTGGCGTCTGAAAGACTTCAATATTAAGAATAAAGACGTGAATTTCTGCAAAGAGAATGATATTAAGGACTCATTTCTTTTTACAACGTCTCAATTTTAATCTGCCAGAGTTGTGAGTTTTTCTTGTTTAAATCAAGAGCTTCAGTGCCCTGACAGTAAAACAGAAAAAAAATGTATTGATTGATGGAGAGCCATGTATATCATATTTTGTGCATGTAAGCTTTTAAATGCAAACTAACAAGTCTTTGTTTCTTGTGTTTTTATACCATGATCAAGGAAAATAGGTATGCCTGATTGGCTGGCAGGTGTCTTGTTAAATGATTATAATGTGCCAAAGCTATGCTCAAAGATAACTGCAGGTAACCATAGCAACGGCACTACTTTGTCATACTTTATCAGTGAACTCTGGAACAGACCTAATCATGAGTTGAACTGACTAAAAACAGACAGACGACGGACTTGCCTATGCTTCGTTTGTAATGTTCATATATCAGAACAATTTGTTTGTAGGACAATTATTTCAATAACATCTTGTTTAAGTACATCTGTAAGTATCGAATACATGTTATATAATAATTCTTAAGGAGAGAAAAAGGCGAGAAGAGATGAAAAGGGTGTAAAAGAATTAATGACAGCTGAAAACTGGCTCAGGAGCTCAACAGATGCTTATAAGCCGGAGACATTGAAAAGATGATGGTAACACTAAGTAGCTTATAGGGAGGTAAAACACACACACACACACACACACACACACACACACACACTTTAATCATTTACTTATAAATATAAAATAAATATATAAATATAAAATAAAATATACTTCAAAGGACAACTGGTCAGGGTTGGAGCTATGGATACGGATAAAAGGCAACAAATAAGCTGTCTGATTTCTAAAGGGATGACCATTCAGTGTGTGTGTGTGTGTGTGTGTGTGTGTGTTAGAGAGAGAGAGAGAGAGAGAGAGAGAGAGAGAGAGAGAGAGAGAGAGAGAGAGAGAGAGAGAGAGAGAGAGTCCCTGTTCTCCCTGTTGGGTGCCATCACACACACACACAAAAAAAGCCTGTGTCCTGTGACTTCCTTTTGCCAAATTGAAATGAAATGAAATGTCCCTCAGTCTAGTTCTTACCTGTCATTGTTCAGCTCTGTTGTGCTTTGTTTGAATTTATTTTTTGAAGTATAACATTTTAATATTCAGTGCTGCTGACCCTGCCTACTTTTAATCAGGTCCTAGCCTTTCTATATGGCCAGAACCTGCATCTATTATGCTCATACTCTATGGATCAATTGACCAGCCACAATGTGGGCGCTCGCATTGAATGTAAACATGGAACCCGTTTTCCCATTGACAATTCTGATCAATACATTAAATGGCAACTTACCCGCCATAAATTCAGCCTGAATTTGGTGCCGTGTCTGCCCGGCTTAAGACTGAGAAAGGTAGAAGTTTTCCTACCAAAACAAATCCAACAAAACTAACAGAGGAGTGGGGGAGGTGTCAAGAGTGTACAGACTTCACACAGTCCTGAAAAGAGGTCTAGTCAGCCAAACAAGTGAAAAACACCTGTGTGGGTGGACAGTGGGTGTGTAGGAGCTCTAACAATGCAGTCCAACAAACAAAATGCATAGATTCACAAGTGAATCTCATACTGTGAAATGAAAAGACTGTGAAATGAACAAAAACTTGAAATTAATCTTCTGTTACTTAACAAAACATAAAAAGAAACTTCAAACTGGACAGTTTAATTAAAAAGATGAGCTGAATGAGAGACAGACATATAAAGAGCATCACTCATCACTCATCACACATTTTCCCACTGGTGCCAATCTGTGTTTACTATACAATAAGATTTCATAGGGCTTATAGTTATTGCACAAAATGCATTTTGACATACAGGTATATTTGGTAGTGGAACAATGCACTCATGGACCATGAAAAAGGTATTTTTCATTTTCATGGCACATTTGTGTTTTGGCTGCTCTCTTGTTCTCCCGCTGTGACCCTGGTTTAGACAATCCAGCATTATTCATCATCTGTTGTAGGACAGGTGCAAGACTGATGAACACACACCTCTCTGAAACCTTTTCTTTTACCCTTTCTCCTGCCGGTGACATTTCAGCTAAGTGTGCGCATGCATTCATGTGTAGAGGCGGTCAATATAGTTGGGAATGGTCACCCTGCAATAAAGGAGAATTCTGTTTTGTGTGTTTTTTCTCTGGGTTTTAATTAAGCAGTTCTGTCCATCCCTCCTTATCATTAATGAAAACTGAATTAATGAAACTGGGGACACAAAGACATCCCTTGACTAGAGGGAAACAATACAAACGGTCATAGAGGTTTTATACAAGTTCACTGATTAACAATATTATCTAAACCACTTATTTGAAAGTGAAAAAAAAAACGTGGATGTTAAAGTAATGATTACTTCCAGATTAATACCAAATCCTGCAAAGCTACTTCCCGGTTCAACTTTAATCCACTGCACTCACCACAGTAATGGATGAATACAGGAGGCATTTTGGGTTTATTCTCCTTCTTTTTCACTTAAAAATAATTGAAGAAAAGAAGGACAAGCACAGGTGTAATTAATAATGTTGACAATGGCTCCACTCCATAAGGTGTCCCAGTAAGCCAGGGCCAACTACTTACGTTATTGATTATTAATATTTTATTGATTGTTTAGCCTATAAAATTCCAGAAAAATGTGGAAGATGCCCATCAAAATTTCACAGAGCTGCTCCCATCATTGCTTGTGAGGTCTAAAATGCAAAGATCCTCAGTATTTAAATGATGTAAAACAGAAGAAAGCAGCAAATCCTCACTTTTGAGAGGCTGGAACCACCAAATGTAGCTTTTTTGGACATAAAAGTAACCTGGGTTATAAAAAAGAATTTTTCATTGAAGTCCATACACAGCGGTCTACTCACACAAGTGTGTCCACTTATACATACACTATATATATAGATATATTATAGATATATTCTCTCAGGACTGTGTGGGCATGTTAAACCCTGCTTCAGTGACATCTCCCTCACTCTCTGGGTGCACCTGTTGAGTTGGGACATCTTATTGGTTAGGTTGAGTAATATTTTTGTGTGTATTCTCTCGATGAATCCTTTCACATCAACAACGGAAGCGAAAAAGCAGCTTTTTTTTTTTTTTTTTTTGCTGCAAGGTCAATTTTTCCAACTTTCCATCCGCGGCAGGAATGTATCTGACCAATCATGAAGCATCTTGCTGAAACATCACATAAAAATATGATAAAAAGGACAGATATTACAAAGACAACGAGTACAAGTACAATGTGTGAGAAGAATAGCTGAAGAGCTTCGTTATGACAACGATGGGTTTATACCCAGCTTAGTATTTTGCAGACAACAGTGACTGTGTGTGTGTGTGTGTATACCTGGTCTGGAGAGATTTTGCCCTCCTCTGCCACCATGGCTCTCAGGCAGGACAGGGAACCAAAGAGAGGTACAGCCAGCCCTACCCGCAGATACCTCTGACCCTTTGTACTGAACACCAGGGTCACACACATCGGCCTGTAGGGAAAATAGAGGGGGGGTGGAGGAAGTGTGTATTTATGTGTGCGCATGTTTAGTGGAGGGAGGGGTTGGAAGCCAGAGAGAGGAACACAGATGATATGTTATAGCAAAGATCTGATTTAGAAGGTTTACAGACCAGCATATTTAGTTATTTCCATATCAAATATCATGCCATGTACATGGTACATGCCATAGTGCGAACTGTATAGTGTAGAGACAAAGACTTTAACCAAAACCAAAAAGACAAAAAGAGAGAGATTAATGTAATTAAGCAGAATTCAGGGATGCAGCATAAATCACGTAGTCAGTTTGTTAAAGAGATGTATTGAGCTTTGCTGAGTCTTAATGTATTTCAGCTGCCAAACAGCAAAACAACGCACTCAATAAAATGGGGCTGTGAAATGCACTGTTGAGCTTTTTAATGTCTAATAAGTTCAGGAAACAGATTTCCTCTGACAATACTGTTGCACAAAATTGGATTTGTCTGTGTCTGACTTTTCCGAAGAGCGATTTAACTATTTTCAGATGTTTCCTTAGAGTTTCATTTCTCTGCGGCGTGCATGTGTGGACTCGTGCGTGACTGGACATGCCGAGCTAATTCAGCACATCGGTGTTGGTCCCCCAGGAGGCTGATGTGTGCACATGTTGAGGACATGTTTGATTTACAGCAATTATATCACATCCTGTAGGAGATGCGTGGATGGCGATGAGTGAGGAGATGGAATGAGAAATGATGGAGAGATAATAGGGAGGTAAAACTACATAGATGATTGGATCTGTGACTGAGGGCAGAGTTTGATGAGAAGACGAGAGAACAGACACAAGGGCAGGTGAAGGAGAAAGGTGAAGTTAAGACAAAAATAGGTAACAGAGTTGGGTCACGCCATCTCATTTGGGATAAAAAGACAATGTAATCGCCGACACCTCCACTTCCTGTTTCCCATCATGCATTATTCAGGTGGGTAATGTGTTAGCAGTTGGGAGGCTGACAGAGCAGACAGCAGAGTGTCTGAGCAGCTGTTTTGTTTACGTTGTTAGATGCTCCGAGATGAGACGGCGAGATGTGAAATGAAATGAGAGGTGTGGGATGACACTCGAGAGGAACAGGAAATAGAGATGTCATCTTACAAAGCAGGTTTTTTTGCAGCCTTCCAGCACCCTGCTGGTTTAGATAGTCTCTATCAGTGCACAGACTCTTCTGCCTCAAAAGATTAAAAAGGGTCTTTAAAAAACCATGTTAGTGCCACAGTTATGCTCAAATTGCGTTTCTGCATGTTAGCAATCATATATAGTTCCTATTCCTGAACATGCTAATTTTGTTCAAACCTTTAAACCTGTTTCAATTAACTGAAACCAATATGATTACGTACTATTTAAGACTTTAAACTTTAGTTTAATCCCTCAAAGTGAACTTCATACTAGGTGTTTTTACAGTATTTTACAGCAGCTCATTTGAAAATGTGTGTTCGGGTGCTGATTGAAAACTCAGACATCTGAGATTTGTAAGAAATGTCTAGTGAAATAACAAGAAAACACAATAACACGGACGTTATGAAAATAAGGGCATACATTTCTTCTTGCATCACAAAAGGTCGCTGTTGTACAGCTAAAGTCTTGTTTAATGCATCCACTCATAAAAGTCTATGCAAGTTAAAATTTTATATTGTACTGAGATGAATGAATTGCAGTGACATTTAAAAAAATTAAACTTTGGTACATTTTAGATCAGATTGTGATCAGATTAGTTATATGAAACTAAATCATACAAAACCAACAGTATGGTATTTACACAGCTTGTTTGAGTAAAGTTAAACACACAGTTAACGTATTATGCTGCAGTATGATCTTAATCCTACAGTCTGCCGCTGCTCTTTACCCTGGAAGCACCTTCTGTGGTCAGTGTATTCATTTGGTTTTGTACATACTGTTGCAGTTTGTTTGTTCAGGTCCTGGCAGTGTTCTGTGTGTTCAAGTGCATCAGCAGTTATTAAATGTTTAATCATGTGGTGAGAAGAATTATGAATTTGGGAATGTTTGAAAATCATTTCATATATTTGTCTCACATGTTCTGCACTTGATCTGAATACACGAACGGCCCCAAAGGGAGAAACAAGGTTCAGGCTACATGCAATCAAATACTCCATAAGCTTGGATAAGCCTGTTTGCCTTATTGTACTTTTGTACAACGCCTACAGTATCTACCCAGAAGGCAACACACAGGCCCAGTGAGTCATACTCCCTTAATTTACTATGCTAAATTAGTCACTGACCAGTAACTAACAAGCATCTTAGAGAGGTTTTACGGCTTTAGTAGATATTTTAAATTGTTTCAGAAATATTAACCTTTGAAATAATGATGCTGAGAATGACTGTGTAAAGTTAATTTGGGAGAAAACACTCAAAACATACTGCCGTCCTGCTTTTCTTTCTCTGCCACACTGGCATTATCTGCAGCACCCAGGCCTCGATGCCACGCTGCCAGCCAGACCCTGCTGTGTCTCTGGGGGCCTCAGACTTATCAGGCATTCTGGTAGGATACCGCTGCAGCAGGACGGTGCAATGAGGGCAGTGTGCGTTTGTGCGTGTGAGTCAGGTCAGTGTGGGGCCAGCAGCGAGTTCACACTGAGCTTGAATGAATTTCTCTCTGTGCTGGGCTCAGGCAACTGCAGGGACAGACCACACACTGTCAGAGTACACGCGTTATAATAATGAGTTGAGGGGTTCGCACTGTGGTGGCCATGCAGAGAGTTTGCAGAGCAGCGGTGTCTGCATATTTGAAGATAGGAGGATTCATTGAGCGCTGAATGTAGGAAAATTGCGAGATCGGATTAGGCTGAAATTTAATAGATTTGTGTTGGTTTTTTTGTTGTTGTGTTTTTCAAACATATTTTATAGATGTTTTTATGGCATGTCTTGATTCATGGGCAGAGAAGGGGGATAACATGGGACAACTGATTTTAATAGGAACCAGAAATGGATTGCTGAAGCTCAAAGTACTCTAGAGTCACAGTGTCACATGACATTTAAAATATTATACTATATATAGGTTGGTACTCTTTTATTTTATTTTTTTTACAGAAACACAACTTTATTTACTGAGTGGTACATTTTATAGTTATAAAATAAACTTGTCAGTGCTCTCTGGTGGACAAACTATGTAACAGAGAGACTGTTTCTGTGACCTTAAACTTATCTTTGGCAATTCTGAACTACAAAGTCTGATTGGTCGACACATACATCAATACGATATATCTGCAATAGTGGCCGATATATCTGTCCAGACAATTTATCAGTCTAGATGTAGTATGGTCATAACACACTCTCCCTCTATTTACATCTCTATTGTCAACATTTTTAAAAGGTTCTTTGTGCATCGCCTCCCCCTTTCTTGTTCTCTCTCTGTCTTTCCCTTCATATGTCAAAGTCGTACTGTCTTACAGAGGGGACCTTGCTGACATGCAGCTTCTGGTATGGTTAAAAACGGAAACAGCGCAGAAAGTGTTTGGTCAGGGACTTTTGATGGCCAGCATTTATCACTTTGATATGACCATGGCCAAAAACTCGGTGTGTACAGCATGTTTGTGCAAGCGTGCAGATATGCACGTGTTTGTCGAGTCCTTTTCCTTTTGAAATGTGTGCTTGTACAGTGCATCTTTTACGACAGACGTCTTTTTCTTCTTACTTATTGAGGCAATCTCTCTGCTAAGCAGGTAGTCTGGAGGATCATATCCATATCATTGATATTAGGTGACCTCATACATCCACAGTGTCAACTTCCCAAGAGCTAAGAAAAGCTTTTGCTTGACTAAACATTTTTGGGTATGCACTGGGGCCTACAGGAGATTTAGCCTACATACAGTACATATCAGAGCATATAATCCATCAGCTGAAGTAAAAACATGAGTAATAAGTTAACACTATAATTTGGAAGAATTTTTTTTGAAGAAATGTAGTTCGGGAAGTACAAATAGAAAGCAATATATCATTCAGCATGAACTGGTTGTTTTGACATGAGTTATTACCTCAACATAGTGGCCCGCAACAACAGCAACATCAACATCCACGGTTATATTGGCTGTTGTAATGAATATGTTTTGTGTGTCATGTGTGTTGTACATCACCTGGTTTGTCGCAGGGGGATAGGCAGGGAGATACATAAAAACGGGTCGAAGGTGTTGCTCTGTTTAAGGCAATGAGGGCACGTCAGAGAAGACCTGGAGGGAGAGAGAAAGACCAATGAAAACCTGGATTTTCGCTTTTTTTTCACACCATATACTCCAATTTTAATGATAGAATATAATTACATCATTTTTATTCTCCATAACATCTTTTTCCTATCATTATCCTGCTTTAAACCATTTCCACATCAGCCCGTGGCAGTCACAAAGCTCACACCAAATATAAGACAACGGCCATCTTTCAACTTTACACCTTGATTTCATATACAGTGTTAGACTGATGGACCAACAGATAACACCGTCTATCTTGAGTATGGAATAAATGAGCAGTAGAAATAAACTATACTGCGTGTAGCAAAAGAAAAAAACTCTATTGTGGATAATGTGGATATTCCATGTGGACAGTGGTGAATACTAAGCACTGAAACAGGCCATCTGGACTGAGCTGCTGTTGAGAAGAGGGCAGCAAAGCAACAGAGGTGGGATGCTGTACAAAAAAAAAAAAAAACACTGACTGCTAGCAAATGAAAAGGCAAATAAGCTGGAGAGGAGAAGAAAGAGAGAAGAAAGGGGCAAGGAAAGGTAAAAGATGAAAGGCGGATGGGGATGTTTAAAAGGCGAGGACGGTGAAGATAAACAGTTAAAGGAAGAAAGATGACTTGCGACTAAAATGAAGGGCAGCAGAGTTTGAAAAGGCAGAGGAAACAAAAGTGGAGAGCAAAGACAGAGATGAAGAGAAAGACAACAAAGTGCGGGCCTCAGTGGGAGGACAGATTAAAAATGAACAGAAGGTTGGAGGCAGGACAGTCGAGCTGACAAAAACTAGAAAGCAAAGCTGACGGAGAAAAAGACACCAACAGGAACTGTCAAGGTCTTTGAGCCAACAACGGAGAGGACCAGATCAGAGCAGAGGAATGAAAGGAGGGTAGAGAAACTGAGGATCCCAAGTACAGTCCACTATCAGAAAGAATCTGCAGCCAAACAGTTTTCAAAGACAGAGAGTGGCCTCATGAGGATTTTAGTCTAGCTTAGTTTAGTCAGATGAGAAGGAGGGCATTAAATTACACACAGGTAATTAAATGTGAAGGATGACACAGTAAAGTTCAAGACTGTAGAGAGAGCAAAGATGCAGAAGTCCAGCTGAGCAGCTGACATCATACTTTAAACATACCACAATAAATATCTATATCATCATAATGAATAAAATGACTCCAAATTGGACATAAAAAGCTTAAAATTGTCACATCTGAGAAGCTGAGACAACAAATTTTTGGCAGTTTTGCTTAAAAAGTGACGAACAATTGATCGATTATGAAAATAGTTGCCGATTAATTTTCTTTGGATCAAATAATTGATTAATCGACTAATCATTGCAGCTCTGTAAAATACAATTCCAAGTTTCTCATGAGCCATAATTTGATCCTTTTTTTCTGAATTGTTGTAGTTGCACATTATTTGAATGTCAAAAAGTAACTTAATATAATTCCTGGCACCAAAGACCCAAAATAAAAAGGTATCTATGTCGGTTCTGAAGCAACTAGGGGAACCCACCCTCGTCAGTTTCTTCTCAGAGTGTACGGTTATAATTGTATTATTTGTTTAAGATCGTTTAATGTGATTCAGTAGCCGTGTTGCGTTTTGTGTACTCAATTTGAAGTTACAGCCAATATAAAAGCACTAATTTAAACCATTACATTTTCTATTCAACAATGTCTTTGAAGCAACTCGACAAACATGGCTGAGAACACATTCATCTCCATCAGAGAGAACTGTGGTCAGTAGTTCAGCACTGTTAGATAAAATCAGTCTAAATCTGAAGAAGTAAGTGCAAATATATAGCCGGTAAGTTGGTGGATATGCATTTTTAATGTTCCCCTTGTGGTGCACTGAAAACTATACAGCAGTTCCCTGATACATATGTTGATTAATTTGACTTGTGAAGGAAAATTATTGCAATGTTGCTGAAAAATGCTTCTTACCACTGACATTTTAAGAGTGTGTGCACATTCATATGTGTGTGTGTGTGTGTGTGTGTGATGCCAGATGCTCGTTTCATCCTATTTCTGGCAGTTGAGCTGTATCCAAGTTTGCGGAGATACAAACTGTACAAGTATGCTGGAAATAATACAACAGTTTTCAAACTCCACATTTCCTCGCTGTCAGCGCTGTACCCAGTGTGCCATGGCAGCCAGTCACAGGCACGCTAATGATGCCAGTTTGTACTCAGTAAAGCAGACTGTCAGGTTGTACTCACCCACCCACACACACACACACACACACACACACACACACACACACACACACACACACACACACACACACACACGTTGTGCACACCCAAAAAAACTGCATTTACTTACACTGAAATTCACACGTGTGCGCAGAAACACCCTCACACACATACATCACTTAAAAAGTGTGTGGCGAGGCTGACAGTGTTTCCAGTCTGGTGGAGAATATGAGATAAGTACTCCTGCTGATGATATGTGTGTGTGTGTGTGATAGACAGGAAGCAAGGACTGTACAAGTTTCAGGTGTCAAACCAAAAGACGACCAACTCTTTAGTTTACGCCACATACCTGGAGCTTCACCACACACACACACACACACATACACACATACACGGGGGCACAGCACACCAGCAGCTCTTCTGATTCATCATAAAGAAAGTCGAGCTACTCAGGATACCTCTGTTCTGCTCGGAGCTAAATAAACTTCACCAGCAGCATCTCTAAACATTATGCGGGATCATGTTGCCTGATTCCAGTAACAGTTATTCTAAATTGAGACGCTTTGCAGCACGATACAGGAGACAGTGTTGTTGACGTTGCAAAGTATGCAGTACAAATTAGATCAGGATGTTATAAGATATGAAACATATAATTTTACAGTATGTGAGCTATCATGTTATGAAGTCAGGAATGAGCTGATGTTGTCAGAGTTGCAGGGTTTGCTACAAATACAGTAAAACATCTCCCATCCTCCCATCTAAACAGATTAGTCAAAACTCAGTAGTGTGCAAAATCTGACAGAATGGCTAACTAGCCTGTAAATTCAAAGATTCTTGTCTTGTATATACACTCTGGTTAAAACTAACTGACAAAAAATAATAACAGAACAATCAAGTGGTTAAATTAACTGTGAGGTATATGTAATGTGTAGTAATTGACTTGTGAGTAAATGTACTTGTGATTTAATGGGGTGAAGAATTATTTTTGTAGCGTGTGATTCACCGCCCATCAATCAAAAGTAAAAAAAAGAACAATGAAACCATTATGATTTGTCCTGAATGTCATTTCTTTTCTTTTTCTTTTTCAAAAATAATTTCAAACTTCAATGTTCTTCTCAAAGAAGCCTGCTTGTTTAGTCACTGTGGTTTTGACCTTATTCAAGGTGTAAACAGTGTCAGCCGACAGGTCCGCAGACAGTGATGGATGGAGGTTTGGGCTCAGGTGGAGACGCAGACCAAAAACAGCTAGACAGAGTTTGTTGCTGGTATTTACACTTGGACAAAACAGAATTATCAAAAAAAAAAAAAATGGAGAAAAAGAAAAACTGAGGCTGCTTTCAGTGGAACCTCTCATAAAGGACGGAAGCTTCATTTAAAATTGCACTATTCAATATGCTGATATTAACAGCAACCAACTGACTCTGTGTAATGTGAAAAGGGGGCACTTACTTTATACAAACAAACACACAGATAATTATCATCTGACTCAGCAGTTCCCGTCAGCAGAGCATTTTAGCATCTTCCAGCTCATTGTTTTGATTTATGGTTCACTGCAACTGTACTGTTTGGTTCCCCCTCACAGCACGCAGCAGGCAGCTGTTTTCAGCACAAAAGCTCTGATATATCTACTGGATACTACCTGCCAAGCATCAAAAGGCAAAAGAGACAAAATTAGCAACTAGCTAGTGATCACAGGGGATCATTAGCAACTAAAGACCCAGATACTTTCCTGAGGAGTTGCTGAAGAGTGAATATTGGACTTAGACTCATCATGTATCCAAAAACACGACTCCATGTGAATCCTAATGTTGCACGGTGTCTGCTGGATGTGTAAATAGGCAACTGTTTGCTAACACATTCGCCGTATCAACTTTATACGGTGAAAAAAAGTCAATGTGTTTACAGGTTGTTTCTGATACCCCTAGCTAGCAAAAAAATCAATTTATACAGGTTTAATTGGTTTGTACAGTACACTCCTATAGCTCAAGATGATTGGAGAACTGCTTGAAGAATTGAAATAATTGCTAGTTAGCGTCACCTGACTATTAATTCTGACAAATCAGTCTCCAAAAACAAAGATCGAGAATATATAGGATAGGGTGACAAAAAAGCACATCCTCATACCACAGAGAAATATTCATGATCTTATCAGGAGAAACGTGCTTTGCAGCCAGGAACTGCAAAACAGACAGACAACACACAGCAAACACCACCACCAGATGCATTAGTGCACTGATGAGTCAAAAAACATTTTCCTCACTAAATCCCACCAGGCCTATAATAAATGATGCATGATCTGTTGTTGGGTACATAATATGTATTCATGGCACCTGGCTAAATTAACAACAGTGCAAAACGTCGCTACACATTCATGAGTAAGCCTCAGGCGTGTTCCCTTAGATGCAAAAGTACACATCATGACCATCAGAGTCGTGTTTGTCAAGGTTAGATCAATTATCAAAACTCGAGATGTGAACACATGATTCTTGGGCGAGTAAAAAGCGAATTGTGAGTTGCATTCAAAGAGGAAGGTGACATTTTAATTTCATTTTTTAAAAAAGCATTAAATTTATTTTTCTTTTATAAAAGAAAGCAGTAAGGTGACTCATCTGACAAGCTCTTAAAATATTAGCGTTGGTCTCTTATGCAGTAAAAAAAAGTAGGACCAACATCACCTCAATACATCCACATTAAACCTGGAGCTGCATTAATTGTCACAGTTCTCCAATAGTTCACTGCTTCTCCTCCTGGGACTGAAAGAGAGAGGGAGAGATCTCAGCGAGTTAATTTTATTCTGTCCGCCTGTCAGTCAGTTAGTCAGTCAGTCAGTCATGTGTCACCGGCAGTGGATTGGAGGGCATTCATCTCTCTCTATCAGAGAGTTCGAGTAGAGACCTCCTGTCAGGGGAAATTAACTCAGCTAAAAGGGCTGTTGAGACTCTCACGCACAGTCATGCTGAATCTCATACAAACTACTCTCTCACCCTCACTTTCGTAAATTTTAACTCTTAGGTTTGGAAAAGGCGACATTTCAAAGTGACATTTCTGAAGCAGGTGGCTGGATTCAAAGATGTTAACTAACCCCCTCTATATCTGGCCCTGTTCACACCGGCTCTAAGTACATCAGTTCACACCTGGTATTAGAATGGGTCTCCACGTGCGTCTCGAGTGACCACTTGTGATCGGATCTCACTTCCCCGCTCTATATGCAAATAAACACGTACATCATTTCTGTTTGTAAAGACTAAATGCATTGTTGTTTTTAACCAGCAGGAGGCAGCAATGCCCATGCCTAGTCTGCAGAAAATTAAAAGAAGAAGAAGAAGAAGTTCACAAAGATCCTGGTGCGTAGGCAAAATCAAAACTCTGTGGCCCAAATTGAAATCAGACAGCGTGTTTCGTGTGTACTCCATCCACGAAAATCCACTTTGCCTGTCGTTGAGGCTTCTTCTTGTTGTTTCGCACTTTAATATGACGCCGTTGGCACGTGAATGAGTACATACTTCCTTCAATGTGGCCCAGGACACATTTGCGTACACCCTGCTAAAAGAATGTGGCCATATGTGGCCCAGACCACCTCCAAATGTGGTCTGAGCGATTGGATCTCAATGCGTCCTCAATGGGTCTTGGGTGCATTCACGCCACGATTGAATCACCCAAGAGGCATTTTAATGCCAGGTGTGAACAGGGCCTTTGTCTCTCTGTCTCACTCACACACACACACACACACACACTCTGTGTCTTTGTCTCTTTCTCTTGCACACATTTTCACTCTCACACACTCCTGTTCAATTATTTCACTCTGGTGTGCAATGATGACTGAACCAATTTTTGGGGAAGAGTAGTGTTCCCACCAGTATTGTTGGAGAAAATATAATCAGCACTGAATGTTTATGAAATCAAAACAAATAATACGATAACAGCGTACGCAGGTAGAGATGTCTCCATCTGTTCAATCTAATCGGGACAACTGAAGACATTTTAATGGATCAGTATTGGTTATCTTAAGCCTGATCCACATCCGATCCTTTGTTATCTCTGAGTTTGGCTGCTGTCAAAAACACCCAACTGGGCACAGCGAACCGCAGAACCACAAATTATACAGCAGCCCACAGTTTCGATCGATGATGATGTCAGCACGCCACATCTTGTGCTGTGAGCAAAATGGGGTCGAGAAAATAGATTAATAAATAATAATAAGGTCATTTTGAGTCAACTTCAGCAATATACAATGTACACTCACCGAACACTTAGTGGTGGTGTACTGGAGTCCATTATATTGAACAGTGTTCCTAATATTAATAAGACCCTTAACATACGTGAGGGGGGGCAAGATATTATTATAACACTTTTCAATATAATGCAGTACACCACCACCACCCACTACGACCTTAATAATAAACATAAAGTAGAATTATCACCTTTCTGACAATGTCAACAAAAACTGAAAATGTATAATCTTTGTAAATGTAGATGGTAGAGCTGTTGTATTGGATTGTATTAGACTGCACAGCTGTTCCTAATACAGTGTTCAGTTAGTGTATATCAGCATATCACAGCAGTATTACTTTTAAATGCTTAGACCACATTTCTATGTTTCTATGCCCATTAACACCACACTCAAAAAACTGGTCAATGCTACCATTAAGTATTTGTCACATCAAAACACCACTACTGTGTTCCTGTGCATTTTTACACACACACACACACACACACACACACACACACTACTTCTGAAGGTCAGGGTGAAGCTGCAGGAACCAGCGCACAGACGTGAGGTGGAGCTGATTCTCCAAAGAAGCGACTTCTCCCCGATATCTGCTCCAGCCAGCCAGTGTCGTGTGCAGTGCAGTACACAAATACACACACACACACACACACACACAGTTTGGGTGTCACATGTGATGGGTCCCCACAAGTGGAAAAGTCCTAGCATATTTTAATGAGCCAAGAATCCAGAGACTTAAAACTTCAACATATACAGTTTGGTTCCCAGAAAAAAGTTTAAGAATATAAAGTCCTGTATAAAGCCAGCTCTAGGGGCTAATATAATTCAGACAATCCATTATTTACTACATTGGACTAACTGGAGAAGGGTAGAGCAGGTAGAGCAGGTAGAGTGGGAGGTTGTGCACTGCACTGCACGGGCTCTTTTCTTCTCTAGCCAGCCACTGGGTCTGCCAGTGTACTGCAGCTCTGTAAGGCTGGTGTGGCTCCTACACTATTACCGTGAAGGTTTTTTTATTTATTTCTAAGCAATGGAAAGGTACAAGAGAAGCAGAAATCTAATAGGACTGAGGCAAACAAACTATATGTCAACACATACATATACGTACATACTGCATAGTGAACACAATACTGAACTGCTGCCAAACAAAATCTCTCCTTTCCTCATCTCATCTGTCTCAAACCAGTTTCTAAAACAAAACAATTTTATGTGTTACTGCATATAACATAACTGAAATAACATATCATCATGGTATGAAAACACATCATTGTCCTCGTTAAGAAAGTCATGAGTCATGAGACTCAGCATGACTTTTGTGATTGGATCCAACACAAGCCTGATGCAACTACACTCAACAATTTTTGCCGACGTCTAGATTTTTCCTTGGTAAAACTGCAGAGAATCTTTTCCTCTGTTGTTGTTCTTTCACATTTGTATTGCAAGGGGCTACAGCAGGGTGAACACATCTGTCCTGCACTAGGACTGCATAATTACAGTGATTTTATAAAGCTATTTTGTTTCATTCCTCTGTGCGAGCTCATTCTTACATGATGGTCACTTGTTGACATGCATCAGCTGTCAACATCCAACTGAGACATGCACTTTCTCTCCAAATGCACTTTAATGCACTGTGCTGCTAACTGTTCATTCTTTTTTTTTCCTCTTTGGGATTTATATATTTTTATCATTTTTAAAGGGATTTTTAGACATATATCTTTATCCTCTCTGTTGTTGTTGCACTGCTGCAGGCTGGGAGGAACAGCATTTCATTTTTTTGTGTATGCAAGTACACACAGAAAATGACAATAAATTAAATCTTGAATCTTGAATGACGAGTTTGCGTTAGCAGAGAGTTCTGTTTCATCAAACGAGGTGCTGCTAATTTTAGCCAGAGTTCCATCGACAAATGACAAGACTGTGTTAACTGCACAAGCACAGGGGCAGGAAAACAAACCCGATGTGTATGACAGAGTACTACAATAAGGTAAGAAGGAACACAAATTCTAATAATATTAGTCAGCATCTGGAAAACCAGTGAAGGTAAAGGTAATATACAGTATATCTTTTTTATTGCTACCCAAAAGATTGTGAGAGAAAATTGTAATCTCAACTCCGAGTGAGAAAATCATTCTCAGTGGATAATGAATAGTTTGTCCTCACCCTGCCTTCAACCACAAATCTACACGTGGCCTGGCTTTATCAGGATGCTATGAGGATCTGGATCAAAATTAATTGTCATGGTGATTGAGGTCATTTTTGGCTCCAGAGGTAATGAGGATTCAGTTATGTACCTTATATACTTTCTGTACGGTATACAGTAACTTGGAGTGAGGCGGCAGATGACTCTCTGCAGATGACTTTTGTGTTTGCAAAACAAAAAGGAAAAACTAGATCAAAGACATTCTTCCATTTGATAATGCCCTGCGCTAACTGGCTAGCTCCCACTTCAAAGCCGGGGACGGCAGGGAGCTGGGTGGTATCGGGGGGAGAGGGGGAGGGGGGAGTCGGGGCACTGTGGGCGGTGAAAGCATCAAAATCAAAGTAAGGAAGGTCACCGTCTGGCCATATTTTCAACAGCCACTCAGCTGTGTGTGGCGTGGTACGACCAGGCCGATGCCTCTGAGAGGTCAGCTCGAGCACACCCTGACCAGGGTGCATCTTTGGGGAAAAGAGGAGCCCCCTCTGACCATCTTTGAAGATGAGAGGAAGTTACCACTCCCTTATGAAGCGCTGAGTCTTCAAAGGATCTGGTCAAAAAAATATATGGTTGGTGGTGAGAACATTTCATACTCACCAGTCTGTGTTAGTTTGTTGCACTTGAAGAGTTTGAGCTGTGCTTATATTAATTGTTAATGGCTCTTGGTTAAACTTGAGTAGCTATACGAGAAACTGTGACTTGTTAGCGTGCATGTATTTTTCAGTTTACTTTGTGATTTTTAATAAGTTTTAACAGATCTTTAAAGTCGAGTTCTATCTGACAACACGTGTTACATAAACTATAATTTCCCAAACGTTTTTCACATTGAATCTGCATCTAAATAAAAGCCACTGTGATAGGAAAAAAGTCAACTCTCTTGTTTGTCTAGACAAATATAGAGGCTGGGGCTTTCCACACATCACCCAGGCCATTAAAAATAGATGCCACAAACTGAGAGTGACAGACGGAGGAGGAGGAGGGAGCTTTGACAAAGACTCATTTAAACACCGCAGCACAACGGAGTGACTTGAGCACTGACTCCCACATCGGCAGCCCAAACCACAAGACAGCCCCGGCTCTAATCGCAAACATTTATTCAGCTCAGACAACTCCACCGAATGCCTCTGAGGAGCATCTCTGTGAGATATAAAAAGAATCAGGAAGGAAGAAGAGGGAGGAAGGGGGAGAGAAAGAAAGACCGACCAAGTGATATAGACAGAGCGGGAGAGAGAGAGAGAGAGAGAAGGCCAAAGTGAGACACAGATAGTGATGGAGACAGGCGAAGAAACAAAGACACAAAAATAAAACACTGCAAGATTGCGAGGGAGTGATTGCTCTTCTGTTAGTCTGCATTAAGAGGCAAAGTGCCACACTGACTCCAGTTCCCTGGAGAGTACATGAAATAAAGAGGAGGAGAAGGGGAGAAGAGTGAGAACGGAGAGTATAGAGGGAGGAATAAGATTCCCGACTCAGCAGACTGAAACCAACTCCGACCGTGGCAGACTAATGAGATGAGAATACAAATGGATATAAGGCGTATTTATACTAAAGAATGTCTGATGAAACCGAAAGTAAAAAACAAATTCCTGACCTTCAGTGTATCTTTGGCTATTTATTAAATGAGTGTGAGTCACCAGAGAAAAAGACAGCCCATAGGGGACTTTATTAAAATGATAATGTAAACTTGAAAATGAAAATGTAATTCCACAATAGCATTATCATTTTCCACATATGTATGTGTTATTTGAGTAAAAATTAAAATAAAAATGCAATGTGAAATGTGACAGTGTAACCTGATTTTCTATTCATGCAACCAATATTTAAGTCACAATTAAAATTAAAGTGCAATTTTCTAACAATTTGAAAATGAAAACAGCATTTGACATTTTCTTTTCAAAGACTTAAAGGATGACTCCATCTGCATTTTTTTCCAGGTTGTTCAAATGGAAATGCCCACTCAGCTGTCAGCAGTGACGTGGCCATATTCAGACCAAATCAGGTGCTGCAGCGCACCTCCACAGGGTTCTGCATTACATTAGGCTATAGGCTGGCCTAGGCCTATAATAAGTTACACTTTTGTGTGCCTATGACTTTGTTGTGATTTGTTTTTACTGTATAAAACACTAAAATCTTTTAGTTTGCTGTTAGCATGGTGCTACCATTAGCTAGTTGACCGGATGTTTTATGCCGTTCCTGTGTCTGACTTACTGCCCGGCTTGATCTGCTCTGTGCAGCTTGACAGAAGTGCCCTTGCCTTACGGAACAAACTTATAAATTAGGCCTTGTAGATCTAATATGGGTGAAGATTCAGCAACTGGATTTCTTATTTCTCACCTCAAATTTGTTCAGATCTGGTCTGTGTGCTGTGCAGAGAATGATTGACATCATGACTGAAGACCTGCCTTGATGAGGGGACTGACAGATTACATTTTCATTTTGACACCAAAAGAGCGTGGTGACATGTAAATGCAATAGACTGGGGGCGCTGTAAGACAGCTACAAAGAAAAAAATTAGATTAGATTATTAATTAGACCTTCTGTATATTAGAGATAGATAATAATTAATGATAAAAGATGAGTTAAGATTAAAATTGAATGATCCTAGTGGTGAAATGTGACAGTTTCAGCAGCAAACAGTAACAAGCAGGAAAAAAAGACGACATACACAAGAGCAAGGCAAATATGTGGAGCTTAATACAATTTTCAACACTAGGACAAGCAGTATTAAGAGGAAATGCATGATTAAAGGTATCATAAATGTATGAATCACAGGATTTAGAGGACGTGCAAAATAGCAACAGCACAGGAACACACACCTGAGAGGAAAATCAGAATATGGAGAAAGTAATATGAAAATGATACATACAAAACTAGTGCTGAACAGATTAATCGATTAAGAAAATCAATTAGCAACAAATTTGATAATCAGTTAATAATTTTAAGTCATTTATCAAACAAAAATGCCAAAACATTCTCTGTTTTATGTAGAATTTTGGATTTCAAATGGAGCTTTAGCAAACGTTCAGTAAGTAAGACTTTATTTTGCATGCTCAGGTTTGCAGTTTAATTTCTCAAACCATCTGTCATTCCCATCCCTCACGTATGCTCACTCATAATTTCCTTGCCGTCATTGCCCGGGGTGTCAATTGAGACGTCGGCTGTTCACATCAGCTGGTCACATCTAACCAATAGCACGGTGACACACCTTCATTGTCAGCCTATCATACTGCGGGTGTCTTTTTAAATATGTTTTCTCCCTCTCTGTTTTAGTGCTTTCACGGTGCCATCACCGCTCAGTCTTCGCAGATTCATCAGTGCATCACTTTATCAACCTCATCAGTCTTATCAGTCTCAGCACAAGTCATCAGCCACCACCACCACCACCAGTGCCTGGACTCCATGGGGGGATTTATCTTGCTGCTGCTCAGGACTGATGTCCCTCGATTCAAAATCTCCCTGTAGAGTCTAAGCACCAAAGACTTTTCATAAGACTTAATCATCAATATCATCTGTATAATAAACAATTCTTTTTGCTTCATTCACTTGTCGCTCCTGATTGAACTAGCAATTTAAAGACATCACCTTGGGGTCTTGGATATTGTTAAATTTTATAAACTAAACAATGATCGATTAACTGAACAAATAAATTGACAGATTAAGTAACAAGGAGAATAATTATTAGTTGCAGCCCTTTTCAAAACTGTGTACATTAACTAATTGACCAGGACTCAGTCTGTGATTGCCATTTGCAATGTCATAACAGAAAATCTGTCATATGTGTTCTTTAAACCATCCACCAGGTTTTAACAGCGACACAGTCATGCTGAAGAGCCAGGTGCAGTGAACAATCACATTTTCTGCTCTTTTCTTCTCTCTTCCACTCTCTTCCTTTTTCTATATTTATGCACATCTTACTCAAACCCCCTCAGGTGAATCCCACAGTCCCGCATTTTGAGGTTTGCAGGTACATGATAAGCTTGCTAGCTGGGACATTACCACTGACTCACGGAAAGACCCGGGAGAAAAACAGCTGTAATAATAAGCTATTACTGCACAGTGGACCAATTCACTGCACTCTAGACTTCTATTTAAGGGTGAGGTGTGAAACTAAGGAGCAATTACAGACAACAGAGTGTGTGTTAGGGTTGCTTATTATCAGCCTTTGTACATAGTGCTTTTGAAAAATACACATTTAGGGTTTGTTCTAGGCCATCTGAAAAATCGGGACATTTGTGAGCATCATTTGACATGAAACAATTCACCTAATATGCTTTTCTTTATTTTCAGTCATATATATAATGTTATAATGTCGGATGTTCATATTAAACGTGATCAAAATGTTGAATAATAAGGTAAACCTATGTAGAAGTAATCCCTATGAGCAAAAAGCGCTGGCTTCAGACTGCTCTGAACACTCAGTTTCCAAGAGTTTCTACTTTCAACCTGAGCCGACGTCGGCTTGTGACGGATTTCTTTATATGATCATCTGCTCCACACACAGCGCGCAAGTTCACTGTTCCGCTCTGCTAACATTATAACATTTTTCTATTGTTTTGGGGGTAGTCATGCTGAGCCATGACTCGAGTCAAGCTGGCACGCTGTGAGTGTTTTTCCGTTACACAGCAGAGCTAAGTTTCCTGTGAATTCTTCACAATAAAACTCTCCTGTTATTTAGTTATTTAAAAGCTTTTAATTTGAAGCAGTAAAGCAGGAAATGTTGGCATCGGCGGTAACTTAACATGACTGTGATATGGCTGCCCCTTGGCAGGCTTCCGGAAAGCTGGCCAATCAGAACAGAGTGGGCTCATCGGGAGGGGGGCCTTAAAAAGACAGGAGCTAAGACTGCCTGTTAAGAGACAGAGGCTGAACTGAGGGGCTGCATAAAGAGCCAGTATAAGATAAATAAGGAGTTTTTTGAAATGTGAATCATGCAAATCTACTCTAGTGGATTCCCAGAATAAAAATATAGAGCTGGAAATAAGCATAATAGGTCCCCTTTAATTGTAAAAATATAATGTGACATTTCAGGCATTTTGTTTATAATACAGATTATGATTCATTTCTGTGGATGTGTAATGTTTGATATACTTTCTCAGAAAACATGTTGGAGCTTCAAGTGGAGCAGACGCTGATACACTTTGCATACCACTTAAATTCCAACAGGGGGCAGTGCTTAAAAGCAATGGCTGACTGTGTGTTACCCCCCTACCAGTAACTCTCTAGAACTATAACTGAATGACACTTATTAACACTATATTGCATTTAATGGCAATATTGGACAATGTTAACAAAAAAGCTTTAAACCCGGGGGTAACATTAGCTGGTTAGCTAGCCAGCACAGCTGATTATTTAACGTGAAGTAGAGAAAGCTAACAAACATGTAGCTACTGTTCTTACAATAATTAGCAAAGTTTTGACAAAAACAATAATTTATCTACTATACAATAATTTAGCGGCTGTGGTTCAGGAGGTAGAGCGGCTTTTCCACTTATCAGAAGGTCCACTTATCCCCGGCTCCTCCAGTCTGCATGTCAAAGAGTCCTTGGGCAAGATATTGAAAACCAAATTGCTCCGTGTGATTGTGTGTGTGAATGGGTGAGCATAGAAACATTGTGAGGTGCTTTGAATGGGAAGCACTGTATCACTCCTGATGAGCAGGTTGGCACCTTGAATGGCAGCTTCTGCCATTAGTGTATGAATGTGTGTGAATAGGGATGAATATTGACATGTATTGTAAAGAGCTTTGAGTGGTTGATAAGACTAGAAATATATAAATGCAGTCCATTTAATAGCAAAGGACACTAATGTTAATAACTTGTGGGTTTTAGTTAAACACCACTGATGCTGAAGTCACTTTAAACAGGGAAACTCTGAAGCTTGTTTTTGTACTGGCCTGAGCTGATTGATTATTCATACCTCACACTGCAGTTTACACAGCCACAACTTGCATCCATCCATCCACTCTCTTTACCGCTTATCCTCTAGAGCTGGAGCCAATCTCAGCTGATATTGGGCAAGAGGCAGAGTACACCCTGGACAGGTCGCCAGTCAATCACAGAGCTAACATATAGTAAAGAGACAGGCAACAATTCACACACACATTCACACCTACTGGCAATTTAGAGTCTCCAATTAACCTAACCTGCATGTTTTCGGTTTGTGGCAGGAAGCCAGAGTACCCAGAGAGAACCCACGCAGGCACAGGTAAAACATGCAAACACCACATAGAAAGGCCCCAGCCGGCTGGTGGGTTGGAACCCAGAACCCTTTTGCAGTGAGGTGACAGTGCTAACCACTGAACCACCATGCCGCCCACTAAACTCGACATACTTCATCCCCTATAATGATAACTTTTCTCAGCTGTGGATCTTCACATCACACTAACATACAGATCACTAAATAACAATCTGACTAAAATGCTGCTGAACCTTAGTGTACTGTATCTATGTAAGCATGTTTGTAGCAGTAGTAGCACACATTTGCACAGTCTGAGGAGGAGGAATGCTGTACTGTACTGTTCCAGAGGGTGAAGAGTTGGCTCACAGCTTACGACCATCACACACACAGTCATATGATTCTAGCCCTTGCCTTTACAATATTCACACATCTTTTTATTAAGCTGTAATGCAACCCATAAACCCATAACTGTGATGGGAAAAGAGCTTACTGCTGACCTGTGGTCCATCACTCGACCATTATGAAGCCCTCTCCAGTGTCCTCACCAGCCTCAGAAGTAATCACGCCTCAGTGCTTAGCCTCTTTAACGGAGACAAAACAGTGCCGGGATACAGTGGCATGTTAGCTAATTACACCAATTCAGTAATGATCATGTGTGCGTGTACAGATACACCATAACTGTCTGTGTGTGTGTACACATGCTCTATAAATGTGCATGTGTGTATGACATGTAGTTAATCACCCCCCATTCAGCAGCGCTTTGAGGAGGGAGTGTGTGTGTGTGTGGCCTATAAAGCTAATTACAGAAACTCAAATTCAAGTAAAAACATTACCCAGCCTGCACCCACAGCCAAATAAGAAGTAGAGCCCCTCTAAATGTTGCTTGAATTGTTAACGAGAGGGGGCGTTTATGTCGTATGGGAAGTGGGGTGTGTTTGTGGGTCAGGAAAAAGACCAAAGGAAGTACAGGACTGTTTGTGTGTGATGGTGTGTGTGTGTGTGTGTGTGTGTGTGTGTGTGGTAGGGGTGTACTACCACCTACAGCTGTTTGAAGATGCAGTAGGTGTTTCCAGGGACTTGTGTTGTATTTCCGCGAGCGCTCTAATCAGCTAATGGAATGGCAGCTAATCTGATAATGTCACATAAACACTCAGCTGCATGTGTGTGTGTGTGTGTGTGTGGTGTGAGAGAAAAAGAAACAGGGATGAAGAGACAGAAAAAAGAGACAAACAAATACTTATTAGACAAACATCCCCTGACTCAATGAATGTTCATTCAGTCAGGCTGAGAGCATCACAGGAGACGAGGCTCCGCAGGGATACTCAAAACATTCAATCCATCATCCTCCAATGAGCGAATGGGATAATCCCACAAATGAATGGCTGGTTAACCTCGCAGTTTAATGGTCAATACTGCAGGACATTATGCTTTCTTTTCTTTAATTTCCCTGGACAAACCTTGAATTCCCTAGAGGCATGCAGGTGAGTGTCTCACAGAACTGACCTCTTTACCCAGTGTGGGTCTGACAGAATGGAGGTTAACCAGACCTCCTGAAGAGACCGTGGCTGACAAAATAACTAATGACTGAACTAAAAGCATAAATGACACTTGGGTCATTTCAACCGGAGAAAGGACCAGAAAACCAAAACTCCGCCTGTCCTGGCCGAGTTAATAAGTGCCAGACGGGACCAGGTAGGCTGCTCCTTCCAGTTTGCTTTGCAAGAAGTAAGCTCGGTTCTCCAAGACGTCTCTTTTATTTTCTTTTTGTTCTTAGACCGAAGTACACACACATTTTATTTTAATCTTTTACTGAAACAAATTTTCTTTTTGTCTTCTATATTTTTGCAACATGTAAATTAGTATTTTACCTTGTGAAGTTTTTGCCGAGACTAACTCAAGAGTCAGTGTAGCCAAATCAAATTTTATTCGACTCAACCATCAACCTCACAAGAAGACAACAAAAGACAACGACGCATCTGCCATAACTTCTGCCACGTCTGACGGCCTCAGAGAACTGGGACCTCCGCCCACTGTCAGGCCGAGCAATAGTTCCACCTGAAAACTGCAAAATGGATGAGATACTGATCGTAGCCCTTCAAAACAGCAAAGCTTTTACCTATAACAGTGCTTGAATAAAATATCTCAAAATGTGTTTTCCTTTTGTCTGCATTTAAATAAGCTAATAACAACCTAATAAGCATCTGACAGTTCACAATGTTAATATTAATGTCATTTTAAACCTACGGAAGCCCTGTTTCACAGGTGAAAAAAGAAAATGGATCACCAGATTTTTTTTCCCTCACTTGCCTTCAGGGCTTCCGTATATTAAACTATATTTTCATTATTGATGAATCTGCTGATTATTTTCTTGATTTATCTATTAATCATTTTGTCTATAAAATGCCAGAAAATAGGTAAATAATTATATAATATAACTAATAATAATTATAACTAATTATTATAAAGGGCCCAAGGTTCAAGGTGATGTATACTTGTTTTATCCAACAAAAAGTCCAAAGATATTCAGTTTATTATCACATATGACAAAGACAAGCATCATATCATCTGAGAAGCTGGAATTAGCAAATGTTTGGCATTCATGCTCAAAACATGACTGAAACTATTATCAAAATGGTTGCATATTCATTTCTGTCAAGCGGCTCCAGTTTTGAAGCAAAATCATGCTTCAAAACTGGTCTCACACCTCCCACAGTCTCCTTTCCATGTAGATCAAGCATTAGTGACCTGTGCTGCACAGTGGTTGTTATACCCATCCTGGACCCATTAGCACATGGAAAAGTCTGAGCTGAAAGCGTGTGCACTGTACTGGAGTTCATTATTCTATAAAGATTTGCAAGAGCAGATTCTCATATTCTACTTGTTCAGCTTCCTTGTAAAAATGTGGAAAATGTTGCTGTGTATGGTTTAGATCAGTGGTTCTCAAAGTGGGGCCCGGGGACCTCCAGGGGTCTTTGAGGGGATTTCAGGGGGTCCCCAGCAAAAAGAGGGAATCATTTATTTTCACTATAATTCCAGTTTTCATTCCAAGAAACAAGTCATCTGTACCTTCAGTCTTGTCATTTTGCAAGATGTGGACACATCACAAACGTGGTCACAACAAATATTGATTTCTTTTAGGTTTATTCTGTTTATCGCACTTTGTGTGTTAATTTATAAATAAAAACTGTTCGTGGCATTGTTTTTGAAAGCATACTCACTTTACTTTTAGTGCCTAAAACGTTTGCACAGTACTGTGTATGTCCATATATTTACCATCTTATATCATGTTTGTACTGCTCCGGAATCAAGTGAGAGGCAAAAGCAAGAGGTTAAGTGAACGTAGGCAGCCATGTGAGTTAACAAGGTTACTGAAAGGTCTAGAGTCAATTCCATTAGAGGGTCTATTAGACTGGAGAACTTCAGTCTCTGACTTTCTACTATGAATGAAGCAAAGACAACCACAAGCCACTACCACAGATAAATCCCCTGAATCCTTCACAGGTCTGTCTGACCTACTTTCTTGAGCTACTGATTCTTATCCACAGGAGAGAAAATTCATTCTCACCTGTGCTGAATACCTATTCTCTCTAACGGTATGTATCGCACTCTGTTTATTCAAACACAACCTCAGGACATTAGATACAGTGCCTGCTGGAATCCAGGCTACACACTGCATAATTGATAAGATCCTTAATATAGTTTCCAAAACTTGTTCTCGTCCTACATTTTACTAAAAGATTTGAGTTATATACTTTAGACAGAAATTCCTAAAAATTATCTCACATGAATGTCAAAAAAAGACAAATCAACCATGTTAAAACGTAAAACAACGCTGGTGGGTTTGAAATATCTGCTCATGCAGCTCATGTCTATGCTTCTCACCTGTACTGAGCCTGGAAGTGATCCTGGACAAAACTGTGTCGACCTCTGGACTGCTGCGTGCTGGCTGAGCTGGGACTGGAGGAATCCTCCAATGAACTGGATCCCTGCAGACAAAAAGAGAAAATCACTTTAGTGGACATGGTATGGTCTTCAGATATAATACTGTCTATTTAAAAAAAGACAATATGAACACTAGTTTCCTAAATGCTGTCTAACACATTAAAGCTGCAGTAGGAAAGATTTTCATTTAGACGTGTGTCCTTTCATCAGTCTAAATTACAAATTGAGGCTGCATGCAAGAAGTGTATTCCTTCTGTGTTTACTCTATTTGCCCAAATTAATATCAGGCATCAGATATGTGACTGGCAAAAGCTGCACACAAAGACATAAATCAGAACTTTAAAGTAAAATCCAAAACTCTTTTCAACAGGAGCCAACAATCACTCCATCCATGCTGCAACTTCTTCACCACCTGCAGCCGCTGGTGCAAAGCGGAAGTGCAGAGTTGTGAACGGTAGCTTTAACTAGAGTTGACTTGGACAGAATGAGAGATAAAAGAATAACTCAACCTCTTGGTAAACGGTTGAACAGTCAACACAGATCAGAGTCACAGAAATATTTGAAATGTCAACCATCCGCAGCGTCATGCCGATGTGTGCTGAATAAACTAAATGGCTGGGATCTCCTCCATGCTGTGTAGGACTCAGCGGGAGGGCGGACAGACTTCAAAGATAAATATAAGAATAAGAGAATGATGGCTCTGAATAAAAGATGGACAACTACGACCCCGGGAGACGGAGCAACAGATTGCTGGATGTTTATCTTATAAAGTTGATATTAAAGCTGTCAGCCAACACCAGGTGGTAATGATTGATTTAACACACAAGCAAACAAACACACACAAGCGGTGAGTTGAGTCCAAGTGTTGAAGTCATAGAGATATGTGGATTTATGCATGGCGTTGGTTTGTTTAACTTTGTTCAGTAAACACAGCACAACTTCAACGCACCAGCAAGGTATGAAAATGTAACGATTGTTATGTTTGTAGGAACATTGTTCAGGCAAAATAAAAAGGAACTTCTCTAAACCCGACCACCAGACAGAACACTGACATTAGACAATTCTGCAAAACCTCATATATTGTTCAATGAAATATTTTTTTAATCATTCATTTATACAAATCTGCACACAGCAATCGGAGTATGGTTACTGTTGGGAAAAGCTGGATTTCACATTTTAAAAAAAAAGGAAACATTAATTATTGATCTGTGATGGAAGAAAATTCTGGTCTCCCACATGGTGCTACATGCTCGTCTGCTTCCTGTCTGCTTCCTGCACACTACTTCCTATCATTGGCATTAAACCCTGCATTGCAGAATTATACAGTAAACTACAGTGATGTCTTAAGAATCTAACTTCAAATTTCAATCATTAATTTTCAATACTTTCAGGAAACACACTAGGAACAAAGGAGCTCAAAGAGCCCAGGATACAACACACTGTCTACATGATCAATACAGCCTTCTGCTCTCAGGCGGGCCACAGCAAACAGCCTCAATCCACCTTTGGAACTCCTGAACTGGGTCTAGCTGGGTAACCTGATTGTCTCACACGCTGGCACTTTAAATAATTTTAACATGTCTTTTAATTATAAAAGCTATTTAAATATTTAAAAAAATGTTATGCAGCTTTTATCTGTTTTTGACTGATTTGCTTGTTTGTTTATGTGCATCGCTGCTCTCTTCACAAAAGAAGTTCCAAACGGAAAAATAAAGTTGTTTGAATTTTAACTGAATTGAATTAACAGGGAGGAAAATAGAAGATTTAGAAGCACTACTTTGCACTATAACAAAACCAGGTGTACCTTTAAAAGGCTACAACTGAGGGCAACAATTTCAATCAGGAAAACTTACATAAACTAAGACTATAAAAAACTGTGTTACAGGGAAACTTAAAAGTGCTTACAGTGCTGAAGTGAAGGCCTGAAACAGAGTCACACTGCCCCTTTTCAGGGCAAACATTAGCCTATTGCTTCTCTATGCTACCTTGGGATGTGAATGATGAACACCTTGTAACTTGTTCTGTTTATTTAGGATGAGATTTCAAACGTTCACTTCTGAAAAACCATTAAGTGCTAAACACATAGTAATTAGACACTATTATATAATATTCAGGCTCAAATTCCTGTGTGAGACGCAAACATTAAGCGGCATACAAGTCATAGTCCACTGAGAGAAAACGGTCTGGTCTCGCCACCTTCTCAGGGGAAATGAGACTTTCTGCACCGTCTCTTTGAAAATAATGACAATCCAACTTTGATGAAGCGTTCCTTTTGTTCAAACAAAATCCAATCACTGCTGGATTCACTTTGAACAATGAGCTGCTTTTTGGCATCTTTGAAAACTTCTCCAAGGATGGCTCCTTCCAGAATATATAATGAGGTGAAAGCCACTTCAGCTCATTTCCAGATTTGGCCTTATCTTCCCTTTAATGTTTGTCTCATCTAAGTGAATAAAATCACAATACAAAAGCTCATTGTTCCTTAAATCACTGCAAAATGCATCAGTAATATCTCTATCTTTTGAATGCTGTGTTACTAAGAGACACCACAAGACTAGATTTCCAATTAGCATTGCTGTGTCTGGCACATTGGAGACTAGAACAAGTAGATCAGCTACAACTGCTGTCTTGTCTGGGAGCAGTATTTCCATATGTTCACACCTCAGCCATCTGTAACGAGTCTCCAAATATTGCATATTCATCTCAATGTGTTAGAAAAAAACTGATGCCATTTAAAGAGAACTAGCAGAGAGTGACGTGTATACAAAATGGAAGGAGGTTCTGCCTTCAGCAGCATATCTATATCTAGTAATGGACAGTTTAGCAGGCCTTTGTGAGCTGCAGAGATTGGAAAGGGGATTCATCGACACCTGGGGACCAGGCGATGCAGCACGGGCTATTTGAAGTTGACTTCAATTTCCATTTTGCCCTGGTGAGCATCAGTTTGGCTCAAGTTGTAAGGGTTGGGCGCCAGAACAAAAAAAAGAGAATTACCCACAAGTTATTTTGGATGTATGTGTTAAGCAAACTAGTCTTAGCTGCTGTATACTACATAATAGTGTTTTATGATTATCCCAAGAAGTGATTTTGGTTCGGATTTTAACATTTTCTGGTAGTAATATTGGATAATATGCCCTATTTTTATACAACAGTGCATCAAATTATAGGCTTTCTTTTGTTTTTTTCTGCCCGCATTCGTGAAAAACTGTGTTTTCAATAACAATGGTCTGCATTACACACATGTACTGTACATCATCTCTCATTTGTATATCTCAAGCAGAGCTGCGACCGACTCTCTTTCTCTCAATTTCACCCTCTTTTCTCCCTCTCTTCTCCGGAGGACAATGGAGAACAATCCTCAGACCCTCAGAGACAGACTAGGTTACAAGCATCACCATGGAAACCCTGGCCTCATTCCCCCAAATCACCATGTGGGAACAAGGAACTTTTCATCAGTGACAGCACGGCCTAAAAATAAAGAAAAAGGCTAATGACCAGTCCAAGCTATTAATTCAAACCTACAGTACATGTGTGTCTCAAACAAATGCCACAATATCATGTCCATGTCTAATGTACATGTATAGTATGTGTACATTTCAGCACAATTCATATTGAATCCACATAACTAATTTACCAGTATCCACTGTAAAATTTCAAATAGAGGATCATACCAGATTTTTTAGGGATGTTGGTGAGTGTATATGACCCCTGAAGTGATGAAACACATGAGATGTTGCTGTACAGTTGATTTAGAAAGTGTGCGTCATTAAGGCTGCAGATTGTTAAGTGGAGTCCGCTGTGTAGTAATTTCTGCAAACTTAAGGTACCTTTTGAATTATCAATACCTGTAAAAGTATGCAAGGTTCATTTTGAACAATAAAGGAATGGTGAATTTGAATCTTTTATTTTGCGGTCCAACCATACATCTTTCCTCCTGTACATTTAATAGCTGAATTTGCTGAAAATGAAAAGGAAGTGACAGTAAATAGAGGAATATGAGTATGAAACAGAGACCGGCTCTGAAACTTCATTCTCTATGCATAACAAACCAAAACCACAGCTTTTTGCTGCACACTTGAAAAGGCACTTTACAACATAAGCAGGTCAACAGCCACTTGTCCAGACCTGAGAATAGACACTCCACTCAGCGTCTGGAGAATAAGAGAAAGAGATAGAAACAGAAACTGTACTGTATATTTTAAAGAGATATAGAGTACAGCAGATACAGGCAGGGAGAGTCAGAAAGAGGGTGTACTGTGTCTTTATTTAGCACCCAGGGAATAATGAATACCACCACAACGTTGTTCCAGCACTGCTATCTCTGCCAAAAATAGATGCGGGGGCCGGCCACAGCAACAACAAGTGAATACTAATATTCAGAAGCTCTAAGCTGTTCAATTGTCACATTGGGTGTAATCCAAAAAACTCTGAATGCTAACAGATTTAGGCCACATTCTATGGCCTCCTGTTGCTTCTGGGACAAAATTACCACCGGCGCCTACATGCCTCTAGCAGTGTAATTGATTTCTAAGATTTACATACCGGCCCTGGTTTCAGAGCACAGCGAGCTACAGCTAAAATAGCTGTATTTGCCTTGTTCTCTAAAATGACTGTGGTGTCAAACTGTAGATGAGCTGCTTTCAGAAAAAAGGTAGAGAAATGGGCAGGTACATGGAGGTTATAAAAAAAGGACAACCACAGAAGAGAAGTGAAAAGACTAGGAGAAATAGTCAAGAGCTCAAGCAAACAGCTCTTTTTCTGCTTTTATTGCAGTAAGGTATAGTTGCATTCTGTTCATGCTTTTGTGTTGTGTGCCAATTGTATTTCTTTTGCCCAACCAGCCAAGTGTTGGTGCTGCACAAAGAGCTGATCTAATACAGTGTACAACCCAAAAGCCTGGAATATTTCTAGCAAAGGGTTCTGGGATTTGGACACAAATACCTTTGAGAATAAGAACTGAATTATTTGTGAAGAGTGTTGATAGTAACTTTGGTATACTGAGTCTGTCCTGACCCAGGCTTTTGAGTTCTTTTAGCTGTGTTTTAGCGCCTCCTAGTGGTGGTTTTGTTTGAACAGGAAGTAACCTGTTTGTACAGGAAGTAGCTCTCACGTGACCTGAGGGCAGCCATTTCTCCTCAAGCAGACGAAGGAGCAGACACGTATCCTATCTGCTGCCGTCCTTTCGTTTAAGCTTGTGGAAGCATCATCTGTAAGTTCCTGTTATGTAACCTCATATACTGAATGTATTTGGTGATATTTGTGAGGAGGATGCTTTTGTGAACTGTAATTGCTGAGATGTAACATGTGCTTGCCTGGTGTGGAGTTCATATTAGCTGAAATAGAATGCAGGCTGTTGTGAGAGCTATGTTATATGTAAAGTGCAAGTGCATTATTATAATTTAATATACATTTATAGTAGAAATTCAGACATTTTGGTTTATTTAAAATTCATGTAGTATGTAGCAGTAAGCCATAGCAACTTTGTCATTGCACCAGTGCTAACACTATTGAATTGCTTATGTATTTTGTTGTGTTTTTCTACAGTTTCACTCTTGATTCATGAATCTACAACTGAGATGATCCTTGGCTCTCATGCATTTATTGAACAGAGTTTGGCTTGCTGTTAAATTGTTTTGCCACATAATGAGAACAGTACAGAGCCTGTTCCTATCATTACACCGGTGCTCTACAATAAATTGCATTTCAGCTTTGGCAGCTAAGCCATTCCCAGCATATTAAGCAATGTTTCTGAGTCTTTTTGGGATGTAAAAAGAGCTAAGGTCACTTTGAAAAGAACATTGTGTCCTCCAACTCTTTTTGCTCTTTCTTTCCCTTTGTGTTTGCTGCAATGGGAGGTCAAATGGGTACATTTGACCACCATCAGCACAGTTCACCAATATCCCATCACAAGAGGAGCAAACCCACAACCACACCATGATTATTGTGTATCAGCAAGAACACTGCGCTTTCGGCACACACTCGCACAAAGGATCGCTAGGGCCTGTGCACACAAACACACGCATTAACACACTTAAGCAGAAGTGCACACACATAAACTTCAAGGACACGCAGCCACAACCACTGCATTGTCAAATTAGAGACAAGTCATGCTGGCGCTTCAGTCAGCCTCAGTCAGCTCATTTATGTACTGACCGACTAATGATGTCATAGAGAAAAAATAAGACTGCTTGTTGTCATTATAAAAAATATAATAATATATGATATAATATTTTTTTGTATATTTAACAACGCAGCACTGAAGTAATCTTTTGCAAAAGTGTTAATGTCCTTGTTACTTGCACACAGTCAACCTCACTTCACTGCTGGATCCCAGAAAACTCACCTGGCGGTGGCCATGCTGTGTGTAGTCAGCATTATATGCACACAGCTAAGCTAAAAACAACAGCAGATTGCTTCTCTGGTTGTCCAGGGATCCTGCGTAGCTGCTTACCGCTGGTATTGTACCCATCTGTCAACCTACAGCGTTCATATCCTGCTGTCTTCTAATCCTTCCTACCTGTCGTTACCTACTGCACCACTGCAGGACACCCTGACGTGGGATAAAGCCACCACAATACTCTCATGTGATAGCAACTGTCAAAATATGTAAGCAATACATGCTACAAGCAAATACGAGGCTATCAGAAATTATTTAGAGGTATTACACAAGTAAAAGGTTTAGAACTGCACTGATTAGTCGATTAATTGATTAGTCGATCAACAGAAAATGAATCACCAACTATATAAATTATCAAATAGTGGTAAAAAGCAGTGATGTGCACACACACACACACACACACAAGCAGTTTCGCTGACTGTCTTCCTAACATACTTGCTCGCTGTATGTTAGTGCACGAAAAATGGTTCAGATATACTACAAGCAATGTGCGCTGAGTCTGAGTGTGTGAGAAATGTGACCGGACGGAGTGAAGGGACAGGCAACTGCTGAGTGCCGAGAGCTGTGGAGGAGAGAGCCAGCGCTTCGGGATGAATAACACCTGTGAGTCACTGGATTCTGCTCTGATCCGGAGTCGTTCAGAGTTCATTTTTTAAACTTTGAGTAACAGTGCTCCGTCTGTGTGTGTTCGTTAGCACGTTTAGCAGAGCAGCAGCAACAGTGAGTGCTCAGTCCGTCTCTATGGCTACTGGCTAGGTGGGCTAGGGGGTTTATATCGGTTTATATGTAGCAATGTCATCAAGCAGAAACCTACATTAGGTCACGTGGGAAAAAGGGCTTGGGAAAATGTCTTTTTGACGCTAAAAGATATGTACAAATTTGAATTTTTAGATTTGAATACATGTGGAACACTACTGGGAAGCTACAGAATGATATTAAAAAACCTAAAAATAATAATAATAATAATGGACCTGCCCTTCAAGCAGAAATGCCAAAAAATTTGCTGGTTCCAGCTTCTCAAATGTGAGGATTTTATGGTTTTCTCTGTCTTCTGTATTGATAAACTATCTTTGGTTTTTGGAATGATGGTTGAACAAAACAAGGCGAGGACATCAACTTGGGCTGTGCGAAATTATAAAGGACATTTTTCACTATTTTCTGACATTTTCTAGACAAAAAACTAATCGATTAAAAAAATATTCATCAGATTAATCGATAATGAAAATAATTGTTAGTTGCAGCCCTAAAAAGGTTATGCAAGGTAAAGACGCTAAATATGTGGCATACACAGTCTTTATGCCACATCACTATGGAAGATTTAAAATGTCTAAATAAAAACAAACAAAAAACAAAGAAATAAAGAGAAAAAAAATACACATTGTAATATGGATTTCCTTTTTATGTATCAATCATATTTAAATGAAAAACATTTCCAAAAGGACAATTATTCAACTTGAATTGATTGTTTTTCATTTGGGTATTGATGTTGCGTCTCCATCTCAAAAAAGAAAAAGCTCCCCTGCACCTCCTCATGTAAACTAATGTGATTGTGTTTAATACTGGCGGGTCTCTGCTGGAAAACACTGAAATACAATACTCCTTTTCGCTTTGTTTTTTGTGTTGTGATTTGATTTTGTGGCATGGAAAATTCATGTCACAATAAATGAAAAACAATTTATTTGGTTATTAAAGACAAAAAGCTAATTATCATCCTTTTAACATATGCAAGCAATCAGAAACTCCACTGGCATGAGTTTCAGATGATTTAATTAAGAACTATTTCACATCTCAATTGAATGCTGAATTTATCAGAAGGATCATGATTAGCACCACCTACTATGCTGGAGCGTGAACCAGAGTTATCTACCCCCACAAACAAACACAGAGAACCTGCAGCTTTCTCCAGCACCTGTAGGAAATTCAAATTTTCCCGCTGGCCTGAGTGGCAGATGGCCTCCATAATTTACTCGCCAAAGACTAAATTTACTCGCATTTGGCGAATGGCGAGTGTTAATTTTGGACCCTGCACGTACCATTATACCCCTATAGTGCATATAACAACATGTATTATATTTTACTTTATTTCTTTGTTTGATGTGTTTTTATTTAGGCATTTCAAATCTTCCATACATCACAGTGTGAGGCACGATCAAAATGGCTTTGTGAAGACACACTGTAACTGCAAAAGGCCACAGAGGTGTCAAACAATGTGACATGAAGTGTAGTTCATCCATGTGTGTAATACTTAAGCAAAAATCACTGAGGTATGAAATGTTCTTCTCTGGGAGTAAAACTATTAATCAATTTGGTCAAATCCTATCATCAGCAAGGATATTTATTTGGGGTGATAACTTGGACTTGTCTTCTATCTGACCTCTTTTCTTTTGCGACTTTGCTCCTTAGAACGTCACCTCAGTTTGGGACCCATTTCTGTGCGATCAGTGACATTGCAGCCACTGTAAATCTCTTTGGCACTGTGTCCCCTTTGTTTGCTGGCAGAGGCACAGCTTCCCTCCAGAGATCTTCACACTCCAATCTCTACATGAAAACATATGTTGTTATGAAAGCCCTGCTGATTCCCCGTGGCACACATTCATGGGAGACATTACTCAGGCGTTCTTCCACAGCGCGCTGGGGAGTGAGTGGGAGTTTGGCTTGCTGTCTGTGGTTGTGTATTTGAAGGTTTCTTTCTACTGTGTGTGTGTGAGAGAGTGTGTGAGAGAGAGAGAGACATGGGGGCTTTTAGTTTCGAAGCAAGCAAAAGAAAATCTGAAAACACTCAAACACTCAAACAATGTGAAAGAGTGGGTGTTTGGTGTGTGTGTGTGTGTGTGTGTGTGTGTGTGTGTGTGGAGGAGAGCGTTGGCGTAGCTGTAAAACATGAAAAACAAACCATAGGAGGCGAGTTGGCCTGGAGGTAGACAGACTTACTCATAACCAAAAGGCTGCAGATTCCAAATTTTGCGCTGACAGACTGGTGTGTTTCTGCTCCAAAATAAATCACTGTGACCACAATTATTAATCACAATCGTCTTTTAATTACGGAAAATTTAAAACAGTCTTTACTGTGGGCTTGAAAAGTATCCTTTATGGAGCCCTGTGGCTTCGGTCAGCTTGACTCAAACGGTTACAGCGAATTCTGATAGTGACCAGTTTTCATGGTTTGAGAAAAAGACTAACAAACTTGTATAAAAATTAACATACACACTTCTGCACTATAATCCACTATTCCACTAATTTTCGGAGGATCGTCTGATCGATTAATCTACTAATCATTGCAGCTCTACTACTGAAACAATCACCAATAAAATCCATTATGTCCACCAATAATCCAACCTGACTACAGCCTCCATTCTCTTATCTCTCCTCTCTGTGAAGAAGGAAACTACAAATTTTTTTTTTACACCTTTCAAGTCTACATCAGGTGAGTGTTTTATAAATCCAAAGTTTGACTTTGCCTGGCTTTAACATACTGTATGCTTTCACTTTACTCTTTTCAGTCCTGTAGGCCTACTTTGAAGCAGCAGAGTGTTGCTTTCACTCTTAGTGTCTGTGGATTAATATTTCAAAACATAACACTAAGAAATGTCAAATTTAACTGTCAGCTGGTATCTGGTAGGTAGTAGCTCTTCACTGGAGCTGAAGAAACCTGAAGGCGCTTTTGTAAAATGACAAAGAAATGTATTTTTTTTTAAATAATGCCACTGTGTCAAGTGTGCTGAGCGACCTAAGCTGCAGTCGGGAAGAAAAACACGGCTTTTATTGAGACTAAAAATAATCTCTAAAAAATAAATGGTGTCCGACTGAGGAAAGACGCTGATTCAGTTATCGTCTCAAACCACATTTCTAATCAACTGGCTGGCCCAAAGGGCTTAACACATTCACCTTAGCTGCCAGCAACAGCTCTGAGTCATCCCTACACACTCAGAAAAAAACGCTTGCTCACACATACACGAGCACACTCCAATGCACACACAATGCCACATATTAACACGCGTGCGTCCGCACAACTGCGCTCCCTTTCTCTTTCACTTTCTCTGTCACAAACACAGACATGCAGCTCCAAATGTGTATTCAGGCAGAGTCACAACAGCACCGTTGCAAAAAGACAGTATTAAACAGCCTTCGGCTCATTGTCACGAAGCAAGAGTGACGACATTCACTGAGGTGACAAAGCAAAACTGTGACAAGAGACCACAAGAGATGCTGGAATAGGTGTAAGGATGAATTTGAGATGCTGCCACGGCTCTCCCGAATGTTTTTTCACCACGGTGAAGCAAAGCATTGTGATGCCTAAGTGCCAAATTCAGCCAGGGCGACCAGACATGTAATCTCAAGCAGCCATACCCCTGGCTCAAATGACGGACGACTGGAGAAATTCTCATGATAAAACCTGTGAAACGGAGCTCTGAGCTGAGCCAAAGGCAGCAGTCACTGGTTCTGAGCTGCAGTATGGTGCCACATCTATACAGCTATTCCAAACCAACGCGGTTTTCAAGTTAGTGTCACACCTTGTAAAAGCACCTTTCACACATTCAGATTACAAAGTTAATCAACAACCTGACTATAACAATGTCTTTTTAACCGATAATTGTAGGTAACATAGTGCATTTACTCAAATACTGTCCTGTGTGCTTGAGTATTTCCATTTTATGCTACTTCATAGTTCTACAATATTTTAAAGATAAATGTGCATTTTACATCACTACATGTATTTGACAGCTATAATTACAAGTTACTTTTAAACATTTTCACAAAAAATGTATCATCTTCATCTTATAACAATGCATCAAAATATTTTGCATCGTTACAGACACAGTAGTTTAAATGTTTAATTGTTCCAGCTCGACCAGCTAAAACATTAAAAGACAGCTTACATGTAAGGGAGCAGTCTGCATAATTTACTTTTGCTTTTGATACTTGATGTATATTTTGCTTCTACTATGTCTGTACTCATAGGAAATAACCACAGCTGATAACCAAAAAGGATCGTTTTAAGAGATAAGATTGGTTTAAACTGAGTTTCAACTAGATTTTATATTCTCATGTTTCAAGAAGATGCTGCAGTTTGCAGTAAACAAGGTCCTTTTGCAGCGAGACAGAATACTCTGAGTTCGACAATAATGCTCACAGGGACAAGTGAATCTTTTTACCAGACAGGTGAACTTGGCCAGTGTGGCAGGTGAACTAAGTGGTCAACAGTTTGAGCCAAATGCCCTTGATCAGTTATCCGTGTAAGAAACATAGACTCACAATACCTGCAGCAGGCTGCTGCGTGTGACACTGGTTTTGTTGTGATTAAGTTCTGGCGTAAAGCTCAGCCATCTGAAAATTTGCCATCTGAAAAGCATTGTGTTCAAGAACTATGTTGTCAGAACATCAACCGGGTGTGCAGATAACATAGAAACGCAGATGTCAGATAATAGATAAGGATACCTTGAGATTAGTAGCTCCTCATATTAAACAGAGTTCGGCAGCAAACTGTAAAGTCTCAGTCGTTAAACTCTCCAACCGCACCGCAGTTTTCCCACAGTAAGACTTTTTAAATCAAAGACTAAATGCTGCTTCCTTGTTATGAAAGACGAAGGGAAGAGGGAACGAGGGAAGAATGATCAAAAACAAAAGCAAGAGAAATAATTTAGTGGAAATAAACACAAATAAACCTGGCACTCCTCCATCACATCAATGTCAAAAATAAAAAAAAATAAACTAAAATATTCACTTCTGCATCTGCCTCAGTAAAAGATGCAGTGTTTTTCTCAGAAAAGCAAGATTTTGTGTACCATCTAGTTACATTTTCCAAGAGTCAAAGCTCTACAATGAGCAGAAATACATGATGCTTTGTGTTGCATCATAATTATATTGTGATCTTTATGGCATGTGCTCCGTACCATAATTTCAGGTAAAACTATGATGTCGCAAAATACCACAGTAAGCATTAATATTAAATATTTCATTCAAGTATTTAGCTTTTATAGTAAATGCCAGATTTAAATAAATGTACATTTAATTGCACAGAATGTTTTCTCTACTCTGCTCGCCTTCGTTTCATCTTTCTTTATGAATGAATATGAAGTTTGTACAGTTACTGTCCTATTAGGCTTGTTTGTCTCTGCCTTTGTGTGCGAGTGTGTGCTCAGTAACTTTTCTGTGCGGCAGAAGTAGCTCACACTTTCAGCTGCTGGTATCAGCTTGATGTTTTTTGGTCTCCTGCAGGAAGAGATGACGTCTCCCACTGAGCGTGCGAATTAGGCGAGCTAATGTTGACAGAGCTGTTGGCTGGCTTCAGGAGACAACCGAGAGAGCCCGCCACCAGAGCAGTTGAACGGCAGTTACATCAGCACAGGCCAAGTTTTAATAGAAGTGAGCATTCGTGTCTCACACCTGAGAGTTTGTCAACACTGACTGAGGACCGGAGATTTGTTCATTCCAGCTCGCTTTCTAATTAAACAGCTTCTTATAACAAATCACGCTGTGCTGAAAAGTCTTTATTCTTTCCCCGCATTAACAGTGTGGAGAGGCAACACGGCGGAGGTTGAACAAGGTCAACGAGAAGAGGTGGAGGAAGAAAGAGACAGCGAAACACAAAAAGGGGACTGAAAATAACAACGGCAAAAAGAAATATGAGAACAGAGGAAGAAATATTCTAAAGGACAGCGAGATAAGAAAAGAATTTAAAAGGCCAAGCACAGCGAGAGGCAAGCAGCGTGACAGGGACGAGGTTAAGCAAAATGTGTGAGACCAGAAGTGTTCATTTAATTACTTAGCAAGACTAAAAGTTCACATCCATGCTAATCATGCCCCCTAAGAGGCTGTAATACACTAATGGGACAAAAAAAATAAAAATAAATAAAGCTTGGCCTGATGATGGCGCCAGAGGAAATGTTGTTTTACTGCCTACATACCTACATTGACAGGGTTTATCCTCTGTGTAGTGGCTATTTTGGCACCTTCAAGTTTAGCTGAGTGTCCATCAGCCTCAGCTGTACTTCTTCCGGCTCAGCTGTACTTTGTCAGCTTCAATATAAATAACTTCAAGTCATTTACACCATAAAATGTCACAAAAATATTTTTAAAAATTGGCCATCACAGTGTCCTTGAGCCCAAGGTGACTTCTTCAGATTGATTCCATTTACAATGATGTAACACAGAAAAGCAGTAAATTGTCACATTTGAGAGGCTGGAACCAACAAATGTTTGGCTTTTGTGCTTTATTAATAACTTTTTTTTGCAATAGACAAGTAGCAATTATAAAAAAGTTGGCAATTAATTTTGATATAATGTTGACATGTTGATAGATTAATCAAAACAGTCAGTTTATTTTTAGTCAAATTGATGAACTGTTGCTCTTAGCTTAGATTATGAACACAAAACTCCAGGATCATGTTTAGCTTTACAGCAAGTAAAACAATGAAAGAAACCCTTCGTGGCTTAAAAAAAAATTTTTTTTTTAAATTGAGAAAGCTGTTGAAACAGATGCAAACACAAAGCCGGGCAGGACTTTTGTAGAATTTGTAGAATGAAAGAAGAGAGTGAGATATGGAGAGAGAGACTCTGACAGAGCGGCACAGAGACTGACTCAGAGAGGGAGCGCGGGGCACGCAGCAGTCCAGAGGAGGGGAGGAATGAAAGAAACGCTGTCCGTGCAGTAAACCGGCTGACTCACCCCAATTCTTTCAGCTCCGGATGGCTGCTGCTAATTCGGCCTATTCAAAGCTGGCTTACGGTAACAAGGCAGTCTGGGAGATAACGGTGGAAGCCACAGGCATTTTGAACCCCCCCCCCCCCCCCCACCCACTCCCCCTCTCAACCTCTGCACTCTTCCAGCCATCATAACCCCTTCTCCACTGTCCCCTTCCACCGGCTCTATGTGGTGCTTCACTCACAGTGCCAAAAACTGTGTCCAAGTCAACTGATTGCACTAGTTGTAAAGACCAAAATCAAATACCATCACTGTACCTTTCTCTGTTCTTAGGCCCTATCCCTATCTGAAGAGCCACTCCATTTCATATGGTACTGAGTGCAGCCAGACCCGCCACTCTCTGGCTGTTACTATGGAAATGCCAGCAGGGCCAAAACAAAGGGAGAACAGAAAATAAGCAGCCTCAGACAAGAGCCTCTGGCAGAGCTCTGAGTGCCAAATCTGGCTTGGCAGCAGAGGCTGGAGCCATCTCTCTCTCTGTCTCTCTCACTTTGTGTCTCTCATCTGCACACTGGAAGTGTTTATTCCTAGGCAAATACTGATCTAGAGAAATAAATGAACTGACATTGAGTCATCAAGATGAAGGGGAGAGAATGAATTAGCTTCTAAAAAGGATGAGTCCTATAAGGGTTTTTGAACGTGCTTTGATAGGAGCTGAGCTCTGGGATAGTTGATGCCAGAGCCTAGCCAAGCAGCATTGTTGACCTGCGCTTGGCATTCAGAGAAAAACAGCGAGGGATCTTATGCCAAAGGACAAGCTGAGAACTTTTAAAGCGAAATGTGATCACACATAAGACTGTCTGATGTCTTCATAAACTCTCTCTGAGATGTTAGAAAGCAAAATGTTTCACAACACGCTTTAGTAGAGGTATCAGGTCTGCGTTTGGTTGATTTTGCTGACAGAATTATTTAAAACCTGGCAAGAAGAGTCATCAAAGTGATTTTTAGTTCAATAAACTGTGTTCCACTGGTATGCATTACATCACACAAAACACACACACACACAAACCCTTGAAAGCTGCCTTCAGAGTGTTATTATACAGTATGACCACTTTAAGCTTTATGAAATGTAGAAGGTGCTTTGTTCCTTGGCCTTGCATGAGGCATATGATTAAGTAATAGTGCTGCCGGTACTGTTTAAAGGGCTTCTGTTTTGGGAAGCACAAGGTCTGCATCCATTTTTTAAACCCTTTATCCTTCTGCTAAATCTGCCACACTGGCTCATTAACATGTAATCAGTAAAACCAAGGGAAAAGGCATACACCCACACAGAGTCAGCCACAATCTAAAGTACCACACTGCAAGTGACAAGCTGGTAAATCTGAGACTAAATATCAAAATTTGAATTTAGTTTTTTTTTTTTTTGGTGCACATCACTTTGATTTTTGAAACGTGTCATGAATGAAGTGCGGTTTTCTCATAACTACCACGATACTTTCAAGATACTGATCATTTTCTCCACACAATTTTTTTAGAAAACTGAAATGCGAACAAGTGAAACTCTCTTTTCCTATTAATTGTTCACATATCTAAGAGAAATAAAAGGGCTTCGACTGAATATGAAACTAAATGACTTGGGTTCGAATGAGATGTAAATATTTTCTTTTTAGTTCTGGCCACTGAGGACAATAATGAACAATGGAGAACAGGTGACAGAAACAGGTCAAACTGCATTGCAGCTATCAGTCCTGTTCCACGAGCCCACGGGCACCAGGAAGTCCCGACCATATAAGGAAGAAAAGCTTGCAAATGTGGGTGTGGTGCAAATGACTCTGAACAATAGACCTGCGGGAGAGACTTTGTTTACCTGAATAAGAAACAAAAAAAGAAAAAAGAAAAAAAAGCATGTTTGCATCTCCTTTCAGTTTCCAGCACACCGGCGGGACGAGTTCTCGATAACACACACCGATTACACAGAAGACGATAATAAGTGTGAAAAATGTTACAGGAATGCCTCTGAGGATTTGAGGCAGATTGTGTTTTTTTTCCTGCCTGTCAGACTCCAAGGTGACAATGTGAGCAACTAATAGCCACCAGGTATCTGTATCTCTGCATTAATTACTGTTAAACCATCCGCAGTGATAATTCAACACCTTTCATCCAATCTGCCTCATCATAAAAACCGCTGTGTAAATTCAACACACAGGAATGTTAGAAAAGCAGCGTCCTGCATGTTGAAAGCGCAATATTACTTTACTGGTTTTATTAGTTGTATTAGTTTTATCTGTCTTTTTAAATGTATTTTCTTATGTATGGTATGTCTGGAGATAAATGCTTTATGATGCAGTGATGCTGAGCCCAAGAAACATTTCCCTAAGGGGACAATAAAGTCTTAAATATCTTGGGAGATGGCTGTCACAGAAAAGTGCATGTTCATGTAAATGCTTATGCAGTTGCTATAACTTGACTTTTTTCTAAATGATATTATGTAATTAACGTAAGTTACTTGTGATGCAAAAATTCATCTGCAGTCTCAAGAGAACAAATTAATTCCTGCCTTAAAAGCTTGTATTGTAAAGGCTGCATGACTATGTTGGATTACATTACATTAAAGGATAAATCTGGTGATATTCTATATTTTTCTTGTTGTTAACAAATCCCACAAAAACACCAACAATAAATTGATCCTACAAACAAGTATTGTCAGCCAAAGCCTGATATAGCTTATTCCTCTGTGCGACAGAGCTCCGTTGTTGTCCTAAAATCAAAAACACAGCAAGGAGCCACACTGCTTCACTGGCTGATATGCTCCTTTGTGAGCGGTTTTCAAAGATTTATGCCATCAGTGGGAATAAATTTACATGGACCTTAGTGCCGCAGTCAGGGTTGGGCAGTTGGAAAATATTAAGAGATGATTGACACATTCTTAGTTTTTGGTCTTTTCAAGGGATTTGTTGACAATAACCAACATATAGAATATCACCAGTTTTATCCTTTAAATGGCAGTTTTTAAACTGCACATAGTCGTACTACAGTTTTCTGAGAAACACGTCTTACAACCACCGACCAGAAACAGTTGGTATGGACATGCTGCACAGTGTGTGTGACATTCATTCACTCACTCGCTCACACACACATTCCTCCTAACCACAGTGTAATAAAGCACGCAAATTCTGTATCATTACTTTTTTAGTGATCCTTGTAACGTGTGTATGTGTGTGTTGCTGTGAGAGAAAGCGGAGTGCTTTTTTTTCCCCCCTCTTGATATCCTATCATTTACATGCCTTTCTTATCCACTGAGAGACCTAAAATTTGATTTCACCTCTCTAAATATGCTCCTAATAAAAAGGATATAAATATAGAGTATGAAGGTCATTTAATTCAACATTTGCACAGAGCTCTTTCTGAAAAGGCTCCTATTTTGCACCCAGAATGTAAGAGCTGAATATGGACGCATTTATAGTACTAATCTAACTTCCATTAACTTCCCAAAGTCCTTAATTCACCCTAATCTTCATTAGAGGAACCTCTCTACGCTTCTTTCAGTCTGTCTTTCCTTTCTCTCACTCTTTCTCTCTCAGCATGGACAGAAGTCTATCTTTCAGATGTTCCTGAACTATTTAAAGGAGGACATCCTTTGAAATATTAATGCATTTAATTAAATGTTTCCTAAGAAATGCAGTGAATATTTCATTCACGTAGTAGGATCCATTAAAAGCCTTTTACAGTAAATGTCCACCTGCGTGTTGGTGGAAGTGTCCACCCTGAGTTACTGTACTTTTGCCAAATGCATGCGTGTGTGTGTGTGTGTGTGTGTGTGTGTGTGTATTCTGGCAGGGGAGCAGGGAATATGGAGAAACAGGATTTAAAAAAAAAAAAAACACACATTCCTGACCTAAAAGAGGATCGCTGCTTGCTAAGAGGGAAACTAAGATGGAAAAACAAGAGTCAAAGAAAAAAGCATGAAAGGAAGAGCAAGCAAAGGCATCTCTGTCTGCAAGAGAGCTTTTTAAAAGCTCATCCTGAAAACTCTTTCACCCGCTGTCACACATGAACACACACACAGACACATAGGAAGGACACCGCCAGGACATGAAGGAGGTGCGGTGGACAGGAGGTGACCAGTAGGATATACCTGCTGCCATCTCCTGAGCATCACTGGGCTAATGTCTGCTGCCACTTATGGATCTCCTCTGTGTCTACCACTCTATGTGCAACTGTTTTGCCCCCTAAGAGGACATTTTTAATTTTTCATATCCTCCCGCAGCGTTGGCATTTCAGTCACAGCGCTCTTCTGTAGGGCTGCTCCATGGCTGGGTGGGGGGTCTCTGCTTCAGATCCCACAGCCTGAAGCTCTGGTTTCTACTTGCCTCTACGTCACTCAGTTCACTGCATAGTATGTGATTTCTACTACCTGCTTTTGCTGCAGCGCCAAACAGGTCCATCCAGACTTTTAGCAGTCCTATTAGAGATGGTTGTTTTTTTCAGTTGCATGATAGTTTCGATTTAATTAAAGTTGCTTTAAAGCCAGCGTATGTTTTGAGTTGATTCTGAACCTGATGTGCATTATGGGATTGTGGAGAAGATCAGTTTTATAGATAAGGAGGCTGGGACTCCTCTGGCAGGAGTCTGGCATCCCACTATAGTGGTCTTGCAAGGCCAGAAATAAATTAGTTTGCACATATAATGTTTGGTGCAGTTTAAACAAACTTTGGTGTGTTTCCAACCCTGTCTCCTACAACTAAATTGCAACAGCAAATACGTTTAGCTAGAAACATAATGCTGGCTGAATTACATTTTCTCTCAAAGTAATGAAAAAATGTTAATTAACATATTTGGCAAGTTGCAAAAATGTTGATACTGAATGTACGAGTGAAATGTTCAGAGACAATGTAGCTGTTTGTTTTTTCCACCAAAATATCCAATCTTACAATATCCGCTAGTGGAAACTAAAGCAAATTAAACTTTTTATGGTTATATTTAGGCACGGGCAGCAAAACGTTACCTGTGAACATAATCCAGGCAGCGATTACGTTTGCTAGTGCAACGTAATTGGGAAAACAATTTAGTTGTGTATGAAGGTAATTTCTAGGAGACAGGGTTAGTGGGAGAGCTGTCAATCAAACTCTGGACTAAACAACTGGCCTGAGGCCACCTGAAAAAGACAAATTCAAAAGCTAAACTACCATTAAATCCGTCTGCTGATCATGGAAGTGAAGTGATCTGTATTAGCAATCTATAAAATTATGCTTGATTGTTTGGTAACCATGGCAACACATACAGTACCAGTCAAAAGTTTGGATACACTTTCTCATTTGAGAGAATGGAAAGGTGAAATATCATGATTAATCTTTATCCACCAGTTTAATTTTAATAGCTGTCATAAGGTGATGAGTCACAAAAGTTTTGACTCAGCTTAAATAGATTCTCATGCTCTTGTTTTCAGACTTACATCTGTGAAAACCGAACTTGCGTTGCTGTCTGGCTGTGTGAGGTTAGTAGCAGATGTTGGCAAGTTACAAGTGCCACACATCAGTGTGCCTGCAAAAGACACAAACACAGACTTTCTCTACCGTCACGTCTCTGCAGGATCTCTCTTCTCACCTCTGAACAACCTGTCACAGAAAATCCCAACCTCCCTCCATTACAGCTCTCAAGAATGGATTTAATAGTGTCACCTGGCCTTTCTTCTTTCCTTGTTTCCTTTCTGGGTACTCACACTTGTTCTCATATTGTATTCTAACAGATGTGTCTCGAGTGAGATACAGTGAAAAGACAGGAAAAACAGAGCAGTGTCTCACCCTGTATGTTGTAGTGAGTATATGGCACTAGATGTGCCCTGGTATACTGAAGACAGACACCCTTCTCTTCTGTCCCTCTTGCACTTGATATCTTTATACCTTTGTCCCTTTCTTTTCATTTTCTTACATTCTTGTCTCTAAAGACAAAAGGAAACGTGGCAGAAAGACATTTGGGAACCTTAATCAAGGTTAAACATTTCATGTGTCTCAGTTTATTTCCAAGCAAGCAGGAGTCTTTTCTTTTTTTTACAACTGTCAACTTATAGGCAGTGTCTCAGAGGTGACACAAAGGAATACCAAAGGGCTGTCAGAGCTGGGCAACTTCATTCACAGAGCCCAGCATCATGCACAGTCATCAACTTTGATTTATCCCACAAACCCCACCAAAGAATCCCTGCACAAGTCTAACAGAGTTGCAGGGTCTGGATGGGCAGAGGGAGTGACAGGGATGAGAAGGCCTATTCAGTCATTCATCCCTCACTTGCCAATAGATCGAGACATTACGTCAGGAAAGAGGCTTAAAAAAGACACTTGAACAGTGAATTATGGATGAAGCCATGGCAAGAAAGAGAAGGCAGAAATGTATGTTGAGAAATATTTCAAAGAGCTGAGGTTTTCGCCAAAAGTTTCTCCCCCCCCCCCTCTTGTGTAAATCCTATTAGAGGGATAGGTTAGCACAGAGGAATTGGATGACCTCATCCACTCTGTCCAGGCTGTTTCACAGTGATAAAATATAAAAACTCTCAGAATCACTCCTTACACTGACATTATATATACAGTACAGTACCAGTCAGACGTTTTGACACGCTTTTTCATTCAAGAGAATGGGAAGGTGTGTCCAAATGTTAAAGAAACGTGCTTTATGGTTTATTTTTCTAATATCAAACATTTCCCCCATTTTCTGCAACAGTAGCCCTTTTTGAAAAAACGCATCAAACAGAAAGACTCAAAAATAATAATAATAATAATAATAATAGGTTGTTGAAGAGCCCTCGCTCTCCCTCTCTCTCAGGAGGAATTTGTGGCATCTCAGAAATGTCACTTGCTGTTAAAATCGGGTTGCTAGTCGAGTGTGGGGTGGTGGCTGTGGGAGGGGTTACCCTGCTTTGATGTAACCTGGGTAAGATAAGAGATGAGGAGGAGAGCAGGGAGCTGACCAGTAAAGAGTGAGGAAGGTGACTGAAGGCGGAACAACAGAACAACTTCACCTGGATGTGACACAAACATCGGGCAAAAGGTGTGACTTAACATAAATCAATTATTTATTCACTCTTTATTTCAAATCATGAACCAGATGCTCCTCCAACACAAACCTTGGGTCAATGTTAATATGCACTCGAAAAGACAACATTGTGCTAGACTATTAGGCACTAACTGAAACATGCAGAGCAGGAGCGTGCAGTACACAGACATAAAAAATGCAAATACACATACAGTACAAAATACATAAAGCACCCCGGCATGATGAAAGAAAAAGCCACAGTAAAAGACATGCATGCAGGTAAATGTAGACAGACTGGTGATAGCAAGCTGGCAATAGGTGACAACAGACAGCACAGACAGACTGTCGAGTTCAGTCAAGACTGTGAAATAAAGGCTTTTTTATGAATGGATGTGTCCAAGTCTCAGTTCAGTTTTTAAAAACCTCATAAATGCTCTGAATCTCTATGTGAAATATTTAACAACCGCTTGTTGGCTCTCTCTCCACAACTAAATTCTCTGTAATATTTACAGTTTCAGAAGTAATTTAATAATGTATGAAACTGTAAATATAAATGAAACATTTGCATTCTCTCTCTCCAATAGTGTGTTAATGCCATTAGCTTTGATTCACAGTGATCAAAAGTGAGTTTAGAGCAGAATTTCTGCTTTATGTTGCCAGAACTCTTCATGGTTCAATGTCCACTGTAAAGCACAATCTGTCTGTTCTTCATTCTCTCTGTTTTTTTTTTTTTAAATGAAGTGTTTCAAACTTTTTTTTTTTAACATAAAACACATCTTCATCTCACATGCTCATCCCTGACTCTGTTTTTGACTTAAACCAAGGAGGTGGATGTGATATCAGAGCATCAATGCCCTGATGGCTGAAACAGAAAAGGGAAGCACCAGATCAAGGACCCATCGAGCTCTCCCTGTCACCCTGCCTGTCAGCTGATTCATCTCATTCATCGACATTTGCTCTCTGCCCCCCTGGAGAACACGAGCCAAAAATCGCATGGAGAGCTATCAAACTCACTATTTTTGTCCCTGTCGATAAGAGGGCTCGCTCGCTTCACCGCATCCACTGACCTGATTTCAAAGTCTATGCAGTTGGCTCCAGGGCCAAGGGATTTTTATCCCCCTCCCTCCACAGTTTACCCTCCTGGGGCAGAAAACGCCGACCACTATCGACATTTAAAATGGAATAATGCATACATAATGCTTTGGCACTGGTATTGCATTGGTGAACCTCCTATCCCACTACTGTCCATAGGGTGAGACGGATAAGTTTTTAAATGCACTCACTCTAAATCCAACTCATGGGGCGCCTGAGGCTAAATGTAGCTGCGCTCCGTGTGCTCGCTCTATGAACACTGGGAGATTTATGCCACTCTGATAATTCAAAGCATTAGTTTGTTGGCTTGAGACATTTTTCTCGCCAGAGATATCCGGATTGTTTAGCCTTCCTCATGTTTTGAGAACTGCTGACGCCTTAGGGTGGAATATAATGCAGTGGTTCTGAGTGTGATTTTGACCTTTAATATCATGTTATCTGCCACAGCTCATAGGCAGCCACAGCTATGTTCCAGACTACAACACCGGGTCAAGAAAAAAGCCTCTCCCCACTTCTAGCAAAAAGCTATTCTTCTCTCTTTTCAAACGCATAGCGCAAGACAAATGTTGCCAGTTTGGCAACATGTGAGCCAACGGAGATGACACTAATCTGATCTTTTCAGCACTTGTTAAACAAAAGCCAAGATTTTTTTCCGACATATTTCATTAACTACCACTGTACCACTGAAAAAAAGTTTGTGCATGAAGCCGTGACTTCACTACGGCCCTCTTTTAGCCACTAAAGAATGCTGCTGATGTGGTGCCAGTGAAGCAAGAGGGAAACAAAGCGAGTTTGGTGAGGTCCCGTTGGAGGGAGGATTAACATTACTGAGCTGCCTTTGTGTGTGTTCACAGTCTTGTGTTATATAATGTTACTTGGGTGAAGCTGCAGGACTGGTGGCACTGCTTGCACAGCAGGTGTGCTACACAAACATTAGATTGCCCACATGTGCAATCTAAATATATAAACCCTCCTCGGTGGAGCTTTAAATGTGCAGCTATTGTTGATATAGTGTCAGAGGGGTTTGACTGATCATTTTGGAGGATGTAGTAAGTGGGGGGGGGGTTTGACTGCAGTATACTTCATACAGTACAATGGTGTTTCTAAAGTGTTGCCCTCACGCCCCTCATCCCCCACTTACAGACACAGAGACAGAAAATTAGAAAAACCTCTGAAATATTAATCTATGTGAAGGGACCCACAGAGACTGTCTTTGAGTCTAGCTAATGGGAATTCAAATAAATCAATAAATCCATCCATCCGTTCTCTAAACCGCTTATCATGTCCAGGCTCGTGGCGGGGCTGGAGTCTATCCCAGCATGCATTAGTTGAAATGCAGGGTATAGCCTAGACTGGTCACCAGAAATATATATATATACGTGGAAAACAACAGTCTATGAAACTGAAATAGACAGACATTCACATTTGCACCTTGGGACAATTTATATGTTAATTAACGTGTATTGGACTGAGAGGAAACTGAAGCACCTACACCGACACACAGCCCTAAATCAATAAATAAATATCTAAATATATTCAAACTGTGTTTAAATCCTGTTGAAATTAACTGCAGCTCACAGAGGAATGTGTCACCAACATTTCTGAACTGATCACATGACTGGACTCAGGTCTGTGGGAAACATGCAGCTAAATAAAACTAGAAATACCACCTCGCAGGTGTACGCCTCTGCCGACCAGTCAAGTTGCAGTTTACATCCATGTCTGTCCGGACTCATGTAATATTTGCAGTGAAGACTTGGAATTTAATAAAAGGTATTAAGTGTATTTTTTTGACAAAATGAAAGTTATCACCATATTGACAAGAGAAACACGCCCCCTGTCCTGCTTCCTACTACAGTGACCATGATGTGACACCTGCCTTCAATCAGCTCATCACCTCTCCAGTATTTCAGCTGTGGCTCTTCCACCCATTCAATGCAAGACTATTTTCTCAGCTACAGTGGTAAGCAAACCTCCCCAGTCAAGTGTATTTGGAAAACTATTCCTTTTGTTGTTGTCTAGCTTGTTATTCGCTGTCTTTCCCCTTGCCTCAGCTTTGTTGTTCTTATTCTGCTGTATGTCTATTAGTTTGTGAGTTCATTGAGAGAAAGAAAAAAACAAAGTCAAATTCCTTGTATGTGTTCACATGTTTGGCCAATAAAGCTGATTCTGATAGAACACAAAGTTGTAGCCGTGACAGTAGACGATGCTTCAGATATGGATGTTGCTGCAAAGAAGCTACAAATTCTAAAACGCAGATGCTTCACACACATCTTCAACCCGGCAGCACAGAAGCTCTAAACAATCACCACAGAATTCAAGCAGCGGAGACATAAAAATACATATTCTTTGTTTTTTTAAGCCATAGGCTTACAGATAAAGAAGAGCCCTACTTCACATCATTCTTGCCCGAGCTGTTTGCAAATATGTTTACAACACTAAAATAACTCACCACGGTAAAGATGAATACTTGTTCTCACCAGAAAAAACAACAGCAAGACAACATATGTTTGTTTTCCTAATGAAAAATCAATGTATAGCCTTGAACAGAGTGAAATTGTTTCTTGGGAATTTCAACACATCTCCAGAGAGAAGGAATAATAATGAGACCACCAAAATGTCACAACATCAGGAGGCTGTCAAAAGATGTGACAGAGAGCCAGGAGATGCACAGGTTGCATGGGAAAAAAAAGTAGTTACCATAATGAAAATAACTGTTCTTCTGAGGTTAAATACGTTGAATGCATTTGACAGGCATGCTGTTGTTAAAGTAAACCTTATCAAATTAGCTACCGACAGACTGAACACAGTATTCTATGTTTAGAAAGTAGATTCTCTACATGTAAAAATAACACATCATAAAAGGCAGAGTGCAGCCTGACAGAGTGTTCCATGTATTTCACTATGTGGTGGTTTTAGTCTGTTACAAAATTTCAACGTGGTCGATACAAAAAAAAATGCAGAAATTTGAATAAGAAACAATCAGAAGTCTATGAAGGTAGGTCAGGAGAAGTGTGAGGATGAACTGCTCGACAAGGTGCCATTCACTAAATGTCTGTGAAATTGACAGGGGGGAATGTTGTCACTGTGAAGTTTCTGTCAGCTCAGCACGACCTGTATCATCTTCCACGCCTGTTTCCCAGGATCTGGTGACAGACAAAGCAATCAAAGTCACTTTCCTGCCTCCCTTTTCCCTCATCTGCTCCATCTGTTGTCCTTCCACACTGCCAAGGGCACTTCAATCATCATCGGACTTGTAAAGGCTCTGAGTATGGATCTGTGTGGTCTGCCAGAGAGAGAGAAAGTGTGTGTATGGATGGAGAGGTGAAACTGAAACTTAACTTGTATTTGGTGATTACTCAGTGCATTTCTATGGTTTATTAGTGAAGTGCATGGGAGTACACTTCAGATTGAGCTGTATGAAAGGGGCACAATACACTGTTGGGATGATTATACGAGTTCATATCAGGCTATAAGAGACAGCAAAGATGTGGTTTACAGTACATATGACTGCAATGGAAGCATCAAAACATATAAGAGACTGGGTGGTTTACATGTGTGTGAATGTGTTATGTGCACATTTGTTGTGATGTGTGTTTTTTTATCCAACTGTTTCTGAAAATGTTTTGTACACAGATGAGGTCATCAAATTTTCCAAACCCATAGAGGAGCCTGTAATCTCCAAAACTGGAGTTCCACATTATCAGGGATATAAGCATGAGCGCACTGTGCCACCTGAATGAAATCAATTTACAGGAAAGGGGACGAGCGTTTCATTTTCAGAAAATCAGACATGATTCCTCCTGTGAAAAGCCAGTGATTTTCTTCTTCTCTGCCTCGTAGCAGCGGAGGAAAGCTGGCTTTATCATATCATGATTCACTGGCGGCCTAATGAGAGCCACGGCTCTAAGCTGTTTATGTAGCATAAAGGCTGCTTCTATTAGTGCTGCTGTCAGAGAGGGGAAGCTGGGCTTTGGGTGGCAGCAAAGTGACAGTTCAGCTCATAATAGTATTCATTTATTAACAGGACTGGACGTCCTCAGCTGGCAGTGCAGCGACGCCCAGAGTGGAGGCAGGACCAGCACCGCTGCCACCAAATTCCAGGCAGACTCTTACAGGATGACACTTAGCAAATGTTATTAAACACAAGGGGTTTCTCACAGTGGGTGTTGATCACAGCAGGTTATTCATATCTAGTATTTAATGTATACACACACACACAGATTTACATATTCCATTACATACTGTATGTCTTTAGTTTAACTGCCCAAGACGGACTGAAAACTCACAAGAGACGTCCTTGATGACTACAGTTAGACACTAATTAATAATGCAGTTGCAAATCAACCTTGACTTAATGAAATGTATTTAAAACATAAAATAAATTTAAAAATAGCTAAAGATACAGCGATATAACATGTGACATGTTTTTATGAGCATCACTTTACACATTTTCAATAATGTTTTTTATATTAATGTATGACATCAGTGACTGCATGTAACAATTCAACCCGCTCATACTCACACCGGGCTTGTTTACCATCATGATTAGATGCTACTCGGTTGTGTAACAGGCAGCCAATCAGACCCTCTTTGAAAGACAGAGGGTATACAGCAGAAAGTACGAGAACAAGACAAAAAATGCACATAACCACATAACCAAAGCGCACCTACATTGCAACTGCATGTAATGTATTTTTGTGCTTTGTTTGTATTTGTCCCCTACTCGCTGCTGAAACAGATGATGTTTGTGATGCAAGACAAGTTTCCGAGAAGTCCGACATTAAACTGCACTCCAATCCAATCCATATATCCACCAAAGACAAATTTTATTGGCTTTTGGTTCTTGGCAAGTGTTAATGTCAGACTCTAGTCATGATAAAACACCATCAGCTCAATCATGATGTGTCTGCCCTTCACTCCCTCTCACTGCATCACGTCAAGCCCTGGCTCCTTTCCGAGTGCAAGGTTGCAAGGTGAACAACCCACATCAGAGACAGACAGAGAGAGGGAACGGCTGAATTTCGGGAGGGAACGGCTATTTCAACAGCTTCTCCTTTTACATCTCACAGACTCACGCCACACAATGGTTTCATTTCAGACCAAGGCCCAATGGGTTTCTACTAAACTGCAACACTGACTTATCACAGACGCAGTTCCACTTGGAGGTCCATTCGCAGACCTTCGGGTTTACTGCCATACTGAGCTTTAGATAGCAAGGTCTGCTTAATTTCGCAGCATATCATACAACTGTATCCCAAACTGATGCACTGCTCTCATAAAACAACGCTCTCAGTGTTACATACAACACAATTCTGGACCTGAGGTTGGATCATAACGGTGCTCTGCTGTCTCGCAAAAAAACTAAATTTGACAGGTTTTCATGCAATCTGCAACCAGGAGGCATATCACATATATTCCTCTTGGCCCCTTTCTGAGTTCTAATTGGCTACAATTGATTACAGCTCTCAGAACTTATCATCAAGTACTTCACAAAAAAAAAAATCTAATTTGTTTGAAGAGATTAGGATTTCTGGGAAGGCTCAAGGACTCAGTCAAATTGTGTCTGTGACCTACTCACATTTAATGAGTCAGCACTGACTCTGCTCCAATATTGCAGGAGGCTACCTCTCTTCTCATAAACTCACACTGAACAGCTAAATCTTTGTTTTTGGCAAGTATGTCCCACTCAGGTTTTTTTTTGGCCCCAACCCAGATCTGAGTCCTTTACAGGAATATTGGGTATCTGCCCAAACTGAGTCTGATTCCATACTTACATTTACCTAAACTGAACACATTGAAATAACAGGTGTAGCCTACTAAATTTGGCACCCTTTACTTTTCACAAGCTACTTAATCTAAACACTGAAGGTCCTCACTAATAAGTGGATCATCTTAAATCATTGAATGACTGAGAATGTGACTCCTAAAATTGATGTGACATGATTAGTCTGCTGGAGATGTGGTAACTACGGAAACACTCACCTGCTATTGGACAGCAGTGTTACAGTGTGGAGTTTCTTCCCTCACAAATGATCTGTGGCAGAGTACAGTTTGCAGGGAGCACACAAACCCGAGCAACTGCTAGGTTTGAGTTGACCTGTCATCTAGTTACTCGCAGAATTAACGTTAAATAGCAACAGCTGATATGATCCGCCACTGGTTGTCATTTCAACCCACGAAAGCAACAGTCAGTGCTGGCTAACGATGAGAAGCTGCTACCTGAATGCTCTAAGCCAATGAGAAAGAGAGAATTAGAGTCGGAGTCTAGCGAATCCGTGTACTTTGCCTACCTCTGTGTCAGAACTCCCAATTATTTTTTTACAGTCTAATTTTGAGTCTTATATGCAGTGAAATGCTCGCACTGAAGGCTGTAATAACGGAGAGCTGCTTTGCCACACTAGCACTGCAGCTGAAGTGAGTACAGTAAGTAAAGTTTTGGCATTTTATCGGGTTTATTCTAGCCGATACCAGCTAGGATCCTCAGGATCGGCTCAGGACATGCGTAGTGTATCCCCAGCCTAACTGTGTCCATTAAGTGATAGCCAACTTCAGCAGAAACTTTCTGTTGTTAGAAGAATTCATTGCAAATATCAAAACCGTTCCAAGCTACTGCAGCAACAGCAGTACATGTCTCAAAAGCAGCCCCTGAACCTATCCACTGATGCCATTAGAATGTTAAGCCAGTCAAATCAACAGCAGGGATAAAGACCAGCTCCTGGTGGGCAATGGACTCACCTTGACGTTGGCTTTGGTCTTGCTGCTGCTGCTGCTGTTGCTGTTGTTGTTGGGGCTTGGATTGGCATCTTCATTAACTCTGTCTAAAAGCCAGAGGAGGAACTCCAGGGCATCATGCTGAGAGTTTCCCCGAAACTGAGAGCCGTACTTGGCCACTATGCTCTGGGGAGAGAAGAGACATCATAATTAACCCGTCACTTTGGGTGATTTCAAAAGTCATTAAATACTGACAAAATTAGGTCATGATTACATGGAACATGGTGATTCGTCATTTGTAAGTTAGAGCTGGTTCAGCTTAAAGTAACTCAGGAGACAGATGGGAAAAAAAAGCACAGATGGGTTTTTTTTTTTCTCTCTTATCACCACACATGTACAATCACTTAAGAACATATGTCAGACATTATTTGGCTACAATAAGACCATGTAATTAAATAATTCACAATTATCTTTGGGCCTCTCTATGAAAACTGAATAGTCAAGTGTTGACAGAAGAAAATCTGTGGCAGAGAGCACTTCAGCAGCTGCACAGTGGACACTGCACGGTGGCAAATGTAGGCAGCAAATCAGGCTATCCCAGAAAAAAAACACTGCTCACTCTGTTCTCAAACACAACTTACCGTGTTCAGTTTTTTGTTGTTCACACACATTTCCAGATAAAAAGAGCTCACACAGATCTACTTAGAGGTCATTCCGCCTGTTGTATTTTACCCAACCAGTACATCAATTTATCTGGCAAATTTACAGTACCGTACTAACAATTTCACCATTTTGTTTTGTCAAATTAGCGAACCTGAACCATTTGTTTCAGTAAAATATGTTAACCTGTGTGTGCAAATGTGTGCATGTGTAAGCAAGGCGGGACTGAGAGAAAACAGAAAGTGAGCGTGTGTTAAATGTGTAACTATTCTTGATCTCATTATTTCATTACAAAAAACAACCATAATTACAAACGACACAGAAACTCTTCTGCCAATTTCCCGCCAACCAGCCATAAAACTTAACGTCAGGCCCTGACAATCCATTTATATTAGATTCTGATTAAATTGCACGCTGAGGGTCAGTAAATTCCCCTTTTCCAAAGACATTTCCAGTGGAGTTAGTATGTTATCGGTGAGTTGGGGGCTTTGACCTCGGTTAACCTGCTTGAGGGTCTAGTTTTCCTTGTCTGAAGAATATTTAGGACACTACCTTCAAAGATATCAGAAGGAAGATCGCTTCTGCGACCACTAAAAAAACTGACATACTGGAAACAAGTGAAATAACTCCAAAGTTACGATTTTATGACTGCAGGCGTTTAAATAATGTGCTCAGATTGCTAAATTTGGCAGCATAACAGCATCAGTAAACAAAACCAGATACATCATGTTGTAAGAAATCATTCTCTAAACACATTCATACATCGCAAAGGATGACTCATACAAAGAATATCAAATAGCTGACAGGTGTTACCAGAGAGAGAAAAAAAAAAAAAAAAACATAAAAAACAAACAGCCAGACTGTCTAATTCAATCACGAGGAAGGAGTTGTGAGTTCATGAGTCAGACAGAGAAAATGACAGACAACACTAATGACAGCAATAACATTCACTAGGTGGCTACTCCTCCGTCTCTCCGTCTCTCTCTCTGCCTCTCTGTGTGTGACTGACAGCTCAGCTCCACAGCTCATTAAAAATCACCACATCATACCTGCAGTATCCCAGAATCTAAATATAAACACAGGAGGGAGGCCCCCCTCTACCTGGAGGAGGCAGCCCGCTAATGAGCTTCATCACTATGAGGAAGCACTGACAGGGGATGGAGGGATGAGGGACAGATGGAGAGAGGGAGAAGAAGAACGGGGCTGTTGGGAGTTTCGACCGACCTACAACTGTTCTTCTGTCTCCCTATCAAAAGGACGGCGCAGTTGTGGCTGGCCCAGAAACGAAAAAGTAAGAAAACTGAGGCAGCACAGTTTCTCAAAGCTACCAGCAAAAGAAGGCGGATGAAAACACAAAGGACGAGAAAGGGAGAGTTTCCAAGGTTACGATTACCAGGCTGAGTCTGGGAACGGAAACCTGATGACATCAAGAGGTTATGACTTCATTAAGATGAGGGGGATGACTTCGCCGCTGGCCTCATCTCTGCTTTTCTCCCCCTCATCACTTTCTCACTGTTTGGATGTTTGTGTGTGTGTGTGTGTGTGTGTGTCACAGCTGGGAATAGTTCCTCTCATCTCTTTGATATCTGTTTACAGTGCTGTCTTTCAGCACATCTCTGGTGAAATGTGCCACACAGCCTCAAAGGCACTTAAAAGTGATTTCATAAAGTGGCAAAGTTGTATTCCCAGGCTTTAAGTCTTTTTTTTTTTTTAATTCATTCTTTTGTAAAGGGGAAAACTGGAATGAAGAAAACAGTAATGAGAGACTGAGGAGAGGCAGGTATGTTGAAATGTCGAGTTCTTCTGCAAACACTAGCAGTGTTCAGACCTGACCTGAGCACAGCTCTGGTGGGATCTTAAGTGTTTGTTGAGCAAACACACAGTCAAGGAGAGGATAAAGGCAGGGTGTAAGGGTCAACCTGAGAGCTTTTTGTAAGAACTATTGATCAGTCTAGACCAATGATCTGATTCTCAGTCTGAACTTAATATGGTCTGACCCGATGTAGGGCTTTAAGACAGCATTTCTCTTTCATTCTCTCTCTCTCTCTCTCTTGAAACAAGCTTTGTTTTATTTATTGATTTTATTCATCAGTGTTTTTTTCACTAGTCTGAGCCTTTCAAACAATGCTGTGTAGTCTCTATTTTTTCTCCGTTTTTAGGGCTGTTGGGCAAGGTTTAAAAAAAAGTACATTTTGAAAATTGACGTCCCAGTTTTTTTTAATTAAAGTTTGCAGCTGACACCTAAATCCAACCTGTAATTACTGCACCGGAACCTGAGGAAATCCAAAAGATGTTACTCATCCAAAAGGCCAACTCATGTTGCGTTTGAATAAAATATTCATTATACAAAATGTTTGAGAGTCTGATTCATGAGTTAGGTGATGTCTTTTAATGTGGTTTTCTTTCTTGGTATAGAATAAAGGACTGCCAGCTTTTCCACAAATGCACCAAAAATAACAAAGAAGAGAAAAAAGCATTAAAGAAAGATAACAGAATGACAAAAGACAGCCATAGACCTGCGCAGTCTCCACAGCAGGGGTCATGACCTTCCAGCGGTCAGCGAAGGCCAGGCTGCACTCTGGAAACATCCCCTCCTTCCCCGCCACGTCTACTTTAGTGTCCTGTCTTGCTACCTTTGCTTCACCTCACACCATTACCCCCTCCGGCCCTCCCCACACATCCATCCTCCTATTCTGTAAACAATGACAGATCAGAGCTCTGGCAGGGCAGGAATTCACTATAAACATACATCAAGCAAATGGCCCTCCTCTCTCTCCCTAAAAAACCCATTTACACTACCTCACCTCATCATGGTTCAGCCTGCCAAACAGGCCTGGATGGATTCCTCAGTGACGGACAGAGAGTTATACTGACAAATTATAAGAGGTACTACACACTTTTCTTTTCCACACACATGCAGTATCCACCCCCCCCTCCCCCCCACAGGTGTGGCTGGAATGAGGCTGGATGGAATCTGTCATTACCGGCTGCTCCATTTGCCGTTTCATTTTTCAGCGGCCTCGTGTTGCTGGCTCACCTTTGCTGTCGGAACAGTCCGGTCACAGGGAAGTCATCATTTACAGCCTCCACTCATACCACTCTCTCTCTCCCTTCACGCTGTGCTTCATCTATCCTTTCTCTCTCTCTCTCTCTCTCTCTCTCACACACACACGCACACATAACCTCACAGTCCTCTTTGTTTCCCCACTCTTTCTATTATCTCTCTTTTTCTTTCCTCTCTATCATGTAAGAACCATTCCCTTCACTAATCAGTCCCAGCTGAGCTCCAGTCAGCCCAGCTACCCTTGGAGCGCGCACACAGATGAGCCACTCTTAGCAGTGTAGCACCTGTCCTCCTCCTACCATCCTTCCAAGTCTAAACTAATTCAGCCTGCTCCTTCCCGTGTCATCCGAGGCCACGCTGGATTCACCTCCAGAACAATGGAGAACAGGCAGGCATTCATGATTACAAAACTAAATGCGACGTCTCTGAATCACACCTATATTTTCTCTGAAACGCTGAGAAGCTTGGAAATCCTCCGATAAAGGTGCCAGCGAGTCAAGACTGAACAAAGCCTGCGTGTCCGCAGATGTCCCTGGTGTGGGATTTACAGGCGATCAGTAAGAAGTAAGAAGGGATGAGATGCGATGGAAATAATCGCCTCTGAATGGTTTACAGCTCGGGGAAGGCTCCTTGGGCTCTGCTGAAAGTGAGAAATTGACACCTCCGAGGATCCACAGCTGAGGCTGTGAATACGCTACCATGTGCACAACTGAGAGTCTAGGAAGATGTGCCTGTCACGGTGTTGAGAGCTGTTTGAACATATATGCCGTTTCCATGCGCTTCCCCTCACTGAGACAAAGCAGGAGAGTCATCCTACTAGACTCTTTTCCATGATTCGGTGATCACAGTCTAGCACCCCGGGATAGTAAAGATGGATTTATTCCCATGGCTTCCTACACCACGTCGTTGAGGCTTGGTACATAAATCATGGGAGGGATAATAAACCTGGTGGGAAAAGGTCTCATATATTGTAGTGCTTACACAGATACAGCCCAGACAGACTTCTCCTTGTGTTTCTTTATTGCCTTTTGTCACAGCGGTGTAGGTATAATGGAGTGCGGCTCAGTGAATCGTGGGAATGCATGCTGCTTTCAAACAGCATATGGTGGCTCTGTTATAGCACTTGTAAATGGGCTAACTTGTGTAATAATAAGTGGGAGATGAAGAGTTTAAAGTATTATTACTTCCACACTCACTTCAACAGCTGACATATAGACGCCACTGCACGTCTGATACAATGATCTATTGTATGCTTATATGCTTTTTTGCTAAAATCTCTAACAACATCTGCTCCATTGAAAAAGCCCTGCAATCAAACTGAAATGAAAGGCCGCCCGACTGTGCAAATTCAGCACAGGGTCCAGGTGGTGCATAGCCCCACTGCTATGCGTATGAGTCTACAAACCACATATACATCCTCAGCGCTGCGGGTGAGAATGAGAGTGGTCCTTGAAGGAGAGCAGAGACAAGCAAAGACAAACAAACCATCAGTCTGCCCTGCCTCACTGTCACACACTTCCTGCACTCCCAGAACAAACAAGACTACTTAAAACACCAGGCTTCATCTTCCCGACTGAGCTCCTTACAGAGCTGCATCCTGTCAAGCGTAAAAAGATGAATTCGAGCTCCTCTCTGGAACTTTGAAAAGTAGTTACTGCGTTGTTAAATCCTTTAGGTCAGGAGTGTGAAGTAGCAAAAAGAGAGAGAGAGAGCTCACTCTGTCATCAAGTCAAATTGATGTAGACAAGTTTTAGACCAAGCAATAAAAGGACACTTCATCCCTCCAGATTTAATCAACATCAAACATGCAGTGAAGCAGTTGTGTTTGCAGTTTGAAATTGTTTTTTTCATATGAATCCAACTCATTGTATAGGACTTTTTAAGAATCTAATGAGAGCGTGGAAGGTGGGCCATTTTACAAATGAGATAAGTGTGAAACTGATTATTGGCCAATGGGATAAAGTTAATGTGAACATACAAACACACAGGGCCACAGGTACAGTGGTAAAATATATTTGGTTCCCTTTAAGTATAAATTCAAGAGATTCAAGCTGCAGGATTCATCAGTGAATCAATTCAAGACAACAGTTTCAATAAGTGTCACTTCTTGAGCAAAAACTCCAACCATTCTCTAGTTCCAGCTTCTCCAATACCATCAGTTATTTTATATGCATTAAATACAGTAATATTAGTGAGAGGCTACTTGCTGAAACAGTCTAGTGATTCACAGAACTGATTTGTTTTTTTTCCACTCTCAGCACAAATTTGATTAGATTTTGTCACAAACTCTCATATTTTGTGGTGGCCGAGTATGAATTTAAATGTGTTTTCTTATTTTGATTGTTTGTCAGTATTGGAGTATTACAGACAGACACAGTATTTTGACTAGAACAAAATTTGTTTTTCAGCTTCAAGTCACACTCCTCAAGAGGATGTAACATTTAATGTTGACTTAACTCTCTGTTGTATCTCTGCAAAAAAAAAAAAAAAAGCCCGAGGTCATTCTGCTATTTTCAACTGAGACACTGTGACTCCTACAGACAGACTCACTCCTAATCCCAATCCCAAAACGAAACAAAAAAAAAAGTTAGAGAAAGCACTGTAAGAGCCCTTATTTCTGAGAAAAGTTTCACTTCTTCACAGGCCAGTGCCTCTCTTCAAGAGTGGAGAAATTTGGAAATAACGATCCGTTGTCAAAGTGGTCTGTCCCTTTTTCTGACAACAGTCTAGGGGGGAGGCCTCTAAAGATCACAGGAGGGATGATAGTTTTGTTTACTATAATGTCTCTCCCTCCCTCTTTCTCTTTCTCTCTCCCTCTGAGTGCACACCATTGGAGGCATCTCAGCAGGGGGGCTCCTCCTTTTCCAGGCTGAATGCACTTGCTCCAGTAAACATCCTCTCTGTAGCTTCACCCTGGGATGAGCAGACAGACACAAATCACTGTGTCGATGCGGGAAAGGGGGAGTGAAGGACATGTTATGTTGTTTTTTTTTTGTTTTTTTTTAATGCAGCCAACTATAATGAGAGGTGTTAGATCAAAATAGAGGAAAACGTTGAATACCTCTATTCAAATACAGGGCGACCCTTTCAGATATTAAGTGCAAGAGCTAAGATTCAGTGTTCCCTTCCTGCATATGGGCATTACATTGACTGATATCAGCCACCATATTTAACCCTTGTTAATTGGCCGAGAGTTCATACATGACAGGAGTAAGCTTCTGTATATTTTTCATATATTTTATCCTGTGTGCAAAACGAGTGGCCTGAAATCAAAATGGGTCAATGTCATCATGTGCACGTTGTAAAAAGAGCCAATTCATAGGATGTAAATTGATTAATTACTAATAATCATTTCTTCATTCAAGACCTTTTCATTACTCTAAAAATAGGCAGGCGCTCCTGTAAGTGAGGCTGCATGTGAGTTTGAAAGTTTGAATTCTGCTCCGTGTGCAGGTGCTTAGCTTCAATGCGATCATTTTTTCCAGATCAAACCAGCATCAAGCTCTTCTTTATTCTTCTGTATTAATCACTACCTTTCCCTTACAGCTTTGAAATACACTACACTCTTTCGCTCCCATGTGCTTGTTATTAATTTATTACCAACTCTTGGTTGTGGGTAAGGAACAAAGTCAAAACCAAAGTCACTGTCATGAAAATCAACCTTTTCCATTATAAATGACACCCCACTCATACTGCTTCCCCGAGCATGAGGCTGTGTGATCGTATGTGTGTTTTTGTGCACAAGGTGCATACCCCCTCCCCTATAAAATCCCCCAGGCTGTTGATGCAACAGAGCAGTCACCCCTACTGGTTGACTGTCATCCAATAAGCCCAGAGGGAAAGCTGGAGGCCTTGCAGCCCTGGCTCACAACAACCATGACTGGATACAGCACCGAGACGGCTTCTTTGTATAAGTTTGTGACCACTTCTTGGTTAAATTTTCCTACATTTGAAAAGGGGATGCTGTGATTGCAAGGTGGTCACGACAGTCGTTTAACATTTATTTCACAGCTGCTGTGAATAAGACTGGAGTGTTTGACTCCCTCTCACTCCGCATGACAGTCTGGGAATGCAGACAAACCACCTTGAGGCGCTGGATAGTTGGGCAGGTGAGTCAAGCGGACACACTGCAGCCTGCGTGTAATCAGTAACCACATGGCACGCACACACAAAACTACCACTCGTTCAACAAACAATAATAAAATGACGTAACTGTGAGGTAAAGTAGTCAGGTGGTTTTTATTATTGCTGCTTCACGTGAATAATATTTGGCTCCTCCTCTGAAACACTGAGACATTTCAAGGAAATGGAACACAGAGGTTGACCATTGACCTTTAAAACACATCCAATAAAGTGCTCACCTGATGTGTGTTCATTCAATATTTGTTTTGCCAGTGTGTAGCCCACTGTCACAGTCTGTAACATCATAATCATCTGTGTTCTGGCAGGGCACAGGATGCACAACCTGCTCCAGAGCCACTAATACTGTGTGCTGAGGTAAATAAACTTTTTGACAAGCAGCCCACTGGGAAGATTCTATGGGAAGAATGTGTATAAGTTAGACACAGGTTATCCCTTTATCCACGGCTGGAGTAACCGGCAGGGAGCCCTGAAGCACAAATTTCCTGTGGAATACTGTTGAGCCCCTGTCCCCCCCTTTCACTGTGCAATGTGTGACCCTGTATCACCAAGCAGTGCACACAGCAGCCAAGGTTCATTATATTTTGTCTTAAGATCCAGAAACCCACCAACACCCCTATCCTTGAATACCTGACCTCAGGTTTTCTATGTATAAATTAGTTTGTGGTAACTTGATAAAAACCACCTCAGGGCCCTGTGTTTCTGGTTTCATTGGGATTTATTAGTAGCCTACATATCATAAATGTGCAATTAATCAAAATTGTCTGCTTTGCCCACAAAAGTCTACTGAGGTAAAGCTAGACACAATCAATACAAACCAGTAACACCAACATCCAGTGCCCACTTCGTCCTCACCTTGAACTCCACGGAGAGCTGCGGCGTGTACTCCAGCGTCCAGAGCGCTCGAACCAGCGACGCCAGCTGCTCGGTCACTTCTCCCCCGGCGTTCTGCGACTCCTCGCCTCCCACCTCCCCGTTCACCCTCCTGTGGCACATATCCGACTTGTACTGCTCCAGCCCGAGGTACTCGGCCAGCAGGTCCGTGTTGCTGAGGCACTGAACCACGGCGTTCATGAAACAGGTGTTGCCGTGGTTCTTCAGTCCCAGCACCCCGGGGGTCTTGTCGCCGTAGCACCACGACAGCCTGTCTTTTACGGAGCCGTATGAGGACACCGTGGAGCTCTTCTTCACGGTTGCCTCCCTGGGGGTCTGCGAACAGTCGTCTTTGAAACCCCCGGTAGCGCTTTGCCCGAAGCCGCCGTCGTCGTCCTCTGCGTCCGGCGGTTGCGCGTCGCCAAAGTGCGCCAAAGTGCCCAAAGTTTTAAGGATCCTTCCCATGAAATTCCCAAAAGATCGCAGCGATTTCCTTCTGATAAACCTCCCGGTTTTATATTTCTTTTCTTTTCGCTTTGCCGTTTTGGGTTTCATGGGTTGTTTTCTTACCTTATTTTCCTTGCGGGTCTCCATGGCTCTATTACGTATATTAGGACTGAGAGAAAACGAAACGGGCTGTGGAGTCGCACCTGTCTGCCAGGCTGTCTACCAGGCTGTCTACCCCTCCTCCTCCTGCTCTTTTCTCTCCACAAATCTTATCGTTGAGGTGGCACCGACTCGGTGCCAATAAGGCACATGATTACTGATTTTATTCCCTTGACATCCCGGTAATTCCCAGTATGTGGCTGTCACCCGTCCGCGCGTTTTGATGGGTGACGCTCTCTCCCGAGAAACTACAGAGATGAGCCGCCTCGCTCTCTCCACATCACAGGTTCAATTACACTTCCTCATCGATGGCTCTCAGCGCTGGCGGTATTTCACACTCTCTCACCACCGCTATTCCTCTCTCTCCCTCCCTCCTCCGTCTCTGGAGCTACAATGAACAAGTTTCTATTCGGAGAATCCTGTCTAATGACTGCCCCTCAGACATGAATTTCATTAACCTGGATTAGATATAGTTTACCACAATGAAAAGATGGATCAATGAGCAGGACCTGCTTTTTTTAATAAAGTCACACACTGTTGCTGGATTGATGATGAGCATATAACTTTACACCTCTCGTTTATTACACAGGGAGTGAAGCCTACAACAAGGAAGTTGTTGTGTGTAGTAGGTGTCAAGGATTGTAGCCTTAAACTGCCCCCTGTAGGACCAATCACAACATCACCTGCCCTAAAACCTTCAGAGGGTCACATAACATCATGGGTGTATGTTGGATTATTCAACTATGGGGGCTGCAGGGTTACATGTATGAACTTAAAGCTTCAACTTAGCCTGATTACATATCTACAAACTAGGCTACTGTTCGCGCAATTTTGAGAATCACCTGCAACTCTGCAAGCCTTTAACTGATGCATCACTGCTCAATAACTACATACATTTCCAATGCAGGAAATATGCCGGGGTTTTTTTATGTTAAATAGACAGCCTGTGTCCACACATGCGTATTACAGTCCCAGCAGGCTTGATGTAGATGGCTACTGAGATGTATTGTCACATTACCTGCGTAGAGTCTGCATGTGCTTTGTTCTGCAGGTGAAATACCTTCCCTATAGCACACAAGCATTTTACAGACAGATGTGTCCTATAAATAGCCCGGCTACTGTCTTCACACACATTTTGGGCTTACAATGGGGAGCCGGCATCTTTTGTGCTATATTCAGATTCTAATCATCTGAAGCTTAATTTCACAGCTCACCAGTACTAAAGATTGGATTTAGCGAGCCAGATGTGCTGATTTATTGAAATAGATTGTCAGAGCCCCAGTCAATATTTCCATAATTTCCCCAATGCTCTTATTCTAGCAAATAGTGCAACAAATAAATGCCAGTCTGTGGGTCAAATTGTGATTTTAAGTGTTTTATCTCCCATGCAAAGGACTCATAGTTGCACAGCCGCTGTGTTTATAAGCTAAATTGTAAAGGGCAAAGAGAGGGATGTCTGACTGCTGACTCGCTTTTCTACTGCAGGTTTGTTATTTTATTTTTTGGGGGGAAGCAGAGGTGATTGATTATTTAGATTGGCCATTCTGAACAATAGTGAGGTGAATGGATTCAGATCAGACAGTCAAGGAGGCTGTCTGTTGTACACTCCTTCCCTCTTTAACCAGAATCCTCCAGGGAATCGCTGTTGATAGATTAGCTGACAGCAGCTGTGTGCTTAAGCAGCCAAGAATCTGGGCCTCCTCCTTGTCTCTACAGTAGCAGTATGCATTTCATTTACTGTATGATACGGCCTTGCCTTTACATATTCTGATTTCACCTGCGCTGGGAAAGTATGTAGTACACCATCAATCCTGTTGTTCCCAAACACTCTAAATAAGCAAATAATAGGTTTTTGCGCCTTGAAGTTAATTTTAAATTCAAGTGTAATGTTCTCACTTCTCTATATCTGCTGAAAAAACAATCTAAAATTGTCATTGTTGCTTCATTAAAATGACATTTATTTCCTTTGATCAGAGTGTAGAAACATTCTGTAATGCTACTGAAAGATTGGCTGAGAGGAATGAAATTGTTGTTGTTGTGTACAGGACTCAACATGTCACATTAAGCGGAAGAAGGGTGGGGGAACCTCCACCGGAGAATGGCTCCATCTGCACTGGTACTGACCAAGATGCGGTTGTTGGAGCAAATCTTGATGCTGGTGATACCGCCACCGTGAGCTATCCCAATGTGGGTTACCACACCTTCCATGTAGTCCCACACCTTCACCAGTTTGTCATCTCCACCTGGCATGGAAAGATGAAAAAAAAAAAAAAAAAATCCCAATAAACTGATGGAAATCTGAGCAGAGCATGCATTCCACTGTAGATAAAGGAGATGAAAACACTCAACAGGCTCTGGAGAGATGAACACCCACTCATCAATATTTGAGAGTAAACAAAGCCCAATAAAAAATAATACAAGGATCAAGAAAAATCTAAGCATTTCATGATACAGTTCTTTAATAAATAATCAGAATGAACCAGGGGAAAGTAAAACAATGACTATCTACAATATAAAATGACTGCTCATGTAAACAAGAGATTTTGTTGATCATTCGTGTATTTCCGGTTGAATTATTGATAGGAAAATCACTAAAAGGAGCAGAGCGACAATACAACGAGCAGCATATGCGTAATGGACCGTACCTGTCACAAAGTGTTTGCCGTCCTGTGAGATGTGCATGCCATTGATGGCCCCAGACTCCGAGCCTTCCAGTTCTCTGATGGTGGAGCCGTCGTACACATCCCAGTAGGTAACCTGAGAAAATAAGTTAACACAGAGAAACAACCGAATGCAGTTGCAGGTGTGGCACATTACACACATTTGCTAATTACTGCCATTGTTTATGCCCAAGAGGGAGAGCTAGAGAAACGTGTTAAGTATACACTGATCTTGTCCTCGCTGTTTTGAAGCACAAAAAACAACAAGGAGAAAAAAAAAAACTAAGCATGCATCTTAAATAATACACATCCTTTTGATCTCTTTGCTGCAGTTTGAAGTGTAGTAATAATTGCCATTGATGATTGATAAGTTGTCAGATAGACTTTTCCGCTTCTATTAACTTTCTTTTCAGGTGATGCAAGTGACAACCACCTCTATTACATCATCTCATATATACTGTATCATTTACTACTTTGTTAATATGCAATATGTGACCTCAGACTATTACCTTTATGTTTCTTATGCTGTATGGAAATGAGCAGATCTATGGTTAGATTCCATCAACCTGTCACACACCAGTATTGGAACCATGTTTGCAAATCTAAATGAGATTTAATCATCCCCAGGGCTTTACAGCTGTCAAAGTATCGAGTCTCACAAAAGGCAATTGTTAGCTGAAGTTATTTATAGCGCAGGTGACAGAAACATCACAGTGTCACACACTAAGAGAGGTGCTTTCTTGTTATTTATATGACAAAGCCGATTACATCTTAAAAGTAAGGGCCAGATTGATTCAATCATTAAAACCTTCTGAGTCTTCTGAGTCATCCTGGATGAATAAATATCTGGCTGAAGATTAAACATTGAAAAAGGTCCAGAAGCCATTTCAAAATTTAGTTAAACACAGGCTACACAGATTGCACTTCAAAGTTTATCAAGTTTCGAAAGTTCTACACTTTTTACTGAAAAATCTATATATATAGTCTGGCTGTAATGCTCAACTATGTTATCTGCTTATAAACAATATACAGAAGTGTACTTTTTGACTTAACTAAATGAAATTATTACAGCGTTACATGACTTGCATTTGTATAAGGAAGAGTTCAAATTACACAGAGCTGCTCAGAATAAGCCCAACAGTTATGAGAATAGCCTCTGAGACAGGATTTCATTTCTCTGCACAAGACCTATAATGCATTATAAGAGGGGAAATGTAATCTCACACAGACATATCAAATACCGTTGGTTATTATGGAATAAAAAAGGAACAAAAGGCTCAGTAAAAAAAAGAATCTTATTTATAGTTTCAGAACTGCAGAGTGACTCTCAAAGCAATAAGCTGCCCCCCCCCCCCCCCCCCCCCCCCTCTCCCCTACAAGCCACATGAACATTTCTGCGGGGGCCATTTGAATCCACAGTATTGCTCTGCATCAGATCCACTTGTTCAGATGGAATGGCTTACCAATATGATTAATATTTACACTAAATAACAAAGCATCATTTAGGAAAACACAGCCACCACTAGAGGGGAAAATGGTTCATTATGAACACTGAACAGAAAGTTCTAAAATCATTTTTAATCTTCCTTTTTTAAAAAAACATAAGGCTTAAAGCTGTACAGATTATGCAAATTCATTCAGCTAAGTTCTGTGTTGTGCTTACCAACATGAAACTACTTCTCATTAGTCTATGAGAAATCAAAGTACTGTTTCCTGCTGTGACAAAACTTATTGTAACACTCAATGTCCTCCTCCTTCTTCCTCCCCAGGTCATCTTCTCTTCTTCCTTGCCACAGCCACGACCTCTCTCTCCCTCCTCATCTCATTTTTAGCAGCTTATTAGAGACTACCACCTGTGTGAGTTGTCTTGGCCCATCTGTGTTCCCTCCGCCTTAGCCTGGGAAACTGGCCCGCAGCCACAGCTTGGGCCTACCAGGAAATTAATTACATGCAGCAAGCGAGGTGGACTCTGAAACGTCAGAGCCACACTAGTAATGCTTATAGCCTGAGCTGCAGACAAGCATTACATCTTTAAGGTCTTGTGCTGATTGGTATTTAATTTGTTAGTGACATGTTATTCATTGTATGTGCCTATGTGAGCTTCAACTTCTCTTTTCTGTACTCCTTCAGAGAAACTATCCATCCTTATTTTTTAGCACTGTCAGCACTGTTTATAGTAACAACACAGAGAGAAAACACCTATGCTGCAAGTGTACTATTTTTCTATTAAACTATATTAGCTATCAAGGCTACATTTCCCTTGAGGCAAATCAAATACCACAACTTTAAGTGGAAACTGTACAATTAACCTGCTTTCAACTATAATGCATGTGAATTGAAAAAAAAAAAATTGAGAAAATGAAAAGAGAGAAGCTGCCATTTTTTCTCCACTTATTGCACCATCAAAACCATCATCATTCATCATCACAAAAGGTAGCATTTGATCTCATTAAGACAGTTTTTCTCTTGGCCACTCTCCTTCTCTCTTTCTCCAGTCCTGTTGCTTAAGTTGCTGTGAGTCTACTCATAAAGGCATGCTGGGATGTGGTGAAGGGTTGGAGTAGGAGGGGAAAGAGAGAGAGAGCGAGAGAGAGCAGAGCAGAGCAGAGCGCTGGTATTTGTTCTCCCAGACAGAGTGCCTGTGTCCTGGGATGAGCAGATGGTGGATCTGGCTGGCACTTGGGTGGCATAGGCACATCCGCGGGAAGGCACGAACACCACAGCAACTACCCCTCTATCTCTCTTCTCTCTCTCTCTCTCCCCTTCCATGAATCCCTCCCTCTCACTCTCTCTCTCTCCGCTCACTCAGCACATCCACAGAGCTGTGTTAATCAGCACAACTTGTCCTCACCTCTCAGCATGCGGCCCGAGCCAACAATATGGGTCTGGTGTGTGCGGTCGGGTTCAAGGAGTGTGGATAAAGAGCACAATCAAGGACACAAGTCTTTCACTCTGCCTCCGTGAACTTCTGACCTCATGTAAATAAGTGTTGCTGAGTTAATCAAAATGGCTCATAAAATAACAGACTTAAAGGGCTGCGTGTGTTTGCCACAGTGGCGAGCAGCCAACACAATGCCTTAATTACGCGGAGCTGAGAAACAAATTACAAGCTTTTCAAACAAATCTATGGACATGCAAGTGTGTGTGATTGAGCAAGTCTTCACTGTGCTCCTTTATACTGATCTTACCAGAGCAGCAGGCTTTTCTCTCCTGCTGAATGGGTGGAGATTATTATAACAATAACAGCATAATAAGACATATGACTGTTGAGTGCCAGCAGTGCCTTTGCACCCCGAGAGATTTTCAATCATTACAATCATTACATTTCTTCTTCACGTGAGGCCTGACTGCTCAGTTGTGAATCCCAGAGCATTCTACAGCACATGCTTGTACATAAAACCAGCTAAAACAAGTCTGAAAGTAGATAAATGGGCAGATTTTGGAGACCACTGTGAGGGGATATAATACTTGGGAAATCATTGAAGTAACAATAATATGTTGTTTTGGCAAAACTGCCACCTGGAACTGCCTGAAAATGTGTTCCACTGCGATGAGTGCTGAGTGAAAGTACAAACAGTTCCAAAACACACCTTTCTGTTCGTGCCACTGGTAATGATCTGGTATTCCCCCGGGTGGTAGCACACCGTCCGGAACAGTGTGCTGTCGATCACCATTTTAAGACTCACAAATCGCCTGCAGGAGGAGATGCAGAGGAGAAGCAAGAGACGAGAAAAAAAAAAAAAAGAGAAGAGAAGAGAGAGGGCAAGTTTCACCAGTGTTGCAGTGGTGGAAGAGCTCACAGCATAAACTGCCCAGTGCAGTTTACAGTGATAAGAGATGTTTCATTTGCCGGGCAAACAAAATAAAGCCTCACACACCAATTTATATACTTACAGATCAAAAGACACACTTTGCAATACAGTTTATTGTGCATCCACACACATACAAGCACACACACCCACACACTTTTCTCTGTGGACACTACTGGCTGGATACGGTGTAAATCCATCTTCATTTAAGCTCTTGTCTGTCTAATATTCTTTTCAACATGAGCTTGTTAGTTATATACAAAAAAAAAAAAAAAAGAATGCTACTCTTGACGAATACAGCCGGGGAGCCGTTAATCCACAGACTTGTTCAGTAAGGAGGATAGACAGTGAAAAAAATATGACCGCCGTCAGAGTTTTTAAAGGTTTTACTCTCTTCAAAGAAGAAGCCCATGGATTAAAGGATTTTAAGCTTTCTTCATAAAGAATGCTCTGGATTTCTTTTCATTCCTATTGTACCATCTAGACACCAATGAACAGCTTTTTTCTCTCATAACAACTCAAACCTACTGTCATATTTTTTTCTGCTAGCTCTGTATATCATTAACAATTATGCACAGTGTTTTTAAATGGCTGATGTGATTAATTGATCACTGAGCATGCCTTTGCACTTGCTTTTTTTTAAATAACTCATCTGCTGTCAGGAAAATTGACTTAGTGGAGTTTCAGTAAAATCAGCTTTGTGAGTCATCCACTTTAAAGTTGTGGGCTGAATTGAGAATTAATTAATTATAGCTTTAAGTTTGTGGAGATGTTTGCAGTGGTGTGTGGCAATTCATTTTACCATTACACATCACTGTGAGATTCCCGATTTTACAAGAATGAAGGTCGAATGAGGATACATACTGTGTGTGTGAAGTGCTCAGGTCTTTGGGTATGCAGGCGTGCTACTCACACTATGTCCCAGATGACGCAGGTACCATCAGAGCTGGCAGTGACACACTCTTTGTCGTCACTCTTGATTTTGATGCAGGTGACAGTGGCTTTGTGCTCTTTCATGGTCTCCAGCAGTCGGTGGCCACGTGGCTGCAGCTCCCAAACACGCACCTACAATACAATAAGTGAACCCAAAATCATTTCACCTCACAGGAGATCCTTTTTACATCAGATTTGAAGTTTGATTAAAATACAACTATGTTCTTCTGTAACTACTAATTCAGCTGCATAACTATGGATAGAAAAGATCAATACATAAAGAAATTTTTTTACTTTCTAAGTCTGTCAAAATGAAATCATACTGTGTACCACAGTGTTCAATCATGTATTTTCAGGGTGATACAGTGTGTACAGTAAAGTATTTTTTACCAAAAGTACCATAAATAGAATTATTAAAGAAACTATTTTATTAATTATTTAATGAGCTGCTCAAATTTCACGACCTCACTTGAAATATGTGTGATGGGTTGTGGAGGATTTCAGTGTGCAGCTTTGTGTTCTCATTTCATAAGAACACTGAACATTACACTATTTTTGAACATGTCTGGGTTTGTGTCACCATAATATATCACCTACTGACCTAGTCTCGCAATACCAGACATCTGGAGATCTCTGCCTACCAAAGTCTGGGGATTTCTAAATGCTTGGTAGTTGCTTGAATGGCGGCTAGAATGGCCGTTAACAAACCTACACCCCTTACATTTTGTCAAGGACATGCCTTACCGGAAATGATGCTCTCTCCCCATTCTCCTCTACAGTGAACTGCATGTCACTGCCCCAATATGAAGACATATATATTATGGTGACATTGGTTCTGCAATGTAGGGTTTTTTTTTTTTACTTAACTTGAATTGTTTCCACCCAGTTTTAACAACAAAACCTGGGAGATTGTCCTCAGTCTCTATGAGCGAAGTGTTTAGTGACCTACTACTACTGACCTGTCCCTCTCCGCCTCCACTGACGATCCTCTTGCAGTCCCTGGTGCCAGCGATGGCTGTCACACCCATTCTATGTGTGTTGTGAATGATGAGCAAGAGCCGGCCGCTTTCTGGTGCAAAGACACGAATCTTACCATCATTCCATCCTACAAAAAAACAAACAAACAAAAAAAAAAAACAGAGTGAAATCCATTCTTCACTGTCTGTTATCAAAAACATTCCTTTAATTTAGTGCATTAAACTGTTTAATTTTAGTGGAAGCAGGTAACTTGTTACCAGTGTTGCAGGTCACTGCACTACAGCAGCTGAGGAACAAATACAATTGAGGCTTACCTATAGCTTATTATAAGGAACTGAAACTGAACATTTCCTGTAGTGATAAGCCCCAATGTCTCCCTAATACCTACCACTGATGATGCTGTGTCCATCGACCATGAAGTCCAGGGAATTGCAGGTCATGTTGGGTACAGTGATACGCAGCAGCTCTTTGGGTTTGTCTATGTGCCACAACCTGATGTCCTCCTCAGAGCAGGTTGCAAATAATTCAGATGTTCCACTAGGAGACAAAAAAGAGGGAGATGTGGAATTATAGTTAACTTTGATATTTGTTATAAATAAGTCTTAGTTGAGTTGAAAGCATACTGGTCTTTCCAAGTATTATTATACAGTATATTATGACATGAAGTTTGATTTAAGGCATTACTCAGGTCTATGTACTTTACAATATACATACAGCTGATCCAATACTGTTCTTTCAATTTATAATGGAACAACATGGATAAGGAATGCATATGTCACCCTCTAGCGAGCACAATGGGGTACTGAAGTCATACACTGTAAGAAATATATGGGGTTTGTCCATTTAATTAAAGGGAATGCCATCAGCAAAAACACACAGCCAATACAATAACATTGTTTTGTTTTGTACTACAGAGCACACTGAGGATATACATCTCCATGTATCTGTAATACTTATTTATCATGGTTTGGCAGTTAACAGCCATGTAGCCTACAAGGGAGACAAAGATCATGGAGTAAAAGAGGAAACTTGTGATCGTGTGCCAACCTGGAATTACACTACGCTGACTTACATCTGTTGTTTTGGAGATAGAGAACCAGGGTTTTCTCTGCCTTTCTAATTCTAAGGCAGGCTAACACACAAAGTGAAAGTAAGCAACAGTTTTTTGTGTGCTGTTGCCCCCTGCCTGTAGGTTCCACCTTAGCCTCATGATGAGCCTGGGAAACCACTGAATCTAATATTGTAGTTCTATACCGATCTCAACAGGCAGCTGGCCCAACACCGTTTGATGCTTGTGTTTCTTGGTGTTTGTTGGAAGTTATATGGGCATTGTGAAAGATGCTCTGATGTCAACTGAAAATTAGTATTCAAAACATGACTGGTTTTAAACAGTGCATCATAAATATGTCCAGCTCCAGACCAAAACATGCTCTGGAGCTGGGCAGCATGATGGAGCATGACAGCATTATAGCATGATGGAGTTTCATTTCATCTTAATTTCAATCAATGTAGAATCTATATTTCTTGCCAAATTTAAAAGCTGACACAAGGTCATTTTCCATTTTACTTGCTCTTGTGGGTCTCAGATCCAAACCACAGAAAAATTAACAGATGGTAAATGTTTTGTCATCGGTGACTGATGACTCTTTCTCGCTAAGTTGTCTGCCTGCTACTCACAAACAAAAGGCTACATCTTTGACAGCGCGGTTGTGGCTGGTGGATATGAGTTCAGCTTTGAAGTCCTCGTAACTGAAGCGGTACATCTGAGCTGCTTCCGTCCCAACAAAGAACTGCTGGCCCTCTCCTCTTATAGCAATGGAGGTCACCCCTTTTTCCAGCTGGACTTCTCTAATGTGAGGGAGGAGGGAAAAAATGAGTAGATAATGAGCACTGTAAAATAAACACAGTAAAATTGTTTACATTTCATTGGTATCCTAGATATTTGTTGTAATGTACAAAATATAGAGGAAAAAAGCCAAGAGCCTTGCACACCATGTGTTTATACCAAATTTACATTTTTTTATGGGGATGATACAAATGATACAGTTGTAGGACTCACTTAAGAGTTTTGAAGTTAGTCCTGGAACACAGAGTGAAGGTGCCAGATCCAGAGCCTACGAGTAGGTCACCTGACTTCAGTATCCTTAAGACAGTGACACCCTGAAAAGAAAAGGCATGAGTACTGAATTTTAATATACGGTCCTATGTAGACAGCAGGAGACTTGACTATCAGGCAAAATGCAAGTGAACAACAGCTGAGACTACCTTCACAGAACCCAGTTATGAATGTAATGACTCTGGGTGTTCTGACCTACCAGGCTGTACTTTGCTTTAACTGGACCACAATCACTCAGAAGCCCCGTCTTCAGGTTGATTTTCATTATGTCTCCACTGGTGGTGCCGCAGAAAATGAACTTATCATCCTCTGGGATCTGTGCAGTAATATTAACAAGTCAACATGAGCAGCACTAATATCCCAATACATGGTGTAAGATGTGTTATTGCACAATTCAAAATGAAAGAATCACTGTGTAATATCACATTCTATTGTGTGCTTGTGTGTCTACAAGCACACTGTGGCTCATCATGTTCATAGATTCTTAGCTGCCTGTCTTTGTCATATCTCTCCATATGCATCTATGTCACCTCTACCACCAACCATTTGCTGTACTTCATTCAAAATCTATAACCACTGACTTTTGGCAATAGTAATTTTCCCAAACTCAAGTGGACCTCAAAATGGCAACCTAGTTAAATAAGCGGAGTAAACAAACTGATATGAATGAAAGAATCCCATGGCCTCATACCTCTATACATTTCACAATCCTCTTCAGCTTGCCTGTCTGACACTCTGTGGGCCTGATCTTCCTGTTGGGGAGGTCCAGCTCCCAGACTCGCAATGTTCCACTGCCAAAAACAGACCAATGATATTAAAATACTCAATACACACACACACAATAGCGTTAACTAGAGGGAACATGATAGACACAAAAAGAGATTTGAAGGTAGGTAGGTGAAATAATAAATAATAATATTTTTATGCTTGAACAAAAGCAAAAACTTATTTGTCTTGCAATTTTGTTAGCAGGTGAATGGAGATTTCATTCATTTAAACAGCCTCTGTGCAATGTAAAATTTGTGTTCATGTGGTGCAGAAGCTTGACATTCACTCACCTCCCAGCAGAAACAAAGATGTTGTCATTGGTGTTCGAGTACTGCACAGTGAGGCAGTGACCTGCACTGTGAGCTGAAGCTGGGCTCCCACAGATGGCCTGCTTGGTCTCAATGTTCCATACCACTATGCTGAAAACACACAGAAAACCTCACACGCTCAACAAGTAAAGAATATGTACCGCACCACAATGCTAAAATATCTCTTTCTGAATTCAAAAGGAGTTCCTGGTGTAAAAATGATTTAACTAAGGTGTGACAAATCAGTTGCATTTTCAGAAAAATCGAGACTTTTCTTCTCATTTGAGAAACACTGAAGAACAGATGTGATTTATAGAAAATGTCTGTATTTTAAGTTATAAAGTAATGTCTCAATTTGCATTAAGATGACCACAGGACAGAGGTAATAGTAACCAGCATTCCTAAATGTCACATGCACATATTTTTCAATATGTGAAAAATATTTAATCATTGAATAACATGTTTGTATGTGGCAATGTTGTTGTGTTTACTTTGATACATAATCTGCTGTGGAAATCTTGTTATGGTTAAGTAAGTAACATTTAAGATATTAACATTTTTAGAGTGAGTGCAGACTATACTATGTTTTTTTGACACTACTGTTGTACATTCACAATCATGTACCATCATGCGTCAGTGTTTTACATTCCTGTGTGACACAATATCTGATTATCTGGGATAGAGCACACCTTACTCTGGATTGTACCACCCAAACCTGATGTTTACCTGCCATCGTCCTGACCCCCAAGGGACACCAGGTACTTGTCGTTAGGAGAGAATGCCAGCGCCTCTACCTTAGCCTTGTGAAGCAGCAGCTGGGCATAGATTGTTCGCTGTGCATAGTCCCAGATAATTACCTCAGCCTAGGAAAACAGGTACATATTTATTCAAAATGTAACATAAATGTTATGTACCACATAACATCAGAATCAGAGGGAAAAAAAACAACAATTGATGGTGGTGAGAATTTAGTTAAGTTAACCGGATCAGTATCAGAAACTTTACATAAAGGATATGTATTGTAATTATGGCTACCTTAAAGCCTATAAAGGTGACCTGTCCAGAGGCAATATATGATCCACTTCTGGACACTGAGATACAGGATACATTGTTTGTGTGTCCATGCAGGAACTTCTGCTTGCCATCTTTGATTCTCTTCAGAATGACTGTGCATCCCAGTGGATAGATGAGGTGCTCTCTGTCTGGATGAACCCTCAGGCCAGAACACACATGCCCTGATGGAAACAAAGTGTAGCCTCAGATCATGTTTTAAGGTAGGACAATAGACAGGTCTCTGATCATAATGGATGGTCTGTAGTTTTAAAAAGTGGATGAGCAGATAACAGTCAAAATGTGCGACCATTAGTAATCCAACTAAGCAACACCGCAGGGGCTCATAGCTCCATGACCATTATAAAACGTAGCGTTAGCTGCAACATTTTTAACTAAATTATCACGAAACCCAAAACGTCACGTTACTCCTTGAAGTTATATAACGCTAGCTTAGAACCGTAAAGTTTGCGGGAAAACTTACCGTTGAACCCAATAACAGCCTCCAGTTCAAGTCGAGGAACACCCTGTGTTTCAAGAGCCATGGCTGAAAAACGAAATATGTTTTTTTTTTCCTGTTAACTGTTCAGATAGGCCCACTTTCATCAATACATGCAAATTTAGCTGGAAAAACTAACGCTAATGTTATTTTCGCACACTGGCCTGAGTTACCCCTAACAAACGTCACCTAGCAACAGCGGGAGGTCTATTAGCTACTGCCATTGGTCGGTGAACTCTCCTCGCTGCCTTCACGTCCTGTCGGAAATTGCCATAACTACGAGTGCACATAAAAATCTTAAGATAAATGGGTACATTACTGGCAATTTTAAAATAGCTAATTAGGTGATGTTAAGGGACGAATCTAGAGAGGGGGGGGGGGGGATATTTTCTTTAAAAACGAATAACAACTACCGGTACATGTCTTTTACTGTGTCTGTGCTATCGGTAGAGACTGGTTTGCTATTTAATCTGTGACCTGACATTACACTAGAAACCTGAAAATATTAACTAACTACAAACAGCAGAATTGTTTGATGCACAATGATAAACGTCATACACAATAAAGAAGTCTCAGCGTCTATATGAAGACAGTTTAATGGCGGCTGTATTTTGTATAAAATAGCTTTTCAGAGACTTTCCTACCTCAAAGCTCAATTCACATCTTTTTTAGTACAACAGAAAAAACATTTGGGCACATTACTTGAATATTGAATATTGAATATATTTAAGAATGCAAGGGGCCGACTGTGCTAGTTGTTACTATGCAGTGAACATCAGCACAATGCAATCTATCTATTTATTGACAGTAAGATACCATGTACAGTATGTGGATAGTCTCCCAAAGACAATCAGTGGATTACATAACTACACATTATATATGCTATACATCTCAATATAAAATCCAATTCAAATAAAAAAAAGTCTGAAAAGGACCCCAGAAGATTTCCATGTTCATTTGAACTATGACAAAAATAAAATTTTATTTTCCAGAACTCTTACCGGAGGAAAACTTCTGTTGCGCTATATGGTTCAAACCACTGTTCACTGTTTAAACTTTAAAGTTCTTGCACTTGTGGCCACACTGTATTCACTGATCTCACAGCAGGTGTTTCTGCTCTGACTCAGAATAGCATTAGCTGTTCTGTAAAGGTTTAAGAAAATAATAATAATTTGATATAAGAGTACAAAAAGTGACTATTTTTTGGCATGTTTATTATGGGAATATGGCTAACACAATTTTAAAAAAAAAAAGAGGAAGTCAAATTTAGTTTTATCAACTCTAGTAAGAAAATTACTGAGCTACTCACCATGCGCCCATTTTTTGCTGGTTACTGTTTGTTTGCCTTCTATGGTGCTGTTATAGTGAGGTAGCAGATTACATTAGATTAACTTAATCACTAATGGAAAACAGACATTTACTCAGATTTAGTGAATACGACAGTCTGACACCTCCATTAATCATACAGTTGCAGAGACTTTGTCAACATTTTATCTAGTATCAGTTTGGTTGCATGTCAAACAAGAGTTTCGGGCCTTTTGGCACCTAGACTCTACTTTGGTTGTGGCGGATCTTTTGGTTAATAAACAGGAATCAATCCCATGATATGAAATATTCTTCCACTCTATCTAAAAGGCAAGTCCAAATCAGCAGTGTACTTAAATAGTTCACCCAACTGATAAAACATACCTCTGCAAAACACACCATATTCTAGGCACAACATGTATTTTAACTGCCAACAGTATTTTAACTGTTCAATAAACACCGATGTCAGAAAATGATCAATAACAATATTGGGAGTAAAAAAGCTAGGCTGGAGCCCTGTACTAAGAATTTCAAACTGATATCTTGTGGACAATTAACAAAGCACACAGCAAGGTGAACAGTCATATAGCTTCAAAATCAGATTAATATAGAGATAAAATGTCCTCCTCACAAGGATTTTACTTCTATTTTCAACTGCTGGGATTCTCAGAGGGTCCTTCCAAACTTAATATATCTTCGGATGTGTCCATAGACATCTGTCTGTGAGCGTGTGTCCTCCGGTGTCTGCTTAGAGAATGGCTCCATGAAAACCTGCGACCACAGGTGAGGCACAGATAGGGTCTTTCTCCCGTGTGCGTCCGCTGATGCTTTGTCAGTGACTTGTACCGCGTGAAGGTTGCCCCGCATTCATTGCAAATATATTTCTCAGACTTGATATGAACATTTTGCTCATGTTCTTTCATGTTGCCCAGCTGCGAGAAGCCTTTGCCACACACAGGGCAAAGATGGGGTTTCTCTCCTGAGTGGGTCAAGCCGTGAATATTCAAATCCTGACGAGAATAAAATCCTTTGCTGCAGATGTTGCATATGTACGGTCTTTCCCCTGTGTGGCTCCTCATGTGTCTTTTAAGTCCTTCGGAGCGGGAAAAGCAGCTCTCGCACAAGGCGCATCTGAAAGGTTTCTCTCCCGTGTGGGAGCGGAAGTGCCGACGGAGCTCTGAAGCCTTGAAGAAAGACATACCGCAGTCCATGCAGCAGTGAGGTTTTTCCGGCTGTTCCTCGTGTGTCTTTTCATGCGCTTTGCAGTGACCTGACTCGGAGAATCCTTTTCCGCACACCGAGCAGGTGAAAGGCTTCTCCCCGGTGTGCATCCGCTCGTGGCGGACAAGTTTGTTAAGTTTACTGAACGTCTTCATGCAGTAGGAACACTGATGAGGCACCTTCGGTTTCTTTGCGTGTGTGTGTTTATGCCTCTCCAACTTTGAAGGCCTGTTGAACACTTTTCCACAGTCAGGACAGGGGTGCTTGTTAGTCCTACTGTGGCTATTCTGGTGTCGGATCAGCTTCTCTAGCTGTGTAAAACTCTTATCACAATGTTGACACTCATGAAGACTCTTAGGCTTCCTCGTGTGTACAGGTTTATGCCTCTCTAGTTTTGACGGTCTGTCAAATATCTTGCCACAAATGGAGCAAGGGTAACACTTGTCTGATAGGTTGATCTCTGGCTGGTTGAAGTTCTCTGGCTCAGTGGCAGTTGAAGCATCATTGGAATCTGATTCTGATATTACCTTCACAGCAACTTCTCCTGTACCTGAGGTACAAAGGACAAAAATATCTCAATAAAAAAACAGAAATTATTACTTTTTTATTTGTGACTAATATTACATAGTAACTAAAATGAACTGAACACACAGGGGGAACTCAAGTGAGTTCTGGGATTTAACTATTATTATGTATTTTAGGTTTTTTTGGTTCATGGACAGTTGGGAAGTGAAGGATAATGAGAGAAAGAGATGCAACAAAGGTCTCCGGCCAGACTCAAACTGGGGACATTGCTGTTCATGTTTGGCATCTTAACCCCTAAGCCACAGGGGTGCCCCAAGGGATTTCTAGATGGTTTATGAGAAGGGAAGAATTTGACTGTGAGTCCAGTGTGACAAACACCTGTAATCCATTTTTAGGGTTGCTGTGTCATTTCACTTTAATGCATTTGGAATTCGTTCAATCTTGTGCTGAGTATCAATTGCCTAATCCATACAATATAGTTTAATAAGGCTGGAAAAAGTAAATAATGTGTTACTAAAATGTTGACCAATATCTAAAAATAGAAAAGCAGCATCAACACTTACTCTCCTCTGAAGACTCTGCTTTAGGGACAGATGCAGCATCTGGGCCCATGACTGCAGCCTACAATAATTACATACAACACACAAACACACACAGCACAAGTGAAAATCTTATTATTGTTTTACAACAGTGTTTCAGTGATGGTCTTTTACCACATGTATAATAAATTAAAAGGGCATTAGAGCAGCTAAGTACAAGAATAACAAGTTGACACGTGCACTGCTGGTTTAAATTCAGTTGCAGGATCTATTACAGAAATGAAATCCATGTAAAATTGTACCTTACACTCGAGAGATCCATAACTTGCAGCTAACAAGCCCGCCACATTTCTGCCATAAGACCCAAAGAGCTGATGCATGGCATGGGCTACACAAATAAAACTGACTTGACCTGGCTTGACTGTAACACTAGAGCATGTTTTGCATTGCTGGGTTTGGTTATTTTGGTATGGTAGTGATTCTCATCATTCACAGATAAGTCTGGCATTCAGAGTGTTTCATATGTTTGTTTTGGTTTTTTTTTTTTCTTCTTACTGCTGACTAACAATGGGGAATGTGCTGTGTTGGATGATAAGGATGCCAGGGATTAACATCATGAAACAGAGCAATCCAGCTGTTCTCTCACGCAGTCAGCCAGCTCTATCTTGAAGTTTGATTATGACCTGCCTCTATAAGTAGCTTCCAACAACGATATGAATGAGATATCACCTGGAGATTTAACCAGGTGTGATGTGGTGATACTCTTACACAGTTAACCCTACATCTCCCTCACAGGGTGAGAGTCACAGTCACAAAGGCCCATTGTGGGGTGTTCTTAAATATAGCAGCATCTCCAGTTGAAATAGCTACTACGAAAATGATCCACCAAACAGCTGTGTAATCCTGAGTGTCGTGGGATCAAGCTGCACATCACCAGCAACTTCTATTATTAAGGACGAAGAGGATGGGGGAGTAATGGCCCGCACAATGCTAAACGTTGAATATTTACTTCACTGGACGATACTTGGGCTACTGTTAACAGACTGCATTCCGAATTGGAAAGTGCCTGATTCAGATAAGAGCATACGCTGTTTATATGGGGGTATAACATTTGCACATGGGCGTGGAAAGCACACTATTTTGGAGTTGAATTAAGCGTAACTTAACCGTGTATAGTCGCACAGGAACCCTGACCCATATATGATTAACGTTAGCTATTGCTGATGAGGCTCTAAAACTGGAATGTAAGTAGCCGTTAGCTATTTGAGACCAACGCAACACAAAAAGAGCTAACTAGGTAGCCAACTTAGCTAACGCTAAGGCTGTCGCAGTATAAGATTCGGTTGAGCATATAAACTGAGATTCAGTCCCACCTCTTTAATAATCCTTTACACCAAAGGTTGTCACATCTTTTGTCCACGTCGTTTTTAACTTCAGTTGCATTGCATTTAAAGATAGCTAGCCGCAGCTTGCTAAACAAGATACGGTATTCTCGAGTTGGTGTTCGTTCCTTCGCATGATGCATTCAAATGCTGCACGTAATTTCGGTGGTTGAAATCTCGTCAGAAACTTGTTTTTGTTTAGGCTGCTATTATACTTTACTGTTCGTGCGGCACTTCTGCTTTGTGTCGTGGCATAGAAAGATGGGAAGAACGTACGCATTGTGTACAATTTCATTTTTCCTGAAAAGAAACGGTATCAACTGAGTTCAACAATGACTATATAGGACTAGTAGACACTTCCAAATCATACACTGACTTACAGCGGAGTCCAGGCCTGTTGGTGTTTTCATTGATGAGATCGTTTCTATCGTCTGCACTAAACGCTTTATTGTCTGTTATCACAAAAATCATGTTTTCCAGTTCAGATGTGCTTCTAGTACACATTTCCAATAGTTCCAACAGCACTAGAAAGCAGCAATGGTTTCATAAACCTTGGATCCCAAATGGGTCACTATTTATTTTTATTTATTTTTGGAAACCCATCGCGAGATGAGCCCATTCTGCTAGTGAAGTATCTAATTTGGGTCAAACTGCGAGTTGCCTACGTGCAGGGACACATACATGTGTTTACATTTTTAGATTTTAGAAGTCAGGGAGAGTTATGAAATAGTTTTTCAATAGTTATATGTTTTCAGTCTGAAACTCACTTGCTTTTGGGAAAAAAAAGGTCACAGTAAGTCACATATCTGAATAATTTATTAGACTACTACCACAATAAAAATTTCATGGAGTAATTGTTTATCAAATGCAGATAAACTGCAAAATAATAATAATACAACAGTATAATTCATACAACGTGAATCATTTAAAAACTTCACTTCACAATACCATTTTTTCTTATAAAAGACAAGATGTTAATATCTGCTGCTGCTAGTTATCTGCTTAAACCAATGTAAGAGCTTCTTTATACATCCACGTTGTATTGTAGGATTGGCCCCCAACTTGAGCAGGTGAGGAGTTCAGGGGGCACCACAGTGTTGGTAATGAGCAAGTTTTGCTCTTTCTCTTTTCCCACCCAGATTTATTGTGTATTTAGTGCAAGAAGATAAGGTCTTAATTATTTTTGCATATAGCCCAAAAGGCCCTGGTAAAAAAAACAACAACAAAAAACATGTAGAAATAGACATATAAAGTACTGTCTTTTGCAACAGTGTATGTGTCTGCACAGCACAATTATAGCTACAGTATAATCAGTAGAGTTGCCTGGCAGGGTAGGGAAGGGCATTGCTTATGTGGGCTTGTAAAGTCCAGTAAGACATGTGATATGAGGCCATACAAATAAACTTGTTATGTAGACAAGTCAAGTAAAATCTTGCTCCATAATGTGTGTATAAATATGAATTCACACAATAAATATTTGAAAGTTACATACAAATCAAGTCCAAGGAAAGAGCATCAAGGAAAACATTGTCCTAAGGACACAACGTTTTAAAGCTGCTCTCTGTTTTACTGAGAGTTAAAACAGTGAGAAAGGGAAATAGAGTTCTGTATGCCCCAAACTTCCAGGGACTGGATCTTGAAATGTCCCTTGCAGAGTGTGTTGCTCTTGAACGTGTCACAAGGCTCTGTGTATCCTCCCTCTAGGTCTTCCTGTAGGCAGAGAGCATGCCCCCCATCGCCACCTGAGAGAAGTATTACATACATACTGTCAGCAATTCATCTACATTACTATTTTTTCCCCTAAAATTCTATTCTTATAATATATTTACTTGACATACCAATAATGAGCTGATTGAAACTTCCTGCTATGAACATGGATGCTTCTTGTTCCTTGGCTCGCTTTGGGTCTTTGGCATTCATGGGTTTCTCTGATGGGGCAGTGAAGGGGATTGTCAGGTAGCTGGGGTCTTGGGGGGTCCCAGCGGGACATGTCAGGGTCGTGATGGTGTTGACCGTAGTTGAGGTGATGGGGGAGCTCCCACCATCGGACACCTGGGAGGAGGCACCGCTGGGGGGGGGAGCTCTTCTAGTCATGATGTTGACCACAGCCTGCTGGTAGCGCTCCATGCTGGGACGAAGCTGAAAGAGTAATTATATTTATTGTTTGACACATTTACGTGCTGGTTAAGAGACATTCCTGTGAATGATTATGAAGATATATGAAGTTGACACAAAATCTACTGACTTAATGCTGAATATGACAGATTAAAGTTGAATATTTGCAAAAGAAGGCCGGGCATGGTCTCACCGTGAAAACAAAACATTCCCCAGTTCCAAAATATGTAAGCTCCTCAGAGTCATGCTTTCTTCTTTCGATCAAATCTGTTGACAGGAAGGCACCAAAGACCTGAGAAAGAAATAATAATATTTAAGTACCATACAACATTTATTCCATAAACTAATTATCATCATTATTACCATTAAGGCATCCTAGGTTTAAATATTAGGTTAAACCAAATGGAAATCACATGACTGGTAAGTAGAGAAATGATCAGATGTATGTCAATGTTCAATATGTTTTCTCATGTCACCTCTTCATCCACAGTTTTAATAATCAAGACCGCTGGTTCGTGTCCCTCCACCTGGGAATAGAATCTATAAAGAGGAAGAAGAAAAAAGTAGCTGATAACTACACCGAGCCTTTAAATGAATATACTACAGACAAAGCGAAACCTGCGCAGTACATTGTTTGAGGAGGAAACACTGAATCTTATTAAGATGAGATGAAAGGGAACTTTAACAATGTGAATATTTTTCTTTGTCAAGAAACTGAAGAGCTGTTGTTTCTTTATTCAAGATCGAAGGAAAGAGCACATGAATCATTAAGTTACATTATGGCTGACATACAAGTCAGTAATAGTCTGAATTGTTAGCATTCACCATTTTACAAATGATCGCTTTCTATGGAGTATTGATCTTTTTAACTGTATGTTACAAAATATATAAAAGACAGTTAAAAAAACGTTAGTAGGAAGGGTCAGGGTTAGTTATTTTTCAGCATAAAAACGTTTGCCTCTGAACTGGAAGTCACTCGACTGTCACACTCAAAGCAAACATGTTTATAGTGAAAACACACTGCCTCTATCTGTTACATAACCAAAGTTTTTCGCTGCTGGTACATGGTGTTCAGCAGTTATTGATCCATAATGACCTGGCCTCATTTAATAATGCATGTATGAACAGGCAAAATAAAAGATATGGAGGCTATTTCATTTATATATATGAAAGTAACATCAACAGTCATAATTTATGCTTGTGAAATAACGTCTCATTAACTCTCAGTGTCACAGGTGGTTCCTCAGTTGGTTTTAACGTATTAAACAAAGGTTACTTACGAAGCAAGACTTCTTCCATTTTCAGCTGTACTAAACAGCCTAATGGGACTGAAAAGGGCAAAGCGCTCAGGTATCCAGGCCCAGACGACTCTCATCTCTGTCCCTGTCACAACACTGGAGCTGAAGTTGTTAAAGTCCACTGAATCGACTGACTGCCTTTAGAAACATAAACATAGCTATGGTGAGAATATGATATTGAAATAAGTTACTGTTATTGAAATAACAACTGCTGTACCTCATAAAAAGCCCAACATAACTACTTTAAAGCTTATTAGAAAATGATCAGAAACAGATTATTTTTCTTCTATTTCAGAGTTTTCTCTTACAAATATACCTCTCACTGGCTGTTCTTTCTTTTTCTATTTCTATTGTCTTTTTCTATATCTATTATATTTTTCTATTTCCTTAAATTTCCATTTTCACCCACCTCTTCTGGTTGACGCTGACGCCTTTTTGCATGAGGGAGTCTTTATTGGCATTGAAGAGGAGATTGAGCTCTCTCCTCGTGGCCATCGGAACCATGAAGGCCCTTTCCAGAAGATTCTCGGCCGTGCAGTGGCGAGCTACATTCTGCACAAACCTTTTCATATCCGTTCTGAAGTCCTCCACGTCTGCAACTCGAGACGACACAGATACTTTGTAGAGGCTGAGCAAAGCCAATGCCACCCTACAAAGAATAATTTAAAAATATTTTTATCCTTCATGTGAATTTTTCAGAAGTTATGGTAATTTCATGAGAAATCACTTATTCCGGTTTAGGGTTTTTTTTGTTTACATGTGAAAATGCAGCAGCAACAAACCTGTAGAGAACCTTGTAGCCCTCCAACAGGTAAACATCCAGCACTCTAATGGCATATGTGAATGGAAGATCAGCAAAGATCCACATGATCCAGTCAGAGTAAAACTCAAAAAGGTTCTGGTGAGAGCTGGCAATCAGCTTACGGATGCCTCGGCAACACTTGTTGGCAAGGTCTCCGAAGGTCATACACGAAGCGCGGTAGGTCAGGAAGGTCTGGTCAATGTAACGCTTGTTGGGGTCATTGTAGCAAATCAGTTGGGACACACTGTAGAAACACTCGGCTTCATCCTGGCTGAAGTGCAAAATGAGGGAGACCAAGGCAGGAAGGATGGGGCAGAAGTTCATGTCTGGGAAGTATTTGCCGAGGCAAAGAAGGATCTTTTTAACAGAGTTAAGGCCAGCTTTGTTGAGACAGTATCTGGATAAGAGAAGAACAAGCGACAACTCATTCAGTCATATTCCCATCCAGTAAATGTATACATGGTTATGTCCGATCATGCTGTTGCAAATTGGGTATACAGAGAAGAGCAACCCAGGTATGGCCATTGGTGGCAAATCAATGGACACAATTCAATACTTGAAGCATAGCTCTGGCTAGTTTTGTCATGGGATTCCCTATCCAAAAAGTTCCCTCACTGCTGGTGGACTTCACTATAAAGGTATTTACTGTACATGCATATTGCTTGCTTAATTTCACATTACATCAGGCTAGAGATTTTCCAAAAATCGAAAAACTCTTTCCTGTAGTTTGGGCCTTCAAAGTACAAATGAATCAAATAGATATAAACTGATGTGATATATGGAGTCCTACTATGACCCCATAAAATTACCTGGGTATTTCTCCAGCCTCCATGTACTCTGGGACTGGGTGGGTGCTGATTTTCTGTTCTCCAAAGTGATTCTTGGCCAGTTCATAGTAGACATCTCTGTCCGTCATGACAGACCCACTGCAGGTTTAACAACAGTCCACATTCATTCCTTTGTGGATTTCTATCACAATGTACATACTATTTTTGCACATGTATGCTTGTCTTCATCACAGAAAAGACGTTTTTCAAATTTGAATGTATGGTATACAGCAAGAGAGTGTTAACCTGGAATCGATGCCGTGGATGATGTGGTAGTAAGCTTTGGCCCTCAGTGTATGGGGCATGGCCCAGAAACCCTGTCGGCCCATAGTTTTCAACTGCTGGTGCTCACTCTTCAGGATCTGCTGGTATCTCTGTGCAGCTTCAGGATCAATCTTCTCCCAGTCCACAAACTGGCCATACTTCATCCCAGAGCTGGAGCTAATCTCCCAGTTGTCTGACTCAGAGATGGTCATCATGGACACTGTCTTGAGGCTGCCTTTACTGCCTAAATAAAATTTGCATAAATAAATAAATGTTGCTTTTTTCAAATTTTCAAAAAACAATCTAATTCTGGTCATAAAAATCTACATGCCATTATAGAACATTATTTAAGTACCATTAAGTTCTCTTGAAGGTGAGTGCTTGCTTGGCTTAGACTTGGACTTCTTGGGGGAGATTCGAACTCCACCCCCACCCCCATCCCCTTCTCTTTTCTCCTTTTTGTTCACATACTGCTGTAGAGAGCTTGCCCTCTGTCTCAGTGGACTGGACCTGTTAAAGTGTCCTACGTCATATTCGGAGCAAAGGTCTGACGTCTCATAACTGTAAAAAGACCTAGAGAGCAGATCATTGTATTAATTGTGTATTCAGTCATAATCATGATCCTGAACTTTTTTGTTTAGGGCATTGTTTGTCTGCCGTCCAGATTTTGCCACATCAATAATACAAATACAAATCCACATGTCTAACCAGTAACAGAATTGAGAACATACCTGGAGCGAGGTCTCAGATGGGTTTCCTCTGTCTGTGTCTGCAGACCATAATTCTTTTTGTCCTCTGCGTTATGATAAGAGTGAGACCTCTGCCTGCTTCTGCCTCCTGCCAGAGAGCTCAGGTCTTGATCAGAGGATGTGTGCATCGAGATTGAATTCATGTTTCCACAATTAGAGAACACTGGTGTTCTTGAAACATGAATCATCTCAAGTTCCTTTTTCTTCAAAGAAATTCAGGCTGGAAAGTAAAGTGTCTCCTGTTACTAGCTACATATTCTGAGGATGTGGGCTTTATATAAGCCTGTGGGTGGGGACATGCGAGACAAGCATAGTGGTATGGTTTGTTTGTGGTGATTTCAGGCATTGAAAGTGAAAAGTTCCACTGATTTTCTTGTTTGAACTCCATACAGTGTCAAGATACAGCCTCTCCTTCTCAGAAGTAAGTCATTTGCTCTCTGAATAGCATCCACAATGCCACATAATCAAACCAAAATACAATGGCTAAGAATTTCCAGATCACACAACAAAACACAGGTACATATTGACCCTGTGTCCTTTAAATAACCCTGCTCAGTACCATGTATGCCACTGTTAGGAGTTACATACATGGTGTACCATCCACAATATATTGTTCATTCCTATTGCAATTAACAAGTATGAACATATTTAAAATATAAAATGTTTTTACAGGTAAACTTATCAAAACATTTATCATTCAGAATAAGGTCATCAGAAATAGGAGGGTAATTATGCAGTAGATGTTGGTCTTTCTTGGAAACTGCTTCATGCGTCAAATGGGTGACTTCTGAGAAGTCTTCCAAAGGTTATTATTCTACACAACAGATATGTGTTTTGATCTAAACACAACCATTGTTTGGTTATGAAACATTACACCTCTACAAATACTTATCTCATATGTGGGCTCCACATGTAATGGAGCTTAAAAACAAATTCTTTAGCCCCATGAGTGAAGAATTGTAGTATTATGGGCATGCTTTTGTTTTGTTTTTTTAAAGTCAATTTCCATGAAGGCTGGGGCAACAAAGATTCTTATTTTTGCTTTGAGTATAATGTAAAAAATGAAAATATACTAAAACATAGCTATCATTCAGACTGAATACAATTCAGAAATATTGTTTTATGCTTTGCTTTTTTAGGTTTTGTAAAGCTCCAATTATGAACCTACTTTTCCACTTGGTGGATTTCATTGGGCACATAACGACAAATATGACCAAAAGTCATGTACATTTACAAAATATTCATGGTCTGTACCCATGTACGATAAGCTCCTTTTCAGTTTCCTGTTTTTCCTGCTTTTCCGCAAAACTGAAAACAGCGGTCCTGATGTAAATTGTTCCTCGTAGTGTGCCGTAGTGACGTCACACCCAAACAAGAAACAGTTTGCTGGTGATTACTACCCGATGGTTCAAACTAAGTGGATTTCTCTCTACAGAGCGAACTTTTAACATAATGTCTCAGGATGCATGGTAAGTAATGAGTTCGAGGGTTCAACTGTATAATTAACTACAGCAAATGGCGTTAATAACTTAAAAATCTGCTACTGTTTCTTCATTCTGCTAGCTAATAGTGCTAGCTCTTCCCTTTAAAGCTTTAACGTTACGTTAGCCAGTAACTTAATTACCAATATTGCTTTTAACAAGCCGTAACAAAAGGCATTTTATTTTCCTTTACGTGTAGGAGAAAAGCCAGGAATCAGACTAACGTTACCCTTTTTTCTGCTATTCGGGTTGAAACTCTTTTACGTTGGTTGAAACGAATCGAAAGAGGAAAAAGGCAATGCTAAAATGTCACATGATAAATGTCAAGCTGACGCTAAACCCCTAAAATCAAACAGTTGAGGCTGTCAGGGGTGTTTATTCAGCTCGTTCATACCACTGAAACCAACAAAACAACAACAAAAACTGATCATCATGAGCTACCGAGGTGCTGCTGTGTATTAGGTTTCAAAACAGTAAAGAAAACAGAGAAGCAAATTATCCTCAATTTATACAAAAGAAGTAACCAATGAGTCAGTCCATTGTTTTATTCATTTTTAAATGATTTCTTATTCTAACAGGACTCTCTCTATGTTGCCAACATAATTTATCTGTGGCTAAGGTTTGTCATGAGTCAGCAATGATTGGTCAATTTACATGACATCTTTATTCCATTCATTGTTTTATAGGTTACAAAATTATGATGCCACTTGTCGGCTGGCACAGGAAATAGCGGAGAACATCCATGAACGGAACAGGCAGCAGAGAACAGGGGGAAACCCTGCAAAGGTAAGGTGTTACTTTGACACATAAAGTGGCATTGCTTACACATTTCCCCTGAAATAGTCAGGTTTCTCTACTAGTCAGCTGGGGTGACTATCTCCTGTCTTTTCAGATCAACATGACACTACGGGCATCACTGCAGAAGCTCAAACAGAATATTGCCCAGCTCAAAGAGAGTTTGTTGCGAGCTTCATCATCTCGGCGCATGTATCCTTTCTTCTGACCAAATTCCAAGCAGTGGGAGTCATGAGACTGAGATTACATTTTGGGATGGAGGGTTTCCTTGGTTTGTAGTGACAGCAGTGTTCCTATAGAGGGCATTAGAGTGTTTTGAAAAAGGTCCTATTCATGGGTTAATTCCATACTGACACAGTGTCAGCAGCATCACTGAACACAACTGTCACTGAAGGTGGTTTAAGCCGTTTAGACCTTTTTTTGTCATGACCTTAACGTGGCCTCATCAGAATGCAGTCAGAAGCTGACAGGAGACAGAACCTTATTGATGACCTTCTAACCAGGGAGAAGCAGCTCAATGCCACTTTTAAAGGAGACATCACAGAGCCTGAACCTTCCAGGTATCAAAATCAAGGCAAAGATTTCATCCTAAATGAGTAATAAGTGCAAAAGTTAAGAAAGTATGCATTTGCAAATTGATTACATCCAAATTTCAAAAGTATGGGTGAGTCTTAGAATATTTATGATGAATTAGATCCTTTAATTAAAATAAAATGTTGTTCTTGTAACCCCTGTTGCTGGCAGGGACTTAGTGAATTGCTCATGTCCACTTTGGACGCTCATCAACACACAGCGTGAACCTTCCATCATATGTATGAACTATTGTTTCTTAAACTTCAAAGCCATTGTGTTGCTTCAAACAACCTGTTCTCAATTAGTCTTGAGTCTTTCCTTCCTAAGAGCACTTTCATTAAAAAAAAAAAAAAATCTCAGACAAGTAGTTCAAGAAAATCCTGGAATATTTCTCCACGTTGAAACTCTCTGTCACTCTCAGTCAGTGTCAGTACAGTCAAAACCTCTGGGGCATCTGGGGGCTTCCTGCTCAGAAGATGCCACCTTTCATTTTATGATTTTTTTTTTTTTAATAATATCTAGCGGTGGTTGTCCAATTAAAAATAATGAATCCTCATTCTCTTGTCTATGTCCTTGACCAGAGAGGTCATAGGCTCTGAGCTCTGCTTTGATGATATGTCACCAGTTACTAACTTTCTGTGAAAGTCTTTGTACATCCGGTATGACCCATGTGCCATGACCTCTCCCTGTGCCATCATTCGGAAGGAAATCCGTCTGTCTGCCATTTTGACAGGGCGCTTAACTTCATAGCTGATTCTTTTTCATTAAGAGATCTGCTCGCTTCGCACTGTTGATCACACATTTGGCACCTCCCGAAATCGACACACACACACACACTCATACATATGAATGCACAAATGTGTGTGTGTCCTGATGAAGAAGGTCGGAAGGAGTCAGTTTATGGTTTATAACTCTCCACTGAGCATTTATGGCGCTAATCAAAGAGCAGGATGCTACAACTCATATTCTCTTCATCTTCTGATGTCATGTCAATGTGACAGCTTAGGCAGCAGGCAGTCATTACTTTGTGTACGGTTTGACCTTCTGCTGTCCAGGTGATATTTGTTTGGACAGGAAAAGGAAATGGTGTCATGTTGTTGACTTCCTCCAACTTATTATGTGTGTTTTATGACTGAGTGGTTTTTACTTGGCACCTACATACTTTTTTAATATTGTAGAGGCTCAGCATTTATATAAAAACCCAGTTCCTGCTGCTTTGCAGCCATATGTATTTATTTGATGAGTAGCTGAAATGACAGTAGAATGAAACCAAGCAGAACTGTTCATCAGATGAGTAGAATTTTTTTTAATAAATGTTTTTTATGGGAGACCTGCCTTTCTCTGATATCTTTCATAAGGTTTGGTTTTGATTTTGGGATTGATCTACTTAGTGGTGCTTTGCACAGGCTTTCATCTTTTTATGGACCACACACCCAATTACATAAAAGGCTCTGTAAAAAGAAAAGAACAATCTCTAATGACATTTGCTAATAAATTAACTTGGCAAACTGTAATCATGTGGTCATAAGGTTTTTAGTTTGTTCAATGAGACCTAACTTTAATAGTGATATGTGGTGGGTAATTTGGATTTTCGGGTAGGACACATTCCCACTGTGTGGTCTCTTGAGGACAGACTGTTGGGAGGGGGGGGGGGGGGAGTGGATTGGCCATGCTTGGATAATCTAAGCCGCTCTTTTTTTTTTTTCTTCTTTTTTTTGTGAGAATTTTGGGTAGAAGAAATGGGCTGGAGGTCGCAGATGGGGTCTTTAATCTATCCCCGAAACAATACATTCTAAGCATCTCCATTTCAGACTAAGCAAAAGAAGGACATGGCGCCTAAATGTGAAGGCTCAGTTCACCCCATAGCCCCTTGGACCCACCTTTCCTCAATTATTCACTAACCTTTCCTTTGTATTTGATTGCACTGGAAATAGTTGTAATTAGTTAAATCTCGCCTGTCCAAGTCACTCAGTCAGGACCTGGGTGTTTAGGCCCCAGTGGCGGCAGCCTTGTGCTTTGTGGCTGCCAAGAGATGTGCCTGACTGATTTTGGCGCTCCCCACTGACTGGTTAATTGGATCTTCACACACTGGGCACTTGCATGGAGGAAGTGGAGGACTGGCACACAGTCTCATAGTAATCAAACATGTCAGAGAGATTAGACTGAATGCTTTGTCTTACCTACTCCTCTGATGGTATCAGACTCAGCCAGCAGCATTGTAAATGGTCCCACAAAGCTTTACCAAACACTTCAAAAGCAGCTTGAAATAGCCATCACATAATGAGATGTGTGAGATAAGAGTAGCTTTATGCATAGCCCATGCAAAAAAAAGAGTAGTCCTTTTTGCTGTTGGCTATATAACCTTTTACTTTTGAATTTGAATGAACAGTTTAAGTGTGCCAATGAGAAACTGAAATATGTTGGTTAGTCATTAGAACCACAGCCTTCACTTATAGTTTTCTCACCATTATCATTTTCGTAGTCACTGATAGGCCTGCATATGGCTCAGGTCACTTTTCCTGGGCTTGACCAGCAGACGACTTGCTCTCAGCAGACAAGCTTAAATCCAGCCTCACACAGAGACCCTGAACCCGTCACCACAAGACAGCCACAGGGGGGTCTGAGAAACAGCTTTAAGCCATTAGCAGAAGAATAGCTTTAAACCACACAACAGTGTTTAGCACAGTACAGTGCAGAACTCTTTGGTGTGTCCCTTTTGTCAGTAAAAAACCTCCCCAGCAATCCACAGTCCTGTGACAGATTAACATGCGCTGTTTACAGGCTGCACAAGCTAACCTGGTATTTTTCATTCGTTCAACAACTTAAACGACAAAATGGGTAAATAAATACTTTTTTTTCTCGCTGTGATCTGGAGGGTTTTTGCTGTCATAAATGTTGAAATGAGTACAGTATTGGAAAAAGTAACATGTCTTGTACAGATGTGTTTTCTGTAAGGATTGTACAGATGTGCATTGCAATTATATCTCAACCAGACATATTGACATGTTACTTACATAGCTAAAAGTCAGTTATGATGGTCTTCTTGTTTTCTAACAAAAACTTGAGGAGCCCCTTTGAAACATTTTAGAATTGTTGTGATGATGTTTAAAAGGTCGACGCTGATGGCCGGAGGGGCAGGAGCGAGTGGAGGCAACCCATGGCTGATCAACGAATCAGAGGACACTAAGGGGCTGACTTTTGGAGAGATCAAACAGCAGCAACAGCAAATCATCGAAGGTAATGACGGGATTAAACAAACTTCCTTTTCAAGTATGCTGTTATGTTCTTTTGCTTTTTGATAAAATAAGTGTGAAGATCAAATATATAACATATAAATATAATCTGGAAGCCCCATCATACATACATCAAACATTGTGTATATTACCTTCTGTCTGTCTAACGCCTTTCCAGTAAAATACAATAGAATACAGAAAGTTTGGTTGGAGGGAAGATGAAATTGGTAGATAGAAAAAACATTCTAGACAGTACATGTATTGTATTTAGCTAGTAGTAACCATGTGGATCTACACTAACACATGAAAGGTGGTCATTATAGTTCACATCTAGAAGATATACTGTAAGCCCATGCCTGCGTTTTCCCGTTTCCCGAATGGCTTTGACATGACTTGAACACCCAGATGTCAGTTCACCTGAATCCATGTGACACTTCATTTCTATGTCTCCATTATGGCTCTGGTTATTTTCAATTTGCAATCAGAGATTCCTGTTAAGACAGTGAAACCAAACCACATGGAGGTTTCTAGTCCCCAGTGGGATTTCTGGTGGAGTTGGGTAATGGTGAGCGCCTGAACCTGCGGTCATAAAGAATTCCTGTGGTAGAGAGCGTGTCAAACTTGGGAGACCTACAGAGGCCAAATCTCTTCTCTTCAGCTGCACTGTTTTTCCTCTCCACCTTGGCCTGCCGCAGTTGTAATAACAGGAGTAAGGCTGAGTGGGGTAAAGTACTGAATGACTCACATGTGGTACTGTGAGCTGAGCTGGACCCCAACAGCCTGTCATTCCTATTTCCCACATAGTTCCCTCATTATATCACAAGTACAGTATACTGTAATTGCTCCCTTACAATTGGCTTTTTTCAAGAGAGATTGCATCGTGTCTTTATTGTTTCTCGTACTCTCTGTCTTTCTCTGTCTCCTGTTGAAGTGTGTCATATTATAAATGTTCTTTCCTCTCTCTTCTCAGCCCAAGACGCAGGCTTGGATGCACTAGCAGCTGTCATCAGCCGACAGAAGATAATGGGACAGGAGATTGGCAATGAGCTGGATGAACACAATGGTAATGTTGAACGTTCATGTGTGTCTGTACATATTCGTCAGAGGAATTCCGGACATATTAAACACCACTGTGTGATAGTAATCTGACATACTTCTGCAACAATGGAACGACTGGCCTCATGTAACTTGTTGGACAGTGATACTCCCTCACACCACTGACCATGACACAGTCAGTACCAAGCAGACGCGCACACACACACACACACTCACATGCCCACACACACACAACCATTGTCAGAGCAACTGACTTCAGTTTCGTTAACCTTTTTCATAAATCTCACAGAGAAAAGTGACCTTTCTCTTCAGGCTACTTAAAAACATTGGAAAAAAACTGCAAGAGTTTTGTGTTCTGGAATCAGATCTGCTCCGATCTAATGGTGCTTTTGAGATATTTCTGGCTAAATGCCTCTCATCAGTCCATAAATAGCTTCCATCACAGGTAGAACGTGCTACACAGAACGGAGTGCAGTGCTCCAGACAGTTTTTCTGCTCAGACCGGCGGTACTTGAGACAGAAGACTTTGGGACGATCATCTGTCAACCGGTGAACAATTAGATCCTTTAATGCATCGCTCTCAGAGGACTACAGCAGTTAATAGGCCGAGGCTCAGGAGTGTTGTCTTACAGAAGGGATGTACACGTGTATTTCTGTTGGGTTCTCTCATATTTAATTGTAGGGGCTATCTTTAATGTTCACACTGACAGTGAGCCCAGAACGTGCATTAGTCTGTCAGCTTCTCTTGTGAGAAAGGAAAGTCAAATCTTAACAGTAACAGAGAGATTGGAATATTCTTAATTTTTGTAGATTGACTGATTGACTTCTTAGAGATCCCCAACCAGCTGTTTGTCTGGAATTGTATCACACACCTACTTTACAGGCAGTCATTGTCTGTTTCTGCCGATGACCAGCTTCCAGTTTGGAAAAGAAGGCGTTGTACTATCTTGTAATATCCTGTCTGAGCAGTTGTACCCAAACAAGTCCAGAGGTTGAATAACTGAGTGATCTCGGAGTGGAAACAAACGACCTTCCCTTCTGCTGGGAAGAAATGGCAGATGTTTGGCTGATTTTTGGTTGGCAGCGACGGGAGAAGGGAAGAGAAAGAAAGGAAAGCTGATTGTTTTAGCCTGCTCTCCTGTTACCTTATTGAACTAGAGACGGATCATTGCTCTAATGCTCCGACTGGCGTGTTTTTCTACTCGTTTTTTCAGCTTGATGTCAGTGTTTCCAATAATACGAACCTGAATGGGTGACGGGAGAGCTGTTACTGAGAATTACACCAGTTCCGCGGCAAATGTGCGAGGAGGCAAATGGTTTTGGCCCTGGAAACAACAGCTTGTCACTATTCCCATGTATAGACCCCACATGACTCTCGAAAAATAAATTTGATGGGAACTCAACTCTTTACTTCTGTAATGGACAAAAATATCTGTGCCACCTGTGGGTATTGCAATCGCTTCCATGTGTTGAAACCCAAATTGTGCAAATTTGTAGAAGCCTGCACACATTTCCACCTGTTTTTTTTTTTTTTTCCAAGCACATCTTGTTATGCTAACCAATGATATAATGATATGACATTACATGCATTTGCTGCCTATTGTTTTGTTTGTTTTTAGAAAATAATCATGTTGCATGCAATGTAATCGGTCCCCAGGGTTACCCAGATGGTAGAGTAGCATAGAATCTCCTCATGGAGCAGTTCGAGCTTCTCACAGTCTTCTCTGGATCTCTCTCCAAAATTTACGGCCAAGCTTGAGGTTCATAAGGCCTGCTGACACCAGGCAATGATTCACAGGGCCTGCAGAGCTCAGGCCTTCCACAGCTTTTCTTTACCTCCCTGTATTTCTTTCGTTTGTGGGACCTTTGCTGCCCCTCCATCTCTCATCTCACTCCCTGCTCTCCTTTGCCTCTGTTCAACAGTACTTTATTTTATAACCTTTTTTTTTTTTCTCCCCAATTTCTTCCCCCACCGTCGTCCCTCTCTCTGTGTCTCTTCTGTTTCATCTCATGTGGAGTTATGGGAGAGATCTTGGTTTCTTGGTTTGACAGGGTGGAAAATGGGGATATATGATACATGTAGACGTAGATTCCTGAACAGCAGAAATACTTTAGAAAGACTTGACCTAGTGACTGCTGATGTAGTCCCTAAGTTCCTTAAGCTTGATTTAGGCTTTTTTTGGAATAACTGACACGTTTAGATAGAGGAGAGTGGCTAGCTTTGCCTACACTCAAAATAGGTTTGGGTATTTATTTTTTTGGTTCAAAAGTATGCAGTATCTGCAAACATGTGCAATTGTTCTGACTGGGAAAGCGATTTGCCTAAACAGAAGTAAGCTAGCTTTTAAATTCAATGCTGCTACTTCCCCCTTCCTGCAGTTAATCACGAATCAATTGTCAGCCTTTACAAAATATAGTTTTCTTATGCTTTTTTAAAAAAAAAAATCAAAAAATAACCAACAGCCATGTTTTCAGAGTCTGATGGGCAGGCATACCAGCAGGTTGCCTCCTTTTTTTCCCCATCAGCGATGGTTCAGTGGTGTCAGTAGAACACTATGATCACCCTCCTTGTTTGTTTTTGCTTTCAGTCTTGTGCATGTTGTTGAACACACACCACAAATAGATATGAGAAACAGAATAAAGTTTCCCCCATTCCTAGCAGGCAGACTAAGTTACAGTGTAGTAGTCTTGTTGCTATGGCAGCTGTGTTTATTACAAAACTCTATTTGATATAATTTAGGTGTGTTTTTAAAGAGAGTCTTGTGCCCTATCTGTTCAGACTCTGCCACCCTAAAGACCCAGCCTTCACTGCAGCTCACCTCGGTAGTTAATCCAGTATGCAAGGAACGTAGCTTTTGTGTTCTTAAGTTTTATATCCTTGTTATTATAGCATTAACTGTGCATAGATACGAACTAAGTGTGGCTTGTTCTGCTTCTGTTTTTCTTACTATAATAGACATTAAGGCTCAATGAATTAATGTATTCTGCATACAAAAAAATGTATGGAATGTTTTTCTTGAAGACTTGCACTTAAATTACTTGGATTATTGCTTGAGACAGTTTTGTAGGTGCTGCATTTCTTACTTGTATTAAATGTCAAAATCGACAGTGTAAAGAGTAAGTGGATAGTTTAATGTTTTCGGAGAGGCAAAGAAAATGGATTTAAGTTATAAAGCAGGGGGAAAGGCAAGGCACCTTGTTGATCTTGACAGTTGGCGCGTAACCTTGGCGTCCGACTGTCTTTCCGTCTTGTAGGATTCCTTTTCCCCCCCTGATCACTGTACTGTGGCAGTGTTTTCCTATAAATAGATTAAGCTCTTTGTAGTTTGGCTGCTCAAGTCTAGCTCATGACCCAAGTGCAGTGGAGGTTGCAGTCATTTCCTTTTCGGGAAACAATTCCGGCTGAGGTCAGCAAGGAAGATGACCCTTTTCAGAGGTTTAGAGATGAACCCAGAGCCCCCAGTTACTCCTCTCTCAGACTTAACTGGATCAAAATGGACTGAAATGCAGAAACGAGTAAGCAGCGATTACTTAAATTTCGGTCTCTGCTTTATGGCACATGACATTATTCCATTGCATACTGTAGATTTTCCCTTTTTACTTGCCAGTCATAACATAAAGAGAAATTCAATCATGATTATTGGGGGTGTTAAAATTAGTTAAATTATGTGCTGCCATCAGGTCTTTCATATTTCTAACATGATGTTACCAAAGATCAGTATATTTTCATTTCCAAATTAAATGTTGCTGAAAATAGTCCGGCGCATACCGACTGAAATGGCTTACGTCAGGAGAAGTCTCCCTTCCCACCAAGAAAGATCAACATTAATTTCACTTTATTAGTGTTGATACTTCTGAGATTGTGGCCTGGAACAATGACATCAGTCCACGTCCATGTCTTGTGCTTGTGAGTGACAGACAGTCGCTAGCTGAGTAAAATTAAGGTTTTTGAAAGAAGCGACAAGAGTTTGACCCTTGACTGCCTCATTCGTCAGATTTTCTAAATCTTGTGAATTGGATTTGACTGGTGGTGAGTTACTGCAGCTATGACATATGTCATGTACTGTGAAAACTCTTGCTCTTTCCATTTGCTATCATGTATCTAGACGTGATTGGAAACTATGAGATGTAGACAAACATAGAGACAGTAACAGATGAAAACTGTCCAAATCTATTTTCAAGTGTATTTATCTGCTTATCTTTTGCTTACAGTTTCATCAAGACGAGACATTACACAGTATATTTTGGTTAGCCACATGAAGGAGTGATGCATTTGTCTATTTTCCACCTCCTTTGAGAGGCTCAACAGGAGTTTCCGACTCAAAAAACTCAATCTGGTCCTCAGAGTTCACCGTACATACATAAACCATTCAAATGAATCAAGTCACTGCCATGTGTTATTTGTTTCCACACATTTCACATTAACTGTCACAACCATGGCCTTTCCATGTCCCCCTTTTCCTCTCTTTGATAATAATACTTTGGGCTGCTTGCTATTGCTAAGCAGCTCCTATCTTTACAGAGAACACAGTAATGATGACCACAAAGTGTGCATATCCGGGACTGAAGAGAAACAGACGGTCATTTGGATTGAGACCTTCTGGAACAAATTTTAGATGGATCCAAGAGATATTTTCTTTTAGGCAATGAAACAGGTCTAACCGCATATGTACTTAGATTATGCTTGAGATTTATAGATAAGATTTTTTTTTTTTTTGCGAGAGACAGTAGCAGCTTAAAGGTTAAAGATATGAAGACAAATAAATCTGATTGACGAGAGTTGTGACACTTTTTACGTAAAAAAAAAGGTTGCAAACATTTAAAGTAAAGGAATGCACTGCCTGTTTTAACTCACATTTTCCAACAAAATGAAATTAGTTTCTGGCAGTGGGAGCTTCTGAAGCAAAATACTTAATTAGTAGCAAAATCTGTTGCTTTAATAGGATTCATTTTTCTCAAGTTGTAATTATGGTTTAGTACTTTTTCGTGCATTGTTTCCATTATTTTGGTTTTCCTATTAAGGGATTTTATGTGTAATTCATGGGCCCTTTAATAAAACACGTGGCTGCTGCAGTGACTCAATCTGGGACTTCTTTGTGTTTTCTTAAAGCACTTTGTCACCTGATTAGTCTTAAGGTAAATGTGTGTTGCTTGCCAAGTGTCCTCTCTGTTAGTAAGTCAGCCACTAACAAAATGGATGGGCTTCATTACTGTCTAATAATTAGATCACCGATTTGATTTTGCATCAGCAGAGCATGTATAGGGTCCAAGTTGGGCAGCACTAATGACTTCCAAATAAACAATAGAGTGAGAGGGGAGAGGCACTTACGGCTGCAGCACAGTGACATCAGCAGCTACCCCGGAGAACGCAGCCCTCTCCTTGCTTCTGCTTTTAGAAACAGCTCGGCGAGAAAATAAACCATGCTAATGATGGCACTCGGCAGAAAGTCAGTGTGGTTAGAGTTGAAGATTGATTTACTGTTTGTTTGATTCGCTCAATTTGAAAGTGAGGCTGGTAGTAGTGAGTGGTGTTTTCCAGACGGCATGGAAATGCATAGAGTCATAATGTGATGCTCAAAAGAGTGTTGTCATCAGAGGAATGTCAAGCTTGCAATGAGCCGCAAAAGAGGGCATCATCTTGTGTGACCACCAGATTGGCTGACTGATGTTTGACTTTGTGAAATATTGAGAACTATAAATGATGGAAGAATGATGTTGGACACCCACGCCATAATATTCTTTGGTCTCATAAGAAAATGCCAACCTCAGTCTGCTCTTGAAATGCCTCTGACAAGAACTGTGATGTAAGACTTTTTCCCTTAATCCTAGTTTAGGAAAAAAAAGTAGTAGAGAAAAGTAAACATTTTCATCTTTTAGTGTATTCGCATTACTCTGATGTAGGGCTGCAACTAAAGATTATTTGCGTTGTTTTTTATTCCATCAGTATTTTTTAATTAATCAAGTAATCATTTATTCTAAAAAATACCAAAAATTAATGAGAAATGCCAATCACAAGTCATCAGAGACCAACATGGCATATTACAGTTGCTTATTTTGTCCAAGCAAGAATTCAAAAACCAACATTTTTTCAAAAATGTGGTATGAAAAGAACATGAGCAAATCTTCCAAACACGGTGAAATAGGTATAAACAGGTATAAACATTTACTTGACTCTGTCTCTTTAATTTTTGGTGTCTTCTTTTTTGTCTATTACACCAAGGACAGTGTTCAAGCTGAGAGACATTTTAAGACTCAAGTCTCTTCATCCTATTCTGTAGAATCCAACAGTGTAGGACATACTTTTCAAAAATTTTCTTTCATTTTTAATTTCTTCCAGAGAGTCTTCAAAACCACAGCCCATATTTAGCAGATTCCTGGACCATCAGTTCAGTTCTCAGAAATTTTCTGAGCAGGTTAATGGAAACAGTTGAGTGAAGTCCCTTTTACACATACAGTCTGTCCCTGAAATGTTCAGGAACATTTCCTGCATGGGGTCATGTGTGAATGGGAGCAGGGATTGATATTCAGGGAAATCTGTACTGCCAATTTCCCACCTCAAGATCTAGTAACATTTCAGGGGAAATGCTGGTACTGCTGTGTTGTGACTGAAAGCAGTAACAGGGACAAGCAAAGTAAAGAGTAAAGGGTTACGTCTGTCTGATGAAAGACGCTTTCACGTGGAGCGGGCGAACCAATCACAAGACTTGACGTGTGGGTGACGTACTGCGAGTTGGGCGGTGCTTGGTTTTGGCTCGTCTGCTTTCAACATGGCAGCTGCGTCACAAACTTTCTCATATTACTAAACGGTACACTAAAATATGTTTCTGGAAACATTTGAGGCAAGAAATAGGCAACACAGTAACATAATCTTGATTCATATTTGATCAGGACTGCCTAGTTTGACAGTTTGATCTGAGTTTCGTGAGTTTGGCCCTCTTCTTCTGTTGACTTTTATGGTGGTTGGCATCCATAAGTGTGACATTACTGCCATCTGCTGGACTGCCCCTTGCCCATCTATCCTGCCATCGCCATGTTATGTGTGAAAAAGACGGAAATGTTCCTGAATGTAGCTGCATGTGTGAATAGTGAAAATCACTAGAGGTGCCTGAAAGGTTATCCCAGTAATTTCCTAGGAACTATTTGTGAAAGAGGCTTTAGTTTCCAAGTTGTGACTCATACAGATATTGCATGGTTAAATACTTCTGGGAAGTTTACAAAAAGAACAGCTTGTGGATTGTGGACAGCTTTGTATAAAATAGAGTTTTAATCAGATTCTTTCATATTTAATCAACCCCACTCCCAATGCTCTACAATTCACTACAGACCTACTATAGGCAAAACATTTTTTTTTAAAAACCCATGTAGATTCATTTATTTTGTATTTATACTTGTTGAAGGTTAAATCTGTTTTAGAGGGTTGTGAATAAAGATTCCAAAATGGCATTGATGGCAGGAGCTGTGTGATGGAATGACAAACGATAGCCAAACGTGGATACACAGCTAGTCACCAGGCCAAACTCCTGTGCTCCGCATCCTAACCAGGGTACAATCAATCATGAGTCCTTGTGTTCTTATTTCTCCATCTATCCATCCCAGCATCCATCTCTGTCTAAGGCCTGTTGGTGTCACAGTGATAGAGCTGTGGAGAAGATGGGGGGTAACAATGACATCAGGGACTTGGGTCACATCAGCGGCTGCCAAGTGATGAATAATCCTCATAGGCTCAGCAAGGACATTAACATTTTTGGACTCTAAAGAAAAACATCTGAAGACATTTAATCAATCACGCCTTCTTTTGTTTCCCTTAGTGGATTGATGTCCTCTTTTATCACTCTAAGTGTGGGTTTATCTTTGGTTTTCTTAATTCTCTTTAAATGCAACCTGTTGTACCTTTTTAATACTGTTTTTTTGGTTTTGGTTTTGGATGTGAATGTGATCCACGTACAAAAAATGTAATGTCTGAATGTTTCCTTATGTGGTTTGCTGACTGAGTGGCTCAGTGCCAGTGGGTCATTTTCCATCACACACACTCACGTCTTATTTTAAGTGTTATTCAGTGACATTGGTGAGAAAGAAGTCATAAACCTGGCACTGATTAAGGTAACCCCATATGTTATAAACGTTGGGTCTACTTTTTGTTGCACACTATATTGTTGATATTCTCTGATATTCTAGGTAAGGCTAAATCAGTATAAAAATAGGTTGTTAGATAAGATAAATGAAGATGTGTAGTCTATAGAGTTAAATTTTCAGGCTGTACAAACAAATACAGTATGTGGCTATAGTTACTACAAACGTTTTTGGTTAAAGCTTTGTCTTTCTCATCAAAAAAAGGGAAAAAGAATGATAAGAATTATTTCCCCATTTTTATTTCATTTATTTTTAATAGACGCGAACATGTAGGAGGCTTTCACCCTTGGAGGTTTCCCCTCCTACATGCTCTCTGCTCTCCAAGCTGCAGTCTTTGTTGCCGGATCATGGCTTTGATTTATCTCGATCCATCTGGAACAAATGTGTGCTGGTGACAGTTGTTAGCAGGAAAGGCCCCACATTAAAAAGCCAGTGGCAGAAATTCTCAGACTCCAGGAAGAGAGAGCTGATGTGTGGCAGCAGCAGAGGAGAGTGATGGTGGAAACACTTTATACGACTTTCAGACCTGACTTGGCAACAGTCTGAGAACCGGGCAGAGTTATAATAGTCGCAGCTGCAGTTGTCATTAGTGTGCGAGTCGCAGAATCGAATCGCACTTTTCAGTGTTACTGTAAAGCAAATAAACAAATGTTATTTTATTAGAGCTTGACCTTTCACACCTTTTGTGAAAAGCACTCATTAAAGTCTTAAATCACAGCAGGAGTTTTCAGTACCTAATAAAAAGTGACTTTGTGACACAGGAAGGTATGATAAAACATCAGTGGTCTTGATACCAGTTTTGATACACTGTTGGAGCCCTCGAAAGGTCACAGTGGGAATTCTTTTTTTTCCTAAAGTACTTTTGCGTTACACAATAATTTGCGTTCCCTCTCAATAACTTTTGGGTTACCATGAAATACTTTTTGAATAGGAGCAGTAGTGTGTTGGGCCACTCTTTGAGAGTTATAATACATTGCTAGTTTAGTATAACGCTCTGCAGATACTACAGAAGACATGATCTGGCACTTTACATATTACTGTGGACTGTGGTTATTGCTATGGCTACGGCTACATCTGCAGTTGTGGTTGTTTCTGTGATGTCATGGATGGCTATCGTAGCTGTACTTTGGCTACTCTTTCCTGCTCCTATTAACATTAGCCGCGAAAGGATTGTAAAGCCAGACCCTCGGGATTGGAACCCAGTGCTTCTATGAGATATGACAGATATGTTATGATACACCACAGGAGTTCAGGAATAGCTTCACCTGTTCACCCAGCACAGCCCCGTCACTTCACTGCACACAGCCTCCGCTAGGCTGAGAGTGCGCCCACTCGCGCTGTACAGAAGTTTGTGTACTGTGTAAATTGGTTGTTTCCTTTCCTTTCTAATTCACACTTTCACTGTACTTGATTCATTTATTTAAAGACACCAATAATAGCAGCCCCAACACAGAAAGAAAAGCAAGTACTGGCACCGAATACAGTATTTAAAAACCACTGAGCACTTTAGAATGTGGTTCATGTCTTTGCTTTTGAGAGTAATGCACCAAAGTTTGTCACAATTTCCTGGACCAGAAGATGTATTTTCTGTCCTGTTGTGTAAGGGGATATTACAGCACATTAATAGCTATCTACACCACAGCTCTCTGGAACAAATGATCCTGAGTCGGCATGTTTGTGGGAGCTAGTGTTTCTTTGGGGTGATTTAGCTTGAAATGGCTGAAGTTGAACATTGGTGCCAACACACCCCTCTAACTAACAACTTAGAATGCAGTTTATTTCGCCTGCATGTTTGTCAGCAGTTAAATGGGACAAATGATAGCAGTGGACAAGTGTTGTCAAAATGCTTTTTTAGCATCTGACTTTGAGGAAAGAAGACTCAGCTTTGTGTTTAGTCAAGTTTATTTGTACAGTCAAAGTCCAGTATCAGTTCTTCATATTGTTTGTGTCCAGGGTGTCAGGTAGGTGGAGTAGGGGTTAGAACAGCATAGAAACCTGGAAGCATGAATAATAAATAACCGCAGACATTCTGTACAGACATTTTGCGAGAGAAGCCCAATATACAGTATGATGCAGGACTGAGGTGTGGTCAGTCCTGCTCAGCTCATCTGTAGACCCGGATCACATCCAGATGTCCACCAACAGGCCCGTGTAGAGACTGGGTGAGGTTGTTTCCCTTCCACTCCCTACTCTATCCATCCTCTACAGCACATACAGCCACCATGCCTGGCAGTAGCAAGCTTTTTCACAAACTATCAATTGTGCATATTCCCAAAAAACGCATACGCTAATAAGAAAGGGAAAAAAAAAATTTCTAGGGAGGTACAGTTTCAGCGGTTTTTTTCCCACCACCGTGTTTAAAGCAGGGAATGACACAACACTTGGAAACAAACAGCGTGTGTGTGTGTGTGCTGTGTGTGTTCTTTGAAGGGTTTGGTCTTATTACCATGTCTTTGAGTAATCCGTCTTTTTAGTACTGTTTTAGTGGACTATAAGAGGGGTTTAGCTGGCATTATGTTTAACCTTGATGCTAAGACTTTCACTACAGATTCTGCAATACTGTACAATCAACTATTATCTGTTACACTAATCTTATGTCTATTAATCTATTAAGCATTCACACATCAGCAATATGACTAGGTCACGATGCATGATTTCAGTCATTACAAACAGCTTAGGTTCAATTACTTATTTTACTTACTATTACTAATTCTTACTACAATTCGCTGCTGTTTCTTTTTCATATTTTAGTTTTCCAGAGTTAATTAATGAAGAGTGCCTTCTCTCTTTGCCATGTTGGAAGTATGACATGTCACTGTGGCCAGGCACTTACCCATTCACTCACTCGTTCACTAAATCACTCAGATGATGCACAGGGATGCAGCCTCATGTTATAGTCTGCCTCACTGTACTGAACCAATTGGGGGGGGACTTTCTCTTGTCAAGATGGGATTTTACTTGACTTCTTACACATGGCTACAATCAACCTCAATTCACACTTTGCTCAGCTACTCCTACTGTCTTTCATTATCACTGTCCATACCATACCACACTTGGGTTAGGCGGAGTAGTGAATATTCATTCATATTGATTTACACAATACATATCATAGCTTTATATCACAATGATTTAAATGTTTTTTATGGACATTCATTTACTTTTAAGCATAGATCAAAGGAAGCCAGTATGGTCAGGTACTACAGACCAGCAACACATGTATGACCAGCACCGGCATTACAATATACTGGTGTGGGAGTTTAGAAACATTTAAAAAAAAAAAAGGTCATTTCTGCTCCCTGTTCTGGTCAATTGTTACAATAATTTTATGTGACACCCTAAAAGTTATTTTTACTCCAAACTTCGACTCCTAGATGTAGTCAGTGAAAGCACCCGTTTACATAACTTTCTGGCCTGCATTGCTGCTGCACTGTTACTACTGTCCTTAAAGCAATCAAGAAAAAAAAATCTACATTATTACTGTAAAAGAGATATACAGAGAACTTCTCCATCAGCTGCCACTGTGTAACACTGAGTGTGTGGGACACATCAGTCATATGAAGTATATAAAGTATACACAGTTATACAGACATTACATTGCCTTCTTGTCAGCATTACCTCACTGGATTACCTGCTCAAAAGGAGGATGTAATGATTTGACTGCATTTTGTTTGCACAGCCAAGTCACTGTTACGGCTTTTTTGGGAGAATTTCCTAGTGCGTGTGGTATGTGTACAATTTAACGGCAAACTGATGTTGATGCTGTGCTGTAATTTTTCCCTGGAGCACTTTTGCGGGCAGATTGTCCAGGGGAAGCACATGAGCCGTATGTGTTGGTGGTATTGGTGGTTGGGAACCTCTGCAATTTCAGCTGCCAGTTCCTTTGGCTCTGGGCAAAGGATTCCCTGCCATTTAATGGTACCTTAGACTGACTCAGGCTTGGCCCGGCAGGTTCCTTTTGGCTAACACAAGTGACAGTGGGAACAAATCTCCCCCTCTGTTTATTTAATTGCTAACCGCTCTGGTTTGGAGGCCACGTTCAAAGGGCCGACGAATGGAGAGCTGCCTCACGTTCCCCTCAGCCTCAGGGTAGCATGGGTCATCCCACATAATGAGTGGAAGGACTTACTTTACTAAGTCCGCCTCAACCCAAAGCCAGCACGTGGTTCCCATTTAAGCACAGGGGGAAGGTTGAACCTTCATCTGCTGGGCATTTTTATGTGTTTATGTGTGTGTGCAAGTGCACATATATACATCTGTTCTCTGGCAGCCTGCACTCAGTGTGTGTGTGTGTTTTTCTGTGCGCACAGAGATGAGTGCGTATGTTTGAGAGTGGAAGTGCCTTGTCTGAATGTGAGATCATTTTGTTTGTACTGAAAGTGTACACCACATGTCCAGCACATGTTGTCAGGTTGTGATTGGCACACAGGCCACATTTATATCTGCATGAGGAGCTCCGAGGCCACTGGCCAGTCCGGGATGGGATGGAGTTCGGGACCTCACACGCACGCAGAGACAAACACGCATACACACACACGGAGGTGCGGTAGAGAGCAGGGTGGGCTAATCTTTCAGATGCACTTTGCATAGACAGTGAGGCGAGGGACTCTGAGATTTCCTGCAGTGAGTGAAGAAGATGGAGGGAGGATAAAGGAGAAAAACAAAGGTTCAGAGGGAAGGCTGGAAAGGAGACAATAAGAAATGATGAGAGCGGAAAAGAGAAAGTAAGATAAGGTACAAAGATACGAAGAGATTATTCTCTCAATGAAGAACTTGGCCAGCTGAGCTCATGAGGAACTCATTTAAAGACTTTTATCATAACTGATGCAAGGAAAAGAATGGACAGAGGTAGAAGGAACAAAGATTTTTAAAAAAAGGGAAGATTTTTAAGAAGAATATTTATAAAAAGGAGGGAATTACAATGATATTTATTTATTGAGCTCTTTTTCAAAACGCATGTAACAAAGTACCCTGTACATAGTGTGAGGAGAGAGACTTCAGTCAACTTGTGCAGTTTGTCTTTACCTACAGTACATTTACACATATGTATTTGGTTTGTGCACTTAGCACAAGCTGAGCTCAGATTACAGTTTTAAAGAGCATTTGTTGTTTTTACATCTTTTGTGAAAACTGTTACCTCAACTTTTATGTATTCAGTATATTTTTTACTGCGGTTTTGTACTAAAATTGCTCCACAAGATAACTGTAGACATAACATATACAGTATGTTGTTATCGCACTGGAGAGGCATTTGACACAAGTGCGTCTTTTAAGCGATAACTATCAGCTTGCCTTCAAAGTGATGCATCTCTGTCCCATTAGAAACTGATACACGTCTTTAATCATGCTGCACAAACGTGTCACCTTCCTTTCAGGTGGGAAATGCTTTATGCTCCATCCATTTCATCTGCTATCTGATAATCCTGCATGTGTGCAATCAGACACAACTTACAGGCCAAACTAAGGATGAGAACCCCCCCCCCCTCCCCCCCAGACAAAAGGAAAAAAAAAACTTTCCGATCCTAGGTTTGACTCACAATTTAAATGAGCGGACCTTTATTGGCCTCTTTTTTGTGTAAAATGTTGATGTTCTTTTTATGTGTTATGAGTACTGCACAGTTCTGTGCCACTTGAACAAACACGTGCCCCTAAAAAGGCTTTTGATCTGTTATCTAATCATTCTCATCTGTTTCACTCTTGGCTTAATACCAGCCTCCTGTTTTGTTTCCAAGCTGAGTCTGAGACAGGCTGTTGTGTAAGCATTTTAGTGTGAGCACAGACCTGCACTGTCTATACTAAAGAATTAAACACAAATAATTGCAAATAAATTACTAAACTTTTTTTTAAGAATTATATAGAGATGAGACTAATGAGAGCTTTTTTTGCACAGTTTCTTAATATCATGCCATCTCATTTGTCTGTGTTTCGGGGTAATCTACATAAAGTAACAATCTGTTAAAGGACTACACATACAGTATTCTCTATGATTTCCTCACCGGTAGACTTATAATGTGTTCATTCAGCCTTTGTTAGTTGATTTGATATTATATTCTACTAAATTCTCTCCCAAGTAAGGCATCTAATTATCACTTCAAATGTTTAAAATACTGTATCTGCAAACTTTCCTTACTGGTGCATATTATTTCTCAGTTACTGCTAAAAAATGTGTCTCTTTTGGTGCCAGTAGCTGAAGAACACACTACATTTACATGAGGATGTACTGCGAGAGATCTATTTTTTATACCTAATATAATTCATTTGTAATGATTAAAAAATGATGATTGTTTTTTTTCTGTAGTTAAGCATTTGATTAATTCACTTTCATTCACTTTTTAATTAGATTAAATTAAATTCAAATAGGAATAACCATGAGTTAAAATCAAGGGCCAGATGTCTCTGCTCCCTTATGCAGCCCACTTGTGAACCCACTAGTGGGCAGTAGAGGTTGTGGCAACACACCAGTTAAGGTCCTAATTGAAACTCTTGGTGTTTACACCTACTATTTGGAATGATTCATGGCTGTGTGCTTTCTGTTCCGTGGGATAATTTTGTGGTGGTGGAATGATCCAAGTTAAGGGCGGATGAAGAGGGAGTCATAGGATCTCACTCAGGATTTGTTAATTTGTTTAATTCCTCCGAGGAGGTTTCTTCTTCTCCTCCAGTAATCAGCACCTCCTCCTTCTCGCTCATCAGCTGGGAGAGCTGGGTAATTACATGACAGCTGTAGGAGCAGCTGTTGAAATGGCTGCTGCATGTAACGCACTGTCAGACTTCATCTGATTATTAGACTTGCACTGTGGTGTTGGTGTCATTCATTCATGGGTCTTGTGTGTGTCTGTGTGTGTGAGAGCGTGTAGCTAGCAGGTCTACACTCACAGTACATGTACATGTGGTTTTACTCTGTGTGTCTAAGTGTCTGTGCATCTAGTAATGTTTTTCAGTGCGTGTAGCACACGGTGAAGTATGTGGTCTTGTTGCGTCATATTTTTGCTGTTTGCTTAGTGCCCTGCACCACTCCTAGCTGTCCACATGCTATGTGGGAGGCTGTTTCCTCTCAGGATGGGAAGTTGTTTCAGCCGTGCTGTAGGCCAAACATTTGTTCTGGCCTCCATGAGTAGATCGCAATTACCCCAAATCCACCACATACTCACTAAGGTTTTCAGCAATTATGCGCATCTCATGTGCCACCCTGGTATGCCAAGTGTTCCCATTTCCGTCTTTGTTGTCAAAAAGCGTCAAAATCAAATGCAAATGTGTGTTGCTGGCAAGAGTGTAGTCAAGCACTGTGTGTGTTTTTTTTTGTGTTTGAAGTACGCTTTAGGAGGTTTGTTTGAGCTGCATGTTATTTTTCTATTAACTCCTTCTTATTGTTTCCCCGCTACTTCTCTATCAGAAGTGCCACTTGCGAGGACTTTGAACTAGGGATGCATATTGAAAGAGTACTCGAAAGGACGCTCATGCACAGTGCATGATCCAAAGTAAAGTCCACTGACAGCCACAAACCCAGATTTGATCCCACCTTATCTGAGATTTTTTCCAGGCTGAACAACAACAAGGTGATGTTTCATGCTGATCCTCAGCAAATGGAGCCTGGCCCTGAACTCTCTTTTCCACAATAAAACATCTCTATCAGGGGTGTAGTAGCTCAGCATTTTTTACTGCTTCTGTTCTCCCTCTGAACACCACTGTAGGTTAACAGTCACAGTGGAGATGACTCCTCTTCAGTCTGGGACCCAAATGCCTGTCGGAAGCGTGTCACATCCGGGAAGTGTGTCTGTGTGTGTGTGTGTGTGTTCCCTCTTCTATTGGGGTGCCTGTTGCGGTGTGTCTGTCTGTATGTTGCTCATAGACCAGAGTGTGTATACACATGTGTTTGTGTCTCCATGCGTATGAGTGTATTATGAGTGAAACAGGGTCTGGCATGAAGATCAAAGTCCCTCCATAACTCCTCAGTCAGTCAGTCAGTCAGTTAGTCAGTCAGTCAGTCAGTCCGTCAGTTAGCCAGCCAGCGTACTGCCGGGAAGCTCTACTCACTACAGGGGATGTTGAGTTATTAGACTCAGATCATTTCAATTAGGCCACAGTTGTTCAGTTAGTGAAAAATTCCCAGTCTCTCTATCTCCTTCTGTCTTTCTCTTAATTTGTTATAATCAAGAAAACTAGTGTGTAATGTTATTGATATATGCCTGTAGATTTGTTAGTACAAATAGCAGAAAAATTGACTGTCACCCTCAGAAATCATCTGTTATTTTGGTTTACCCACCTAAATAATCCATTATTATCTAATTCTCACTGACAGCAAACTAGAGCTACAACGATTAGTCGATCAACAGAAAATTCATGCCTAACTACGTTGATAATTGATTGAGTCAATTTTTAAGCAAAAATGCCAAACATTCAATAGTTAGAGCTTCTTAAATGAGAGAATATGTTGATTGCCTTTTCTTAATACTGTAGTAAATTGAATGTCTTTGGGTTTTAGACTGTTTGTTGGACAAAATAAGACATTTGATAACATGACATTGGGCTGTAAGGAAATTGTGATGGGCATTTTCACAGTTTTTTAAAGCTTTATAGACCAAGCGACTAGTAATCATTGGTTGCAGCCCTACAACAAACGTATTCACTCACTGATAATGAGCTGGCGTAAAAGGAAAATACCAGAATCATTTTCTTTTGCCATCACATGAATGTCAAAGATAACTTTTAATAAACTTTCATGTCCTATGAATCTCATCCAATCAAACCTTCCTTTTTTATTTTATTTTTTTTATGAGTTCCCAGCTTCTCAATATGTCACCCCCTCCTGGGTGTCCTCGCTAATGAAGTGTGATGGTAGTGATGAAGTGTAACAGCGGCTGGTTCGGAGGTGCCGTGCCAGTGACAGGGTGGTCCCTGCCTCACACTGCTGCTGCTGCTGCTGCTGCCACTGCTGCTGCTGCTGGCACCCTCATGCTCATCACGCACACATTGTTCGGTGGCACCTGGCCATAAGAAGGGTGATGGCGGAAAGCCTGGTAATGATCAGACTTCTCCTCATTGCTGTTGGTCTTCGCTCTGTGTTTTTATGTTCTTGTTTCATTAATCTAAAATGACAGAGCAGATCGCTTGTGTATTAATTGTACGTAATGCATCGGCAGTTTCAATTCATGTCCATTGCATGCACTGTTCAGTGAGGACTGGCCATAAAGGATGAGGGATGCTGGTGATTCTGGCAGCCCAATACAGAAATAGTTGTACAATCTGAAGAGCGGGTAAAGTGGTGTAAGCTGTCCTAGGTGATCTTACTTCAGCCGCTTTTCAAGGCTTTTTTTTCAAATTCCCATATATGACATTATGGGTTTGATCTTAATTAATTGTGCGTGTTACACTGAGGGTTTCCAGCTGTTTCAAACAACCTGAGCTCATAATTGCTAAAAAACCTATTACGGTCAATACATGCCCAACTGTGCTGACGACATCTCTTACTCTGCCAATGAGGTTTTGTTTTCATTCAGCCAGTATCATGTGATGACAGCGTGACTCATTTGTTTTTTTGTTTTCTCTTGTTTATGTGCACAGTGCTGATCATTTCCAGTCTCAAACTACCCAGGTTGTTTGAGAAAGCTTGAGTGGTATTCCGGTCATGCAATGCTCCTGTAGGGGCCCAGATTTCCTCTGTTCATGGAAAGAGTCAATTATTCTGTCTGAGCCCGGTGATGCGCTGTAGCATCATAGGATGGACAACTATTAAAAGGACGGGAATATAGAAATAAATATAGGAAGAAAGATTTTTGTCAGATGTGTATTTTTTTTTTTTTTTTTTACCAATGATCCCATTGTTCTTTCACAACATAGCTAGCTTTAGAAATGTGAAGTGATAGAACGTGTACGTGGATCATGTCAAGCTAAAAGAATCTGTAATCTAACATGCTGTATCAACGTGCTAACTTGCTAACATGTCGCGTAGCATGACACTGAAATTTGTCACTGGCTATAGACCTTCAAAAGCATGTCTTACAATAACATATGTATCTGCATACCCCTCCCACAGAACTTTGGTGGACTTTATTCCCATAATTCATATCGACCTTCTCTTTGGAGTCTAGCAGGTACAAACCCAATGGTCTGTACGTGCTGAAACTGAACTAGTGTGGAGGTTTTTACTCAATTGATGTGCTTTTCTTTGAAGTGTGTTCTTTCAAATGGAGGTTCAACTTTGAGAAAGTCATTCATCAGTGGGTCATTCTTTTTGGTGTCCATCATGCGTGATGATGGATCTCGGGGTAAACGTAGTAAGGTTAGGGAGGTGAAACTGTCCGTGGACACACAGCCGGTTTCAGTTTCAGATTGGCACACAAATGGTTAGGATTAAGGCTGGAAATGTGAAGGCATGTATGTATTGGTAGTCAAAGTGGTGGATCACTACTGTTCCTGCTTTTTTTTGCTATATTTATCCTCTGTAAAGTCCTCTTCTGATTCAGTTTTGATAGTTTTTTTTTCTCTTATTCATCATGTTGTTTATTTGCATTTATACGATTGCCATGGAGAATACTTGATTCTAATTTGCCAGAGTGTGCAGTCAGATACTCAAGTAATTGCTTGGCTCTGATGTAACAGCACCAGTACTGTTCTAAATTAATATTCAGAAATAGAAGGCTGCTTGTTTCAGCTGTCACTAGGCCACAAGTTCTCCTGCTGGAGTAGTAAAGTAACATTTTGACATCCAAGGTTGACAAAGATGGTGTCAACATAAAGTTTTCATTGAAAGAGTGTACTGCCCCACAATATGAATAAATAATACTGTATTTTGATAATTGGCAAGTGTGGTCATGGCATACGCAGCATAAAGCAAGACATTTATCATCACTCAGCTAAGAAAATCAACGATGCAATAAAAGACCCCCAACATGTTGACCAGGGGAGCCTGTCAGTCCATTTGGAGGGACTCAGAGATTCATTGGGGCCGGGGGGGTGGGCGATGATGTCCAGCAGTGAGACTAATCTTTACACATGTGACCAGGCACTTCAGAGGGCCAGATGTTGGGAGGGCGAATTGTGTGTATGGCGATGCCCTCACAAATCCCACCAGCACATTTGGTCAGAAAGACTCAAAAACAGGTTTTTAAGAACATTTTTGTTACATGTACAAGATGTTCCTTGTAGCCTACTTTTTCTGTTCCCACAGCAATAATATCCCTCAAGCTCATTTGCCATTTTGTTTGCCTAAGTGGGCAGTGCATCAAATTACTATTCCATTTCAGAGCAATGTTACTTAATATGTATTGATTTCTAATGTATCACAGTGGCTTTTCCTGAACTGTTGCTCTTGGACATCACAGCAGAAATCAAGTCATTAGCTGTCCATCCAATAAACAATAATAGAAAGTCCATTATGAATAAATAAACTTTTTTTTCGTGCCAGATGATTGTTGGGAAAAGAAAGTGACTGTGTTTATGTGTCCTTGCCCTTTGTGTCAGATTGCACACATTATAGGACTATTTCTATACTGAGGTTCATCTTACATGGACAGACATAGCAAAATTGTACTTTTTATTTTTGGTTTGTTTTGTTTTTTTTGCCAGGCATTCAAATGATTAATTGGGTTTTGCACACAGTTTATAAACTGGTAAAACTCTGAGGTTTTGAGTGAAACTCCTTCTAATCCTCACTCCCCACAGACCCTCAGGGTGAGTTTGTTTACAATAAGCAGCCGAGAGCTGAAGAAAAGAAAAGAAATAAGTTGAAAGAAACTCTTCCAAGACTGTGCAACTTCTTGTAAATACCATAATTGCCCTGAGTTGTATCATCATGCTGAGTGCGTCTGTGTGTGCCAAGTGAAGTTCCAGTTACATCCAGAGATGTGTGTGTTTTGGTTGGCAACAGAGCACTACCCACTATACACAGTCAGTCACACTAGGGCCAATTGGTAACAGTTGTGGTCGGGACCCCCTGCACTACAACAAGGGATACAAGAGGAGGGTCGGGTGAAAAAACTGTCTCTCTTTTGCCTCTTTCTCCATATTCTCAGGAGAAATCATCTCCTGAATAAGCACAACAGAATTAGCCCCACTGAGTCAGATTGCGTTTAAATCGGTGAGAGAAAACAAGCATTTTCTCTGTGTGCTGTGCCCGCTCTGGGAATGATTCCTACAATAACACACAGAGTTAATACAGCACATCCTGCAGGCATACTGGGGTGTCACTGTTTATGGTAGTGCCTCCACCACACGCACGCACACACACACACACACACACACACACACACACACACACACACAAAAACCAAAACCACCACTGCTATAGCCTCTGTGAAGATGAGTCAGCAATTCAGAGGCTTAGGGAGATATAGATCTGGGATGCAGGAATTTAATCATTAAAATAGAGACCATCTCCCAAACTTCTCACCATGCTCCTGCGTGTGAGTATCATATTTGCTGTCTGACTTCAGTTAGGCTTTATAATATCAAGTGATGATTTGCTTTGAAATGGATGTTCAGGCCCCATGCTAGAGTTGCATTTACCCAATGTGGTGTAATGAATATCTGTAGAGGAATGGATGAGGCTCCTTAACTTTCTTGATTGCATACTCAGTCATCGCAGTGCTACATGGTTCTCGTTCCTGGCAGTGTCATGTCCTAAAAAATTAGACCAGAGGAAATTCCTCACAGGATGCTGCATTTCCGAATCCCTGAACCTCAACCTAGATTGTGCACACACAAGCACACTATTTCTGTCTCTGGTTTGTCCTTTTGCCCATCAAAATTAAATCTTTTGTACGTCTCTCATTCTCCCTAAGTCTCCCTCTTTCTCTGTTCAGTGAACAATATAATTAAAACCCAATGAGCAACATACTTTCACAAGTGTTATCTGGGTCTACTTGTTGTTCGTGCTTTGGCCCGGCCAATTCTTTTTCCATTATCCTTGTCCCTCACTTACCTTTGTAGGTCTGGATAATGTATCACAGCTCGGCAGTTCTTTAATGACCTTGGATCTGGCTTGTTTTGTTGTTGCTTAAGTTGAATCAGGCACTCCGCTAATTGCTCATTGAGACGGGTTACCATCGTTATAAGTTCTGTTGAAAGAACTTGACTGAGGGGAGAGGGTGTTCTCCTGCAAGGGGGTTCAACTGGTCAGATAACCTGTATGGATCATGGGCTTGGAGGGAAGAAGGAGATGCATTACTGTTGTTGTTACTCTGAGCGTGGCTTTTCAATGTTAATGTCTGCAGATGACATTTTCCCGCTAAATAGTTTATAAACCGTAATACCTTATAACTTAAAACTGGTGACTTTCAAAATGTGGTGGCAAAAGGTAATTGCAATAATTACAATAATGTCTATAAATTATAGGAATTGAATAATGTTTGATCTAAAACAAAGATGGCAAAGCATCTAGAGTGGCACTTATAACATTGATTTTGTGTAATGTTATTTGTTGTGTAATGCTAGCATGACCTGATTAACATTATCCAGACACATTATCCAACATGTGGCTAAAGGTACATATGCCTAATTTAGGGCAGGGCACAAAATTAGCACCAGCCACCAGCCAAATGCTGGTAAAATATGCAAGTGGCTGGTAGATTTGCTTCACTCACCAGCCAAAAAAACCAATGAAAATCTATTGAGTGGCTGGTAACATTTCAACATTCACTGGCCATTTGGTTGGTGGACAAAAAAGTTCATTTTGCACCCTGACTTATGGTAATTTATCTGAATAGCCAACCAGTTTATTAGTAGCTAGTATATTTCCTCTTCAGTGTTGCAACTATCGGGGTATCACATTGCTCAGGTTCCCTGGGAAAGCTTATGCTGCGATATTCAAAAGGAGACCCATCCAGTGTACATGTGTTTTCTGGAGTTGAAGAAAGCTTATGACCACATCTCTTCAGGGGTATCTTTTTGGGGGTACTATGAGTCATTCGGTTCTTGAACGGTGAATTTCTCCCGTCGGGTTAGGAGTGAATGACTGCCCAAGATGAAGGAGTTCAAGTATCTTGAGGTCTTGTTCACAAGTGAGGGTAAGATGGAGCATGAGATCAGTGAGCAGATTGATGACATGTCAGCAGTAATGCGGATGTCGTACTGGACTGTCGCAATGAAGAGCTATGGTCATGAGCTTCAGGTAATGACTGGAATAATGATGAACTCATAGTGGAACCGCTGCTCCTTCACATTGAAAGGAGTCAGTAGAGGTGGGTCAGGCCCCTGATGCGGATGCATCCTGGAAGCCTCCCCGCTTGGAGGTATTTCAGGTGCATCCAACTGGAAGGAGACCATGAGGCAGACCCAAAGTACGCTGGCCTTGGAGGTTGGAAAGCTATGGACTGCATAACACTTCATTCAATTCAACCATTCACACACATGCAAGTTGCTGGCTCAGGAGCAATACAGGGTTGAGTGTCTTACTCAAAGACAGTTAGACATGTGGAGCTGCCAACCCTGTGATTAGTGGACGATCCGCTCTACCCCTCCTGAGCCACAGTCGCCGAGCTGAGCTGAGCTCACAGGACACAGCAGCTGGAGGGGTTATTGTGTCTGTGTGACACCTTCAGTCCAGCAATGAGGCTGATGGGTGGGTATGCTGTAAACGCCCAGAAATTAAGTGGGAATGCCACATCTGTCTGTGCACACCCTTGACTAGTGTTATATCAAACTATAAGTAACTTAACACAGAAACCCCATTCTGTGGCCATTAAGTATTTTCTTCCAGTCCGTGCCTTGGACACAAAATAACCCGTTAGTCCAGACCAGCGGCAGTCAATCCTGAGGGTAGTAGGTGTCTTTCTGTGGTTCCAGATGACGCTGACCGCAAGGACGGAAACAGACTTGTTAACTAGTTAGCCCCCAGGGAGCAGGATGGCCACAGAGACAGGCGGTTTATTGGAACAGAGATGAAATGGTGTTGAGATTACGCAGAGAGTCAGCAGCATGAGGGAGTAGGTGACGTCATATGAGAGCAACATCTGTCTCCTATTGGTGTGTGTGCTCCAGGGCTCTACACAGAAGGGCCAGGTTTTACGTACATTGTTTTTTTGTGTGAATAAAAGGCTGTGTTGGTAGCAGAGAAACAGAACAGAGAGCTGGCATTCCTGTCTCTTTTATCCTAAGTATTTAGATTCTACCACAGGCTCACTTGCTCTGGCAGCAGCTGCTACTTTAGTATGAAAAAGTGATGTGCAATAGTGATAATGTGGAATTTGTGTCTTTTTAATGCATGTTTTTTGCACATACTCCCATATGTTTCTGGGTAGCAAGCAGTGGGTATAAAATAGCCTTAGAAGTTTTTACATTGTTTTTGAATTTATTTCAACATTATACATCAACTAGAGTAATAATTGAGGTAATACATTATCATATTCAAAAGCATTTACCTTCCATTTTCAGACTTGAACTTTTGGCCATATGGTCATATGGGATTGATTTACCAGTCTAATGGTCTACTATATGAGGAATCTGTATATTAAGCCTCATTTTATGCAACAGCACCTGCAGGGGACTAAGCCCAAATATTGGTGAATGTCTCACTGACTTTCAGAAGGAAGAAAGTTTATTGTGGAACCTACAAAAAGGTGCCAATACCATTTCTGGACAGAAAGTCAAAGGTGTCAGCTTCTGATAACAATATTTGTGACAGGCCCTAAACATGGTTCAACTGAATGAGGATTGTATTGCCCCTTTTTAGGGCAGCAAATTGGTTGTCATTATATCTATGTTATACTGTCGGCTTTGCCTCTTTGCTGCCAAATAACTTTTCCTGTTAACACAATTCTCTGATTTTCAATTCTTTTTGTTTTTGTGAAAAGAACACAACTAAGACTATGGTAACGAGTCCCTGGGCCCAAAGAGAGCTTGTTAATGGCCTTGTGTTGTACATGCAGTAGATATAATTAGGAAAGGGCATAGTTGACTTCTTCCACAGCAGAAACATCAGCTTATTAGGGTGCTGATATATATTCATTTGCTGTAGTGGAGACAGACAGAGCTCCGAGGAGACTTTAATTTTATTTGAAAGTTTCCCTGTTTAAATCCTGGACACATCTTCACTTCCTATAAAGTTCTCGCTCATTTAACAAGTTATGAAGATAGTGAGTACTTAAGCAATACTTTTTTATTTTTTATTTTTATGTTGTTTGTTTTATGTTGCGATATACTTGAGCATCTTGTCAGTAGCGAGATTTCGAGGGAGGGCACACATTGTCTATTGTGCATTAGAGGCAAAATAAGCATAAAGTAATGCATCTTACAGCAACTGGCAAACAAAAAAAATGTAATGTCTGTGTATGTTCACGCACGTGCCATGCTCTCATACGCTGTGGCTTTGGAGGTTTATCCAGTGTAATAGCATTTTAAATAAACAGTCCTTGCCTGAAACAGAGCCTTCTTTGTGGCCTGGCAGATCCAAGCCAGGGCCAACAGCTGTCATACATGGAAGCAAAGGTTACAATAGGAAATTGAGAATTATGTTGTTAGAAACTTGACTTGATAACAGGGTGAAGTGAAGGAATATGCACGCGAAAAGCCAATACTCTGTAGGGCTACCTTTTTATGAAAAATTAATTCAGCGTTTCATTGCAGCTGTAGTTAAAGGTCATGTTCTAGCACTGCTGCATCTTGGCACGGTTTGGGAATTCATCAATGAATTGAGATGCTATTGCAGAGCCAGGACTGACTGAATCAAGAAACTTGGCACCAGCAGACCAAAAACATCCTTATGACTAGTTGGAGGGGCACGCGGCACAAATGGTTTAGTGTCTACACCCTTTCCCTGCCAGTAAAATAAGAGTTTCTTCCTCTGAAATTGTTGCCTGATGCTTAGATGATGATGTGAGAGTCTCCGGGGACACTGTACATACGGCGCTCTCACGTCTCCCATCTCCTTGTCCTTGCCTCGTCACACTCTGGCCCTCCAAACTGACATGCCTTACTTTCCTTCCTCAAATTATTCCCGCAGTTCAATTATCTGATGTCAGCCAAACGCAGGCTGTTTTGTTAAGTGTTGATAGTTCCTAGTTGAGGAAACATATTTCCTCACCAATGTTCAGACAGTTGTGCTCATGGAGACAAAAACGCTGTAGATGACCTCGAGAACATACCTGTGGGACTTCAGTCTACACGTAGCCCAGTTTCTCATTGAATAAACAAAAGCTCTGATCATATTAAAAGAAAATATGAACATAGAACATGACTGAAACATTTTAGCATACAGTATAGCAGTAATAAAAGGTTGTTCCCTCACTGGACAGGACAGCCTGTTTGACTTGGCACTGAGCTGTGTTTCGTGGATGAGTCTAGCTTCTCATTCCTGTAAAACTTCCATTTATCAGACACTGAAACGGAGCCTGCGAAGAGTTTCCGCTTTCTCCGTCTCGGCCTTGAAGTCTGTGTTTCTGGCCCCTTTATTGTTTTTTTGGATTTTGTTTTATCCTTTTTCAATTTACAAGGCTACTGGGCAGGACCTATCATCACTGTTGGAGTAGATGTAAAAAAAACAGGCCACACACACACATTTAAGATAAAACAGCCAATTTGAGTTCTGTCTCATAATAAATCTCCAGATTTATAACAAGTGTAATGAACCATGTTGTTTTGAGTGTTTTTGTTCATATATTTCCACAAGTATTCGTAGTTGTGTGTCATTCTGGTGGTAGGGATGAAGGAGACAGTTGGATTGCCCTTGCAAGGAGAGAAATTCATTTTATTGTGCTCTGTCGACTTTAATAGGCCTATGCATTAGATAAAGTTATAGTAAATTACTTCATATAATTATCAGTTATGTCAGTCATTTTATAAGTCAGTCATGGGTTCCATTTGTGAATAAGTTCTGACAACCCGCAACCCCAAGTTAATAATAACTAAAATCAGTATCACATTTTAATTCCTAACTTTAACAGATCAGGAATGTGGAAATATGTCAGCAGTGATCTGTTTTTGTTGTTCAGCCAGAAATCTGGAGATGCCATGTCTCAACACAGTGGCTAGCTCTAACAAATCAAACAGACTTCCATCTGGACGACCTTCAAGTCAGGAACTCCTACTGAAGGACCCTTGCCTCACTGCCAAACACACACACACACACACACACACACACTCTCTCTCTCTCTCTCTTTCTCCCTCTCTCTCTCTCTCTCTCCTCTCACACTTCTCTGAAGGCCTAGGCATAGTCCCTGAAGCCTGGGCTTACGTCTTTAAAGCTCATGAACAATAAGTGCCTGATTAAATCCAGAATGGATTCAGGAAGTAGTGAAACCGTTTGAAAAGGCGAGGAGTGTTTTCACACAGCCCACTCCCTCCATCACCACCACTCATGTCTGTGCGTTGGCAGCCTCTGCCTTTTGAAATTGTTGACTGCTCTGATGTCATGTCCTGCTGAAACTGTCACTTTTCCATTTAGCATTACTTTTATTACACAAAGCATATTGGGAGGTCCGTGTTGTAAAATGGAAATAACGGTTTGTGAAATCTTAATGGCAGGTAGTAGAATAATACAAAGCAGATTTTTTTTTTATTGACCTTCTCTCTCCTCTTTCCTTTCTCCTTTTTTTTTTTCTTCTTTTAGAAATCATCGACGACCTTGCACATCTTGTGGACAAGACAGACAGCAGGATTCGTAATGAGACACGAAGGGTGAAGCTGGTGGAGACAAAGTCAGCCTCTTGTGGTGAGCTTTCCTCACTTTCATTTACTTGCAGGGTGCCATGGAGCATCTTGGTCTAATATGAAGGACATCTGATCGGTGTCCTTGATAAACAAACTACAATTAAGCTATTTATTTATATGAATGATTTCCAAGCATCAGGTTTCTCCTCTTTTCCCTTGCTGCACTTCACAGAATCTAACAGAATCTAGCTTTTATAGAGGTAGTAACTCTGGCTGGTGTGAGACATTAAAGTTGGACATTTTTCGTAGACAATATGTAATTTGACATACAGTGTCCATCATGTAAGGTACAGCTAGTTTTGTAGCAATTCCACAGCAGTACAAAGTTATCATCTTTACTGTTCAGAAATTGAGCAATGTTGTTGCTATTGCTTCCTTGGCCTTCGTCTCCAGAAAGAATGGTGCTTAATGGAGCAGAAAAATTGTTGCTGATGGGGACAAGCCCTTTTGGCGCAGAGCATGTGGGTGGTGAATGGTGGGTTGTACTTGCTCTGTCTGTCACGCCTGCTAACATAGTGTCCCGGGCTTTAAAAAGGGGTCTCTCATACTAGTCCTTTGAGAAAATCCTCAAATGTCTACTGAGGGTTGCAAATCAGGCCCTAAGTCATCAGCTTCTGTTGTCTCAGCTCCAGGTTTTGGTGAGTTGAGTTGTTCACTGAGAGGCTTTGTGAATGCACGGCCCTCCCTCGCCATTACCGCAGATCTGCCTCAGTTTGTTTAACTTTTGTTGTGTCTTTTACAAAAAAAGACTCTTTCTTTTCTTAGCGGGTAATTTTTTTTCTGAGGAAAACGGCTGCCATGAGAGGTGTGTTAGCTGGCTAAAGCCAATCTCTGGAATGTGGGAGCATGAGGCAGGCTCAGTTTGCCCAGTGAAACGGGCAGACAGCATTGCTAAGGCAAAAGGCTGCATTGTTGTGCTAGGAGACCTAGCTAACAGGCGGCCATGGACAGAAGCAGAGCAGGCAATATGAAGGTCAGCCCCCAGAATGCTTCATTCTGTTGGTTGTGTCCCCATGGTGCCTGAGCGTGATTTTGTTTGAAGATCCCAGAGCTGCTCCTTCATCTCTTCAGTTCCAGGCCGAAGAAAATTCATGCGGCATGTGTGTGTATGTGTGTGAGCGATACTTGTCCATCTGCATGTTTTGTATGCATCTTATTATTTTCTGGGGTGCATGCATGCAAATTCATATAAAGTATATCTTGTGCATGCATGATTACATATATTGTTGTGTGTGTGTGCGCACGTGTGTGTGTCTCAGACCTTCTCTGTGAATGGAAAATTCCCCTATGGTCTTCCTCACTCTCACCTCAATGCGCTCTTTCTTTTTTCCATTCCTCTCTGTCATCCCCTTGCTCGTCTCTGCAGTTGTTTGACACTCGTCTTTGTGTCAAGCAGAGAAAGAGTTGAAAATACTACATACCAGAAATTGTTTGGAGGGCTTTCCCTCTTTCTCCATGGCAGCATGTTTATAATTCCTTAGCTTTAAGGCTTTATTTACTTTTGAAACCACCTCTCATCCAAAGCCGGCATTTGGTGTTTTGTCTCAGCCGAGTCCTTGTAAAGTTGGAAACGTCTGGCTTTGACAGCCGAGAACATACTTAGCATAACTTTTGGTGGCTGCCTCATTGTACAGGAGGCATCTTAGTTTTTACAGCGCAAAGTTGTGCTAAAGACTGGAGACATTTACAGATATCAGAAAAATGTTCTTTACTTTTAGGGGTTATCTGGGTGCACCAGAGGTCTCAAAGAAGCAGCTGTAAGCTGGAGAATAATTAGCTGAGCTATGGGAGTGGTCATCGCCCCTACAGGAAGGAAACCTTTTTACACTAAGCAATAGTTACAAAGTGCTTTATAAAAAGAGGTCAATGGAAAAAAGACAAAACATACAAATAATAACACAGAAACATACAAGTAAATATAAATAGATGTATGCATTTAAAAGAATTACGCTAATCAGCCTACTTCTTTGAGATTTCAAAGAAGACTGTTCCAAAGCTTAGGAACACATTTATAAACTGAAACTCAATGCGTTTTAAGTACCGAAATGTGTTCATGACATCTAGTAATAGAAGTTTTTTTTGGCTTGGTTTTTTGGTTTGAATGGCAACATCAGTGCTTGAGCACTTCCCTTCTCAACAGAGCTAATCTTTGGTTTATAGAGGGCCACTTTTGCAGCCCCATGAATCCTGCAGGTGGCTGGCATCTCAAGGTTTGAATGGAAATGCTTGGTCAGATTCTTAGTCTTGTTGACTTATTCTTTGATCAGATATTGAATGATGATTTAAAGGTGCAGTGCGTATGATTTAGTGGCATCTAGCGGTGAGGTTGCAGATTGCAACCAACTGAATGCCCCTCCCCTCCCCCTCCCCTTCCAAGTGTAGGAGAACCTACAGTGCCTGTGAAACTCGTGAAAAACGTGAAAGGCCCTCTCTGGAGCCAGTGTTTGGTTTGTCCATTCTAGGCTACTGTAGAAACATGGTGGTGTAACATGGCGGGCTCCATGGAAGAGGACCCGCTCCATATGTAGATATAAAGGGCTCATTCTAAGGTAACGAAAACACAATTCTTATTTTCAAGTCATTATACACTAATTAAGACATACTTATGAATATTATATTCCATTTCTGCTAAGTTCTGCTAGATGCCACTAGATTCAACACACTGCACCTTTAAATCATTATTTACAAATTTTAGACTGTATTTTAATTTATATTTTATTAAGGTTTTTGCAAGAATGCGTTGACACAAAATTCAACACTAAGGCATTTGAGAAGTTTGTCATATTTTGTCCAAAAATAGTATTTATTAAAAAAAAAGATTATATTCCTTGAAGTGAGGTATCGAAACTCCAATCTCTGATGGGCAGCGAAAATATTCAAATGATATGCTGCCTTAAATGCCAGTCTTTTATTTTTTTTAACCGTTGGTCCAATGTTGTAACTGAAACCAGTTAAGCCTGATTCAGAGTCATTACCACTTGTTTTAGCTGATGTTGGTGGGAATTGAGGAGTGAAGGCTTTGCTTTCGAATGGATTAGTGTGGCAGATTAGTCTATGGGACCAAAGGATCTCTTGAAGGATGGTGTGAGTTCCCCAGAGCTTAAGCATCACCACCATGCAACATCAGTGCTTGAGCACTTCCCTTCTCAACAGAGCTAATCCTTAGTTTGTAGAGGGCCACTTCTGCAACCCCATGAATCCTGCAGGTGGCTGGCATCTCAAGTAGGTGTTGTACTGTTGTACTGTTTGGACTAGAGGGGATATTTAAAGAGACTGTGGGTGAGAGGAGGCATTTGACACTGTTAGGAGAACAGCATGTAGGGCAAGTTAGGTGCACTGACACTCAAATTGTGAGTCGGGAGTTGTCAAGGAAACGCAAATTTTGTTCAACACGGAGTGTCCAACTTTAAAAACTTTCATGTCATCTTTAATCAGTGAGATCTTTCGTTCCAGCTCTTGTTCCTCTTATTGCCCTAACAGGGTATACTGTTGGAAACCAGGAACGGCAAGTGAAAATGTTTCACGTAGGTTGATGAAAGGATTGCTTAAAGAAATACATCCTGCTAATGATGTTTCCACATCTGAGATTCCTCTTAGTGACTGGCAAGTTAAATTAAACTTGCCTCGAGAAATCTATAAATATTTGAAACCCTGCTCACATCTCATTTTTGCCAGGGTTTGAGGGAGAACAATTTAGTCCTAGTTATTGTGCTCACACCACAAAAATACACCATGGCAATGGTTTCATCTGCCAGCTGAATATCTGAGCTTTTAATTCCAGGGTTCATTTCGTTAACGGTCACTTACCTCAGCAAGGTGATTTATAGGCAGGCCAGCGTGGTAAGCTGCATGGCTTTATGAGAATGCTATAAAAAATATAAATATTATCAACGAAGAATTTTTAGCCATGCTAGTGGCATGACAATGTCAGTTGGTCCACCACTTTGGTCCAGACTGCAATATTTCAACAACTATTACATCAATTGCCTTGAAATTTGATACAGACATTCATGGTACCCAGGGAATGAATCCTAATGACTTTGGTGGTCCCCTGACTTTTCCTCACGCCGCCATGAGGTTCACATTTGTGGTTTTGAGTGAAATGTCTCAAAAACTGTTGGATGGATTGCCATGAAATGTGGTAAGGACATTCATTCCCCCCTCAGGATGAAATGTAATCACCTCGGTGATTCCCTGGTTTTTCATCCAGCGCCATTATCAGGTCAAAATTTCAATTTGTCTTTGGTTTATGACCAAATACTTGAAAACGTAATGACATTCCCATCAGCCTCAGCGTTTAAAACTAAAAGAAACTGAGCTTCAAATCTTTCTCCAAGGTATTTTATATTATGTTTTAATGTTTTATGCTTTGCTTTAGGTATTTTATCTTTTTTTCTTTTCTTTTCACTTGTGCACTGCAGTGTACTTTATACTTAAGGGTTCTTCATCTCAATTTTCCACTGTGGTGAACAATAAAGTTGTATTCTATTCTATTCTGTTCTACTCTATTAGCATGCTGACATTAGCATTTAGCTCAAAGCAGCGCTGTGCCTGAGAATGGCTGTAGACTCTTATTGTTGAGTTCTAACTAATTCCCAAACCTATTGTTATATTAGCAATAATTATATACATGTTTAGATGGGTTTCAATACTTCAATCCAAAAACCATTATTAGACTTGTCCCGTTCAGTTGTGCTGGGAGAAAAATGATGAGCATCACACTAACCCTGTTAAAATAAAATGTGTCTCTTTTCTTTGAAGGTCATGCCGTCCTTTTGTGGTCCAAAAAGATCTTTGAACCATAAGCAATGGGCGCAGAGGGGGCAGTGAGGGGAGGTTCGGAGGTTGTCTCTGTCTGTCTCTGTCTGTCCAGGGCACTCACCAATTATTCCTTTTCTCTGTGGTTTGTCTTACTGATGTGTCTGAAAATTGCTAAGAGGGGATGAACCCAGACTCGGGCCTCCAAAGCTCCTGGGTGGTCAGCCTATCAGCAGACACTAACTATCTCCCTCAGCATCAGTGTCACAGCAGAGTTCTAGTCTATTTGGCAAGCAAACTCAATTTTGTCATTAGTCTTCGGAGGCCCCCTGAGGGTCAGGAGTAGCTTGTTTAGTGACAGACAGGGACGGTCGAAAGAGAACAGGAGGAGTAAGGGGTCGGTGTGGGTGCCTCATGTGGCTCCATGACTGGCTGTTATGTGACATTAGAGGGTGTGAGAGCCCCTCTCCACAGTAACATATGCATATGTTACAAAGCTCAGCCTCCATTGCTATTGTTGCTGTCAAATAGAGTTGCTGACAGATGTTGAATTCTGATGTCTGAATCTAATGTGGACAGGGTGTTGCTTCGATATCATTTACATCCAAACAGAGATAATTGCTGGGAATTTGTGTGTGTATTTGCTTTAAGCATAAGGCTTTTAAAGAGCCATCACAAGAAGTATTTGAATGTGTGTTTCTACTTTGACATTTATATTGTATTCACATGTGTAAGCTGTCAGGAGGAGAGGTCCTGTCTAGACCACTGATAACTCCTAACATGCACCTCCTGTGGACATATATATGAACACCTTCCGTCCTGTCTCAGCATATAAACACACTGTGCTCAAAGAATTAAATATATGATGAAGAAGAAAGAATTTGTCATAAATACCAAAACAGAAACAAAGGAGATAGACGAGGTGATTGGCACAACGAGCAAAGACATGCAAAGGCTGGATCCTGGACTCTTCACAGCCAAATACCATATATCCTGACAAAGAAACCAGCATCAGCTTTACATTTCATCAGACCACCACACCACCACTACCACCGCAAGCAATTAGTTCAGCATGGCTTATATCTCGCGCTGTCTCCCTCCCTGTGGGAAAGACGACCAATTAGGCCGCTGAGGGGAACGCAGGAGGAGAGAGCCAAAGAATGAGGGAAATGTAAACCCAAAGTGAAAGGCTGCGGAAAATACCAGCCGCATGCTAAATAACAATGGACAACTTGAGTCAGTGAGGGGACTGTCGACAGCGCTCAGACCAGCCAGAGATGCAGTTGTTTGAAATCTTCACTCCTGTGCCATTCTTGGAGGAAAAGGAAGGTGGGAGGGGGGGGGGGGGGACTAGTGGGTGAGTGCGCGCTTGGAGAAAGTTTTCCACATCTGATGCGTGTGTGGCATGGTTTGCGGTATAAGTCATAGTATATATCTACTAAACTGAGGGAGAGACCACCACATCTTAAATGCATCCAAGTGTTTATGATGCACAGCCACCCAGCATCTCTTCTCTCTAATGTCCCGCTAAAGACTTACAGAGTTTGAACCAGCAGGGTTGAGCTGTGGCCTATTTGAGTTAATTGTCAGGTTTTGTTTATTTAAAGCTGCGGTGATTGATTTTTGGCCACTTGAGGGCAACACAACAAGCTGTAGACACATCGACATAGTATTACCTTATAAAGGTGATTTAGTGATGCGTTACAGTTCATCCATCAGACACAGAACAGTTAGTATTTATTTGGAGTTGTGTGTCTGGCCATGTGATGAATGTAAGTCCAATATTCACTCTAATTTAGTGTCGGGTTTTGTCTCCACTGTGGGAGCCCAGAAGTGACACAGGGAATATAATATTGAAATTATCATTTAAATTTTGCCACAAAAGAATGAATACATTTATGTACAAATAATTTTTTTTTATTTTCATGTTAATTTATTTCCGCATTTATTTACTTACTTTACTGCCACTTTTGGGCCCCCATACTCCACCAACTCAGAAGGAAATATTTGTCTCTCTAGTGGCTAAATGCTCCGCTACATTCACCAGCTAGTTTCAAACAAAGCTATTCTCCTCATTTCTGAAAGGATGAAAATTCCACCTGTAGTGGATTTTACCACAAAAGGGGTTTTTTGGGGGGGGGAGAGGGTGGAGGGGTGACTATAATAAAAACTGTAATATTTTCAGGTCCTGGGGGTAAAGCACTTTGATGAAGTGTGAGTGAGCTTTTGCACATTTTTGCTCTGCTCCCATAGTATCAGCGAAAAACAATGATTATCCTCTGAAGGCAGAATCAGAAACATATGCCTATCACCGTCTGTAATCTGCGGCAATAAAGCTTTTGTGGCCGTTGAACGCATGTAAATTGCATTAAGTCATCAAGAGAAGAATGGCGATATACTGTGAGGGCATATGCACTTGGGACTCGCGTTAGATCAAGGACTTTAAAAATTAGCAGTGAGGTATGCAGGCTTCTTACCTCTTCCAAGTGTACTCCCTTGTGTCTGCTGCATTTCCCTCCTTCTCTCTGAGTCTGTCTCAAATCAGGTATAAGCTCCTCAGCTGCTTGACATTTGAATTTTTTAACTTTAAAGTTCAGGATAATTTGTTAAACTACAAAGGTTTTTTTTTTTTTTTTTATCACAAAGGGTTTTAGACAAGTAAAAATAAGACAAAAACACTCTCCTGACTAGATCCTTGCTTGTGTTGTATTAACTCTCATGTGTACGTCGCTTTGGATAACAGCATCTGCTAAATGAATTGTAACATTGAAACATTGAAACTGCTCGTGGCAAGAGTCTTTTCTACAGCACCCCAAGGTCCTGAAAGTTTTTTTTTTTTTTTTTTGTGCGCATAAGTCAATATTTTGTGCAGCTAAGATTTAAAAAATTGTCTTTAAGGACTTTGGTGGCTCCTTCTTTTCCCTGATGATTTACCTCAGTGGTATTTCTAAACTGAGGCACAGTCAGCCAGTCATAGGCAAGAAATCTTTTCAGCACATTAGAAGTGATGGTTCTAGTCCACGACTTGGACTGCTTCAAGCTACAATGAAATAAAAATATTTTAAAAAAATATATCTTATTTTTTCCAGCTAAAATCTGCACAATAACTTGTCAGTTTCTCAAGTTTTTGAAATTTAAAGAATATTTTACATAATATTAAAACACACAATCTTTCACAAAATACATAACGTTCTCCTAAAGGTGGACAGAGGGTGATCAAGGCAGAGAATGCTTAGTGATGTGTCATCATTGTGTATAATATCT